>JASEVX010000011.1:53301421-53323921 GCA_031761405.1 Serripes groenlandicus | reverse complement strand
CAACAATCAACACTAGTATATAACGTAAAAAGCTTCTGATAAGACGGTGCAGATTGACAGAGTGATCCGAATCTACACTGTTCAGAAATGCCAACTTGTACCTTTCTCTCATGAATGGGCTCGAATGTTATACTGTCATGGAGTATTCCTTTGAGTTATTATCTTTTTCAATATTAACCCTTCCCCCGGTACAGACGCTTTCTGGCGCCTCTGCAGCATACGACTTTTAAAAACATTGTTTCAAAAGGCGAACTTACTCATTATGAGCAATTTCTTCTTTTGCCACAAAGTTTTCAACTTTATTCATTAATTGTTCTTTCATTTAGAGTTTCCATATGTTTGTCTAAATGTGTTGTTTTTTTTTTTCAAATCGACTGCTGCAGATTTGTTGTATATATGGAAAAATGTACGTAGGCCTATTTCTTAAACGTGTTCGATGTAATTTCAGACATCTTCCGGAATGGCAGTAACTTCCGCAAGTCATCTCTCGCAGACAAGAACAACATGGAAGTTTCAAGTATAGAACATCAGAGCCATGATAATAAGACCTTCAAAAAGATCAGAGAGAGTGAGCATTTTATATCCGCGTTCGGTGAAAAGGGTGGGAAACTTGGGGAGTTCCAGGACGCCAAATGTGTTACGGTGATGCCGGAAGATCAATTAATGATTACAGATTTCATAAACAGTCGAATACAGACATGTGACAAATCCGGAAAATGTCTTCTCGCGTATTCCGGTGATGACGTCATACAACCGTGGTGCTCGGCATTAACCAATGAACAATCCGTAATGTTCACGTCATGCAAGGAGCGATGTGTCGTGATACTGACGTTAGATGGAAGTAAAGTTTCGGACTTTGGGAAAGAAATGTTCCTTTGTCCGTCTGGGTTGGCCATTGACAGCCAAGATCGAATAATCGTAACAGATTCAATGAGTAACCGAGTGTCTATGCATGAACCCGATGGGACTTTAATTCGGTACCTAGGTGATAAAGATGACGACAAACAGAGATTGTCGAGGCCCCAATACGTATGTGTCTCCACCAACTCGGATATTCTTGTGGCAGACTCCGGGAACCACTCTATCAAAATATATAGCTCGGATGGGAACTTCGTAAAATCGTTTGGAAGTTTTGGAAAAGATGCCGGAAAGTTCAAATCTCCCCATGGAATATGTACAAACAAAGGCGGGGAAATATTTGTAGCCGATCATTACAACAACAGAATATCAGTTTATAATCGGAACGGAGTCTTCCTCCGTCATATTGTGACGCCAGAAGATGGACTGGTACATCCCCAAGGGATTGCCATGGATACGAACGGCCATCTATACGTGACACACGGACATTTGAAAGCCAGTGAAATTCTCACCTTCAAACTGAATCATTCACAGTCAATGAGCTATTATAACGTTATAACCCATGTTTAACCGTAATAATTTTTGCCCGATACGTAGGAATATGTCAAATCTACTCTTTTTCACATGCAGACGAATCTGTCGTGGACGTGGACTACCTTTAGTAATAGAGGTTTTTTACCACATTTTTACAAGATTTCAGCTAAGAAAAAAATGGGGAAAAAATACACAATATCTGCTTAAGATTACAAATAGTCTCGCTATATGGTCATTATGCTGAAATGATAATGACTGTAATGTTATCGTATGAGAATATTTGGGGAATACCACACTGGACCGACCGTGTTTCTATAAATAGCATCTCTATCTTATACTGGCGTAGTTCACGACGAACCCGAGTTTAGACTAGAGTTACACGGGTTCCTCATGAACGGCAAGGGTTTTAACCCTAGTGAACTTCTGACCCCGACTATTTGCAACCCTGCTTCAGGTCAAAGGGAAGTAAATCATTTTCCATAGGCGACCATTATAGCATTATGGGTTATGGTTCGTTACTAGCAAATGGATTAACACATATACCTGTATCAAACTAAAGTTCATTCTTAGAACTACCAGAAAAGCAAAACAAACTCACATGTTCAGCGTTTCTTGAAAGAGCTAGGAGGTCGAATCAAAGGTCACCCTTATCCCGCACTGAATTTTACTTTCAATTTCAGAAAATACAGCATGTTCTGAAAATGCCTATTAGAGTGTCAACATAGCTAAAAGCAAACACTATTTTGGTTATAAATCAGTCAGAGGTTATTCAACTTTATGAAAATCACTTTCAACTTTCAACAAAATCATTATTGTCCAATGGGAGCCAACATCAGTCTTGTATATTCATCTGAAATTCCCTGGACAAAATTGTCTGCCCGGCAAGCCGATCCGATTTACTTCCCTTTGACCTAAAAGCGAGAGTTAGAAGAGTTCCAAAATGGCGGAGGGTGGCAATTCTTGATGCTGGTGTGTAAATAATCCTAAAATACGAACCTCTGAGTTCAGTAATCAGTTATGGTTTTTATTTGTAAGGCAGATAAATAAGGATTTGTGTAATTGGGCCTTGCAAATAATTGCGATCCGTAATTTAGACAACAAGAAAACGAGCTTTCTGGTGTCGATAATAATGTAAGTGGATACAACACGGAGGCTTCCATTTTGAATTTTGACTCCAGAGTGGAGATGTGCGTTCACGAGAACCAAGTGTCTGCGCATGCGCCATCGATACACGTGCCCCCTGATTCTACCCTCCTAGAGTTCGTCATGAACTTAGCAACTATTTGAATCATATATAGGCTTTTTATAGTAACGCGGTCCTGGGTGGGATTCCACAAATGTTCTCATACGATATAACTACGGTCATTGACGCTGCATTGTAAAGAAAAACTTTGTAATATGTTTGAAAAAAAACAAAACTTTATGAATCAATAATTTGTTTTAACATATTTGAGAAACAACAAGATACAAAATACGTATGTCTTCTACCGTTATTAAAAAACTCTAGACACATTTAAAGGGTATCTAATAACTTTTCCAAAATTTCCTAGGCTACGCTTTTTTAAAAGTTTGGTTTACGGCCCTGACGATCCGATTCATTAAAGCTCTGAAAAAAGTTTCGGGGGATGCTTTCGCCATTTACAATATTGAGATTTTTAAATAAATGGGTAATCTGGAAAAAATCAATGATTTAAATTATTACAGTGTAATATAGAAACTGTAAAAATAACGTTCAACCAACTATGCAATACGCAGAGTCGTAACGTGACGCATTCTATTATTTGTAAACAATAAATCAGCCAATGAAAGTTATGTATATTGTATACATACGTCATAGCATTTTCCCCGTGAGACGCTATCCCTATCAACCGACCAATGGGAAAGACTGAATTCTCCTTCCATAGCTTGTGTCACACTTAACTTATAACTAGAGGCATCAAATATTAATGGGGCGATCAGATTGGGTCGAATGCCAGTCCGTTTGCTTTACGAATAGAAATTTGGGTGTTCGGGGAGCGAACGGATCATATTCGGGAAGCATTCGGTGTGTTCTATGAGCATACTGGCTGTTCGGCTACATACGGCTACATACGGAACGGCATTCGGTAGCTCAAACAATTTGTTTTGCATGTTCAAAAGAATTTTCATCGACCAACCGAATGATAGAAATGTGGCGTCCATGTGGATTCGGGAAGTATTCGGGAAGCATTCTCAGAGCATACGGCATGTACGGAAAACATTCGGGAAACATGCGTCTAGTTCTTGGTGTATTCGGAAAGAAAATTTGGAGGTGCTGGGGTCCGTATGCTTTCCGAACACCCCTGAATGGACATAGAACATGACGAATGCTTTCCGAACGTTTTCAGTATCCTTTCCAGAGTTTTTTTCCATTTATGCCGCCGAAGGTATAACGAATAGCCAGAACCCTTCCAGTATTCTTTCAAAACATTTTCCGAACTGCTCGTACACTTCAAGAATGCACAGTATGTTCCGTATGCGTTCCGAACACCCCGAATGGATATATAACATGACGAACCCTTTCCGAACGCTTTCAGAAGGCATGCGGAAAGAGTTCGGTCCATTCTTGGTCGATTCGCTGGGTTCTGAAAGCATACGGAAAGCGTTCGGTAAGAAAACATTTCGAAGTCAACATGCGGGAAGTATTCGGTCTATTCTGAAAGCATTCTGAAACGGAATGGCATTCGGCCCAAAGTGATGGCACCCATAAGTTAATATCTGTTAATATTTCAGCACCTTTTTTATTTTTATCTAATTGATCTAGTTAGAAAATATTTAAAACTGTTTGTTGGTAAAAATTAAGAAACTTCAGCTTGTATGACACATTATAGTTGGAGTCAAAATTAAGCAAACTGTAAACCAAATGGTTTCAGGACTAAACTTTTCATTTCACGACTAGACTTCACATGTTGAATATCATGTAGATCTTAGCATATAAAACATCTAATCCCTACGTCAGAATTGATCCTTTCTGCTCTTGATAACCCTTTATTGTAGACTATGGTATCCAGGTGAGCAATATAGGCACATCTTGGCCTTCATGTTTAAAATAAAGACATTTGGCCTTCTTGTTCAAGATATTTAGATCCTGTCTGTTTGCACAGGTTATTTAAATGTACTGAACTGCATCTGCTTCCTTTAAGTCAAGCTTCAAAATTATGCGCGGCGTCTTTGATACTTTGCATCAAAATTCGTCTTGTTATTATTGTATCGTATGGACAATAAAAGAGAGACTATTTGTAGTATCTTAACGAGGTATTGTGTTGTTTTTTCTTTCATTGTTTTCTCAAATGAAAACTCGGATGCATGTGCCTTCACCTTGTGTCAGAAGTCAAACATATTTCAGTAACTGTATGTCAGTTATAGAAAGTCGTTAGCTACATATTTGTTGTATAATGGAAATGTTTTATCTCGACAGACAGATCCCCTAAGACAGTGGTATGTAGACATTAGCGTCGTATAATTGAGTGATCCGATGGTCAAGAGGTTAACACGCCGGACTGCCAATCCAGAGGTTTGAGGTTCAAATCCCGGTCCGCTGCCCAGGCTATTAATAATATAATATAGTGTATGCTTAGCCGGGTACCGAGGATGCTTTAAGTGTCTCCCACTCAATTAGAGGTCAAGTACTTCTCCTTTCCCGGAAAAAGCGGCTCGCGATCGGTGCTATGCACTGAGCACGTTAAAGAACCTAGGGATCTTTTCTGAGAGAGAAAGGGTATCGCATCAGGACACCCTTGTATCTAACTGTGTATTGATCGTATCTTCACTTGTTGGATGCTTGTACATGATATAGCATACTCTATTAAATAGGCCTATATAAGCTAAACATATTTTGCTCAATCAGAATACTTGATCTTTATGATTACAATACATAACCAATTGGCAAGTTTCTTGTTTGGTGTATGTGATGTGGTTCGAACACAATTTACCTGTCTTGCGTTCAGTGAAATGTTACGCTAGCAAACGGTAGCCAATCCACCATTCAAATTAATTTTGTTTGCACCTCTAGTACGAAGCATTACGAACCGTGAGCTACGAAACTGCTACACTGAACGTAACGCTCGTCTACCGGTGATAATATTCGAAACGATCCGTACAATATATTAATTAAATCGAACTTTCTACGGTCTTCAGAGAAGCCATTTTGAAAACAGTTGGCGATTATTCCACGAGTTGTTTCGTAAACTATCTGTTCAGAAGTCTTATCTTTGGTTTCTTTTTCATTTAATCCTTTCCCATATATAAATTTGCAGCAAGCAACTGTGAAAAACCATCAAGGCAAAACGTATAGAAATTTAAAAGGGTATAAATCATTAATTCTCCTTTTGCCACAATGTTTTCAAAAGTCGTCTACTTCATATGCGTCAGAATGCGAATGCAAGTTGGAAAGGGTTAAACAATTGACCGCTTCTGTCAAAATGTTATGAACACAATATGTCTATTTCAGTATGAATACTAATTTGATGCCCCCATTTACAAGTTTCACAAAATTCGTTTATAGGCGCTATTATTTGATTTGACAGATATGTGCATGTACTACACGTGCATTTTTAAGATGTAGAGACTTTGTTTGAAATATGCAATTGCAAAGGAAACTGGTATCATTGTGTTGTTTATGTAATGGCGAATTGTCCGTCTTGCACGCGTAGGTCAAATTTCAGCTTAGAACAACTTTTCCTCTGTAACCACGGGAATGAAGGTAGCATCTCCTTTTAACTGTCTTCATATTTTTGGATCCATGCAAAATTCTGTTTTTCAAGTTAACCAAAAGAAACATATTTAACAATTTCGACTGGCGAGTTCTTTCTTGCATAATGCATGACGCCACATTTTCTTTGGATTGTTTTAAAGCTAAGAGGTAACTCTTTTCAATGATAGATGGTGTTCTACATGAGAAACGCTTAGAAAGTGTGACAATTGAGGACTGAAACTTGTCGATTTACATGGAAACAAAGGAATTGTTTGGGGGGTATTGTAACCTATTAGGGGTTAATGTGAGGTCATGCATTATGCAAGAAAGAACTCACCAGGCAAAAATGGTAACCGTCATTTTGGACCAAATCGGGCCCGGACAAAACCGGTGTTTAGCATTCTCTACTTTCACTTTCAAATAAGGTCAAAATACTAAAAGTGATCAAATCAATCATTTCCAGTGCATCCTATACACATTCACAATGCATTTAAACTCAATGTCATATATTTAATACATTCTGGTGATGGTATACACTCATTTCTACGCAAACAAAGGTTTTTTTAGGGACTATAGTACTGTAGATCAGCAAGTTAGCGGGTGTATTTAGCATAATTTGACCTGTATTAGATTCCTTCAAGCCAGACGGCGGTGCTGTTTTGTCTTATATGGCTATTGTGAAAACTTTAAAACATCTTTTCCTCCGAAAGTGTGCGAATGATTTTCAAATAAATTTGCAGAAATTTTCTTTGGGTGAAGTTATACCGGATTCCTTAAAGTCGTGTTGATCGGTCTAAAACACGCCACCACGGGGCGGGGCTGTTTGTCTCTTATGTAGCTATACAAATATTCACCTCCGAAAGTATCAAGCAGATTTTCAAATAATTTTGTAAACAATTCTCGGTGACCCTCTATGAAATATATCAGCCATTTTGTTTGGTCGAATTACATGGCCTCAATGGGACGGGGCTGTTTTGCCGTATATGGGTTTCGTGAATAGGCCGATTTGTTTAGACCTATTTTGGTCAAAACCATTCTTCACATAGCAAATTTGTACAGTCTTTTGTGATCAAACTAAATGTGTACAGTCCTTCTAAAGATGGCAAACTTGTTCAGTCTTTTGTGACCAAAAACATTATCCAGATAGCAAACTTGTACAGTCCTTTGTGGTCAAAACCAATCTTCACATAGCACAGTCCTTTGTGGCAAAAATTGATCTTAAGATAGCAAACTAATAAAGTCATATTTAGGTAAAAACCATCCTTCACATAGTGGTCAAAGTTTGTTAGTTCCAAGTAATTCTTCACAAAGCAATTTTGTAGTCCTTTGTGTTCAAAACCAATCTTCAGATATCTAACTTGTACAGTCTTTTGTGGTCGAAATTATTCCTCAGATAGCAAAAGTGTACAGTCCTTTGTGTTCAAATCCAATCTTCAGATAGCAAACTTGTTCAGTCCTCTGTGGTCAAAATAATTCTTAAGATACCAAACTTGTAGTTCTTTGTGGTTAAAACCAATCTTCGGATAGCAAACTTGTACAGTTCTTTGTGGTTAAAACCGATCTTCAGAAAACTAACTTGTATATTCCTTTGTGGTCAAAGTAATTCTTCAGACAGCAAACTTGTACAGTCCTTTGAGGTCAAAATAATTCTTAAGATAGCAAACTTGTATAGTTTTTTGTGGTCAAAACCAATATTCAGAAAGGAAATTCGAACAGTCCTTTTAGGTCAAAACCAATCTTCGGATAACAAACTTGTAGTACTTTGTGGTCAAAACCAATCTTCAGATAGCCAACTTGTACAGTCTATTGTGGTCAAAATAATTCTTAAGATAGCCAACTTGTAGTTCTTTGTGGTCAAAACCAATATTTAGAAAAGCAAATGTGTACAGTCCTTTTTGGTCAAATCCAATCTTCAAATAACTTGTAGTCCTTTGTGGTCAAAACGGATCTTCAGGTAACAAACTTGTTCAGTCCTTTGTGGTCAAAATAATTTTTCAGATAGCAAACTTGTACAGTCCTTTGTGGTCATGACCAATCTTCAGATAACAATCTTGTAGTCCTTTTTGGTCAAAATAATTCTTCAGATAGCAAACTTGTAGAGTCCTTTGTGGTCAAAATAATTTTTAAGATAGCAAACTTGTATAGTTTTTTGTGGTCAAAACCAATATTCAGAAAGGAAATTCGAACAGTCCTTTTAGGTCAAAACCAATCTTCGGATAACAAACTTGTAGTACTTTGTGGTCAAAACCAATCTTCAGATAGCCAACTTGTACAGTCTATTGTGGTCAAAATAATTCTTAAGATAGCCAACTTGTAGTTCTTTGTGGTCAAAACCAATATTTAGAAAAGCAAATGTGTACAGTCCTTTTTGGTCAAAACCAATCTTCAAATAACTTGTAGTCCTTTGTGGTCAAAACGGATCTTCAGGTAACAAACTTGTTCAGTCCTTTGTGGTCAAAATAATTCTTCAGATAGCAAACTTGTACAGTCCTTTGTGGTCATGACCAATCTTCAGATAACAATCTTGTAGTCCTTTTTGGTCAAAATAATTCTTAAGATAGAAAACTTGTACAGTCCTTTGTGGTCAAAATAGTTCTTAAGATAGAAAACTTGTATAGTTTTTTGTGGTCAAAACCAATATTCAGATAAGACACTTGTACAATCCTATGTGGTCAAAATCAATCTTCAGATAGCAAATTTGTACAGTCCTTTGTGGTCAAAACAAATCTTCAGATAACAAACTTGTACAATCCTATGTGGTCAAAACCAATCTTCAGATAGCAAATTAAAAGTCCTTTGCGGTCAAAACCATTCTTCAGATAGCAAATTAACAGTCCTTTGTGGTCAGAATAATTCTTCAGATAGCAAAATTGTACAGTCCTTTGTGGTAAATAGGACCACAGGGCCGGTATCACAGATTTTGTGGCATGCAAACTAATGTGGGCAATAAGCCATTGTACGATATATCATCTTTGGTTTGGTAGGCATGGTAATAAATGAACACAATATTTATCATTAAATTATTATTCATTCATAAACATTCATAAAATAATAAATTCTACAAAATATTCCTATTTTTAATTATCGTTTACAACGATTTTGCATTCTTATGAATGGGAAGACATATTTTTATGGGGATATTATTTTTACATTTCATAAGAAATGAGAAATGTGTAAAAACTTATGAAGAACTTGTGAATAACCGCATATACACAGAGAAGCAGTTATGACCAACAACATTTATATAAGTTTAAGCTTTAACCCTTTCCAGACTCGTCATGAGCAATTTATTCTTTCTCCTTAATGTTTTCAAAAGTAGTCTGCTGAAAGATGCATCAAAACGCATCTGTCGGTGGGAAAGTGTTAAAGTGTATAACTTTCTGATTAAATGTTAAAATTACAAAAGAACTTATTTAAGGACAGAAAGTTACACTTCCCCTGGTTGTTGTAATAAGAAGTGTTTTTGAAACAGAAATGCCCGAAGCACCAACAAAAGTAAGTTAAAGGTCATTGTCAAGGTCAGAACATTTAACTTCTTACTCAAAAGGAACCGACACATGAATAACACAGGCCCAATACTAGAACTGTGAATGAACTCACAAAAGGATACCCCCCGTCCCGCGCTTACAAGACATATGGACAGACAGATATATTTCCGACCGGGATAATCTTACTTCATGCACATCCTCAGGTTGTGTACTGCAACTGTGTAAAGTTTCATCAGAATCGGTCCAGCCGTTAAGGAGGAGTTGCGCATACAAGACAAATGGACAGACAGACGGACGGACGGACAGGGTGATTCCTATATACCCTCCAAAACTTGTTTGTAGGGGGTATAATGAAAGCCTCAGATAGGGGAAAGGTTAGGGCCAATGCGTATAGTTCTACTACACATTGATTGAATGGTGTTTCCTGGGTAAATCACCGACACCTTCCAGTAGTATTTATCCCGACACTGATACATCAGTAGTAATGCTAAACCCTAGGAGAGAAGCCACACCTACCACTTTAACACATTTCCACAAACAGACTCTTTCTGACGCCTCTTCAGTAGACGACCTTTGAAAACATTGTGACGAAAGGAAAAATTGCTCAAAAAACCAAGCATTTTCTCCTTTTGCAAAATATTTTCCAACTTTTTCAGTAATTATACCCTCATTTATGGGAGTTTCCATATTTTTGACTAAATGTTTTCAAAGTCGTCTGCTGCAGATTTGTTGCAATGTGGGAAAAGGTTAAGAGTATTTGTTATGATCCGACCAAGGATCGAACCCAGGTCTCCTACTCCCAAGGCGGAAACACACTAACAACTACTAACTGTATTTTGCGGAACGAAACGGAACGGAACGGAACGGAACGGAACAAGTGATGGGGCACCAGACAGGGAATATCTGTTTCCATACTTATATATTGTACCTGCGTTTTAATAAACATTTAGTAATATCTGGTTCAGGGTATACTGTTATTAACTGTCTCTTGTATAAAGTCGACATAAATAAAAAAAAAAAGTTGTGGTCTTTAATCACGTATGCATATCTTTACTGTCATACGATAGGAAATATCTATCATGTGCGGAGTAAATATATAACCCATATTACCTACCACAGTGACAGACACCTCT
Source organism: Serripes groenlandicus (assembly GCA_031761405.1). Taxonomy (NCBI): domain Eukaryota; kingdom Metazoa; phylum Mollusca; class Bivalvia; order Cardiida; family Cardiidae; genus Serripes; species Serripes groenlandicus. The sequence goes on along the minus strand of JASEVX010000011.1, from coordinate 53,313,197 downwards.
TCTACATAGTCTCCCTCTATATGAAAATTCTACCTCGAAATGTGCAGTTTCAACAACTACTAATCTCTTACATTACCATTGGTTATTTTCGTTGGGCGCAATTATAACCTATCTGAAAAAGTTCGACAAGACTATTGTTCTCACCGATATGTTATGTATTCTAACCTTTTAAAATCGAACTCACCACAACAGTTTCAATTTGTACAGTCCGTCTTGCCACATGCGTTCAAACAATCTGAATTGCTCGATTAACACACATTTTTAGAAGTAAAGAGTGCTCTCTAACTTAGCAGTAACGTGACAGTGACAGTTCAACGTGCAGGAGGAACATTAATTTATTGATTATTTCGGTTTTTCGCTGTTTCAATAATATTCCAGTCGCAACGGGGATGTATGAGCCAGTGCATGGAAAACTCTAAAAGTTGGCGTTTGTGAACAGTATATAATCAAGACAGTATATAAAATCAAGGACTCGAACCTATAGCAACGTGAACTTTGATTTACCTCTAGACGTTACTATTATATACTACTTATATTACTATTATGCCATGTTAAAAGTAATGAATAGTTATGTAGGTCATTGTTCCGTTCCGTTCCGCAAAATACAGTTACCCACACAGGTAACTGTATAATGCGGAACGGAACGGAACAATATATATATAATTGTTGAGAGAGTATATACATTATAAAAATAATATTGTAAACTATTAAGTAGCTAAATCATGCAGAATCAATTAACCAAAGCGTTATACGTGTGTTGTGTTGGCGTGAATGCATTTTTTTGGGGGGGGGGGGGGGGGGGGGGGGGGTCTATTCCAACCATTAGTCTGCACATCTTTACACGAAATGAAGAGTTGTGTAGGACGTCCGTTCCAAGATAAATGCAATGTTTGTTTGGTGTTTTACGCTGCTTTCAACAATATATTTCAGTTATATCACGGCGTTTCCTGGGTAAGTTACCAGCACTACTTGTCCATTTATCTTGACACCAGGGAGTACAGTCGTCATGCTAACCCCACAACACTGAGCGCGAACTGAGAGGAAGTCATTACTTCCATTTTTAAAGTATTTGGTATGACCCGGTCAGGGATAGAAAATGACACCTCCCGCACGAGGCGAACGCTCTACCACTACATCATCGATGCAGTCATTATTCTTAATTAAACCTCACTCAATATTAATGAAATTCCACGTAATAACTCAAGTCGATATTTTTTTATACTTTAAATCTATTTTTTTAACAGTGACAGTTCAACGTGCAGGAGGAATATTAATTTTTTGATTATTTCGGTTTTTCGCTGTTTCAATAATATTCCAGTCGCAACGGGGATGTATGAGCCAGTGCATGGGAAACGCTAAAAGTTGACGTTTGTGAGCAGTATATAAGATCAAGATCAGCTAGTGCATCCGGACAGTCCTGATCAAGATCTACTGTTTATACATGTTGATTCGAACCCATAGCAAGTGAACTTTGATTTACCTCTAGACGTTATATTATGTACATGTTACAAGTAATGAATAGTTATGTAGATAATTGTTCCGTTCCGTTCCGCAAAATACAGTTACCACACAGGTAACTGTATAATGCGGAACGGAACGGAACAATATATATATATATATATTCACATATCGCTACTTACGGGGACCTGGATTGAGACCCCTAGTGTGGGGCTTTTACAAACCCCGTAATTGTATATAGACTCTATAAAAGTGCCCCTTAACCATATACTTTTACTTTGTATATATATATGTGTATAAAGTAACGGGTTCTTAGACAACCCCGCAAAAGATATATATATATATATATTCACACATATAGCCACTAACGGCGACCTTAATTGAGACCCCTTGTGTGGGGCTTTTTCAAACCCCGTAATTGTATATATAGACTCTATAAAAAATGCCCCTTAACCATATACTTTTACTTTGTATATATATATATATATATGTATATAAAGTAACGGGTTCTAAGACAACCCCGCACAATATATATATATATATATATATATACATGTATATACAATTAGCGTTTGGTTGAATTATTGTGAAAATGGATTTTCTGGGCTTTCGGAGGTCATCACTCGGTTCACTGCACTCGAAATATAGGTAGGCACGGTACCTTCACGAATGTTCGTTTTGCCAAGTCTCTCTATATAAACAAAGTACAAACGTTCACGAAAGAACCACGTGTATCTGTATCCCGAGTGCAGTGGACGCGTAATACAATGTGTAATATCCATTGTCAGTTTGATTTCATTACAGGAATACACATCAACGATAGAAGGTATTGAGGTATTAATTGTTAAACCTGCGGTCTCAAATGACGCTGAATTAAGACCAGGTATTGTACATTATCACGGAGGAGGCTGGGTGCTTCTCTCACCAGGTAAACAAGGGCGCTGTTCTAGTTTGTCTGTTTGTTTGTATGTTTTCACGCAATTTTCAACATTATTCGAGTAACATCACGGCCATAGTTCACCTTCTTTTCATGAATGCCCTGGTTAACAAACCAATACTAGACTAGGACATGTGCATTGCCGAAGAGAACTCAATCATGACCGCTGCGAGTTGGGATCTATCCCGTAACGCCCTGTATAATATGCCCTAGAACATATTTAACTTGTAATAAACATATTTAACCTGTAAAGGAACATACTGTACTTGATGGTAAACACTTTTGACTTGTAAATACATATTTCTTTCATATTTTTAATGTAAACAAACATATTTAATGTGTAAATGAACATATTGTACTTGTAAATATATCTATTTAGGTTGTAAATAGTTGAATGAACATATTGAAGACTCTGTATACTCGCATAGCATAACTGGATACCAATTGACTACCCATATTTTTAATATATTCATGAGCGTTGTCTGATGTCTTTACTCTTTCTGACATACAACAATACTGCAGCAAACGATATCGAAAACATTTAATCAAACTCATGGAAACTCTCCATAAATTTAAGTACAACTATTAAATAAAATTGAACGCATTGTGATAAAAGGAAAGATTGCTCAGCATGAGCAATTTCTCTTTTTGCAACAATGGTTTCAAAAGTCGTCTGCTGCAGAGACGTCAGAAGGCGTCTGTATGCGGGAGAGGGTTTAATAAATTTGGTTTCCTCACGTACGAATGGTTCCGATGGGGTAGCAGCGTAGCTTGAAACGTGTTCTTGAATGGGGGACCCTAAAGCATGCTTCTTTTATCCAACAGAAGCCTATGTGCCGGTCATCCGGGAGCTGGTCCGACAAACCCAGGCTGTCGTCGTATCAGTCAAGTAAGTATGTACTATACGCGAACCTTAACTCGACAGTGTTTCCTGTATTCGCTACGATGTACATGAAGGTTTTGTACGTTTGGTTCCCGGCTTGCTCTGATGTCACAAATCTATCTTACAGGCCATTGGCGACTTCAGGTCCTCGTACGTTAGATATAAAGTCACTGAATGAAGCAGACAATGGAAAAATGTATCAATGTGTTTTATTTCCATACAGGTATAAAACAAAAGGCAATTATTGTAGAGTTAATGCAGTTTTTGATTCAACTTGAAAACTTAAGTTTCTCTCTTGAATTCCGGGGGTGAGGATATTGGGTATTATTGTCTTATTATTATAAGAAAGATGGAAAAGTTTGAGTATGTTTTAGGGTCCTCTTAACTGTTTATAGTCAATACGATTTCAATTCCTACTACAAAATTCATATATTAAACACGTTTACTATTCTTCCGTAGCGGGTTATATATGAGAAATTGATCACCAAAAAAAGTTTCTTCTTTGCGCTAAAATGTTGTCAACGTCATTCAATACATGAAAATACTTTTATTTCTAGACATGTCCCATAATTTTGCCTTCACATTTTCACAGTCGTCTGCTGCCGATTTGTTGAATGTTGGAATGGAATTAACAGGGAAATATTTTTTAAATAATTCTTGAATGAATATGAAATTAGACGAATACACTCATCTGACAATATATCATGAAATACCAACTTTACAAGGGTTCCGTTTTTGGCCACATTTTTTCGGCAGCCTGTATATGTAAGATCAGTTTAATAGAAGAGCCAACCTTAAGTTGTATGACAAGACACAAGTAATGGTTATATACCACATGTGATTGGATAATAGTTTCTTGAACACTTATGTGGCCAGTGCAGTCAGACGAGACTGTACGGCAAACAGGAGTGATCTGAATCGCAACTGGCCGTGGTGATTTGTCCTACAGTAATAATCGTTTATATGGTTACTATACAATATACTTTTGTCGATCCCAAGTAGAAAATTGTTGTTCTCGTTCGGTAATCTTGTTGTCGCAACTCAGAAGAATAATGTCCTATATTATCTATATTTCATCAGTTACAGAAAGGCCCCCGAACACGTATTTCCTGCCGCCATTGAAGACTGTCTCAAAGTTACGAGATATTTCCTGAAGAACGCAGCAGATTATGGTGTTGACAAGAATAACATTGGTATAAAAGGTAGGTCTCATCAGATGTTATTTAAGGTCTCTGGTCCGATTGATATCTTCGGTAGATTAGTATTCAGTAGTTACGCTTGGCTTACAATCATCATATAACCTAAATATAGTCTTTAACTTGAAATTCTTATCTTGGCGCAGAATGAGAACTGCTTACACACATTTTGCATTCCAATAATCTGACATTCTAGTATTTATTTCAACCTCCTTTGTAAAATAATCTCTTAAATATTGAATGCGAACATAAAATGTTTGTTTAGCATTAATGTGCATGTTTTTGATTGAAGCATTGTATATCTCCCCAAAACTCTCTGTTTGTACTTACTAATTCGAACACATCTCCGATTGAATGCATACAGATATAATTGAGAAACGTTCTCATAATGGAGATAATACGAGCCATTCCACGAGAAAACCAACATTATGGACTTTGCGTAATATATCAACCCAGATCAGCCTGCGCATTCCGCGTGGGCTAATCCGGACCGAAACATTCCGTCTCAGGGGAATAGAGGTATAGAGTAATGATTCCTGAAACAGAAAATCCACAGGAGGCGAATAGTGTCTGTCCAGGTTAGCCTAAGCCGCATGCTTAGGGAGATCCGGGTTGATACTTAACGCATGTTGGTTTTCTCGCGGAACGGCTCATATATGACACATGACCCACGTCTGGCGATTCGGGATATTATTACAACTGCGAAAAGTGAAAGTTCGGATTGCACTTGTCTTGATTGTCCGCCTGTGTATGACATAAACCAAAATGCATATTCTGCCAAACAAGTAGAAGTGTAGCAGTACTAGTTCTGCAACAATGTAACATTCAACGGTACTAAACCGGAAAGACAATAAGACCGAAAATTACAAGGCGTTGCTGATATATAGTAGGCAACGTCTAATTATACACTGCCTGATAAAGACAGATTGGTTAATAATGTGATGAGCCACCAAAATAATGATCCAATGAATTGATAATGCCATATGTGTATAGCCTTGCTTGATCTGTCGAACACCAGGTCGAGCATGCGTTCTTGCCGGTGATTAATAAGTCCTTTTATTTCGCCTCCCACGAAATTCTAGCAATTTCATTGGTTAAAGCGTCTCACGTGCAGACCCCCTATAGTTCTATAGGGGGTGAGTAAATACCATAGGGGGTGAGTAAAGTAAAAAAAGTCAGTTCAAAGGTTGGTTTTCGTAAAGTGGCTCTCAAATGTTACCAGTTACCCAGAAAGAAAATGAAATGAATTGAAATAAATGTGTTCATGTTGAAGTGGTGTATTTTTTAAAATATTATATCTATTCCAATTCTTTAATAATCAATATTGATAGATCTTTTACTCATGACGTCATATTATGCTACCAACACATATCAACAAGTTACAGTATAGTTCAGTTTAACGTGGTCGACGAAATAAATACATTATTGGGTGTGTTACTGACCCACTACGGAAATATAGGGGGTCTGTTGGATGAATAGGGGGACTCGGCTATCGCCTCGCCCCCTATTAATATTACAGACCCCCTTTATTTCCGTAGTGGGTCAGTAACAAAACCAATAACTTATAATGACTAGCGTCATTCGTATTTCACCAATGGGCTCAACAGTTTTCTGGGGCGTAGCCCCAAAATGCAGCTGCGGCGATACACCTCTGCGTAATGCATCGACAAGATCAGCCTGCGCTGTCCGCGCAGACTGATCCGGCCGATACATTCCGTCTAAGGGGGATAGATAGAGTAGTGATTCCTGAAACAGAAAATCCACAGGAGGCGAAAAGTGTATATCCCGGTACGCCTGTGTGGCATGCCTAGGCTGATCCGGTCGATACTTTACGCAGAGTCCACAATGTTGATTTTCTCACGAGACGGCCTACACATTGATTTATTTGCCAAGCTACGCCCCTGGTTTTCATGGGAAGATGGTCAATTATCTTGGAAGAATGTTGTGTGGTGTAGGCGTACAAGAAAGCCGGGAAGCACGTGTTAGGTGAACTGGTCGCCATGATATGCGTTGACAACGACGTCAAAATATGATATCATGATATCCTATTGTAGGTGACAGTGCCGGTGGAAATTTGGCTATGGCTGCCACACTTGCCCTCGCCAAAGAAAATGACCCGGAAGTACCAAAGGTCAAGTTTATGTCACTGGATTACCCAGCCCTCCAGACGTTTGATTTCTATTTACCTTGTTATGTGCAATACCAGAAAGGACCGGGGTTCTGCAACAAAAAAAACATGATCCACTATTGGATTCTGTATGCATTTGGTAATCTGGATTACTTTGATATTTTCCATAAAAACATACATCTGTCGAAAAAGGTTAGGGAATCCAAGTATGCCGAAAGAGTTAGTTCAAAGTACCTGCCTGAACGATACCAAGAAACCATTCGAGGCAAGGATTTCACGCCAAAAGAAGAAGTTCCGTCGGAATTACGGGAAAAGATAGAAAAGGTGGTATTAAATCCGCTGTTTTCACCGTTAATGGCGTCCGACGAGGAGTTGGCAAAATTACCTAAAACTTACATTATGAATGCCGAATTCGACGTGCTGCGTGACGATGGATTTATCGCTGCCGAAAGGTTGAGGCGAGTAGGAGTCGAAGTCGAACATTCGTTTTTCCCAGCGGAAGAACATGGATTTCTGAATATTATCGATGTTGACAAAAGTTTAATTCGAGAATATATCACCTTCGGGAAATTCTTTAATGCCACAGTTAACTCATAAGCTATAAAACAAATCCATAGGCTACCGTGCAAAACAATTGACAATATAATAAATGGTAGTGATAGTGTTCTGACAGAACTTTGTAAACGAGTGTAGGCCTGTATATGTAAGCATATATGATTAAACAAAAAAAACCTTTAAATACGATAAAGATTCAGTATAATTGTTTATTTTAGTACTTTGTTCGAGAGTTTCTTGGGCATCACGGCTGGTAGTCGTACATGCCACCTATAATACGTCAAGATCTTCATAATTGATTTGGCTATTCTAACAAGATCCTTCTTTTTCTAACAAGTGACCAACGTAAGGCGAACAGAATGGGTCTTATCGCATCTTCAACAAGGGGAGACTAGTGACCAGGCTGTACATAGGAACAGTCTCGCCATCAATTGAAATCAGTCTGTCTCGACTTTAATAAGTCATAGACATACATTGCTACATCTACAGAATAATTAGAACAAAATCGCCATCGACTTCACTCATATAATACTTTATATGACGCCAAAATGAATATGCAATAAGACCTGTTTTTTTCACACCGGCGTCGTCCAGTGTTACAGATTACAACTGACGTTCCCAGATTACAGGGTTAGGGATAACAGATGCGGCACACGGAAACCTACATTCGGAAACTTTGAAATTAATTTTTACTTACGATCAAATTGTATTCTGTGTTATTGATTGCTGTTCATTATCGTTCTTCTGAGACTGCCAAGAAGATTGTACCACTATATTGCGAACGGGGAGGATTCTGTTCAGACTGCACAGGCTGATCTAGAACTTCGCTGATCGCAAAGTCTCGAAGGTTGTTTTCGTATGACATGTTTAAAATGACATATCTGTCTGTCCATTACATACCCTTGTGTTCACATACTCAATGATATGTATTTAACTGGACTAGGAAGCCTGTTTCCCCTTTGCAAACGCAGTTTGACGCATCTGCTTTTGTTAAGAAGGAGTTTTACGCCGTTTTCAACATTGTTTCAGTTATATCACGGTGACAGTTCACTTATTCATGATCCCTGGGTAAACAAACCAGTACTTGGCTAGGAAATATGCCTTGCCCAAGAGCACTCCATCATGACCACAGCGCCGCGACTTGGTTTCCAAATCCCTGACGCTAACCACTAGGCCATGGCGGATTCCTTGACGCATATGCAGCAGATATTTAATTCAAACATTGTAGAAAATAAGGAAATATTTCGGATCTTTTCATTAATTACACTTTCATTTATCCAGATTTTCAACATTTTTCCAGAAGTTTTAAAAGTCATCTGCTTCAGCTGTCATCATGTGTTACATATAGGAACGTCTTTGAATCTATTTTCGTTAAAGTAAGAGGCTGCTCCTTCTCAAAAGCCGTCTGCTGCATAACGCATTAAATTTTCCGACGTCCAACAAATGTGGAAGAAACGTCTTCGAAAGTAAAAAAAATCGGAAAAATCTCTTTGAATGAAAATATAAGAATTTACCCAGCTGAACAAATTGTGACAAAAAGCGTCTGCTGGCTATGTGTCAAAGTTGGACATAGGAAATAAATTAAGTCAATCTTTGAATGCTGCAACGAAATGAATTTTCGACACACAAAACAGACTGTTAATGTTCTATCCTTGATTTAATAGTATAGAAAATATCTCTTTTCATTACATGTATATACACAATAACAGAATAAATGGCGTTCAATGTTAGTACACTTCAATATTAGTACACGGTTGAAGAAAATAAGTGATTAACTGTTATTTTATTCATTATTGCGGCACTATCTATCAAAATAAGATTCATTGTGGAAAACACAGTAAAACTTAATTTGGTGAGCTGTTAACAGATATTTTTATGTCGTTTTCAACAACATTTAAGTCATATCACATAGTTTCATAGATCAATCACCAGTACTTCTGTATGATTATCCTGACACGATGGATAATGCATAATGCTTTCCCCAAAGAACTGAATGAAAATAATGGAAATATGCTACTATCTTATTGGCATTTTTAAATATATGCAGCCGATAATTACATTCATATTAGGTATACTAAACACAAAGCAATGGATTAATCATGTAATTGCAATAAGGATTTATCATAAGGAATAACAAGCATTATGCAATGGATAAATGTTGTAAATAGTATAAGGAATTATAATCCATATACATAGTACAAGGAAATACATTGTGTATTCATATTAGAAATAATAAGCTAATGGATTAATCTTGTAAATGTTACAAGGAATAATAAGCTTATGGATTTATATTGTAAATGTAACAAGGAATAATAAGCTAATGGATTTATATTGTAAATGTTACAAGGAATAATAATCTAATGGATTTATATTGTAAATGTTACAAGGAATAACAAACTAATGAATTAATATTGTAAATGTAAGGTAATGGATTAATATTAAAAATGTTACAAGGAATAATAAGCTTATGGATTTATATTGTAAATGTTACTAGGAATAATACAATTTTGAAGTAAAACTATGCATAGGTCAATGGAGTAATTTTGTAATAGTAAGGAATAATAACCCAGACTCAAATGGATTAATTTTGTATTCATAATTGAGCCGCGCTCTGCGAGAACCAATCCTAAGGCATTGTAGACCTAGATCAGCCAGCACATCCAGACAGTGAGATCTGGCTCTGCACTGTTTGTTTATTAATCATGGAATCTTTCAAAATTTCTGTAAAGCAGTATCCATTTGGATCCGTAACATTTGTGATACTTATGTTTAGATTGGATTTATCAAAGCACCCCTCAGTTAAAGAATAATGAGCATCAGCCAATGTATTACCAGGTACATGTACTTATAATTATGAAATAATAAGCTTCAAACAAATGGATACACCATGTATATTCATATAGGACATAATAAGCATCAGCTTATGTTTTAACAAAGCAATTGTGATCAGAAATAATCAATCAAAATAAAACTGATTAGTCCTAAAGAATAATAAGATAAATCTTGTAATAGTTAAGAGGAATAATACGTCACAATCAAATGGATCCATCTTGTTGTATATACAAACACTGCTAATGCCCGTAAGCGTCGTGTTTTCTCATAAGATTGTTCGGTGTTTTCAGATGTTTTCAACAATATTCGGTTATTCACTGTGTCAATTCACATAACTATGTCTTCCCGAGTGTTTTTTTCTTTTTCCCGCCATAAGTTCACCAAGCATTCCTTAACCCTTTCCCACATACCATACATCTGAAACAGACCAATCTGAAAATTTCTGGACAAAAGTGTAAACATCTCTCTCTCTCTATATATATATACATATATGTATATGAAAGTATAATTATTGAAAAGAGAGGAAAACATTGTGGAAAAAGGAGAAATTGCTCATTATGTTGAGAATGTTATCAACAAAACGTCTGCTGCAGATTTCAACTGTTGTATTTGGGAAAGGGTTAAGTTGAACAAATTAGGGTCAATAACCCTACCATTTACACAAATCAACGTTACAAATAAACACCTTGTCACTAGGAATACTAGTATTGTTAATTCATACAAAACCAAACTCTTTTCGATTCGCAGACGGTTTCTGACGCCTTTGCAGCAGATGACTTTTGAAATCATTTTCCGGTAGCTCGCCGCACAATTGTTACAATAAATTGATGTGGTAAACTCGATTGACCGGACGTCAGTCATATATAAAAACACAATATAGGTATATACAATCTGTTTTCGGTTATGTCATACCGTCATTCTTAGTTCACTTTTAACAACTCTGGTGCGGGAGGCCTTGGGTTCGATCCACGGTCAGGTGTCGCTGGGGTCAGGATATATGGACCAGTAGTACTGGTGAATAACCCAGGCAACGCTGAGATATACATGTAACTGAGAAATTGTTGAAAGCGTCGTTAAACACCATACAAATTAACAAATAAATAAATAAACTTTTAACTAATAATCGAAACAGCCCCAATAGATCATATTTGTTTGAAATGGACGGGAATAGCGAAAAATGTGACCCGATGTTGGATCGAGTTGTAACACTATATGATCGTTGATTTACGACTCTATCCGTTGTTGATTTCCGTGTGGTTTCGGCTAAACTCGGAAAGAAGCGGTCTTTGGACCCGAACATTTATCATACCATGTACCCAGCGTCGATTTATCTGACTTGCATAGCCATGTATGCTGATAAGAGAATCAAACTGTCATCAAAGTGGGTCATTTAAAATCACAACACTTCAAATTCATAGTGATAGTTTGAACAAACGGATAAATACAGAAAGGTTGTCCGAAGGCAATCCAGTAGGACTACATATAGCGAAAAAAGGTAAATATTTCTTGAATTTACAAACTTACCTTTTTTATTATCTGGTTGTAGCCTTAACATCGTTCTTTTTTAAACGCCTCTGCAGACGCCGGCTTTTGAAAACATTGTGACAAAAGAAGAAATTGCTCAAAACCAACAATTTCTCCTTTTGCCACATGAAACTTTCCCTTAAAAAGATATAACATAATCTTGCCCAGATGTTTTCAAAGTCGTCTGCTGCAAATGTGTTGTATGTGGGAAAGGGTTCAGTTCATTAGTAAACATAACAGGTATAAGGGATTTGTATAAAAAC
>JASEVX010000011.1:53237593-53301221 GCA_031761405.1 Serripes groenlandicus | reverse complement strand
TCGAACCCATATCAAGTGAACTTTGATTTACCTCTAGACGTTATATTATGCACAATTTTACAAGTAATGGATAGTTCTGTAGATCGTTGGTTCCGTTCCGTTCCGTTCGCGCAAAATACAGTTACCTACACAGGTAACTGTATAATGCGGAACGTAACGGAACAATATTATATATATAATTCCAACCATTAGGCAAGTGGTCTTTGTTTTACCGTTAGACGTTCCTATTGTGCACATCTTTACAAGAAATGAATATTTTTATAGGTCGTTCCGTATCAAGATGAATTGAATGTTTTTGTTTGTGGTTTTGCGCTGCTTTCAACAATATACTTCAGTTATATCAGGGCGTTTCCTGACAACAGGCGAGTCAGTCGACCAGGGCTCGAAATCTGGTCCTCTAGTCCGGAGGCGAACACTCGTCCCGCGTCGTTACAAAAGCTAGCTATGTAGCAAGGCAAAGCAATATAAGTATACATTCCATTATACATTCACATATTCTGCATATTGGTGAGTTGAGGGGGGTGGGGGGGAGGGGGAGGACTCGAACCTATAGCAAGTGAACTTTGATTTACCTCTATACGTTACTATTATGCACATGTTACAAGTAATGAATAGTCTATGTAGGTCATTGTTCCGTTCCGTTCCGCAAAATACAGTTACCCACACAGGTAACTGTATAATGCGGAACGGAACGGAAAAATATATATATAATTGTTGAGAGAGTATATACATTATGAAAATAATATTGTAAACTATTAAATAGCTAAATCAAGCAGAATCAATTAACCAAAGCGTTATACGTGTGTTGAAGAAATGAATAGTTGTGTAGGTCGTTCCGTTCCAAGATAAATGCAATGTTTGTTTGGTGTGTTTTACGCTGCTTTCAGCAATATATTTCAGTTATATCACGGCGTTTCCTGGGTAAGTTACCAGCACTACTTGTCCATTTACTCTTGACACCAGGGAGTCAGTCGTCATGCTAACCCCACAACACTGAGCGCGAATGAGGGAAAGTCATTACTTCCATGTTTAAAGTATTTGGGTATGACCTCGGTCAGGATAGAAAATGACACCTCCCGCACCGAGGCGAACGCTCTACCACTACATCATCGATGCAGTCATTATTCTTAATTAAACCTCACTCAATATTAATGAACATTCCCCGTAAGAACTCAAGTCGATATTTTTTTATACTTTAAATCTATTTTGTTTAACAGTGACAGTTCCACGTGCAGGAGGAATATTAATTTATTGATTATTTCGGTTTTTCGCTGTTTCAATAATATTCCAGTCGCAACGGGGATGTATGAGCCAGTGCATGGGGAAACGGTAAAAGTTGGCGTTTGTGAACAGTATATGAGATCAAGATCAGCTACTGCATCCGGACAGTCTGATCAAGATCTACTGTTTATACATGTTGATTCGAACCCATAGCAATGTGAACTTTGATTTACCTCTAGACGTTATATTATGCACATGTTACAAGTAATGAATAGTTCTGTAGATCATTGTTCCGTTCCGTTCCGCAAAATACAGTTACCCACACAGGTAACTGTATAATGCGGAACGGAACGGAACAATATATATATATATATATATATATATATATATATATAATTCCAACCATTAGGCAAGTGGGACTACTATTATGCACATGTTAAAAGTAATGAATAGTTATGTAGGTCATTGTTCCGTTCCGTTCCGCAAAATACAGTTACCTGTGTGGGGAATTCGTATTGTCGGAATGGATCGGAACAACTCACCTACAGAACTATTTCTTGTAAACATGAGCATAATAGTAACGTCTAGAGGTACGTCAAAGTTCACTTGCTATGGGTTCGAGTCCCCCAAAGTAATCCATGTGTCAAACGTTGTTTGCAGGTGAAAAGAAAAAACAGGTTAAAGAGGGGTCACAATTCTAAATTACAAAGGAAACGCCATGATATAACTGAAAGATTGTTGAAAGCGACGTAAAATATCAAACAAACAATCCTAACGGTTTCCCTTAATATTACATGTTTTCAAAGTCGTCTGCCTGCGGTTTTGCTGTATGTGGGAAAGGGTTATGGCATGTTTATGCACGTTGTCCATGATGGCTCTTCCGAGACCGTACAGACGCCTCATATTGTTCTCATTTCGTATTGCGCTACTCATATATATATATATATTAAGGGTTTAACACTTTCCCACAGACACATGCTTCCTGACGGCATTTCAAAACATAGTGGCAAAACGAGGAATTACTCACAATGCGCAATTTCTCTTTTTGCCTCAATGCTTTCAATTCTTTAAACACATTGTTAAACGTCACATGTGTTCACTTTTGGTTGAAAAACTGAAACAATAAAGGCGAAACACTCTTTTCGTGTCGTCTGCTGCAGATGTGTTGTACGTGGGAAAGGGTACACTATATTGCCGTGCATGTAAAACTATCTAGAAAGGACAGCTTTGTAATGTTTGTCTTTAAAAATATTGTGAGATAATGAAAATGGTTCATTAGTTTATAATGTGTTATTTTATTTAAATAAATAAAAAAAAAGGTTGATGCTTATTCGCATTCTGCATCTCAGCTTATACACTTGAATTGAAACTAACAGTAACGTTTTAGGTGCAGATATAAAACGTGAATTAGCGTCAGTTACTATTGCGGGTGCTCGCGTGATTATATGCTGTTTTCTAATATTTTACCTAATAGTGCTGACAGAGATCAGACTGCATGGTTCGAATTAAAAAAAAAAAAAAAAAGTGCATCAAATGATTAACTTGTACGTATATTCAGGCTAATCCTAGGTTACACTTTCTCAAATGTTTTAAATTTCGCATTCTTATGAAATTCTGCATGTATATATTCCTTGATCATTATATTTTATGCATAAATAAAAAAATAAAAAAATAATAAGTTTGTCTCATGTTATTTCCGTGTAGATATAGTCGATCAATAAGACTTCTGGTGACAATTAACCGTTACATTTTCTTCGACAGCACTGGGAAGGATTCACTAAAATTAGCAGAAAACATTTAGGGAAATAAAGAAATTAACTTCCTTTGGGAATTTGCGATTTTCTAGTGGTCGTATAGTGCAAACGCATCCGAAAATCGTTTATTAATACACTATTTATGTCTTAGTTTAGAAAGTTAAAAATACACCCGTCTCAATAAATCATGAGTCTAAAGCTATAGGTATACATATTTACCTGTCACATAATTTACACTATAATGGTCCCCCGATCCGCTCGACCGACCAGCTAGGGATTAAATCTCGAGTCGACGTATCGGGAACACACCTATCACATACCCTTGGAGTGTCCTACAACAGTGTTTCGGGTACTTGGTTACTAGTAAAGTAAAATTGGACATAAACACCCCGCCCAAAATGAGAAGTGAATGTTCTCTCTATGATTGACTATCTGGTTCAATCATGGCCTACGATAGTATGTCGACCTTTAATAAAAATGTCCTTTTCACACAGCCAGATTTTGTCATTCACTTCACCCTTCTTCTAACCCGCTTTGATCGATTCGATTTACTGCATTGCATAAACACCTGTCCCACGTTTAACTAAATATTTGCTGGCGAACGGTTGTCGAATAAGAATTATGATACGAAACGTTACACACTATTATACCGTAAGCAAAGCTGTTGTAAACAAAATAAAGAAACACATAGATATATCAACACCTGAGCTACGTTACACGATAACCGACTTAAAAATCAACCCTTTCCCACATGTTAATGTATTTTGACACACCTTCAGCACACGACCTATTGAAAACATTGTAGTAAAAGGGGAAAACAATGTTTTCTCATATGTGTGTCCAGATCTTTTATATTGCATATGTCTGCTGCATATTTATAGCATGTGGGAAAGGGTAAATGACAATTAATGCATTATTGCAAAGTTAGTATTCTATTATAAATATTCATTCGGAATGCTTTTACTTCTAGGTGTCGAACGGGAAGTTATTGTTTTGATAGTGAGCAAGTTTGGATAATCGTCTTTCGTAAGTTCGGTGCCAAGGTCAATGAGACAAGCGTTATTCGTCTTTCACCAAGGCTTTCGGTCTTTGTGGAAAATCGGCCAGTTGCTTGGAAAGAGTGTTTTGTAGGTGAACTGGCCGCCGTAATAATTTGTATTGAAAACGGTGTTTAACCCCAATCAATCAATTGTAAGCTCGGAAAGGTCGTTTTCGTGTGACTTGGACAAATGAACATTTTACCTAAAGCGGGATTATTAGGTTTCTTCTTGGAATACATGGGGACAATACACAATATACTGTTCACAAACGCCAACTTTTCGCCGGTCCCATGCACTGGCTCATACATCCCCGTTGCGACTGGAATATTATTGAAACAGCGAAAAACCGAAATAATCAATAAATTAATATTCCTCCTGCACGTTGAACTGTCACTGTCATGTGACTGCTAAGTTAGAGAGCACTCTTTACTTCTACAAATGTGTAAAGATGTGCACAATAGAAACGTCTAGCGGTAAATCAAAGTCCACTTGCCTAATGGTTGGAATTATATATATATATATATATATTGTTCCGTTCCGTTCCGCATTATACAGTTACCTGTGTGGGTAACTGTATTTTGCGGAACGGAACGGAACAACGATCTACATAACTATCCATTACTTGTAAAATGTGCATAATATAACGTCTAGAGGTAAATGGTAAATCAAAGTTCACTTGCTATGGGTTCGAATCAACATGTATAAACAGTAGATCTTGATCAGACTGTGCGGATGTACTAGCTGATCTTGATCTTATATACTGTTCACAAACGCCAACTTTTACCGTTTCCCATGCGCTGGCTCATACATCCCCGTTGCGACTGGAATATTATTGAAAAAGCGAAAAACCGAAATAATCAATAAATTGATATTCCTCCTGCACGTTGAACTGTCACTGTCGAAAAAAATAGATTTAAAGATTAAAAAAATATCGACTTGAGTTCTTACGTGGAATTTCATTAATATTGAATGAGGTTTAATTAAGAATAATATCTGCATCGATGATGTAGTGGTAGAGCGTTCGCCTCGGTGCGGGAGGTGTCATTTTCTATCCCTGACCGGGTCATACCAAATACTTTAGAAATGGAAGTAATGACTTTCCCTCATTCGCGCTCAGTGTTGTGGGGTTAGCATGACGACTTACTCCCTGGTGTCAAGATAAATGGACAAGTAGTGCTGGTAACTTACCCAGGAAACGCCGTGATATAACTGAAATATATTGTTGAAAGCAGCGTAAAACACCAAACAAACATTGCATTTATCTTGGAACGGAACGTCCTACACAACTATTCATTTCTTCTAAAGATGTGCAGACTAATGGTTGGAATAGACCCCACACACCCACCCCCCAAAAAATGCATTCACCCAACACAACACACGTATAACGCTTTGGTTAATTGATTCTGCATGATTTAGCTACTTAATAGTTTACAATATTATTTTTATAATGTATATACTCTCTCAACACCCCGGCCGGGTAGCTCAATTGATAGCGTATCTGACTTGTGATCTGGAGGTCACGGGTTCGATACCCGGTTGCGGCGACATTCTTTCGGGCGATGTTTTACATTGCCTCTTACCTCTGATCTATGTGAGAAAGTAGTCAGTTGCTTCGAAAGAATGTTGTGTAAGTACTGGTGTGGGAAAGCCAGGAAAACATGGATAGGTGCACTGACCGCCGTGATATGACCAAAGCTGTTAAAAGCGGCGTTAAACTCCAAACAAACAAACAAACAAAAACTCTCTCAACAATTATATATATATTGTTCCGTTCCGTTCCGCATTATACAGTTACCTGTGTGAGTAACTGTATTTTGCGGAACGGAACGGAACAATGACCTACATAACTATTCATTACTTTTAACATGTGCATAATAGTAACGTCTAGAGGTAAATCAAAGTTCACTTGCTGTGGGTTCGAATCCTTCCCACCCCCCCCCCCCCCCCCCCCCCACTCCCACACTCACCAATACGCAGATATGTGAATGTATAATGGAATACTTATATTGCTTTGCCTTGCTACATAGCTAGCTTTTGTAACGACGCGGACGAGTGTTCGCCTGCAGGACTAGAGGACCAGATTTCGAACCCTGGTCGACTGACTCGCTGTTGTCAAGATAAATGGACAAGTAGTGCTGGTAACTTACCCAGGAAACGCCGTGATATAACGGAAGTATATTGTTGAAAGCAGCGCAAAACGACAAACAAACATTGAATTCATCTTGATACGGAACGATCTATAAAACTATTCTTTTCTTGTAAAGATGTGCACAATAGGAACGTCTAGCGGTAAATCAAAGTCCACTTGCCTAATGGTTGGAATTATATATATATATATATATATATATTGTTCCGTTCCGTTCCGTTCCGCATTATACAGTTACCTGTGTGGGTAACTGTATTTTGCGGAACGGAACGGAACAATGATCTACAGAACTATTCATTACTTGTAACATGTGCATAATATAACGTCTAGAGGTAAATCAAAGTTCACTTGCTATGGGTTCGAATCAACATGTATAAACAGTAGATCTTGATCAGACTGTGCGGATGCACTAGCTGATCTTGATCTTATATACTGTTCACAAACGCCAACTTTTAGCGTTTCCCATGCACTGGCTCATACATCCCCGTTGCGACTGGAATATTATTGAAACAGCGAAAAACCGAAATAATCAAAAAAATAATATTCCTCCTGCACGTGGAACTGTCACTGTTAAAACAATAGATTTAAAGTATAAAAAAATATCGACTTGAGTTCTTACGTGGAATTTCATTAATATTGAGTGAGGTTTAATTAAGAATAATGACTGCATCGATGATGTAGTGGTAGAGCGTTCGCCTCGGTGCGGGAGGTGTCATTTTCTATCCCTGACCGGGTCATACCAAATACTTTAGAAATGGAAGTAATGACTTTCCCTCATTCGCGCTCAGTGTTGTGGGGTTAGCATGACGACTGACTCCCTGGTGTCAAGATAAATGGACAAGTAGTGCTGGTAACTTACCCAGGAAACGCCGTGATATAACTGAAATATATTGTTGAAAGCAGCGTAAAACACCAAACAAACATTGCATTTATCTTGGAACGGAACGTCCTACACAACTCTTCATTTCTTGTAAAGATGTGCAGACTAATGGTTGGAATAGACCCTCACACACCCACCCCCCAAAAAATGCATTCACCCAACACAACACACTATAACGCTTTGGTTAATTGATTCTGCATGATTTAGCTACTTAATAGTTTACAATATTATTTTTATAATGTATATACTCTCTCAACACCCCGGCCGGGTAGCTCAATTGGTAGCGTATCTGACTCGTGATCTGGAGGTCACGGGTTCGATACCCGGTTGCGGCGACATTCTTTCGGGCGATGTTTTACATTGCCTCCCACCTCTGATCTATGTGAGAAAGTAGTCAGTTGCTTCGAAAGAATGTTGTGTAAGTACTGGTGTGGGAAAGCCAGGAAAACATGGATAGGTGCACTGACCGCCGTGATATGACCAAAGCTGTTGAAAGCGGCGTTAAACTCCAAACAAACAAACAAAAACTCTCTCAACAATTATATATATATTGTTCCGTTCCGTTCCGCATTATACAGTTACCTGTGTGGGTAACTGTATTTTGCGGAACGGAACGGAACAATGACCTACATAACTATTCATTACTTTTAACATGTGCATAATAGTAACGTCTAGAGGTAAATCAAAGTTCACTTGCTATAGGTTCGAGTCCTTCCCACACTCACCAATACGCAGATATGTGAATGTATAATGGAATACTTATATTGCTTTGCCTTGCTACATAGCTAGCTTTTGTAACGACGCGGACGAGTGTTCGCCTGCAGGACTAGAGGACCAGATTTCGAGCCCTGGTCGACTGACTCGCTGTTGTCAAGATAAATAGACAAGTAGTGCTGGTAACTTACCCAGGAAACGCCGTGACATAACTGAAGTATATTGTTGAAAGCAGCGCAAAACCACAAACAAACATTGAATTCATCTTGATACGGAACGACTTATAAAACTATTCTTTTCTTGTAAAGATGTGCACAATAGGAACGTCTAGCGGTAAATCAAAGTCCACTTGCCTAATGGTTGGAATTATATATATATATAATATATATATATTGTTCCGTTCCGTTCCGTTCCGCATTATACAGTTACCTGTGTGGGTAACTGTATTTTGCGGAACGGAACGGAACAATGATCTACAGAACTATTCATTACTTGTAACATGTGCATAATATAACGTCTAGAGGTAAATCAAAGTTCACTTGCTATGGGTTCGAATCAACATGTATAAACAGTAGATCTTGATCAGACTGTGCGGATGTACTAGCTGATCTTGATCTCATATACTGTTCACAAACGCCAACTTTTAGCGTTTCCCATGCACTGGCTCATACATCCCCGTTGCGACTGGAATATTATTGAAAAAGCGAAAAACCGAAATAATCAAAAAATTAATATTCCTCCTGCACGTGGAACTGTCACTGTAAAAAAAAAAAATTAAAGTATAAAAAAATATCGACTTGAGTTCTTACGTGGAATTTCATTAATATTGAGTGAGGTTTAATTAAGAATAATGACTGCATCGATGATGTAGTGGTAGAGCGTTCGCCTCGGTGCGGGAGGTGTCATTTTCTATCCCTGACCGGGTCATACCAAATACTTTAAAAATGGAAGTAATGACTTCCTCTTTCGCGCTCAGTGTTGTGGGGTTAGCATGACGACTGACTCCCTGGTGTCAAGATAAATGGACAAGTAGTGCTGGTAACTTACCCAGGAAACGCCGTGATATAACTGAAATATATTGTTGAAAGCAGCGTAAAACACCAAACAAACATTGCATTTATCTTGGAACGGAACGTCCTACACAACTATTCATTTCTTGTAAAGATGTGCAGACTAATGATTGGAATAGACCCACACACACCCACCCCCAAAAAAATGCATTCACCCAACACAACACACGTATAACGCTTTGGTTAATTGATTCCGCATGATTTAGCTACTTAATAGTTTACAATATTATTTTTATAATGTATATACTCTCTCAACAATTATATATATATTGTTCCGTTCCGTTCCGCATTATACAGTTACCTGTGTGGGTAACTGTATTTTGCGGAACGGAACGGAACAATAACTATTCATTACTTTTAACATGTGCATAATAGTAACGTCTAGAGGTAAATCAAAGTTCACTTGCTATAGGTTCGAATTAACATGTATAAACAGTAGATCTTGATCAGACTGTGCGGATGCACTAGCTGATCTTGATTTTATATATTGTTCAAAAACGCCAACTTTTAGAGTTTTCCATGCACTGGCTCATACATCCCCGTTGCGACTGGAATATTACGTTGAACTGTCACTGTCACGTTACTGCCAAGTTAGAGAGCACTCTTTACTTCTAAAAATGTGTGTTAATCGAGCAATCAGATGTTTGAACGCATGTGGCAAGACGGACTGTATCAAATTGAAAACTGTTGTGGAGAGTTCGATTTTAAAAAGGTTAGAATACATAACATACCGGTGAGAACAATAAGTCTTGTCGAACTTTTTCAGATAGGTTATAATTGCGCCCAACGAAAATAACCAATGGTAATGTAAGAGATTAGTAGTTGTTGAAACTGCAAATTTCGAGGTAGAATTTTCATATAGAGGGAGACTATGTAGAAGAGGTGTCTGTCACTGTGGTAGGTAATATGGGTTATATATTTAACTCCGCACATGATAGATATTTCTATCGTATGACAGTAAAGATATGCATACGTGATTAAAGACACAACTTTGAATTTTTTATTTTTTTATTTATGTCGACTTATACAAGAGACAGTTAATAACAGTATACCCCTCCTGAACCAGATATTACTAAATGTTTATTAAAACGCAGGTACAATATATAAGTATGGAAACAGATATTCCCTGTCTGGTGCCCCATCACTTGTTCCGTTCCGTTCCGTTCCGTTTCGTTCCGCAAAATACAGTTAGCCCTACACAAAGACAGAGCAAAGAATCAGGGACACCAACATGTACTAATATCATAACATTTGAAACATAACAATAACTGAATGACGGAATGGCAGCTTGTCCAGGGATTGCGGAATGAATATTGAAAGAACTTATAGCTTAAAACGTTGTGAAAGCTGAAAGGGTTCATAACAAGTTGACTCTTATCAGAACATTCAAACTACATGGATATTTGCTTTTCAATGTATGCTATAGTAAGTTTCTGCGAAATAAACATACATAGAGTGCATTGTTTATATCATATAATTTTCAAATAAGAGCTGGCTTATTCCTTTTTTATCCCTTTACCTCATACGACAATTCTTCAGCAGACGACTTTGAACATATTTTGACAAGAAATAGAATATGTAATTGAATGGATAACCTATGACTAAAAGTGGAAAACATTGTTGCCAAAGGAGAAATTGCTTGTTTTGAGCAATTTCTTCTTTTGTAACAATGTTTTCAAAAAGCTGTCTGCTGCAGAGGCGTCAGAAAGCGTCTATATGAGGGAAAGGGTTAATAATTAATCTATGAAAATGTTAAGACCCAGAGGAGGTAAGTAAATTATTTTAAATGTCTTTTACTGCTAAAATATATAAAAGTTGTCCGTCTGTATTAGAGGAAAGGGCGTTAGTCATAATTTCAAAATAAAATTGCAATTAATTCACAAAACTTTCACAAAACACTTTACCCTTTTGTACATACAACAAACCTGAAGCAGACGATTTTGAAAACATCTAGGCAAAAATAAGAAATTATGCATTATGAGCAATTTCTCCTTATATCACAATATCTGCTGTAAAGACATAATCAAGAGGACCAAGAGGGCCAGTATCGCTCCACTGCCATTAGGCAAACATTAAATCTTTAAACAGCCCCGTCCCCTGGTGGCCATGCTTTTTTACCAATCACCGTGGCTCGAAGGAATCTCGTAGAGGACCTCCCAAGGAACATTTCTACAAAATCATTTGAAAATCAGTCCAACACTTTTGGAGATTTTTTTTAAGTTTTCACTATAGCCATATAAGGCAAAATAGCTCTGCCCCCTGGTGGCCATGTTTTTCGTCCAATCAACATTTCTTGAAGGAATCTAATAGAGGGTCACCCAAGGAACATTTCTACACAATAATTTGAAAATCGGCCACACTTTCGGCCAGAACATTTTTAAGATTTCATTATTTTTTTCAGGAGGGTCACCCAAGGAACATTTCTACACAATTATTTGAAAATCGGCCAGACACTTTCAGCCAGAACATTTTTTTTTCATTCGGTTACCATGGAAACCAGAATTTTACATGGATCCAAAAATTTGAAGGAATTTAGGAAAGGACATTGAGAGGATGCTTCCTATAAAGTTTCATCCCAATTGGCCAAGTGGTTAGGGAGAAGTCGTTTGAAGCAAAAAGTTGACGCATGCATGCACAACGGACAATTCACCATGACATAAGCTCGACTGACTTTCAGCCAGTCAAGCTAAAAAGCCTCTCTATGTGGGAAACGGAAAAAGCAGATCTATATTAAATAAAAACTCAGTGAGCTTCATATTTACAATTTACAACAATTTTTTATATATCCTTTTAAAATTATTGCTTTTAAATGCATTATTCTTAAAATGAACTGATCCACCTAAATGCATATGGATGAGTTCATAGACAATATAAGGAATATTTGGATAAAAATGTTGATTTGAGCATTCAACAGTACAAAACATGGTCAAAAGGCGCCGATATTCCATGCTTGTCTTGATCTATACTGATGGTACAGGATTCTCAAAATTGGTTACAGCAGTAGAAGGGTTCAAAAGACTGTCTCACCATTTTAAGGGTCAAATCTTTCAAACAACTAAAACTATTTCAATAAACCTTTTCCCACCTACCGATGCATTTTCAAAACATATTTAAACAAGAGGGCCATGATGGCCTTGGATCGCTCACCTGATTTTATTTTTTTTCACTTTAGCCATATAAGCCCCGAACATGGGCGTCCATAGTTTTAGACCAATCAACATGGCTTGAAAGGAATCTGATATAGAGTCACTCTAGGAATATTTCTACCAAATTATTTGTAAATCACTTTCGGAGGAGAAGATTTGTTCAAGAGTTTTCACAAAAGCCATATCAGGCGAAATAGCCCAACCCTGTGGCGGCCATATTTTTCAACCAATCAACATGGCTATACAGAATTTCATAGTGGGTCACCCAAGGAACATTTCTACAAAATTATTTGAAAATTGGCCTGACACTTTCAGAGGAGACTTTTTTCAAGTTTTCACTATAGCCATATAAGGCAAAATAGCCCCGCCCCCTGGCGGCCATGTTTTTTGACCAATCAACATGGCTTGAAGGAATCTGATAGTGGGTCACTTAAGGAACATTTCTACCAAATAATTTGAAAATCGGTCAGACACTTCAGGAGGAGAAGAATTTTTAAGTTTTCACTATAGCCATATAAGGCAAAATAGCCCCGTCCCCTGGCGGCCATGTTTTTTCGACCAATCAACATGGCCTGAAGGAATCTGATGGAGGGTCATCCGAGGAACATTTCTACATAATTATTTGAAAATCTGCCAACCAGTTTGGGAGAAGAAGAATTTTAAAGTTTTTCCGTTTCGTTGCCATGGAAATAAGAATTTCGCATGGATCCCAAAAAATTGAAGGAATTTTGGTGAGGTCATTGAGAGGATGCTTTCTGTGAAGTTTAAACACAATTGACCCACTGGTTACTGAGGAGAAGAGGTTGACGACAAAAGGCGATCAAAATAACTCACCTTGAGCACTTTGTGCTCAGGGGAGCTAAAGAGGAGAAATTCTAAGATTTGTTACTTTTCTATCTCAGAACTTTAAATATTTAAATTAATGAACAAAAGTCAAGTTTTTTTAAATATCAAAACTAAATACGCTTAAAGCGCTGTTCTAAATTAATTGTGTCTTGAAGTAATTCATGTAATCTATGAAGATATAAAACTTTGTCTTTGAGACCATCTCCTTAACCCGTTCCTACAGTTAAGAACATCTTGAAATTGACAAATTTACCGTTCATGCTCCGCTCCGTTCCGTTCCGCTCCGCTCACTTCCAATCCGCTCTCAAAGCATTCACTCATTCATAACATTGTGATTACTTTTTTCCGTTCCGTTCAGATTGAGCGCTTTTTTACGCTCACCCAGAACGCTTTTTTTTCCGATCAAAATCCGTTCAATGATTTGATTAGCTTAAATTAATTTCGTTTCGTTTATATTTTTTTACTTAACCCTAAATATCATCAAATGATCTAGAGTTTTTTCAGCACAATCGTTAGTAGCAAATCGTATTACGAAAATGATCATATTAATAATATTTGTTACATTCTAATTCAATCGGATACTTGAGTGTCTTATAAGACAAAAGTTTAGTATACAAATATGACTTTTAATAAAATAATTATCGGATAGTTGTTGCAACCGTTCAATGAGCGAATGATTGGATTTTTGCAATCATTATAATTGTTTCGTTCAGAGCTCAAATTCCGTTCCGCTCATAAAGCGTTCCAACTTCGTTCCAATCACGCTCACGATCCAATCAAGTTCCGCTCAGATTGTCAATTTCATGATGTTCTTAACTGTACATATGAAGTAATTGCATTAGATGACTTTCAAAACAACAAGGCAAAAAAATGGAAATTAACAAACAATGAGTTATTAAAATTAATGAAGGGTGTTAAAAAAAATTGTACATAAAGGAGAAATTTTGCTGCAGTATTCTCAAAATACCTTTGCTTGGGAAAGCATAAACAGCCCTACAAACTAGAAACTGTATCTAGTTCTACAGAATCTTGACACTCACTATCTGCCCCATCTCCTGTTTCCCTGACACAATTTGGGCTTATCACAGACGACTGTGTGTCAAATTGATCATGATGTGCAGCACTGGTATAGTCAATCTCAACAGAGGCATCATCAGATATACACTGTGTTTCAGACAGGGATATCTCCACACTGCTATCACTGGGAAGAAATGCACTAAAACTGTCTTCTTCCAATTTGTTCATAACACACTCAGAAACAACTTTTTTAAGATGTGTTTCTTTCTCAGACAAACAGTTGATATTACTTGCTAGATTAGTCTCTGTACTCATATCGGCTATATCATGTGTACCGGACATCTCAATCTCTTTAAAACACTCAGCCTTTGTCATTAGATTTTTTTCCAAGTTGTTTGCAGAAGTAACATCTGCATTGGACACTTGGTCATTATAGACACATTTCAGAGGAGTTTCATCACTCTGAACCAACTGTTTGCTGGCAGTTTCGTGTCCATGCGAGCGTGGTGCAGATACCCCATCTGGACTATGACGGCCTGTTACAAGATGCCCTTCAGAATTACACTGGCACTCTGTTGTAGAAAAGTCGCTTAGCATTGAATTACAATCGTCCATTCGCCCCACACTGTTGTAATTTGCAATTGATGGGTAGGAGGTCATTGAACTGCTCAATTCACTTTCAGCTTGATCCACAGAGGCAGGAGGTTGTGTGAAAGGACCTAGAATATACAAACATCTATATGTAATGATCAGGCTGAGCTGGGGTTCAAACTCATGATCCCCAGATTGACAACTCGCATCACTACCTGGGGCTCTGCCATATAAAAAACATAAGTAATGTACAGATTGTATGACAAGACTTATGATTTACATGTACATAAGTTATGAAAAAGGCTGCACAATAAGAGAACTATACTACACATATGCTATGATAAATGTTGTATGATACAACCTGCATAATTATGTAAACAATGTGCAGGTTGTACAAGAGGACCTATACATGTGTACAGCAAAAAACACCCTCTTCTTCGAAGGGCGGCATAATAAGTTGATTGATTGATTTGGGTTTAAAGCCGTTTTCAACATTTTTAGCTCGACTTTTGAAAAAATTGAGCTATTGTCATGACCCTGGCGTCGTCCGGTGGTGTGGTCGTTTGGTCAATGTTTTTTGTTCAGATCAGCTTTTTTTCTGTTTTCTATCATTCGAGCGTCTGTGCCGTACACGATGCTCTTGTTTCATTCAAATCATGGCGGCCAGATCACCTACTCGTATATTTCCTGGTTTTCTCACACCAGTACCCCACACAACATACTCTCTGAGCAACTGGCTGTTTTTCCACATGGACTGTAAGCCCTTTGTTGAAAGACGAATGAAGCTTGTCCAAGTGACTTTTGTCAAATGTCGGAAAGAATATTTGCCGAGAAGGGGTTCGAACTCACAACCCCTGGATTGACAACCCACGTCACTACCGACTGAGCTACCGGGGCTCGACGGCATAATAAGTACTTTAAAAATTATCTGATGTTCATGTTTTCAACTCTTTTCACAGACAGACAGACGTGCCAAAAACTATATGCCCACCGAATCGGAAACTCCCTTTAAAAGAAAGTGCAATAAATTGAATATAGTTGAAAACATGGTGACAAAAGGAGAAATTGCTTGTTTTGATCAATTTCTTCTTTTATTGCCATGTTTTCAAAAAGCCGTCTTCTGCAGAGGCATCAGAAAGCGTCTATATGAGGGAAAGGGTTAAAGAACATACAATATATCTCCATGAGAACTAAAACAATATAACTGATACTTACCAACTCGGGCAACAGGCTTTATTCTTGGAGTTTCTGTAAAGATAAAATTGGTTATTTTTAGCGCATGTCACTCCAAGCGGCTGTTTTCAAACTCTTGTGCACATTGGCTAAAACAGCGACTTTGCATTTGGCAGAATCCGCTGTGGTTGAGTGGTTAGTGTCGGGTAAATTGAAACTGGGTGTCCCAGGTTCGATCCCCAGTTGCTGCACTACCGTCATGGTGGAGTGCCCTTGGGCAAGGCACATTTTCTAGCCTAGTACTGGTTTGTTTACCCAGGGATCATGAATAAGTAAACTGTTGCCGTGACATATCTGAAATAATGTTGAAAGCAGCGTAAAACCCCAATAAATAAATAAATAAATTGCATTTGGCATGGTTGACACAAAGAGCAGGATCAGATACACTGAGACTCTCCGGCTGAATGCAAACATGTATTTTGCCTATGATCATATCGAGGGCTTGGCGTGAAATGTTTGTAACTAAAACTGATATTTTTTTACCAAGGTTAATAACCTCACGATAAAGTCTTTATAAGCATTTAATCCTTTTTTTTGGTAAACAATGGACATTTAGGTGCCATTGCTCGTTCTGACGACGCCAGGGTCATGACAATGCATAATACTTTACAATGGCAATGATGTTCAGAGCATTTTTCAGTTATATCATGGCATTTATTAACCCTTTCCCTCATACAACAATTCTGCAGTAGACGACTTTGAACATATTTTGTCAGAAAATAGAAAATCTCTATAATTGAATGGATAACCTATGACTAAAAGTGGAAAACATTGTGGCAAAAAGAGAAATTGTGAGTTTTGAGCAATTTCTTCTTTTGTCACTATGTTTTCAAAAAGCTGTCTGCTGCAGAGGCGTCAGAAAGCGTCTATGAGGGAAAGGGAAATAAATTATTACCCCTCTCAACCCAATGTCATGTGTACTCAAAAAAATATTTTCTGACAGGGTACCCCTATAACATTACTTACTTCAGTAATCATAGAGACCATTTATGAAGACCAGTTTAGGCCTCTTAACCCTTTCTAAATTAAATATTAAACAAGTGCGAACCTTTTTTTAGGTTATGAGGTAAGGTTAAAGTTTTTTCTTTCGTCACTATGTTTTCAAAAAAGCTGTCTGCTGCAGAGGTGACAGAAAGCGTCTAAATGAGGGAAATGGTTAATCAAGATTACTTGAACAACCAGACACTTTAACAGGAGAAATTAGGTCTGGCATTATTGACTAGTGTAGACCGAGATCATCTCACGCTGAAAAAAAAGATCTTAAATGTCTTAGTGACTTGATGGTTAACAACGTAAAGGTCACAATACACCAAAAAAAATCCTTCTTTGTTTACATGTAAATTGAACAGTTCCAGCCCTTAATTGTCACACTTTCCAAACGTTTCTCATGAAGAACACCCTTTATCATTGAAAAGAGTTACCTGTTAGCTTTAAATCCAAAGAAAACAAGCAATACAAAAGTCCCCAACCAATAATTGTGTGAAGTTATATCAAAATCCATTCAAGCATGTGTGACCTTGACATTTGAGGTACATGCCTGGGTTTTGTGTGCGACACGCCACCTCACCATGGTGAACATGTTTGCCCAGTAACTTGAGAAACCTATGATGCATGGTTGAGATGTACTCATTTTGACCTTTGACCTCTGAGTGTGACCTTGACCTTTGAGGTACAAGCCACCTCATCATGGTGAACATGTGTGTCCAATAACTTGAGAATCCTAAGATGCATGGTTGAGATGCGGGCCGGACAAGGGAGTCCTATCAAACAGTACTCATTTGACCTTTGACCTCTAAGTGTGACTTTGACCTTTGAGGTACAGGCCTTTGTCTTGTGCGCGACACACTGCCTTATCATGTACATGTGTACTGAGTTAATTGGAAATCCTACGATGCATGGTTGAGATATGGGCCAGACAAGGTACAGTCCTATCAAACAGTACTCACTTTGACCTTTGACCTCTATGTGTGACCTTGACATTTGAGGTACAGGCCTGGGTCTTAAGCATGACACACCGCCTCATCATGTTGAACGTTTTTGCCAAGTTTCTTTGAAATCCTATGATGCATGGTTGGGTTGAACTTTAGGCCGGACAAGGTACAGTCCTATCAAATAGGTACTCATTTTAACCTTTGACATCTCAGTGTGACCTTGACATTTGAGGTACAGGCCTGAGTCTTGAGCATGACACGCCACTTCATCATGGTGAACGTTTGTGCTAAGTTTCTTGGAAATCCTATGGAGCATGGCCGAGATGCGGGCCGGACAAGGGAATCCTATCAAACAGTATTCTTTGGACTGGGTCTTAAGCATGACACACCGCCTCATCATGTTGAATGTTTTTGCCAAGTTTCTTTGAAATCCTATGATGCATGGTTGGGTTGAACTTTAGGCCGGACAAGGTACAGTCCTATCAAATAGGTACTCATTTTAACCTTTGAAATCTCAGTGTGACCTTGACATTTGAGGTACAGGCCTGAGTCTTGAGCATGACACGCCACTTCATCATGGTGAACGTTTGTGCTAAGTTTCTTGGAAATCCTATGGAGCATGGCCGAGATGCAGGCCGGAAAAGGTAATCCTATAGAAAATTAACCCTTTCCCTCATACAGACGTTTTCTGACGCCTCTGCAGCAGACAGCTTTTTGAAACATCGTGACAAAAGAAGAAATTGCTCAAAACAAGCAATTTCTCCTTTTGCCACAATGTTGACTTTTAGTCATAGGTTATCCATTCAATTAAAGAGTTCTATTTTTTGACAAAATATGTCCAAAGTCGTTTGCTGCAGAATTCTCGTATGAGGGAAAGGGTTAAGTGAAAACCAATTTTTACAGAAGAACAGACCAAATAGTAGTATATTGTTCTTAATTCCACTGCCAAATTTTTGCCGGAGCATTAAAATCTCTAATTCCAGGGTCTTGTGTTTCTAACAACCTTAACAAAGGGGTATGACTCGATAAAGACACCAACTCAATAAACTCTATACAGTGAACTCACCAGTTTTGGATTTGAGTGTATTTTCTCCATTCAGTTCTCTCCGAGGGTAAGGAAGACTTGGACATTCTATGTCGGTTTCATCTTGAATATTAGACTCTGCAATTGTCCTCAAACTTGCTACACTTAATTCAGGCCTTGATACTCCATCTAGAGTGTTTGTTTTATTCTCACCCGTCTCACTGAAGTTCATGGCTGCACTTTTATTGTTATTATCAAGTGTATCAGGCTCAGCATTTAATAATGTGTCATTAGTTAAACTAGAAACTGACGCATCAACAGTTGTGCCATTTTCAATATGAGGTGAACTTCCAAAACCTGAATCTTGTCTGTTTGCTAGTTCAATTTTATTTCCATCATCTGGGGTTTGTTTTAGTAAAGGCTTAATCTCACATGGCACATCCACTGTAAGCGTATGGCTATTCTCACCTGTTCTTGAACCTGCAATATGAATAAATCCTTTCAAAACTGAATTTTTTAAAGAAGCCCTAGCCAAATCAACATGAAAATGTAAGGTTAAATGGCTAACATTATAGATCTTGGTCAGATGGCACGGATGAACCAGTTGACATGCTCTATATTAACCCTTTCCCTCATACGACAATTCTTCAGCAGACGACTTTGAACGTATTTTGTCAAAACATAGAAAATCTCCATAATTGAATGGATAACCAAAAGTGGAAAACATTGTGGCAAAAGGAGAAATTGCACGTTTTGTGCAATTTCTTCTTTTGTCACTATGTTTTCAAAAGGCCATCTGCCTTAGAGGCGTCAGAAAGCGTCTATATGAGGGAAAGAGTTAATAGTAGAGGATTCACAGAATAAGTCCAAGCAGTCAACTGGTTCAAAATATACGCATGAGGGGTGATCCAGAAGTAATATGACTTTTATTATAATTTTGACACAAATCAAACTTGTAGAAAAAACCCTGATTTTATCAACAGTTATATCAACACTCTTTTTGCATCAACTTCCCCAGTAACCTTTGCTAAAAGACATTCCATTATCACTGTTCATTGAAATACGTAACATATGATGTGTAACATCATCTTATGGTGAAAAGTGGCACTGGTGCTATTCCTTTCAACGTCAAAACTGGCTCTCTTGCAAGCCATTGCAAGCGACATTAATTTCCAACTGATTTTTCTCCTCCAACCATGAGAAAAATTGTATGTATTCATCTGATTGCTCGACTCTACTGAATTATCCTTTGGAAAGAATATTTTGTTTCTTTTCTCTCTGTTGTGATATAATTTACTATAAAGCAATTTATCATTTGACGAAATTTTGTAAGTGATGTTTTTGCATGCTGCTTAGCATATTTACTATTATTAATGGAATGACAACATTAAACTTTTGTCAATAGAACAAGATAACAACAAATTAATTTCATTCGGTGTATATTTGAAATATATACAGTTTAAATTGATACTTCCTTGTAAAATTACGGTGTGGCCAGCCTATGCCTCTTTTCATTTCTAAGACAACGATTTATCCCTTTCCCTCATATGACAATCTGCAGCAGACGACTTTGAACATATTTTGTCAAAAAATGGAAAATCTCTATAATTGAATGGATAACATATAACTAAAAGTGGCAAACATTGTGTCAAAAGGAGAAATTGCACGTTTTGTGCAATTTCTTCTTTTGTCACTATGTTTTCAAATAGCTGTCTGCTGCAGAGGCGTCAGAAAGCGTCTTTATGAGGGAAAGGGTTATACTAAACTGATATGGTATGAAATTCATCAATTTGTATCAACTAATACAAAACTTACTAAGAAAGTTCTATTACTTTTGGATCAGCCCTCGTATATTCTATCGTATATTATATCGTATATTATATCCCTATCTATTGAAAATTTACAACAAATCACTGATTTGAACAAAAAAAGGACATAACAGGGTAGGGTTAATTCTCAAATTATATTCATATATTTGTATGCCCACGCTCTGTGTTTTTTCTGAGATCAGTACTCGCCTATACAAGCTAGATATATTTATTGACCCATTCTCACACATGAAAAGTCTGCAGCATGTATACGCCTTTGAAAACATTTAGGTAAAAAATTGTAAAAAGTCTCTAAAAACTAGAATTGTTTTTGCAAAAAACAGATGTCTCCCCTCAAATATCTGTCAAAATCTCTCAAAACATTCCAACCTATAAATTTGGGACAGATATGGAGCGACACGAAATAAAGCCTCAAACCTTTGACCTTCAAGCGTGACCTTGACATTGACCCTATATTGTCGAGACGCGGGTTCTGCACGTCGCCTTGATGAGGTAAACATGTGACCCAAGTTTCATGAAAATCCTTCAAGCCGTCTGGGAGATATGGAGCGGACACGAAATAAAGCCTCAAACCTTTGACATTCAAGCGTGACCTTGACCTTGACCCTATATTGTCGAGACGCAGGTTCTGCACGTCGCCTTGATGAGGTGAACATGTGACCCAAGTTTCATGAAAATCCTTCAAGCCGTCTCGGAGATATGGAGCGGACACGAAATAAAGCCTCAAACCTTTGACCTTCAAGTGTGACCTTGACCCTATATTGTCGAGACGCGGGTTCTGCACGTCGCCTTGATGAGGTGAACATGTGACCCAAGTTTCATGAAAATCCTTCAAGCCGTCTGGGAGATATGGAGCGGACACGAAATAAAGCCTCAAACCTTTGACCTTCAAGCGTGACCTTGACCTTGACCCTATATTGTCGAGACGCGGGTTCTGCACGTCGCCTTGATGAGGTGAACATGTGAGCCAAGTTTCATGAAAATCCTTCAAGCCGTCTTGGAGATATGGAGCGGACACGATTTCGGACAGACGGACAGACAGACAGACAGAAGGACAGACAGACAGACAGACAGACGCCCAGGACAAAAACAATATATCTCCCCTGTATACAGGGGGAGACATAATTATGAGAAATGTTTCCTTTCGCCACACAGTCTTTAACCCTTTCCCACATACGACAATTCTGCAGCAGACGACTTTGAACATATTTTCTCAAAAATAGAAAATCTCTATAATTGAATGGATAACCTATGACTAAGAGTGGAAAATATTGTGGCAAAAGGAGAAATTGCTTTTGAGCAATTTCTTCTTTTGTCACTGTGTTTTTAAAAAGCCGTCTGCTGCAGAGGTGTCATAAAGAGTCTATATGAGGGAAAGAGTTAAAGAAGTTTGATTGCTGCAGATGCATCAAAATGAATCTGCAAGTGGGAAAGGATAACGCACTTGTGCAGAAAGGGCCATGTCACGTATAAAAAAGTCTGTAGAAATTATTGAAGGTTACTAGGTGATTGTCCAATTTTATTTAAATGATTTTATATCCTTCTCTTTTTTCAGAGTCTTTCAGATTGACTGTAACAACAGCCAAGATCTTACCTGGTTGCAAAATCATGAAGGTAGATTTTCATTTGGAGTGGCCAAAATGATATCAAACATTATTAATTTTCAGAACGCATGACAGAATTTGAGCCTTACTGATTGGCAACTCTATACACAAATATACTGATTTTCCTCTTTATTTTAAATTTGATATCTCTTTGTTGTCATCCATTGATGACCTAAGCAAAACAGTTTAGATCCAGATCAAGCCCCAATAATATGGGGCATGATCTTTGACATTCAGATTCTATTTTTAGCCAAAATTTGAAAGAAAGCTTTTGTGTTCAAAAGTGTTGCAGATGACAATATGGAAGAGCAAATAGTATGCAAAGGGTTAAGAAGTTGTCAATGGCTCAGAGAAGTCAGGGTTTTTCATGACCTTACAGACAGAAATGATAAATTGTCAGATATTTCCCACATTTCAAAGTTTCCACGACTATCAACCTTCTATCTGGATACAGATACAGCATAACTTTTGCAAAACAATGTTAGTTTACTTATTTTACATTGATTGTGAAACAAGTTTTAAGCTTATATTAATCCAAGTTCAATGTCTGCTTCCTGGAAAAATCCCGAGGTCAGAATCCATTCGTCACGGGACTCAAACCCGGACCTTTGGTATGAGAGGCAAACACTCTACCTCTGCACCACTATTAGACAAGAGTGCTGGTTGGAACAGACACAAATTTAATCCTGCCAAAATGTCAGTTAGTGAAAGCGTGAGGGACAGAGAGACAACAAACATGTGATCCCTATATGTCCAAGCACTTAACCCTTTCCCACATACAACAAATCTGCAGCAGACTACTTAAGAAACATATTGGCAAAAATCTCCATAAATTGCAGTTTAATTATTAAATAGAGTTGAAAACATTGTGACAAAAGGAGAAATTGCTCACAGTTTTCTAAAGTCGTCTGCAGTAGAGGCATCACAATGGGTCTAAATGAGGGAGAGGGTTAACCGACTTATGAATAAACCACATTCAATATTTTTTTTTTACTGTTTTTTTCTTTCTTATTGTGTTTAGTGCAGTTTCAGTTATATTGAACCCTGGTGTCCCACTCCCAGGGTGGATCCTCAAACCACTGCACCACAAACAAATCCCATCGATGTTGGTTAACCCTTTCCCTCATACGACAATTCTGCAGCAGACAACTTTGAACATATTTTGTCAAAAAATAGAAAATCTCTATATAATTGAATGGATAACCTATGACTGAAAGTGGAAAACATTGTGGCAAAATAAGAAATTGCTCGTTTTGAGCAATTTCTTCTTTTTTCACTATGTTTTCAAAAAGCCATCTGCTGCAGAGGTGTCAGAAAGCGTCTATATGAGGGAAAGGGTGAATGATGAATATAATGAGTGAGGAAATTAAAGCATTGTACTTACTGTTGTTATAAGACGAGGGCGACGACTCATTAGGACCTGAAATCATTATGACATCACCTTTTAACTCTTTCCTACATACAGACGCCTTCTGACGCCTTTGCAGCAGACGAATTTTTAAAACATTGTGACAAAAGAAGAAGTTGCTCAAAAGAAATTTATCCTTTTGCCACAATATTTTCAACTTTAATAAATAAATAAACAATTATTTATAGAAATATTTCTTTTTCTGTCAATATAATTTCAAAGTTGTCTGCTGCAGATTTGTTGTATGTGGGAAAGTGTTTAATTACATTGGGCATGTTACCATAGCAACATATTTCTCACGATGCTACTAATTATCGAAACATATTTGTAGACTAAGATATATGTCTGATCAAAAGGCGCGTTCCAGCTTTGTATGATTTTTTTACAGAGACTGGCAAACATACCCAAATACAAGAAATATGCAAGGAAGACTTTGATAACACCAAGGGTGAAATATATAATTATTGAATAGAGATGAAAACAATGTGGCAAACAAGGCTTTGAAATTGCCACAAGGCTTTCAATAGTCATCTGCTGGGAAAGAATTCTTTCGATTTATAGATAAGAGGCGTATTTTTTGTTCTTTAAAAAATGATTATTATTCCTCTGACTTGTATGTTATGTGTACTCGAAAAATTACCCCATATCATTACTCACTTGAGTAAACATGGAGACCGTTTAGGGGGGATGACCAGTTTACGCCTCTAAACCCTTTCTGAATTAAATATTAAATATAACTCCAACGCTCGTCGAAAAAGGGGCATTACTGAATAATTATTTAAGCCAGAGTTATGTGACTTGGTATAGACATGAGTATTGTTCCTAGGAACATGTGTACAAAGTTTCATAAAAATGTTAAACAATTTTTGAGTTATGAGGTTAAAGTTTTGTGTCGACGCAGACGACGCCAAGGGTATCACAACACCCAAACTTTTTTTTCTTTGAAAAAACAAATGTCGAGCTAAAAATGGACTTGTTCAACTTTGTATTTGTTTCAAGTGCATAGAAAATTCTAGATAACAGTATTGAGTTGAGCAGCAAACTTTATAGAGACTGGTCAGACAGCAACTGGCTCAATACTGGTGGCACAGGTCTCACACAATTGGTTCCAGCAGTCAAGCATCTAATTAACCCTTTCCTTCATTTGACAATTCTGCAGCAGACGACTTTGAACATACTTTGTCAAAAAATGGATTTTTTTTATAATTGAATGGATAACCCAAAAGTGGAAAACATTGTGTCAAAAGGAAAAATTGCTCGTTTTGAGCAATTTCTTTTTTTGTCACTATGTTTTCAAAAAGCCGTCTGCTGCAGAGGCGTCAGAAAGCGTCTATATGTGGGAAAGGGTTAAGGACTCAATACTTACACATCTTTTGTGATAGTCTGCTACATCTAACAGGATGAGTCGTCACACAGCAAGAAATGAATATACCAGCTAACAGTCCAACAATCACTATCGAGAACACAAGGCTGTAAATTATAGAAAAGGAAATAAACAAAGAGCCAAGGATTCAACAATCAAAACAATATTCAAGGGTCTTTCAAAGATATTTTACAGACATTTCAAGGACTTTTTTAGATTTTAAAGGACTAAAATTATGAATTCATATATTCATCTTTTTTTTGGACCTATTGGTTTGAAAAAACAAGAAGCTGACAAATTGAAATCTGCTATTTGAGCCATAATATGGTGTCCGGGAATTTGTGTTACATCACAGAATCATGATTTATTCTCCTGTATTTGAAGAACTATGTGTTATATAATTTCATAAATTGTTAGAAACAACTAAATCTATTAAAATGATATGCCATTGACATTTGAAAGAACTGTTAATTTCATTTAATTTATATTTTTCTTGAGCATTTTCATAGTGTCCTTTCGGACAAACGCACAGGAGTGCTTTTTGAAAACCAAAACAAACTGTTTTTCTTTTTATTTTAAGCAAATTATTTGAAGATATATCTTTAAGATTTAAGATTGCGTAAATACGATTTTGTTTCTAAATAAAATCTTGGAAAGTGATGTAACGAAATGCGTCCACCCAGTTACATCACGTCTAAATAGCATCAAAACTCGAAACCTGGACCGATAACTATATTTTCATTGCATTCCAATCCCGTGATCACTACAGTTCTTTGTTAATGTTGTAAACACATTGTTCTTGGACAGGTAGATTCAATTTGACACAGAGTCAAAATTTTGTTTATAAAAATGGTGTCCTTTTTGTTACATCACATTATTTTTTTATAATTAACAAATGCTTCGTCTATCACCTGGGAGGAAACGTAATATTGGCTGTTCTAATTGCGACATTAACTTTTACATTGATTTATGACAGTTACAGCTGTTTTACAACAAGAGTATGTCAAAATGGTGGCTCAAAAATGAAACTGTAAGACTTCTGAAACTTTGTTACATCCACAACGCCAATTTGGGTAATCAGTGGTTGCTTATATATGTATCTCAATGCGATTTGTGTCTCTTTTTAATTGTTACATCGATTGTCCTGGAAAGCATTTTCTACATCCATAATCACTTTTGCTTACGTTTTAAATACATATTTGCATGATTATTATATTTTCATTTAAATGGAGAATAACTTATACTGAATATGTTTATGTTTTTATGTAATTTTTGAGTTTTTACTTTGGTGTCCTGTTACACACTTATGAAAGTGCAGTCTTGTTGTGTCTTGTTACACAATTGGTGTCCAGTTACATCATTTTGTGTCCTGTAACATCATTCTTCATCTAATTGTATACTAGTAAATATTTCACTAAATAAACCATTTATTTATTGAAATAATTCAATAGAATGGTGGTGAAAATGTACAATATGTCTAAACAAGTTCAACTAGCTAACTGAGCTTCATAAAAATGATTTATTATGTGGTGTCCTGTGTTGCTAACAATACAACTTAAAACCCACACTACTATTTATTTAAAGCTAAAAACTATTTTGTCATTCAAAATATAACGGCTATAGATACTGTTCTAACCATATACAGCATTTAATTTGGCACAACTCAAATATTTCAAAAGAGGACAACACAGTGTTTGTGATGTAACACAAAAGCCAGACACCATATTATGGCTCATTTAAGTCTGATCCTGGTATATGAATGACCAAGATTAGCCTACACTTACATACAGTGCAGTCTTATCTCTGTCTACACTTTACACTTTTTTATTTAAACATTAAGCACAATATATCAATTGGAGATTAATATTTCAGTTATACCATGGCAACCTGCTCATTTATGGTGTGTTTCTTGGCTTTCTCTACACACCATTTGTCTCGAAGTCGAATGACCCTTGTCCAAATGACCCTAGCCCAATGACCCTTGTCCAAATGACCCTAGTCCAAATGATCCTTGTCCGAATGACCCTAGTCCGAATGACCCTTGTCCAAATAACCCTAGTCCGAATGACCCTAGACCCTAGTCTGAATGACCCTAGTCCCAATGACCCTAGTCCCAATGACCCTAGTCTGAATGACCCTAGTCTAAATGACCCTAGTCCAATGACCCTAGTCTAAATGACCCTAGTCCAAATGACCCTAGTCCAAATGAACCTAGTTTGAATGACCCTAGTCTGAATGGCCCTAGTCGGAATGACCCTAGTCCCAATGACCCTAGTCGGAATGACCCTAGTCTGAATGACCCTAGTCTAAATGACCCTAGTCCAATGACCCTAGTCTAAATGACCCTAGTCCAATGACCCTAGTCTAAATGACCCTAGTCCAATGACCCTAGCAGTGTTCCCATACACGTACGTATGTACGTTTTTCACGTAAAAATGTCTGAATGAACGTACAGATTTATATACAGTGCATCAGCTCTACGTGAAACGCACGTATAGAAAAAAGTGGCAAAAAAGTAAAATTTAAGCCCTAAATCTACGCAAATTCTTGAACGCCTCCGTTTTTGTCAATAAATGATGCCTTTCGCGAAAATCTACTTTCATTTCGTCAGTCATAAGGTCAGGTCTAAAAGGCGTCCGTTTATCGTAGTCGTCTCGGTGCGTTTTTCACTGATCCGCGTTCCGGAATTTCTTCTCGCGTTTTAGACCCAGCAAACTTGTACACGTGACCCGAACTGTTATCCTTATCTATTCGCATTGTCTCGGTCATTATGCGGCTAACGATAGTTTACAAGGATCTTTTCGCATTGTCTCGGTCATTATACGGCTAAGCATAGTTTGCGAGGTATACCAAATGCCTTATTTACATGGTAACAAGTTTATTCGTCTGCTAGAAATGGCACAAATACAAGCGACACTTACCGGCCTCTGGAAAAGAGGACCGGAAAACGTTGAAAGTAACTCTGATGCGAATCAACCCCTAGTCGAAAACGTTTTCAGAGCGAGTGGCTGTCGGACTTTAAACGTTATGATGCCGAAAACAATTCCATGCACTGTATCAATTGTGAAGGTGCCGATCAAAGCTTGTGTAGCAAAACTAAATCTGCTTTTGTAAAAGGTACAAAAAACTACCAGAAGTCGATTCCTTTATAATATTATCATAGACATGTCAGCATGTCAGCATATCATTTAAAGCAAAAAAACATTTTAAATGCATTCTCATTGATGTTTCCAAGAAACATTATGTTGTACAGTTAAGAACATCATGAAATTGACAATCTGAGCGGAACGTGATTGGATCGTGAGCGTGATTGGAACGAAGTTGGAACGCTTTATGAGCGGAACGGAATTTTGCGCTCTGAACAAAACAATCATAATGAACGAAACAATCCAATCACAGGAATGCTTCGCTCAATCTGAGCGGAACGGAAAAAAGCAATCACAATGTTATGAATGAGTGAACGCTTTATGAGCGGAATGGAACGTGAGCGGAGCGGAACGTTACGGGACGGAGCGTGAACGGTAGATTTGTCAATTTCAAGATGTTCTTACAGTTTAGAACATCATGTAATTGACAATCTGAGCGGAACGTGATTGGATCGTGAGCGTGATTGGAACGAAGTTGGAACGCTTTATGAGCGGAACGGAATTTTGCGCTCTGAACGGAACAATCCAATCACATGAATGCTTCGCTCAATCTGACCGGAACGGAAAAAAGCAATCCCAATGTTATGATTGAGTGAACGCTTTATGAGCGGAATGGAACGTGAGCGGAACGGAACGGAGCGTGAACGGTAAATTTGTCAATTTCAAGATGTTCTTAACTGTACCCCCAATTTCCACAGAAAACCCCCAACTTTTAGAAATGATAGCCTAGAGGGGGTACAGAAAACTCCCAGGAAAAAAAAAAGGTGGGAACACTGCCTAGTCTAAATGACCCTAGTCCAAATGACCCTAGTTTGAATGACCCTAGTCCCAATGACCCTAGTTGGAATGACCCTAGTCTAAATGACCCTAGTCCAATGACCCTAGTCCAAATGACCCTAGTTTGAATGACCCTAGTCCAAATGACCCTAGTCCGAATGACCCTAGTCCGAATGACCCTAGTCCGAATGACCCTAGTTTGAATGACCCTAGTCCGAATGACCCTAGTCCAAATGACCCTAGTCTAAATGATCCTAGTCTGAATGCCCCTAGTCTGAATGCCCCTAGTCCGAATGACCATAGACCCTTGTCTGAATTGAATGACCCTAGTCTAAATGACCCTAGTCTGAATGACCTTAGGCCGAATGACCCGAGACCCTAGTCTGAATGACCCTAGTCTGAATGACCCTAGTCTGAATAACCCTAGTCCGAATGACCCTAATCCGAATGACCCTAGTCCGAATGACCCTAGTCCGAATGACCCTAGACCGAATGACCCTAGACCCTAGTTTGAATGACCCTAGTTCGAATGACCCTAGTCCGAAT
Organism: Serripes groenlandicus; assembly: GCA_031761405.1. Classification (NCBI taxonomy): domain Eukaryota; kingdom Metazoa; phylum Mollusca; class Bivalvia; order Cardiida; family Cardiidae; genus Serripes; species Serripes groenlandicus. The sequence goes on along the minus strand of JASEVX010000011.1, from coordinate 53,271,935 downwards.
GACCCTAATCTGAATGACCCTAGTCTAAATGACCCTAGTCTGAATGACCCTAATCCGAATGACCCTAGTCTAAATGACCCTAGTCTAAATGACTTCGGTTAATCATCAGAAGAATGAATGGCAAAGCAGTGATTCCTACAACATGAGGATATTTCCAGGTTGTCTTTTTAAATTTCAAGGCCATTTGAAGAGATAAAAGAATGAAATGATAATTCAAGGTCTTTGCACTTTTTTAAGGAAGAGTGGGAACCTTGTGAGCAGTGTCAGGCAAAAAAAGGCAACTTTACAGAGCTAACATGATGCGACACATCTTACTGAAGTTTGGACCATATCAATAAACCAATGGTAAAAAGAAAAATAACTTACATTATTATTCCTGTAGTGGTCATGACAGGAGATGTACCCGTAGACATCACGTTGGTGACCTTGGGCATCATGCTGGTGACATTAGGCATCTGGATGAACGATGCTATTGTAACATGAAGCAAAGGACCAGATAAGTATGAGTGAACAGGTCTTTTCCCCACAATATTTCGAGGGCTTGGCGTGAAACAGTTGTAACTAAAAACCTATTTTGAAAACCCTGGTTTAGGGGCAATTTTGACCCCTTTGTAAACAATGCAAATTTAGGTGCCATTGCTCAGAACGAGCAATGGCACCTAAATTTACATTGTTTATCAAGTAAAATGATTTAAAGCTTATAAAGACTTTATGGCGAGGTGATTAACGTTGGTAATGAAATACCAATTTAAGTTACAACCGTTTCACGCCAAGCCATCCATTTCTCTTATTACTCAACAAAATCCTTTGTTGAGGGTACTCAAAAGAATCGTCTCACTGATTCTTTTGAGAACCCACACCATAGGGCTTGAAGGTCAAATTAGAATTTTAGAACCTGAAAAATGGCCCTTATCTAGAGCTCTGTATGAACAATAATACAATAAGTTAACTAACCCTTTCCCACTTGCAGACACATTTTGACACATTTACAGCAGATGACTTTTGAAAACATGTTGACAAAAGAACTCTCTTCACTAATTGTACTATTATTTGTAAAGATGTTCCAAATTGTTTGTCTATATATTTTTTAAAGTAGTCTGCTGTAGATTCATCCTATGTGGGAAAGGATTAAGAAGTGAAGGCAATACAATACATTTATAAAACCTTTTCCTGCTAGGGGGACAGAATCCCAATGGTAGAAATCATATTTTAAGTCGTAATATGTTTTTAATCTTTGACAGTAACATATGACCTTCACATTCAAACAAACTGAAGAATTTCATGATGTGCTTAGTTTTCTCAATGCTTTGCAAGGACATATATACCAAGTTTTATGAGCAAAAAATATAACAATTTACAGCAGTTATGTATAAGCAGAGCTTTTTTGATAATTATCATAACTAGAACTATCACTGAAGATGATAAATACCCCCCAAAACAGCACCTTCACCTACACCATAACTTAATAAGTAAAAGGGCCATAACTCTGTAAAATAACATGCAATTGTAAGACCTTTAGGATATACACATCTCCTTTTGGTATAGAAGCTTCATGTAAAATTGTACTGAATTTCACCCAGTCGTCTGTAAGAAATAGGCTGGACAAAATATGGCTTCCGACCGACCAACAGACTTAGTAAGTAAAAGGGCCATAACTCTGTAAAATAACATGCAATTGTAAGACCTTTAGGATATGCACATCTCCTCTTGGTATAGAAACTTCAATTTTTTATTGAATTCCACCAAGTGGTTTGTAAGAAATAGGCCGGACAAAATATGGCTTCGGACCGACAGCCTGACACAGTGACTCCTATATATACCCCCTCTTCTACGAAGGGAATATAATTAACCAAACAAACTCCTAGGGCTGTAGCGATAGTTCAAACTATCGATATATTGCAATAGTGACAAGGGCAATAGTAATGCATTGATTGTAAAACTGAAGATCAATAACTATCGCAATAGTGGTTGGAACTATCGATAGTATTGGTTCATGTAGTACATTGAATCTAAATATGCAGATATGCTTTTATTTCTTAGAGAAAAGACCATGTTACTTGTCTGTGAACAAATTTTGTTGCCTGAAAAGTGATAAATGTTCTTATTTATGTGTAAGCTGGAAAATTCTTTTTGAGAGCAAAGGGTTTCTTTTTAAGTTTTTAAATAAAAGATAAACAATAAAATGCTCTTTTTGATACTTTTATTCCTTGTAATTAGACTTCAGAATAGTTATTTTTTTAAAGTTCAATAAAAGCAATAGTATTGCAATGCATCACAATATTAGTTGTGCAATAGTTTAAATATTGCAATGGTACTTTCTGAAAATCAATATTATCGCAATAGTGATTTTTGGGCTCAATAGTCACCCCTACAAACTCCAGAGCATATACTTCAATGATGCCCCTTGCTAGAGCACCCAAGGAAAGATGTGAGGCCAGTAAACATAAGTATGCAGAAAGAGCTACACCGCAAGAAGGGGGAAGGGAAGAAGACGGGGTCCTTTATCACTGTGGCCGGGCTGACAGTGTATACAGGCTTGAATGCAAAGAAGACTAAGGATTGTTTGATTGGAAAACAGGGAAAATCTTACCAGTTGATGTTCTGGTTACCGTTACAGATGAGGAGATTGCTGGTGTTGATGTCTCAATGGTTACTCCAAGGCTGTAGATTAAATTGAACATTACTAGTTAGAATTATTAGTACCTTTGTATCAGGTCTATAAAGATATTACCTAAACTAAAGAAGTCCTTAACCCTTTCCCCCTTTGCAGACGCATTTTGATGCATTTGCAGGATATACATTTAGAAAGGTGAAATTGGTCATGATCAGATAATTCTCCCTTCGCCACGATGTTCAATACTTTCATTTAACCCTTTCCCACATACAACAAATCTGCAGCAGACGACTTTGATAACAGTGACAAAAACCTGAAAAATCTCCATAAAAGATAGCTTAATTGTTAAAGAAAGTTGGAAAACATTGTGGCCAAAGGAAAAATTGCTCATCTTTTTAATGTCATATGCTGCAGGTTTGTTATATATAGGAGAGGCTCTTACTCAACCTATCAGGTCTATACAGACATTGCCCCAAAACAGAGACGTCCTTAACCCTTTCCCACATACATACACTTTCTGAAACCTATGCAGCAGATGACTTTTGAAAACATTAAGGCAAACAGAGAAAATCTCTTTAATGAATGTATAACTAAATGAAAAAAAGTTGAAAACATTGTGGCAAAAGGAGAAATTGCTTGTTTTGAGCAATTTCTACTTTTGTCCCAATGTTTTCAAAAGTTGTCTGCTGCAGAGGCCACAATGTTTTTAACACTATTCACTTATTAAATTTTCATTTATATAGATGCATCTTGATTAAAATGTGAAAAATCTAAACATTCAACGTTAAATAAACTACATTTATATCACACATGACAAGTGAAAAATTGTGTCATCTGTTTGTAACCGAGACTATATTTTGATAAAAGTACCTCTGCTTATGGGGCTTTCATTGTGTGAATGTGTTTTGTGACGTAGGTGCTGAGGTAATATAAGACGTCATTTCATATCATCAGGGCCACATATAACATCCCAGGGAAGTTATTTCTTTCTTGGAAATTATGATCAGAGATATCTCTATAATTCTTCCTAGTATATGTAAAATAACTTATTTACACCTAAAATTGCACCTTACAACCTTAGCCATTTCTCTGTTAGAATATAGAAGTTGTTTCTTACCTAAACGCAGTGAGATTGTAAGAGCATCCCCCACAGCCAATGACTTGTTTATAACTATAGGCAGGGCAGGCTTCACATTCTTAAATAAAACAAATACAGAATAATGAAGTGGCATCAACAGAAAAACCAACTGAATAACATTTGCTACCATTGAAGTTTCAGATCACCTTGTGAACTTTTAAATAATATATCAAAGAAGCATTCGAGTTGCTTGTGAGTCCGACAAACATGTATTTAGATCATATGGTATACATGTAGATGTGCAGTTTGATTGGTCTTTAGATAAATCTTGTATTAATGCAGTTTCGCGCCTTTTTCAAAATTATTTCAGTTCTATCACGGCGACAGGTCATTTATTCATGATCCCTGGGTAAACAAACCAGTACTATGCAAGGAATTGTGCCTTGTTCAAGAGCACTCCACCATGACCACAACGCAGGACTGGGGATCGAATCCGGGGTGCCCGGTTCCAAATCTCCAACGATAACCACTGGGCCACAGTCTTTTGATAAAAGATTAAGATATGTTTTCAATGAATGAATATGAAATGTGTTCTGTTTAGCAACTTCTCTTCTTGACACTTTTTAATAATGAATGACTTGGACATTTTAATACAGAAGGAATGATCTACAAAGCTGTGAAATACCATGGGAGTTAAAAGTATCTTAACCCTTTCCCACATACAGCAAATCTGCAGCAGACGACTTTCGAGACATCTAGACAAAAACAGAAAATATCTATAAATGTGGGTATAATTACTGAAAAAAGTTGAAAACATTGTGGCAAAAGGAGAAATTGCTTGTTTTGAGTAATTTCTATTTTTGTCACAATGTTTTCAAAAGTCGTCTGCTGCAGAGGCGTCAGAATGTGGGAAAGGGTTAAAATAATTGTAGCCCCTAACTCATCTCTATTCAATAATTGTGCTTTTATTTCTAGAGAGAATGTATATTTTTAACTTGATGTTTTCAAAGTCGACAGCTGCAGATTGGTTGTATGTGGGAAAGGGTTAATGATGATTACTCCTTACCTTTTGTGTGTTTATTAAGTTGTTGGTTTAACCCACAACGGCCAACTCTTGTGCAACCGCAGGGATTTCCGACATAGCAATCCTCCGTCTTACACTCGCAGTACATGGCACAGTTCACAGGTTGATCCCTTGAAGGTTTTGTGTCTCCTGAAAGGAATTTGGTGGTTTTATCTTTTTTTCCACATATAGACACTTTCTTACACCTCTGCCGTAGACAACTTTTGAAAAACTTGTGGTAAGGGAGAAATTGCTCAAAACTAGCAATTTCTCCTTTTATCACAATGTTTTCAACTTTTTTCAATAATTGGTCTTTCATTTATAGTTTTGATTTTTTAGACCAGATGTTTTCAAAGTTGTCTGCTGCAGATTTGTTGTATGTGAGAAAGGGTTAAGGCATCACAGGTTTAGCCTTTTCCTACATACAGACACTTTCTGACACCTCTGATCATGTAGGCGTAACAGAGATTGTTCTCATAATGAGCAATTTCTACCTTTGCCACAATGTTTTCAACTTTATTCGTTCATTTAAATTTCATTTACAGAAGATTTTCAGATATAAACCAGATTTTTTCAAAATGGTTTGTTGTAGAATTGTTGTATACATGAGGGAATGGGTTAATCTCTACCCTTGAAAATCATCCAGGACTTGCCCTTAGGCAAGGTATATTTAGAGCTCTAGATAAGGGGCGTTTTACATGTTCTAAAATGCTTATATGGCCCTCAAACCCTATGTTGTGGGTACTCAAAAGAATCGTCTCAGTGAGACAATTCTTTTGAGTACCCACAACATAGGGTTTGCTGTAATAATAAGAGAGAAATTATTTGGAAAAGAGCTGAATACCCCTCCTTATCTGGACCTTTGTATCCAAGCTTAGTACTGGTTTGCCACCTAGTCATCAATGAATAAGTGTCCTGTCACCCTGTAATAACTAAAACAGTTGAAACAGCATAAATTTTCCTTTGTCTTTAGCTCTTTCCAATATACAACAAATCTCAAGCAAACGAAAAAAACACAATACGGCAACATTACAAAGTATTATTATTGGACAGAGCAGAAAAACATTTTTGTAATAGGAAATATGGCTCATCATGAACAATTTCTTCGTTTGCCACAATATTTACAAAATGTTGTCTGCTGCAGGAGCATCAAAATGTGACTGGGGAAGGGTTCATACTTTCCCTCATATAGATGCTTTCTGACGCCTCTGCAGCAGACGGCTTTTTGAAAACATAGTGACAAAAGAAGAAATTGCACAAAACGTGCAATTTCTCCTTTTGCCACAATGTTTTCCACTTTTAGTCATAGGTTATTCATTCAATTATTGAGATTTTCTATGTTTTTTCCAGATACGGGCTTCACTAGATGCCTCTGCAGCTGATCATATCTTTTTTTTTTAAAAGTGTGGGACAAAACAGAAATTTATAAGAAGAGGCCCAAGAGGGCCAGTATCGCTCCACGGCCATTAGGCAAAAGTTAAATCACCAAACAGCCCCGCCCCCTGATGGCCATGTTTTTTACCAATCAACATGGCTTGAAGGAATCTGATAGAGGGTCACCCTAGGAACATTTCTACAAAATTATTTGAAAATCGGCCTGAAACTTTCGGAGGAGAAGAATTTTTAAGTTTTTACTTTAGCCATATAAGGCAAAATAGCCCCGCCCCCTGGCAACCACAGTTGTCGACCAATGAACATGGCTTGAAGGGATCTGATAGAGGGTCTCCCAAGGTACATTTCTACAAAAAAAATTGAAAATTGGCCAAATACTTTCGGAGAAGATTTTTTAAGTTTTCACTATTAAAGCCATATAAGGCAAAATAGCCCCGCCCCCCTGGCGGCCATTTTTTGTTACCAATTAACTTGGCTTGAAGGAATCTGATAGAGGGTCACCTAAGACACATTTCTACAAAATTATTTGAAAATCTACCTACTGGACTTTCGGAGGAGAAGATTTTTTAAGTTTTCACTATTTTTTCCTTTCGGTTGCCATGGAAACCAGAATTTTGCACGGATCCATTGAAGGAATTTAGGAGAGGACATTGAGAGGATGCTTCCTATGAAGTTTCATTCCAATTGGCCAAGTGGTTAGGGAGGAGAAGTTGTTTGAAACAACTCTGTGGAGCTAAAAATTAGTTTCAGACTCTCATTTATGAATATTTGCCATTAATTTAGCAATATGTATTAAAAGTCGTCTGCTGCAGCTTTCTTGTATGTGGGACAAAAGAGAAATTTATAAAAATCAGTTTCAATTTCTTAGCCTCTCGAAAACATAGCAACAAAAGAAGAAGTAAGTAATAAAGAGCAATTTCTCCTATTTCCGAAATGTGTTCAACTTTATTTAACCCTTTCCCTCATATATACGCTTTCTGACGCCTCTGCAGCATACAGTTTTTTGAAAACATAGAGACAAAAGTAGAAATTGCTCAAAACGAGCAATTTCTCCTTTTGACACAATGTTTTCCACTTTTCGTCATAGAGATTTTCTATGTTTTGACAAAATATGTTCAAAGTCGTCTGCTGCAGAATTGTTGTATTGGGGGAAAAGGGTTATAAAGGGGGGTTAAAAGCGTACCTATTGGACAATAAGTTCTGTTAGGGTAAGGGTCTTTAAAACAGGCGGTCTCTGTAATATTGAAGGAGGAAATCTCATTTAACTGGATATACGGCTCCTGACATGCCACACATTCATCTTCCCCTCCATTGTCACTGCAGGTCCTTATCTCAAACCCTGAAAGAATAATAATACTAATAGTATAACCCTTTACCTCATATAGACGCTTTCTGACACCTCCGCAGCAGACGGATTTTTGATAACATAGTGACAAAAGAAGAAATTGCACAAAACGTGCAATTTCTCCTTTTGCCACAATGTTTTCCACTTTTTGTCATAGGTTATCCATTTAATTATAGAGATTTTCTATTTTTCAACAAAATATGTTCAAAGTTGTCTGCTGCAGAATTGTCGTATGAGGGAAAGGGTTAAACCTTTCTCCCATACAACACAACAGCAGCAGACAATGTTTTTATTTGTTTGGAACAAACAAATTTAGTAGCTGCAATTCTGAAGCCGTTCGTCTTATTTAAAATTCCATGAATTTCATACGCGTGAAAGTAGTACTCAATACTTGCTCTTACTTTTCAAATGTATCACGATTTTTGAAATAATGATATATTTATATCGTCTTTGTTTTCTTATGTGGTTCTTATATTCAAAGAGAATTACGAAATAAAATGAAACATTGTATTTTAAAACATGAATGCGGAGAGATTTATAAATCTCAATGAGTGAACTGCTAAAGGGAGAACTATTTCCGATTTAAGCTCCAGATACGGTATTTGAATTTTCAATCACGCATTGAAAATGTAGATAAAAACAGAATTGAAAATATTTTCTTTGTGCCTTGTCGGCCATATAAATATAGTATAAAGAATTAAAAAAACAAATATGTGCGTCATAAAATGCATTTAAAATGAGAGTAACACATTTGCAGAGAAATCGTGATCGTCGAATTCTATTTATAAATACAACGGTATGGGGGGAGGGTCTAAAGTGCGGACGCGATCTGCGGACAAATACATTATAGAGGGAAAATGCGGACAAATGCAACATAGAGGGAAAATGCCGACGCAATAGAATATAGAGCAAATCTGCGGACGCTATGATTTGTTGTAAAAAATGTTTAATTAAAGATGGGCAACTGTGTATAATTTGTTACATATGATCATATCCGGGGTTTTCTTTGTAAATATATAATGTGTTTGATTGCTTTTATCAGTGATATAGAATAAACCAAAAATCGAGATCATGCTGAAATGGAATCTCTTTGTGAAGTGTTTTAACGACTTTCCTCTTTATATCATATCTATAGATATCAATAAAGAGAATTGATGGATTGATTTTCCGACAAGTAAATGTCTTTTGACGCATCTGCAGCGGACTAAATTTGAAAACATTGCAAGAATAGAATAGGTTGCTAGTAACTAGCCATAGGTTTTGCTTCAATTATATCCTCTCCTTTACACTCGATTGAAGGGTCATGAGTTCTAGTTATTGTTGGGCCTCTTCATTTTCTACTTTGTAACTTTCAACAGTTTTCCATGTGCCATACTACGAGGCAAATGATCCATGCAACATTCTATTCTGTAGGGTACTTGGAAGGGGCAGAACAATTTAAATAACAAATAAACAATAAGTATATATATATATATACAACACTTTAAATCTTAATTTATTTCTAGTAATTATATATATATGCAACTATAATACTAATCTATAACAAATAAGTTAAATGTTTTTTTCTTGCTGTGTAAACAGTAAAAAGCAACATATATTGAAAACATTGTGGGAAAAGGAAAATTTGCTTATTTAAACAATTTCTTAAACCGAAACACGTTCATCAAAAGCACCATGTAGAACTACCACAGTTGATTTGGTATATTATTGTTAACCTTGGTTCGAAACAAAATCCTTCGTCGCGATACTCCCTTCAACGGGTGAATAGATTGTTCAAAGACATTGTGAGCAAGACACAACCGCCTCGGTTGTATCTCAACCCTTGCCGGTTCTGTGATATATCTGCGTCGGCTTTTAGTGTTAGAAGAATTATATGAATAGCAGGACCTGGCTGTTGGTTAGTGCAGGCAATCCGTGATGTGTTAACACATTCCTCGCGGGCCAATGCCTGGCTCTATTCTATCTGCGGATAGCCACATTTGGTGGCTAGTATACAATAGATGGAATATGGTATAAACGTTCAAGGTATCAGTTACGGGATGTTAAACTTAAAGTGCTACATTTATAAAAAAAAATATAAGTAGGTTAAGGAATGGCAACAAAAAGCATGTTACTTATTCCGTGTCAGTTCTTATTCCAGTATTAGCTTATACAGTTTGTGACAAGAGAGACAATTGTATACCAGTTACAATATGTGGCTATCCATAGAACGCATTAACATTTTGAAAACACATGTACACGGACATACACTGTTACATTACGTTATAACATGTACAATTTTCTTTAATTTTACAGTTTTAAAAAACTTAAGAAAATTGTACATGTTATAACGTTATGTCACAGTGTATGTCCGTGTACATGTGTTTACAAAAAAAATGTCTTGGACGTTTATACCATATTCCATCTATTGTATACCAGCCACAAAATGTGGCTATCCGCAGAAAGAGCCAGTCATTGGCCCGCAAGGAATGTATAAACACAAAGCGCAATCTGTTATTCTGATGAACCACTATTACTAGAGTCCATATCGTTAGTGTGCGAGTCATTATCGTTAGTACGAGAGTGCATACAGCTTTTGTGAGAGTCTATTTCGTAAGTGTATGAATCAATATCGTTAGTGAGCGAATCCATATCGTTAGTACAAGAGTGCATATCGCTTGTGTGAGAGTCCTTATCGTAAGTGTGCGAATCCATATCGATAGTACGAGAGTGCATATATATCTTGTATATATGTCGTACTTGACGTTATATGTCGCAAGGCTGACGCTAAATGTCGCAAAAAAATGACTACTTCAGGAGCTATAACTAAAAAAAGAAGGGACAGAGTGAGATGAAACATTGTAATTTGTACATTGTGAAACAGTAATACTACAAAAGAGTGCTTATAAAGGAGTGAGACATTTAGCGTTGATGTTGCGACATATAGCGGCAGTACCTTGTTTTGCGACATTTGGCGTTACAGATGCGACATAACGTCAGAAGGTTTTGCGACATTTAGCGTTGGTTGCGACGTTTAGCGTCAGCCTTGTGACATAAAACGTCAAGTGTGACATTTAGCGTTGGTGCGACATTTAACGTTGCTACAGTGTTCCTTGGCCGCCAGGGAGCGGGGCTTTTTTGCCTTATATGGCTATAGTGTAAACTCAAAAAAATCTTCTCCTCCAAAAGTGTCAGGCCGATTGGTGACCCTCTATCAGATTCCTTCCAGCCAAGTTGATTGGTCGAAAAACATGGCCGCCAGCGGTCGGGGCTTTTTTGCCTAATATGGCTATAGTAAAAACTTGAAAAATCTTCTCATCCGAAAGTTTTTGGCCAATTTTCAATTCTTTTTGTAGAAATGTTCATTGGGAGACCATCTATCAGATTCCTCTAAGCCATGTTGATTGGTCGAAAAACATGGCCGCCAGGGGGGCAGGGCTATTTGGCCTTATATGGCTATAGTGAAAACTTGAAAAATCTCTTGTTAAGCAGGAAGCTTTTGAGTAAGATTTTAGAAAACCCTTGGTCAATGGTGATTTTTTTTGTAACAAAAATTATTAAATACTTAGATGAGTGAGTCGGGGCCATAATGGTTATCCATTTGTTTTACATGTCTTTTGAAACTTGGACATTAAATATAATATTCACATGTATGTCTCATGATTTATTTTTATAGACAACTAAAATGGCATTTGATTTTAACGGATGCGTCATTTATTCTTTTACCCGAAGTTGTAATATTTATAAACAATGCATAGTTTATAAATCACACATCTATGCAAAGGCAAATGTTTGAACAGTTTTATGTACCCAAACAAATGCAGTGCCTTCAGCGCTTTGATTTTAACATCTAGTTAAAACTATAAAATGTCGCTATAAATGAAAATAGAATCATTGAATAGAGCTGAAAACATTGTGACAAAAGGAGAAATTGCTTGTTTTGAGCAATTTCTTCTTTAGTCACAATGTTTTCAAGTGTCTATATGAGGGAAAGGGTTCAACCTTTCACACATACAAGAAATCTGTAGCAGATGACTTTGAAAAACATGTAGGCAGTAAGTAAGATATTGAATAGAGTTGAAAACATTGTGGCAAAAGGAGCAATCGTTGATTATGAGCAATTTCACCTTTTGCCTCAATGTTTTCAAATGTCGTCTGTTGCAGATGCATAATAATCATGTGTAAGTGGGAATGGGTCAGGACATAGTTTGAACTAGAAGTACCTTGTACCAATTGAACTGGGTCACAGGTAAACCTGATCAATGGGACTTATCCAACAGTAAAGATCACATCAGAATGTATATTGTTTTATGGCGCATCGACAGCTACGGTCATTTAGCGCGCAATTCAATTTAATTATTCATGATCCCTGGGTAAACAAACCAGTACTAGGCTAGAAAATGTGCCTTGCCCAAGGGCACTCCACCATGACCGTAGTGCCGCAACTGGGGATCGAACCCGGGACACCCGGTTTCGAAATCCCCGACGCTAATCACTCGACCACAGCGGATTCCAAAGATCACATCAACCTGGGTGCTAGGTAATACTTAAATTGTGTATATTTCATCATTTTTGTTTCCCTAATAAAAATACCCAAATCGTTCATTTGTTAATTAGTATTGTTAGTAAGCAAGGTAACTATTTATATCAAATTATTCATTTACTAAATACATTCTATCATTCATTTTTTACAAAATATTAGAGAAACAAAAATGATGTAATATGCTTTTTACAGTTTAATTACCGGTATACATTAGCCCTAAGTCAGAGGTCCAGAAAAGGAGGGGTAATCAGCTCCTTTTCTCACAGTTTCTCTCTTATTATTAAAGCAAACCCTATGTTGTGGGTACTCAAAATAATTGATATACTGAGACGAATCTTTTGAGCACCCACAACATAGGGTTAGATGCTAAAATAAGGATTTTAGAACATGCAAAATGCACCTTATCTAGAGCTCTGCCTAAATAGGGTTGTTGGAATTGGACCCTGCACAACACAACAGTCTAATCATGAGGGTTGTTGGAATTGGACCCTGCACAACAAAACAGTCTAATCATGAGGGTTGTTGGTATTGGACCCTGCACAACACAACAGTCTAATCATGAGGGTTGTTGGAATTGGACCCTGCACAACAAAAAAGTCTAATCATGAGGGTTGTTGGAATTGGATCCTGCACAACAAAACAGTCTAATCATGAGGGTTGTTGGAATTGGACCCTGCACAACAAAACAGTCTAATCATGAGGGTTGTTGGAATTGGATCCTGCACAACAAAACAGTCTAATCATGAGGGTTGTTGGAATTGGACCCTGCACAACAAAACAGTCTAATCATGAGGGTTGTTGGAATTGGACCCTGCACAACACAACAGTCTAATCATGAGGGTTGTTGGAATTGGACCCTGCACAACAAAACAGTCTAATCATGAGGGTTGCTGGAATTGGACCCTGCACAACACAACAGTCTAATCATGAGGGTTGTTGGAATTGGACCCTGCACAACAAAACAGTCTAATCATGAGGGTTGTTGGAATTGGACCCTGCACAACACAACAGTCTAATCATGAGGGTTGTTGGAATTGGATCCTGCACAACAAAACAGTCTAATCATGAGGGTTGTTGGAATTGGACCCTGCACAACAAAACAGTCTAATCATGAGGGTTGTTGGAATTGGACCCTGCACAACACAACAGTCTAATCATGAGGGTTGTTGGAATTGGACCCTGCACAACACAACAGTCTTATCATGAGGGTTGTTGGAATTGGACCCTGCACAACAAAACAGTCTAATCATGAGGGTGGTTGGAATTGGACCCTGCACAACAAAACAGTCTAATCATGAGGGTTGTTGGAATTGGACCCTTGTAAGACTCAATTTTCGGATGACCCTACGGTACATGTGTGGGATCAATTAAGGGAGATTTCGCTGACCACAGTGTGAACATGTAAGTCATTAAGTAGTCCACGTGGAGATTACGGGAATAAAGTACGTACTGCGTGGTATTTCGAGGCTACATGGGTTAGTTACATGATTTACAAATATGGTGCTACGATCTGATTCAGATCACTATATAAGATGGATTCAAAGCGCTCACCAGGACTGGATCTTTGTATAACGTGCATTAACGTCCGTCGGTCAGTCATTTTGTATCGATCGCCTTCGATCAAGGCATTTACGATGTTAAAAGTTAATCTCTTATTCATAATTTAGTAACTTTGTGAACTTGTTTAATATGTGGTTATATGTGAACTTGGAAGGAATAAAGATGAAGGAGCCAAGGTATTGTGTTTATGTTATTTTATAATATACATTTATATTGAATATATACCGTTCCCGGTATTTGTCATTTTTGCTACCTTTGTTACAATGTGTAACATTATATTCGGGTATATGCACACACTATATCAGGTGTAATGCAAAAGTATCCTGTAGCAACAAGTGGGAATTCGATCTGTTACACCCTGCACAACAAAACAGTCTAATCATGAGGGTTGTTGGAATTGGACCCTGCACAACAAAACAGTCTAATCATGAGGGTTGTTGGAATTGGACCCTGCACAACAAAAAAGTCTAATCATGAGGGTTGTTGGAATTGGACCCTGCACAACTAAACAGTCTAATCATGAGGGTTGTTGGAATTGGACCCTGCACAACAAAACAGTCTAATCATGAGGGTTGTTGGAATTGGACCCTGCACAACAAAACAGTCTAATCATGAGGGTTGTTGGAATTGGACCCTGCACAACAAAACAGTCTAATCATGAGGGTTGTTGATATTGGACCCTGCACAACAAAACAGTCTAATCATGATCTGATCTGTTCACCTTATGCCTTATGGTGATACTTGTTACAAAGTATGCAATGAATTATTTGCAGGCAATAACAATTTATTATAGAACGTAGGTCTTACTTCATCTGATTAGTTTCACCCTCCACCCTTTTCCAAAGATGCATGCACATGTGGAAATTTTTTGAATGCAGAGAGGAAAAAGAATGTGGGAATGAGATTAATTACTGTACAAACAAAGGTCCATAATCTATGTTCCATCTTCAACAACACTAATCAACGGTGTTGTGCAAAACAGTTGTAACTACAACTTGTAACAAGATGTAATTACAACTGTTTTGCATGAAGCCCTCAACTTGTATATAGAGTTACAATAGGTGATTCATTGGCCTATAAAGCATAGTCCATTAAGTCAAAACTCTACTTCCGTAATCACCCTTTCCCAGTTGTGGATCTATTTTAATGCATGACCAGCAGAATTTTTTAAAACATTGTGGCAAAAAGAAAAAAGAAATGCTCATGATAAGCACTTTCTTCTTTTGCCACAGTATATTCAATTATATTATTATATTACTTTCATTTTCTGAGATTTTTCCAGAACGGACTCATGACAGAGTTGCCTGCTCTATAACTGTAGCTTCATTGTACATGTATGTAGGAAAGGGTTAAATATCAGACTAGTTAGAAATAAATGACACATATTTCTTCTAATTTTTCTTTTAACCCTTTCCCTCATATGACAATTCTGCAACAGTTGACTTTGAACATATTTTGTCAAAAATTAGAAAATCTCTATAATTGAATGGACAACCTATGACTGAAAGTGGAAAACATTGTGGCAAAAAGAGAAATTGCTTGTTTTGAGCAATTTCTTCTTTTGTCACTATGTTTTCAAAAAGCTGTCTGCTGTGGAGGCGTCAGAAAGTGTCTATATGAGGGAAAGGGTTAAAGTCAAATAGAGAAGCATACAGAAGGCCACACAAGCAAGGCTTTCACTTTTTTCATCATACAAAACACTCTTGCAGCAGATTACTTAAACAAGAGGGCCAAGACGGCCCTAAATCGATCACTCGATTGAAAGTAAATTAGTAGCAAATATTTAACTGCAAATATCTGGGAAAATTTGAGCAAGGAGTTCAAATGAAAACGCAAGGAGTGCATGGACACTTTTAAAGAAATAGCTTATCAGTAAAGGCAATATGCATCTTAAAATCTAACAACAACTTCAACAAGAGGCCTGTATGGCTCACCTTGATATATATGAGCAATCGTGGGAAAACGTTCTAAAGAAAAGTGAATTTGCAAAGAGTTCCACATCTGAAATAATTTAACAAAGTTGAAAAAATTGTGGAAAAGGGAGAAATTGCTTATTTCTTTTGCTGCTATGTTTTCAAAAAGTCGTCTGCTTCAGTGGTGTGAAAGAGTAAAAGGTGTTTATTTCTATTTTGTATAATGTAAAATGGTTGAAATATATCACATAAACAAGAGGGCCAAGATGGCCCTAAATCGATCACCTAATTGAGAGTAAATTAGTAGCAAATATTTAACTGCAAATATCTGGGAAAATTTTATCAGGGAGTGCGAATGAAACTGCAAAGGAGTGGACACTTCTCAAGAAACAGCTTATCAGTAAAGGCCATTTATATCTTGAAATCTAACAAGAACTTTAATAAGAATGGAATTATAAAGTTTTTGTCATTTTGCACCTTTCCTGATGCCGCCTTGCTGCCCTGTTTTTCAACGAAATCAATATGGCTTCAACAGTTCATTTAGAGGGTCACTTAAGGAACATTTCTACCAAATTATCTTGCAATCACACAAGAAGATTATGGAGGAAAAGGATTTTAAAATTTGGGTATTTTTCTCACTTTCTGATGCCGCAGCAACCAAAGTTATCATTGGAATTTTAATCTTTGAACAATTTTGAAAGAGGACCACCAAAGGAACATTCCTGTGATGTTTTGTGGAAATGGGTCTATTGGAATGGTAGGAGTTGGTTCTCATTTGTAGCTAAAAGTTCAATTTACCCCTTTTGTGATGACGCCTGGTTGCTTTGATTGTGTAACCAATCAAAACGGCTTAAACAAATTAAATAGAGGATCATTACAGTAAGATTCGTATTATATTTTCTTAAAATCAGACAAGCACTTTCATAAAAATGGAATTTTCAAATTTTGTCATTTTGCCCCTTTTTTGATGCCGCCTGACTGCCATGTTTTTCGCCCTATCAGTATGGCTTGAACAATTTTTATAGAGGGTCACCCAAGGAACATTTCTACCAAATTATATTTGAATCTGACAGGCAGATTCGGAGGAGAAGATTTTTAAAGTTTGGACATTTTGTCCCCTTTCTGATGCCGCAGCAACCAAAGTTCTCAATGGAATTTAAATCTTTGAACAATTTTGAAAGAGGCCAACCAGAGGAACAGTCCTGTGATGTTTCACGGAAATTGTCCTTGGAGTTTGGGAGGAGATGATGTTTAAAGCTAAAAGTTAACACCGGACGGACGCCGGACAAAAAGTGATCAGAATAGCTCACCTTGAGCCTTTGGCTCAGGTGATCTAAAAAACAGCATTGCTACATTTCCCTTATCAGAAATCCGTTTGTCCGAAATGCATGCCAGTTGTCAATTTCAAAACCTAAATTTCGGCTTCTTTTTAATAAAAACTTATAGTCAAGTTATTGTTCAATGCCTTAAAGTCAGAATCTAGCTTCTAAACATATATGTTACACTTCTAAAACTGTTGAAAAACACACACATAAGCGATCATTTTCACGAATGTTATTGTTTTGATATTACGAAAATTTATGTCATCGTAGTAGACCTTTGTTTTAGTTTTGAAAAAACAACGGTAAGTTTATTTTTTAGATCTGATTGGATAATGCGATCTCATTAATATGCAAATAAATCATGTGTTCGCACATTTATTTTTAAACTGACCCATATGTTGAAACCTTTTTCCTAGTTTGCACACAGTGAGATCAGAAAATTACCTGTAAATCAAACTTCTAAATACGATTGTCAAGTTATTCCTGGGTTGATTTTTATGTTTCATGCATCATAAAGCCAGCATTTATTTTTCTTTGAATATATATATATAACTTTAATTTAAAACAATTAGCATCAACATTCTAGTGAGTGTTTTCAAAGATGAGTACCCTAAAACAAGAAGGCCAAGATGCATGATTTTAAAGTGTAATACCTAAACGAGTCTATGTAAATCAAGTGATCCCCAGGATGGGGCCATTTTTTACCACAGGGTTATTGTCAATTTACCCCTTTTGTGATGACGCCTGGTTGCTATGATTTTGTAACCAATCAATATGGCTTAAACAAATTAAGTAGAGGTTCACTGAAGTAAGATTTCGATTATTATGTTCTTAAAATCAGACAATCACTTTCATAAAAAAGGAATTTTGTCATTTTGTCATTTTGCCCCTTTTCTGATGCCGCCTGAATGCCATGTTTCAAGCAATCAATATGGTTTGAACAATTTCCGTAAAGGGTCACCCAAGGCACGTTCCTACCAAATGATATTGGAATCTGACAAGCAGATTCAGAGGAGTAGATTTTTAAAATTTGGACATTTTGCCCCCTTTCTGATGCCACAGCAACCACATTTCTCAATGAAATTTAAATCTTTGAACAATTTGAAAGAGGAAGACCAAAGGAACATTCCTGTGAAGTTTGGTTGAAATAATTGGTCTTGTGGTTTATGAGATGATGTTTAAAGCTAAAAGTTAACAACGGCCAGACGACGGACAGAAAGTGATCAGAATAGATAACCGATCTAAAAACAGTGTAGCAAAAATCTGGAAAATCGCTACAAATGAAAGTAAACAAGGTACTTTGTTGATGAAGATCCCCATTTTAGCTTGTAATGACAGATTTTTTAAAAAACTAGAATGGAGTGCTCCCCGGAGCACGTGTGTCACCTGCCGGGGCCTTGTCAGAAAATTATAATTTTTGACAGAAAAGGGGCAATAACTCTGATATAAAAAGATTTGGATTATCCCCCTTTTGTGAACCCATCACACACATTGATATAAACATTTGTCAGAAGTTTCAATGTAATCCTTTGAGTAGAAAAAAAGTTATTTGAAAACGTGACGAAAAAGTGTGACAACAGACGGACAGACGCTGGACAAAAAAAAAGTAATCCGTAAGTGCCTGCCATGCTACACAGGTGACACAACTAAGTGCCTACCACGCTACACAGGTGACACAAAAAATTGAACTACATATATATGGGACAATAAGAGAGGTCAATATCATTAGAAGTTTTTAAGGTTACACCACACATTTTGACCATAACCCTTCAAATTTCTACAGTATAGACCCATGTTGAAGCCAGTACAGCAGACATCTTTTGAAAACATTGTGGCATAAGGAGAAATTTTAGCTCATCAAGTAGCCTCTGGTGCTCCTAAGGTTTGTCAAAAGTTTGACCTAGACTAGTGACCTAGTTTTTGACCAAGTTTCAAACTTGACTCAGATTTAATGGAGATAAACGTTCTTTGAGTAAACCTTACAAGTATAAATACTTTTGAATAAATGCAGAGCTCTAGATAACCCTTTCCCCCATACGACAATTCTGCAGCAGACGACTTTGAACGTATTTTGTCAAAACGTTTTGTTTTGTTATGTTTTCAAAGAACTGTCTGCTGCAGAGGCGTCAGAAAGCGTCTATATGAGGGAAAGGGTTAAAGAGCCTCTTGCTTGTTCTATACACAACAGTCTTTCCAAGCAACTGGCTTCTTTTTCACATTGACAGTTAGCCCATTGGAATTTGGTGAAAGAAAAATGACACTTGTCTCTTTCACTTTTGTCAAATGTTGGAAAGAAAGCTGGTATTGAAACTCACAAACCCCTGATTGCCAGCCGAGCTAATGTGAAAGGTGACCTGGCTGCCATGATAAAACTGAACAATTGTTGAAATGGTGTTAAACAGTAAAACCTAAATGATATCTGGCCAAAAATAAGGATTTTTTTATAAACGAAAGTATGATTACAAATTAGAGTTGAAAACTTTGTGACAAAAGGATTATGAGCTATGTCATCCTTCTGCCACTGTACTTTATAAAGTTGATTGCTGTAAATGCGTCAAAATACATGTATACGTCTTTAAATTGGAAAGATCAGTTGACTATTGTATTCTTGGCTCGGAAATGTTGAAATAAATACCTTCTTCGCATATGACTGGACGACAGCAGATACTTTGATTTCCAAATGGTTGAAGTAACTGTCCAGCAGGACAGCCTGTCTGAATGAGGTCATCTTCATGTCCATACTTTGTACTGGCCGTATCTGTCTTGTTCCTGACAGTGCTGTAATAATCATTTGGATTGGGTACTGCCCTCTTTATCGATGGAGCTGCCAGCACATTTGAAAACAGGCATGTTAGAATCTGAAATGAAATGTAAAGGGCTGCAATGTTTCATAATCGTTTATTAGTATAAATCTTTCACTTTGAATATTAACAGTTAGTGACTACAAATATGTTCTCTTGCATTACACTTACAGACAAACAACCCAATCTTGGATTTCAAGTGTTTCACTTGTAACTAACAATCACTTGTAACTAACAATCTCATTATTCTCATAAAGTCATTCTTTCATCTAATACAATCATAAGTCATTTTCTGATTAGTAGTAAGAAGCAATAATGTTGCTTTTAAACCCATTGCTTATTGGAGACACATTTTATCGTAATTGCAGCAGACGACTTTTGAACATATAAGATTATAACATACATACATACAAAGTAGTATGCGCACCACTGCATTTATGTATCATTTTGGGACTTGACGTAGAGCTTATGTTAATAAATCTTTCCCATCTGCAGATGCATTTTGATGCATATGCAGCAGACGATGATGACCAGTTTCTCCTTTGGCCACAATGTTTTCAACTTTATTTAACAATTAAGCTATCTTTTATAAATATTTTTCAGGTTTTCAAACATTAACTGAAGAATAACTACAAACAATTTTAAATGGGACACATAGAAGACATTTTGGTTTCCGGCTTATACCCTTACTTCCTGGACGTCTCACTAAGTCACTTGTCCATTTTGGGCGTATGGGAACAATTTTCTAGCATAAAAACTCCCCATAACACAAAAGCTGCCAAAGGAGAAATTGCTCAAAATGAGCAATACATGTATTACCTTTTGCTACACTGTTTAAAACTTTATTTAATTATTGATCTTTGTAATGCAATATATGTGTAACAGTAACATCAAAATTTTGAGGCTAAATGTGCATTTATCCCAGGGGCAATGACATACTATGTGGTAATTGTTCTTAAGGTTAGTGCTGAGCCCCGGTAGCTCAGTCGGTAGCGATGGGGGCTGTCAATGCAGGTGTTATGAGTTTAAACACCAGCTTGGCCAACACTCTTTCCTGAAAAGCAGACAGTTGCTTGGAAAGTCTATTGTGTAGAGTACTGGTATGAGTTTGTTTGTTTGGAGTTTAACGCCGCTTTCAACAGCTTTGGTCATATCACGGCGGTCAGTGCACCTACCCATGTTTTCCTGGCTTTCCTACACCAGTACTTACACAACATTCTTTCGAAGCCACTGACTACTTTCTCACATAGATCAGAGGTGAGAGGCGATGAAAAATCGCCCGAAAGAATGTCGCCGCAACCGGGTATCGAACCCGTGACCTCCAGATCACGAGTCAGATACGCTACCAATTGAGCTACCCGGCCGGGCTACTGGTATGAGAAAACCAGCCTTGATGACTGAATTTTTTGAAAAGGTTTTATCAATCAACCTCAAGGCTGGTGATCCTAGGGGTAAATGTTTTGAGAGGCAAATGGCCTAGGAGACAATTATCCTACACATGTCAAAAGCACATGATTGCTTTTAAGTCTCAGACTTATCTGGTCTCCAAAACAACAAAACTGTTTAACATGACACAGACATATAAATACAGACTTGAATCATGGCAAAATCTCACATTATATCACGGGTATGGCAAGATCTCGCGGATCATAATCCTTGTCATACACGCGCTCATAGCAATAGTCTGATGACCCTGATTACTCAATCGAAATACATCAGTTAACATAGATGATACTAGAATATTGACTATTATGTATATAGGATCTGACATGAGTTGTCATTTCATATAAAGTTTTATTCAACGAATTTAATAAAACTTTATATGAAATGACAACAAGTGTCAGATTCTTTTTATCACATGACGAAACACAAAATGAAAATCAGGTTTTCCAAAGTATTTTAATTTCATCAGTAAACCGTATAACAATGCCGCCAATAATTATCAGCTTAGTAAACAAGTTTATTTTAAGTGATTATAAATAAACACTCATGAGATATTCTTTTTATCGAACCAAGTGACCTATGAGGCATATTTCGATAAAATGTACTTAAAGTTTACAATATTTCCTGATGAAATATACAGGTTTTGGTGCCAAAGTGACTAACGTTACGATGTCAAACCGTTGACGTGACGTCCATTTCCTATTATTCGGTCATGTTATATTACACAAGTGGGAAATAAAGAAATATGTAATGGGTATATTAGATCGGATACAAGCTTTGTCATGTGATAAAAAAATATAAGTGAAGTCTTCTTTGACAGTTAAGTAAAAGAAATGCGAGGGAAAAATGTTGAATTATTCATGCTGAATGCATTTAAACATTATCATTAATTGCATTTTTGACCGAGATATAAGTGAATTATTTTCTAATCTTTGAAAAAATAAGTTGAATAATCTGTTTATTACATTTCATTGTTATTTGTTGCTTTACATTAAATTTTTCATTACGCGTCTTCCACCCTATTTTATGTTTACTGGGGATTATTTTTTGTCTTTTTACCTACTATGCGCATTATTTTCGGAAGAGACGTGGCCTAATTTACTTCTCTGTGGAATTCAAAATGGCGGTTAATGTCGAGTGTTATGAATTTGTGTCACGCGTGTTGTGTACAGCAACTCTTTGAAGGGAGTCTCTGATTAATTCTAAAACACTGGATTAAATGTGTTAATTATGGGTACAAACAAAGCAAAAAAAAAAATTAAAAAAAAAGAAGCTTGGCCAGTGCGGGGAATCGAACCGAAGTACTCTCGTATGCAACGCCGTGTCGCTACCAACTGCGCTACAACCGTTTACAAATCTGGTTTATTGTTTGTATTTATATATATGTCAAACAGACGCCCACTTTCTAGCAATAATTATCGGCATTTCTACAAATGAGAGTTATCCATAAAATTGTCTTCGTCATCCAGTAAGTTGGAAATTTCATCCATTCCAATTTAAGTAGGAAGTCCGACATTGTTGTTGTTTTGTTAGGAGAAAAGTGGGAGGAGTCTACCTGCATCACGTCAGTCTTAAAATAGGGAGGGACGCGCATGCGCAGTTGTGTACGAGATTATAGGTAGTTTAATTCACAGGTGTTAATTAAATGTAAAACAACGATTATGAATTTTCTTTCACCGAGATAAGCTAATCTTTGATGGATAGAAATGTAATAAAATTTAATAATCAATGAGTAACTATCATTTTTTCCGTTGGTATTCATGTAACAGTTAAACAAGAGCACTGCAAGTGAATGCCAACACTTGTCTATTTATTCCAAGTCGAAAAAGGGGCATTACTGAATAATTACTAAAGTCTGATCGAGTTATGAGACTTGGCATAGACATGTGTTTTGTTCCTAGGAACATGTGTACCAAGTTTCTTTCGAAATGTTGAAGGGTTTTTGAGTTATAAATGAGGTCGGGTTAAAGTTATGTGATGATGACTCAGACGACAACATCGCCAAGGGTATCACAATCAGACATGTGATATCTCCCGATATCGGCAGAAGCTTCCGATTTGAGGACTCATCTTATGCGCTCCCGATCGGGTCACGAAATCTCTCGCCACTTTTTTGGTTAAGGTTTAAGTTGTGTTGTTATAGTTGGTAAACTACCTGTACACTACACAGTATAATGTGTACATTTATGACCCTTGGCTATTCAATTATAGTTGAAAAGCGTGTTAATTTATACATGGCAATCAACCTCTAATTAGTGGATTATCACACTGGGATTAGTTTAATCGGTTATTTTATTTAACAGACGATTTGGTGTTAATTTTCACGACTTGATGACAGACTGAAAAGATGAACACTTTAGAATCTATTTTAAGAGTATTACTAATGAATTTTTACGTTATGATTGGTCAAGCTAATTTCTTTAATAGTTTCCGAGAAAATGTTATTAGGATAAAACATAGAGGTACTAAGCAAATATTCCTTATCAATTGTTATGGAACGACCCTACCTTTTAAAATCCCATTAAATCCAGAATTAATTTATCCTGACAAACTGCTGATAACCTCTTCAAATAAAAGTGTAATTAATAGCATTGAAAACATCATAGTAAAAGGAGCAGTTGCATCCATTTCTCATTTTGTCACAATACTATCAAAAGCTGTTTGCTGCAGATGATTCAAAATTTGTCTACAAATAGTTAAGGGTCAAATTTTCCCCAAGAAATAAAACATGTCATACAAAAATGACCTTTTTTTGGGAGGGGGGTCTCTACAACCAGCCAGAATTTATATAAGCCATTGCAGTCTGATCAGGTAATTCTGTTCACCATCAATAGTAGTCACACACAAGCATCTTCGACTCCGCAAGGAAAGAACAATGACTTTAAATAAACTGACAGTAGGAGTATCATGAAATATGATTTTGACTTTCATTGATTTTTAAGGTGGATTTTCATTTGACATGGCTATTCTGCCCAGCATAATTAGGTCAAGTCAAATCATTGCATCATATATTATTTTAGCTGAGTAGGCCTCCTGGATAGTGAGTAACCTCACCTGAATTCAGCCAGAAGTAAACAATGACAAAAGTTTTAACACTTGTTTTACGATAATTATGTCATATTTCAAATGCAAATTATTTTGAACATGTATTGGAAAATGTAATTCATAATTGCATTTGACCAAGTTTCATGTGCTGTTTTTTTTTTATGACTAGTTCTTTACATATAAACATATTTGTGATATGATACTGAACTATTTTCATGAATAAAATTGATGTAATAAATGATTATGAAATATTCTTTTCAGTTAGCAAAGTATTACTTCCTATAATGCAAGATATACCCTGCTTGATTTGACCCTATTTTAGCATCAAATGAAAAGTATTGTGAGTGTGACCGGTCGCAGAAAATGTTGCCGCGGAAAAAGCTCCCTCTTTGGGACACCAATCCTACCAAATCTCCCTATTTGGCTTCAAGAAAATATCAAATGTCTGATCACAATACCCTGACTGTTTCCTGCACAAAACGAGGGATGTTCAATTCTTTACAATCACACTGGAAAAACAGACAAGTTAAAGATTACTTAACACAAACGGACCAAGCTGAAATCACAGCATGGAATGAGAAGTAAGAATAAGGAGATATATTGAAGTTACTCTACCCAACCGTAATCAGCGAGTGGCACTATACCGCAAACTAGTTGGTAAATTAGTTCCATGAGTAACACATTTCGCAATACCCATGAGAATTTAGTATGATTTGTTCTTTGTGAAGCCGGATGACATCCTATCTCTATATATTTATATACTGTATCTCTGCATAACATTAAGACTAAAAAAAATAGAAAATGTAATGAAAATTACCGTAGTTCTGATTAGTAAGTCATATGTAAGGCCCATAATAGGTTGTGGCTGTTTTTACACAGAATCAGTCCTTCTGAACATTCCAAAACTGGGTATTCCCCCAGCCCGAGTCAATGCCATTAATCGAATGGATAACATTGCTGTCAATTTTTCAATTCGCTTTGTTGGCGACGGAGGGTTATCGACACAATGTTAAGTCCGTATTATCAGATTATAACAACATAAAATGTTTACAAACAAAACTTATCAAAACATTAGATCGTAAAAGAAGCAGCAGGAAGTAAAAACTTGTCAGTCGACACAAAGTTAGAATAACAAAATGGACGGTATGTACCATACTGGACCGGAATAGACAATGGAAACACCGGAATGGACGTATGACCGGAATGGACGGGAAGCCAGACTTTTCGACCCTCCGACTTTTCGACCCCTAATTTCTAAGACTTTTCGACCCCTCGTTCAATTGTCATTTTTATAATATTGCACAAATGCGATCTAGGGTGCTTAAACAAAGTTAATAATTATTATGTATATGAGTGGGAAAAAAATACTGCTGAAGTAGACTTCGCACTGTACAGACAAATCCATCCTTGTTTTTACTCGTCGTTCATATGGAATTTCGCATTGAAATATACAAGCATGCTAACATACTGTTCATCTGTCGCTCAGCTAGTTGCTAACCGTATGTACTATAAGACGGAATGTTTGAAATGCAGAAGTTCAAACATACAGTCAAATCTTACGTTTCACGTAATATTGGACTGTCATGTTGTAAACACAGCTAGATTAAAATTTAAACGTATAATTACGGGACATTTTGGTCATGCATGATATCCTACGTATATTGTTTAACCTTGATGGTTATAATTATGTGAGTATTCTGCTCGGCACCCCTTGTAATCCGCTCTACTCTGTTCTTGGAGATCGATACGATGTTTTCATAAAGCTATGCTTCAGATTTGTCCACCTTCTTCTTCTTCTTTTCCGTAAATCCCACCAGTAAGTGGTGCACCGGGTTTCCCCGTAAGCGTTATTGTTTTTAGCTTGTTGACGAGTATGTAAAAAAGAAATGATATAGCTGCAGTATAAAACAATGTATTGTGTCCCACACATGTAAAACACGACTGTACACTACACGACATGAATTAATATATCAAATTAACCAAAAAGGAATCAATTGCCGATTAGCAGTCAAGCATTCCCGTGACAAAGTGTCCCATTCCCGTGACAAAGCTTTCCACTCCCGTGACAGAGCGTTCCATTCCAGTGACCAAGTATACCATTTCCACATCGAAGCGTTCCACTCTCGTGACAAAGAGTTCCACTCCAGTGACAAGCGTTCCATTTCCGTGACAAAGCGTTCCACTCCCGTGACAAAGCGTTTCATTCCCGTGACAAAAGCGTTCCAATCCCGTGACAGAGCTTTTCATTCCCGTGACAATGTGTCTCATTCTCGTGTCAAAGCGTTCCACTCCCGTGAAAAAGCGCCCGTGAAAAGCGTTCCATTCAAACACCGATGGCCGAGCTAGATATACCATGTCGGTGTTTGGCTTACTATATTTAATCGAACACCGATGGCCGAGCTAGATACTCCAGGTCGACGTTCGAATTGCTTTTTAAATTCGTATGTATTGTTGGCCGGAGACCTAATTACGCAAACAAATTATTGTATCTTATTGTTCAAATTGCTAGCCGTGCCCCGGTAGGTAATTCAGTAGCGCAGAAGGCTGTCAATCTAGTGGTTGTGATATCGAATCCCAGATCGGTTAACATTCTTTCCGACGTTTGACAAATGTCACTGTGACAGTTGTCATTCGTCTTCCACTAATGGGACATCAGTCTTTGTGGAAAAGTGGCCAGTTCCTTGGAAAGTCTGACGTGTGGAGTACTGTTGTGAGAATGCTTGAAAACAAAAGAATATGTTAACTTGTTAACTGGCCACCGTGAAATGACAGAATAATTGTCTAAAAAAAGAGCGAAATACCCCAACCAATCAGTCACATTGCTAAAGTTCAGTGCTATATTAAAATCGAACAACGATGGCCGAGCTAGATATTCCAGGTCGGTGTTCGGTTTCCTATATACAATCGAACACCGATGACCGAACCAAGAGCAAACTTAACATTCAACAATATCTACTAATAGACATAGTTTAGAATTGAGACTGGTCACCAATAAAATATTTTCCGGAAAACAGAATATATTTGTATTGTTTTCAAAAGTTTAATCATACCATTACAGCTTGTGAAAATCATGTATTTTCCAGTGTTTAAGGAATTAGACAACATTTCCTTTTCAGTTGGTATAATTCTGGTACTATCATTACCAGTTTCCAACTTTATTACAGTCTAATAATTCATCGAAAATAAGGATCATGTTTTGTAGGCATATTTATAGGCGCAAGTACTTTTCAATAAAGATTTGTCATTGTTATTATACTAACAACACAATTAACAACACTTTTACTACACCCATCGTCCTACTATTACTTCTTTCTATAACAACATCAAATACTACTACTACTTCTACTACTAGTACTACTACTACTACTACTACTACTACTACTACTACTACTTACTACTACTACTACTGATACTACTGATACTACTAATACTACGACTGCTACTACTACTACTACTACTACTACTACTACTACTACTACTACTACTACTACTACTACTACTACTACTACTACTACTACTACTTACTACTACTACTACTGATACTACTGATACTACTAATACTACGACTGCTACTACTACTACTACTACTACTACTACTACTACTACTACTACTAAAAACCTAAAAAACAACACTATCTACTACTCATTTTACTGCTTAAATGTTAGTCCATTCCTGTATTTCCATGCCTCTATTTATGTACATTCCGGTATTTCCATGCGTAAAAGTGTCCATTTCAGTCCATTCCGTAATTTACTTGTCTCCATTTTGGTCCATTCCGGTGTTTCCATAAGTCCATTCCGGTCCATTCTGGTGTTTCCATAAGTCAATAACGGTATTTGCATTTTCCATTCCGGTCCATTCCTGTAATATGTCCATTCTGATATTTCCATGGAAATCGGAAGATACCATATTACAGGAATCGAATCGAGACCAATCTCCCTTGTATCGTTCTTTACGCTCACTATTTAGGTCAAAGGGAAGTAATTCAGATCGGCTTGCGGGGAAGACAATGTAAAATGAATTGCGTCCCTTTGACCTAGAATTATATAGTATAAAAGTATATTTTCTATATACATGTACATTTAATAAGAGTTGAACAATTCATAATATTTTTCTGTTAAAGGTTGTTCAGGAAGAGACGTCTCTATCGTATCTTGTGGGTATTAACATTTTTTACCGGTTAAATTGAATGGTACGTCTTGAATATATTATCGTTTGCTCTTCCTAGACTGCTTAGAGGTGTGGTGTGTCTCTACTTCTACGTCGTTCTGCTGCCAATTGTTAGTGCCAGTCAATATTCAGCAAAGCTCGTCTAAGGCGTAGGTAATCTTGATGTGACAAACCTAAGAAAAACATCACAAGATAATTCCTCGAAACAACAACAAAACTAGAAGCACTTTCAATTAAAGACATTATTGCAAGGATGTCTGCTGCAGATTTGTTGCATGTGGGTAAGGGTTGAACACCTCTTGCATTTGCAATTATATCTCTTCATTCTAAGGAAATTGCCTCGCGAACTTGCGGTCAAACCTTTAAAAGAACGAAAGCTATTTCAATCGCCACCAATCTCGAGCCCGGGAGGTCTCGAGTTCGATCACGTCATACCAAACACTTTAAATATTGTAGTAATGGCTATCCCCCCTCTCCCCCCCCCCCCTCCCCCCCCCCCCCCCCCCCCTGGTACTCAGGGGTGTGGGGTCAGCATTACGACTGACTCGATTATAATGATAAATGGGCCAACAGAACTAAAAACTTCCCGAGGAAACGTCGTGAGATAGATTAATTTTTTTTCGAAGCGGAGCATAACACCATACAAACAAACACAAGCATATGTGCATGTTGTCTGACACAATATGAATGATCTGGAAGATAACCTGGACATGTGTCAAATAAGTAAGAATTAGCTGGCGCGGGGGATTTGAAACCGGGCGGCCCAAGTTCGACCACCCGTTCGCGGCGGTCATGGTCGAGTGTCCTTTGGGTAACTTTGAAATTACTTGTATTGGTATACCGTACACTGTGAGAGAATAAAGGGTCGGCAATGTCTCTGAAAGTTTATATACAGTTGAATTTAAACTGTCTTTAATTAAGGATTCAAGACTAAGGGTTAAATTATTAAGTACTGGTAAGCTTGAAATCAATTTACCCCTGAATTCTTAATTCTTCCCACAACTCGTCATTCCATCTGAAGCGTGTATAATTGTTATTTATTTGTTCACTGTTTAATCATGCAGTATATTTACAGTTCAATGAGAAAGTCAAACGTGCAGTGTCCGACCACTCGTTTAAATGTTCAACACAAAAATCAAACAATGAAGAACAACCTCTCTCTTTCAAACTTAAGTAGTTAATCACACTTTGCGCGTAACTGCGATTTAGGTAAGTCACTATTTGTATCACTACAAAGTCTACTATCTGTTTCACTACAACGTCTACCATTCGTATCACTACAAAGTCTACCAAAAGTCTACCATTCGTATCACTACAAAGTCTACCATTCGTATCACTACAAAGTCACTATTTGTATCACTACAAAGTTTACCATTTGTATCACTAAAAAGTATACAATTCGTATCACTATAAAGTCCACCATTTGTATCACTACAAAGTCTACCATTTGTATCACTACAAAGTCTACCATTTGTATTACTATAAAGTTTACCATTTGTATCGCTACTAAGTCTACCATTTGTATCACTACAAAGTCTACCATTTGTATCAATACAAAGTCTACCATTCGTATCACTACAAAGTCTACCATTTGTATGACTACAAAATCTACCATTCGTATCACTACAAAGTCTACCTTTCGTATCACTACAAAGTCACTATTTGTATCACTACAAAGTCTACCATTTGTATCACTACAAAGTCTACCATTCGTATCACTACAAGGTCACTATTTGTATCACTACAAAGTTTACCATTTGTATCACTAAAAAGTATACCATTCGTATCACTGCAAAGTCTATCATTCGTATCACTATAAAGTCACTATTTGTATCACTACAAAGTCTACCATTTGTATCACTACAAAGTCTACCATTCGTATCACTACAAGGTCACTATTTGTATCACTACAAAGTTTACCATTTGTATCACTAAAAAGTATACCATTCGTATCACTGCAAAGTCTATCATTCGTATCACTATAAAGTCACTATTTGTATAACTACAAAGTCTACCATTTGTATCTCTACAAAGTCTACCATTCGAATCACTACAAAGTCTACCAGTCGTATCACTACAAAGTCTACGATTCGTATCACTACAAAGTCTACCATTCGTATCACTACAAAGTCTACCATTCGTATCATTACAAAGTCTACCATTCGTATCACTACACAGTCACTTTTTGAATCACTACAAAGTCTACCATTTGTATCACTACACAGTCACTTTTTGAATCACTACAAAGTCTACCATTTGTATCACTACAAAGTCTACCATTTGTATCACTATAATGTCTACAATATGTATCTCTAGAAAGTCGATCATTTGTATCACTAAAAAGTCTACCATTCGTATCACTACAAAGTCTACCATTCGTATCACTACAAAGTCTACCATTCGTATCACTACAAAGTCAATATTTGTATCACTACAAAGTATACCATTCGTATCACTACAAAGTCTACCATTCGTATCACTACAAAGTCTACCACTCGTATCACTATAAAGTCTACCATTCGTATCATTATAAAGTCTACCATTCGTATCACCATGAAGTCTACAATTCGTATCACGATAAAGTCTACCATTCGTATCACTACAAAGTCTACGATTCGTATCACTACAAAGTCTACGATTCGTATCACTACAAAGTCTACCATTCGTATTACTACAAAGTCTACCATTCGTATTACTACAAAGATTACCATTCGTATCACTACAAAGTCTACTATTCGTATCACTATAAAGTCTACAAATCTCATCACTACAAAGTCACTATTTGTATCACTATAAAGTCTGCCATTTGTATCACTACAAAATCTACCATTTGTATCAATACAAAGTCTACTATTTGTATCACTACAAAGTCTACCATTCGAAGGCTACCAGTCGTATCACTACAAAGTCTACCATTCGTATCACTACAAAGTATTTATATGTATCACTACAAAGTCAACAAATTGTATCACTACAAAGTCAACAAATTGTATCACTACACAGTCTACCATTTGTATCACTACAAAGTCACTTTTTGAATCAAAACAGAGTCTACCATTTGTATCACTACAAACTCTACCATTTGTATATCTACAAAGTCTAACATTCGTATCACCAATAAATCTACCATTCGTATCACTACAAAGTCTACCATTCGTATCACTACAAAGTCTACCATTCGCATCACTATAAAGTCTACCATTTGTATCACTACAACATATTTATTTGTATCACTACAACATATTTATTTGTATCACTACAACATATTTATTTGTATCACTACAAAGTCAACCATTTGTATCATTATAAAGTCTACCATTCGTATCACTATGAAGTCTACAATTCGTATCACTGTAAAGTCTACCATTCGTATCACTACAAAGTCTACCATTCGTATCACTACAAAGTCTACCATTCGTATTACTACAAAGTCTAATATTCGTATCACTACAAAGATTATGTATCACTATAAAGTCTGCCATTCGTATCACTACAAAATCTACCATTTGTATCACTGCAAAGTCTACCATTTGTATCACTACAAAGTGTTTATTTGTATCACTACAAAGTCAACCATTTGTATCAATACAAAGTCTACCATTTGTATCACTACAAAGTCTACCATTCGTATCACTACAAAGTCTACCATTCGTATCACTACAAAGTCTACCATTCGTATCACTACAAAGTCAATATTTGTATCACTACAAAATCTACCATTCGTATCACTACAAAGTCTACCATTCGTATTACTACAAAGTATACACTTCGTATCCCTACAAATTCTACGATTCGTATCACTACAAAGTCTACCATTTGTATCACTATTTTAAAGTCTACAATTTGTATCACTACAAAGTCTACCATTCGTATCACTACAAAGTCACTATTTGTATCACTACAAAGTATACCATTTGTATCACTACAAAGTCTACCATCTGTATCACTACAAAGTCTACCATTTGTATCACTATAAAGTCTACAATTTGTATCACTACAAAGTCACTATTTGTATCACTACAAAGTATACCATTCGTATCACTACAAAGTCACTATTTGAATCACTACAAAGTCTACCATTTGTATCATTACAAAGTCACTATGTGTAACACTACAAAGTCTACTATTCGTATCACTACAAAGTTACTATTTGTATCACTACAAAGTCACTATTTGTATCACTACAAAGTCTACCAATCGTATCACTACAAAGTCACTATTTGTATCACTACAAAGTCTACCATTTATATCACTACAAAGTGTACCATTCGTATCAATACAAAGTCTACCATTTGTATCACTACAAAGTCACTATTTGTATCACTACAAAGTCACTATTCGTATCAATACAAAGTCTACCATTTGTATCACTGCAAAGTCTACCATTCGTATCACTACAAAGTCTACAATTTGTATCACTATAAAGTCTACCATTCGTATCACTCCAAAGTCTACAATTCGTATCACTACAAAGTCTACCATTCGTATCACTACAAAGTCTACCATTCGTATCACTACACAGTCTACCATTTGTACCTCTACAAAGTCTACCATTCGTATCACTACAAAGTCTACCATTTGCGATTCACATAGAAGTAGATATGCAAAAGTCTAAACCTTTTGAGCCGTATGCATTACAAATAGTTTCAGCAGATCGACAATTAACAGGCTGATTAGGGATGTAGTCGTCATCATCTATCATCCAATATTCCTGTCATACTCAATATAATCAGGGCGGGAACCATTACCTACACATGAATTCATGTCTTGTTATAACTGAAAAAGATGTTATGCACGTTGTATGCGGGAGGTTCTCGCACCACAGATAAAACTTGCCAAATAAACATCACGGGAAAAAACAAAAAATATCTTTATTTAGCGACCATTCTTCCCATTCGATGAACACGTTCTGTATCTCATTTCATCCACCAAACTATGTGCCACTTTTCTCGATGAAAGAACGCACAATCATCTCTGTTTCACCATTACTTTCTATCTTTGTAGTTGAATTAGCCATGGGACGAAGTATCTGTAAATAACATACATTTCGGACAATAATTTTTCATATATGAGGCTGATGTGTGAAAATGTGATTGCATATGCGTGTATGTGAGTGTATGACACTTTTATTTTCATAACCACTTAATGGTGAATTTCATGAAATCTCCAATTTATGGAGTAAATAAAGAAGTATAATGATTCGCTAAATAAATAATTATGGTTTAGCCAATCAGAGTTATGACATTTGACGATTAGAATATATAAGGCCTGTTTTCTCACGACGAAAATCCTGCCACGAGAGGTAATTTTCGTAACTCCACGAACATCAACAAATTCTGAAAGCACCATTATGTTTTATGTAATAAACAAGTTGAACTGTCAATTTAAATCAAAGGAAATGGAAATTTCCTTCCGTGTTGATGACGAACTTCCGTCTGAACACAGATCTATTTCCCGAGACCTAGATAAGGCTGAGTGAACTGATCTTTGCTCCACAATAGCTCACTCCTTTGTCATGTAAAGCTCATGTTGTAGGTACTCAAAAGGAACCACACTTTTCAGTACCCACAACATAGAGTTTTGTGGTCAAATATGGAGTTTGGAACATGAAATACGCACCTTTAACAGTTTTACTTTTTCCTATTTTTCTTTAGAATCTATCAGCTTTTACGATTGAAATGTTACCAGTTTTATGGTAATGTGATATTTAAAAGACAAACAATTCCTTGTTTAAACAATTAGCTATAACCACTGACCGTGACGTCATTTATGAATGTCAACGACGTGGTTAACCCTTTCCCTCATATAGACGCTTTCTGACGCCTTTGCAGCAGACGGCTTTTTGAAAACATAGTGACAAAAGAAGAAATTGCACAAAACGTGCAATTTCTCCTTTTGCCACAATGTTTTCCACTTTTCGTCATAGGTTATCCATTCACTTATGGAGATTTTCTATGTTTTGACAAAATACGTTTAAAGTCGTCTGCTGCAGCATTGTCGTATGAGGGAAATGGTTAAAAACATACTTATGTTTAATTCCTCAACGTATTTTAAGAGCAAATTAGACTAACGT
>JASEVX010000011.1:52972211-53237393 GCA_031761405.1 Serripes groenlandicus | reverse complement strand
CAGGAAACAAACGAGTAGGTGAACTGACCGCCGTGATATGTCTGAGAAATTGTTAAAAACGGCGTTAAACCCAATCAATCAATCAATTAACATCAAAATGCAATAATCTCGTTTCTGATATATCTGTGAATGTTGGAGTTTCTGAGATAAAGCCAACTACCTTTAGAAATCTTCGACCGATGC
The DNA here is from genome assembly GCA_031761405.1 of Serripes groenlandicus. Taxonomy (NCBI): domain Eukaryota; kingdom Metazoa; phylum Mollusca; class Bivalvia; order Cardiida; family Cardiidae; genus Serripes; species Serripes groenlandicus. The sequence goes on along the minus strand of JASEVX010000011.1, from coordinate 53,237,210 downwards.
TGGATTCGAGGATGGACATGGAGCAGCATGTGAACTCGGTCTTTCGATCTGTCTATGGTCAATTACGGCGGATATGTCATATCAGACGGCAACTTACTAGTGACGCCACGAACTCTCTTGTGAACTCTCTAGTCACATCAAGACTCGACTACTGTAACGTGCCGCTGAATGGCATGCCTAATACCGTGATGAAAACAATGTAAAATGTTCAGAACACAGCTGCCCGTATTACTACCAGACTTCCCATTACAGCCACATCACTCCCGTGCTCACATAACTTCATTGGCTACATGTGCAGTAAAGAGTACAGTATAACACACTAATTCTTACATACAAAGCCTTGCATGGTCAATCCCCGGAATATGCCAAAAACATGTTAAACGTGTATAGACCCCAACGAGACCCGAGATAAAAAAAAAATAACAACACTAATAGTACCAAGATGTCGGACTGCAATGTATGTTGAAAGATGTCATGTGACTGTTGCCCCAAAGCTATGTAATTCTCTTCCAGCAGGATTAAGGAACTGTGACACGTTTGCTTCTTTTAAAAAAGCCCTGAAGACACACATCTTTTATTGAGATATATGGGAACTAAATGTAATTATAAACACAAGCCTTAATTTGTCAGTTTTATACGGGTTTTGCTTTTAACAGTTTTCGGCCTTGGGCTTTAGCCCCTGGTCATATTAGTATAACCATTTTTGAGGAGCTGGCAGCCTGCCAATTGCTGTTAACACCAAACAATGCATTTTAGGGTAAGACTGTGCGGGAAAAATAGTTCATCATGGATTCAACAAAACTCCATTTAAAACGTTAAGATCACCCAAAACAAAATCATTATAATGTTGTTGGAATATCAGTGAAAAAACTTAAGGCGTGAGAAATATAAGTTTAACAAATGCTTAGAAATAAATGCGCCTAGAGATCAAATATAGAAGCTTTTGTTAACAAAAAAGTCGCAACGATCCACTCTATTTTTAAAATTTGATTTTTGATTTCTGTTATATTATCCAAAAACAACCATCACATGTATATATAAACCTTAGACAATTAATACGTTATTTATCTCGAAATCCGTTTCCAGTCCTGGTCATGTCACTAGTACTGAAACGGAAGTCGTTTCGGGAAGCTGCGACTAACACACAGTTTATCACAAACGTAGTAACAGTACTACAAGATGCCCTAGAAAAAAAAAGATTGACTGAAGGAGAAGGAGAGGACAGTACCCACAAGATAGAAAGAGTGGCAATGAAGTGAATGAGACTTAGCCTCTCCTCTTCAGCCAGCAATGCGCCAAGAACTAAGTTGTAGCGTTAGCGTGCACAGGCCAACCTCTCCCTCAACCGGGCGACCCGATCGCACTGTGCTGGTGCCCGCAAGCGCTGTAAGAATGTTTGTCTTGATGATTTCTAAGTCAAGGAGGAACAATCTGTTAACACTCTAGAGGCCTCTTTTTTTGCTTCAGCAGCTTGAAATTTTGTTTGAATGATATTTAGGTCAAGTTGGGTCAGAAACTAGGTCACTACGCCAAATTGAATGGTAATCTTGTAAACACTCTGGATGCTGCATTTTTAACTTGAGCATGTTTGAAACTTGATCAGAATGTTTGTCTTGATAACATGTAGGCCAAGTTTGAATTTTGGTCATGATCTTGTTAACACTGTATACGCCGCATTTTTTGCTTTAGCATCTTCACATTTTATCTGAATGTTTGACTTAAAGATATCTAGGCAAAGTTCGAATATGGGTCATATTGGGTTAACAACTAGGTCACTAGGCCAAATTGAAAGAAACTATTGTAAAAACTCCGGAGGTCGCCTTTTTACTTTGAGCAAGTTGAAACTTTGTCAGAATGTTTGTCTTGAGGATATTTAGTCAATGTTCGAATATTGGTCATATACGGGGGGAAAATCCGTCACTAGACCAAATGAAGGAAAATCTTGTTAACACTCTGGAGGGTGCATTTTGAATCTTTGTCAGAATAATTGTATTGATGAGCTTTGCATTGATCAAACACTTCCTCCAAGTCTAGTACATGGTTTAGAGAATGATTTCTACTTAATGGAAGTTGATTTAGCATTGACATATTTCTCAATATAATAAAGGCAGAAACTTCAAAATATTCTGCCTAAACCTTCAGTCAAATTTTTCTTTGATTCTTCATGTCTTAAATGTGTATACTTATGAGCTCTTCCATTCAGGTGAGCGATATAGCGCCAACAAGGTTCTCCTGTTTTCAAATTGGCAGTTTCATGATATTTACTATTTGTATTATGATCTTTCAACTTCTTAACAATAAATACATACACATAAGCTGCAATTGTTATTTCCTTTCACATTTTCCCTACTTCTCAAACCTTCCTGCAGCCCCCCCCCCCCCCCCCCCCCCCCCCCCGGACTTTCAGTGCTTTGATTAACAGTTTGTAGATATACAACCGTCCGTACAGCTTTAGTGTTGCTTTTTATCATTTGTAATCTTTTAATACCTACTGATGCTTTTTATAGATTGTTTGTATGTATACATATATTTGTTTGTTAAGCACTTTTGAACGGATGTATTTTATAATAAAAGTGCTATATAAATGTGGTATAATGATAATAATAATTTCAAGCGCTACAAAGTAAATTATCAGATCTTATACTACTGAAAATAACATCAAATCGGTAACATTGTTCTTACATGTACTTTATGTTTTTGCAATGAATCCTTTGTATTAACCCTTTCCCTCATATAGACGCTTTCTGACGCCTCTGTAGCAGACGGCTTTTTGAGTGACAAAAAAAGAAATTGCTCAAAATGAGCAATTTCTCCTTTTGCCACAATGTTTTCCACTTTTAGTCATAGGTTATCCATTCAATTATAGAGATTTTCCATTTTTTGACAAAATATGTTCAATGTCGTCTGCTGCAGAATTGTCGTATGAGGGAAAGGGTTAAAGTCAGACCAAAGCACGTCGCGTGAGCGTTAGCTACGGTCTGGTTTAAATGAGATTGACAATGTTTGAAATAGCTTCTCGAACGTTGACCGCAGATAAGCGAGACATTTCCATTAGAATGAAGAAATATAATTGCAAATGCAAGGAGCGTTTAACTCCCTTTTCCAACATGCAACACATCTGTTGTAGACGATTTTGAAAAATGTGGACATCTCTATAAATGAAAGTTTAATTTTAGAATAGAGTTGAAAATATACTGAGCACTTTACCCGTTGGTCACATTTTTCTCTCAAAATTCGTCTGTTGTAAATAGGCCAAAAACCGTTTGCATATGGACAAAGGGTTAAACTATGGAAATGTTTGACGCATCGCATGTTTGAAATGAATCAACGGAAATCGAATAGATTATTATTCAAACAACTTGAGAAGAACAAGACATACTACGTATAATAAGATTGTATGAACATAATCTGAGATATAATCTTTAAAGCATTAAAAACGCATCAGTCAGTGGTTTTATAGTTCAACACATGCCTGTATCTATATTGTTTCGTGCAGTCAATCAAATATATCCAAACCCTTCGCCCATATAAAATATCTGCCACAGACGATTTTGAATGCAAATGTAGAACAATATTGCAAATCCACCAAAAATAAAGTATATAGACGTTATTAGAGTTTAAAACATTCTGACAAAAGGAGCAAATGCTCATTATTAGTAATGTTTCTTTTTGCCACATTGTTTTCAAAAGGAACATCAGACACATAAGTAGTACTTTGGCCGCGTCTAGCTATTTTGGACCTTTTAACATCTGCGTACAGTGTAGACTCAGGCGAGTCTAGGCATCCACACAGTCTCACCAGAGTCTTCACTCTCCGTTTACATGCACTTTTGTTGTAGATGTATATTCTGACAATAAACTAGAACTGTAGCCCCATTAGTTTGGTGTCAATTAACCTTTATATGATCCAGTTACGGATAGTCAATAAGACCCAATACGCAACACGTGGCTCCTAGATATTAGCTGGTATGTTAGATCTAAAACTACATGGCGATTCAATTGCACTTGCTATACACCAAATACCGATAGAATGAGGAGCACTATTTGGCATTGTCCCATCAGGGGCGTAGCTTTGCAATACTCAATGTGCAGGCCGTCGAGTGAGAAAATCAGTATTGTGGACTCTGCGTAAATGTATCAACCCGGATCAGCATAAGCATTAGGCCTAATAAGCATGCCACAAAGGCCTACCCGGATAGACGCTTTTCGCCCTCTGTGGATTTTCTGTTTCACTAAGACGGAATGTATCGGCGCGGACAGCGCAGGCTGATCTGGTTGATACATTACGCAGATGTTTACCACCCGCAGCTGCATATTGGGGCATTTTGAGAAAAAAATGTGTAGGCACGTGCCTACAGTGCCTAAAGGGAGCTACGCCCCTGTCCCATAACAACTGTTTTGTGGCGAATAAGTTTCAAATTCGTTTTTTTAAATAACTTCATGGTAAAATAAGTGCACACAAAGTTTGATCATTTCTAAAATTGTTTGATACAATAAAACCTAAATATGTTGTACGGGCTTTTTCTATCAAATACCATATACCATATATTACGCGATAGCACAACAATCTTAGTTTATGTTGATCACAAATGTTGTTTCAAGTCTACCTTATAGGAAGATAAGATTGAATAAATTGTTCATGCCTTCCGAGTCTATTTACTATAGCAACTGTTTCCCACATCCAGACGCATTTCACTGATCTGCAGCAGACGACTCGATAGTGCAGTGGTAGAGCGTCCGCATCGGGTCTCGGGAGGCGCGGGATCGACCCCGATCGGGTAATACCAACTACTTTAAAATGATATAAATGCATAAAACACTTTTGCAACAAACACAATACTTTTGAAAGTTTTGGCCAAAGGAAAAACTGCTCATTATTTTCACAATGAGAATATTGTCAATTCACAATGATGTTCAATAATTATTCTTTCACTGTTAGAAAGTTTTCACATATATTTGCCTAGATATTTCAAATTCACCAGATTATTTTAATGTGGGAATGGTTAAATGCCATTCTCTTGGTATACTGCGTATATATCTGTTAATTCCGAATGGTCGTCCAGGTGGGCCAATCTGTTAACCCTTCCCACAAACAACACATATGCAGCAGACGACTTTAACGAATATTTCGGCGAATCTAAAGAAACTCTCTTGAATTAAAAGTATTACTACTGAAAACAGCTGATAACATTGTAACAAAAGGAGAAATTGCGCATCATGAATAATTTCTCCTTTGGCCATAATGTTGTCAAAACTCGTCTGTTGCAGATGCGTCAAAATGCTTCTAAATGTGGGAAAGGGTTAAATAACATTCCAGACAAGTATTTGGTGCACTCTTCAAATAAATCTACAAGGCTTGTTTATTATGTTTATAAATGTGTTCACCTTTTACGTTTTCTAACACGTGCAGATGGTATCGTCCGTGTGAATGAACCTGTCTCATCGTTGATATATAACAATGTCAGTTTATATAACTAAATCGAATTTAAATCACACCAAAATACTGCGTTGTTTTGTATATTGGATCAAAGACACCCTTTATACTATTGTAAAAAGTCTTTGATTGGATCTAATTGACCTCATACACATTTATATTCGTGAACATGTGCTCGGATTTTATGTTCAATAAAATCGCACGATACATCAAACGCCCCTGTTATACAGTCGAATTACTCGACAATCAACACTTCTCTGTATCGTTTATTTATAAGGGTTATTTTGTCTGTTTTATACCGAAGAAGTTGGTAAGCGATAATTTGATTGGCTGACACAAAGGTCAACATGAGACGACCTGTATTAGGCAGTCATCAGATCTATAAATCAGCGAGCGAAGTTCAGGTCTGGTTTTAAGGAGGTGGTATCATTTATTAGTGAAAGACAGTGGTGCAGTGGTAGTGCGTTGTCCTTTCGTACACAAGATCCGAGGTTCGAATCCTATGATGAGCGGGTTCTTAGGTGGTATCATTGGCCGAGAAAGAGCTAAAATGAATGGGATATGTATATTTAAAGTGTGTGAAGTTGGCAGAGCATTAGACGTTAGACATTAGACATTCAAAAAAAATATTCGAATGTCTAAATAGACGTTAGACATTCGATTAGACATTCGCTAATTTTGATTATCGAATGTCTAATTAGACATTAGACACTCGATTAGACATTCAGAAAAATCGCAAATGTTAAATATCGAATGTCTAATTCGACATTAGACATTCGATTAGACATTCGCAAATTACAAGATCTATACCCAAATTCGTCGAAGGTCATTGTACATTCAAAAAACGAATGTCTAATTGGTCAGTTAGACATTAGACATTCGATTAGACATTCGCAAATTAAGGGATTTAAGTACCAAATTCGTCGGAGGTCATTGAACATGCAAAAAACGAATGTCTAATTGGTCAGTTAGACATTAGACATTCGATTAGACATTCGCAAATTAAGAGATTTAGGTACCAAATTCGTCGGAGGTCATTGTACGTGCAAAAAACGAATGTCTAATTGGTCAGTTAGACATTAGACATTCGATTAGACATTCGCAAATTACTATACTTAGGTTCCAAATTCGTCAGAGATCATTGTACATTCAAAAAACGAATGTCTAATTGGTCAGTTAGACATTAGACATTCGATTAGACATTCGCAAATTACTATACTTAGGTTCCAAATTCGTCAGAGATCATTGTACATTAAAAAAACGAATGTCTAATTGGTCAGTTAGACAATAGACATTCGATTAGACATTCGAAAATTACCAAACTTAGTTTTCAAATTACTCGGAGGTCATTGTACATTCAAAAAACGAATGTCTAATTGGTCAGTTAGACATTAGACATTCGATTAGACATTCGCAAATTACTATACTTAGGTTCCAAATTCGTCAGAGATCATTGTACATTCAAAAAACGAATGTCTAATTGGTCAGTTAGACATTAGACATTCGATTAGACATTCGCAAATTACCAAACTTAGTTTTCAAATTACTCGGAGGTCATTGTACATTCAAAAAACGAATGTCTAATTGGTCAGTTAGACATTAGACATTCGATTAGACATTCGCAAATTACTATACTTAGGTTCCAAATTCGTCAGAGATCATTGTACATTCAAAAAACGAATGTCTAATTGGTCAGTTAGACATTAGACATTCGATTAGACATTCGCAAATTACCAAACTTAGTTTTCAAATTACTCGGAGGTCATTGTACATTCAAAAAACGAATGTCTAATTGGTCAGTTAGACATTAGACATTCGATTAGACATTCGCAAATTAAGAGATTTAGGTACCAAATTCGTCGGAGGTCATTGTACGTGCAAAAAACGAATGTCTAATTGGTCAGTTAGACATTAGACATTCGAATAGACATTCGCAACTTACTATACTTAGGTTCCAAATTCGTCAGATATCATTGTACATTCAAAAAACGAATGTCTAATTGGTCAGTTAGACATTAGACATGCGATTAGACATTCGCAACTTACTATACTTAGTTTCCAAATTCGTCAGAGATCATTGTACATTCAAAAAACGAATGTCTAATTGGTCAGTTAGACATTAGACATTCGATTAGACATTCGCAAATTACAAGATCTATAACCCAAATTTGTCGGAGGTCATTGTACATTCAAAAAACGAATGTCTAATTGGTCAGTTAGACATTAGACATTCGATTAGACATTCGCAAATTAAGGGATTTAGGTACCAAATTCGTCGGAGGTCATTGTACATGCAAAAAACGAATGTCTAATTGGTCAGTTAGACATTAGACATTCGATTAGACATTCGCGAATTACGATATTTAGGTTCCAAATTCGTCGTAGGTCATTGTACATTCAAAAAACGAATGTCTAATTGGTCAGTTAGACATTAGACATTCGATTAGACATTCGCAAATTACAAGATCTATAGCCTAAATTCGTCGGAGGTCATTGTACATTCAAAAAACGAATGTCTAATTGGTCAGTTAGACATTAGACATTCGATTAGACATTCGCAAATTAAGAGATTTAGGTACCAAATTCCTCGGAGGTCATTTTACATTCAAAAAACGAATGTCTAATTGGTCAGTTAGACATTAGACATTCGATTAGACATTCGCAAATTACAAGATCTATAACCCAAATTCGTCGGAGGTCATTGCACATTAAAAAAACGAATGTCTAATTGGTCAGTTAGACATTAGACATTCGATTAGACATTCGCAAATTAAGGGATTTAGGTACCAAATTGGTCGGAGGTCATTATACATGCAAAAAACGAATGTCTAATTGGTCAGTTAGACATTAGACATTCGATTAGACATTCGCAAATTAAGAGATTTAGGTACCAAATTCATCAGAGATCAATGTACACTAAAAAAACGAATGTCTAATTGGGTCAGTTAGACATTAGACATTCGATTAGACATTCGCAAATTACCAAACTTAGTTTTCAAATTACTCGGAGGTCATTGTACATTCAAAAAACGAATGTCTAATTGGTCAGTTAGACATTAGACATTCGATTAGACATTCGCAAATTACTATACTTAGGTTCCAAATTCGTCAGAGATCATTGTACATTCAAAAAACGAATGTCTAATTGGTCAGTTAGACATTAGACATTCGATTAGACATTCGCAAATTACCAAACTTAGTTTTCAAATTACTCGGAGGTCATTGTACATTCAAAAAACGAATGTCTAATTGGTCAGTTAGACATTAGACATTCGATTAGACATTCGCAAATTAAGAGATTTAGGTACCAAATTCGTCGGAGGTCATTGTACGTGCAAAAAACGAATGTCTAATTGGTCAGTTAGACATTAGACATTCGATTAGACATTCGCAACTTACTATACTTAGGTTCCAAATTCGTTAGATATCATTGTACATTCGAAAAACGAATGTCTAATTGGTCAGTTAGACATTAGACATTCGATTAGACATTCGCAACTTACTATACTTAGTTTCCAAATTCGTCAGAGATCATTGTACATTCAAAAAACGAATGTCTAATTGGTCAGTTAGACATTAGACATTCGATTAGACATTCGCAAATTACAAGATCTATAACCCAAATTTGTCGGAGGTCATTGTACATTCAAAAAACGAATGTCTAATTGGTCAGTTAGACATTAGACATTCGATTAGACATTCGCAAATTAAGGGATTTAGGTACCAAATTCGTCGGAGGTCATTGTACATTAAAAAAACGAATGTCTAATTGGTCAGTTAGACATTAGACATTCGATTAGACATTCGCAAATTAAGGGATTTAGGTACCAAATTGGTCGGAGGTCATTATACATGCAAAAAACGAATGTCTAATTGGTCAGTTAGAGATTAGACATTCGATTAGACATTCGCAAATTAAGAGATTTAGGTACCAAATTCATCAGAGATCAATTTACACTAAAAAAACGAATGTCTAATTGGGTCAGTTAGACATTAGACATTCGATTAGACATTCGCAAATTAAGAGATTTATGTACCAAATTCATCAGAGATCAATGTACATAAAAAAAACGAATGTCTAATTGGTCAGTTAGACATTAGACATTCGATTAAACATTCGCAAATTAAGAGGTTTAGGTACGAAATTTGTCTGAGGTCATTGTACACGCAAAAAAAGTTCGAGATATCACTTTTCGATATCTTGATATTTTTTTCTCGATATCTCGAACTTTCAAATATCTCGAACTTTCGATATCTCGAATTTTTCGGTATCTCGAACTTTTCGATATCTCGATTTTTTTTTTCTCGATATCTCGAACTTTTCGATATCATAATATATTTTTTCTCGATATCTCGTACTTTCCAATATCTCGAACTATCGATATCTCGAATTTTTCGGTATCTCGAACTTTTCGATATCTCGAACTTTCCGATATAAAAAAAACGAGATATCGAAAAGTTCGAGATATCTCGAACTTTCGATATCTCGTTTTTTTTATTTATCGGAAAGTTCGAGATATCGAAAAGTTCGAGATACCGAAAAATTCGAGATATTGAAAGTTCCGAGATATTGGAAAGTACGAGATATCGAGAAAAAAAAATTCAAGATTTCGAAAAGTTCGAGATATCGAGAAAAAAAAAATCGAGATGTCGAAAAATTCGAGATACCGAAAAATTCGAGATATCAAAAGTTCGAGATATTGGAAAGTTCGAAATATCGAGAAAAAAATAAATCAAGATATAAAAAAAATCGAGATATCGAAAGTTCGAGATATTGGAAAGTTCGAGATATCTCGAACTTTTCGATATCTCGATTTTTTTTTTTTGCGTGTACAATGACCTCAGACAAATTTCGTACCTAAACCTCTTAATTTGCGAATGTCTAATCGAATGTCTAATGTCTAACTGACCAATTAGACATTCGTTTTTTTAATGTACATTGATCTCTGATGAATTTGGTACCTAAATCTCTTAATTTGCGAATGTCTAATCGAATGTCTAATGTCTAACTGACCAATTAGACATTCGTTTTTTGCATGTATAATGACCTCCGACGAATTTGGTACATAAATCCCTTAATTTGCGAATGTCTAATCGAATGTCTAATGTCTAACTGACCAATTAGACATTCGTTTTTTTAATGTGCAATGACCTCCGACGAATTTGGGTTATAGATCTTGTAATTTGCGAATGTCTAATCGAATGTCTAATGTCTAACTGACCAATTAGACATTCGTTTTTTTTTAATGTACATTGATCTCTGACGAATTTGGTACCTAAATCTTTTAATTTGCGAATGTCTAATCGAATGTCTAATGTCTAACTGACCAATTAGACATTCGTGTTTTGGATGTACAATGACCTCCGACGAATTTCGTACTTAAATCTGTTAATTTGCGAATGTCTAATCGAATGTCTAATGTCTAACTGACCAATTAGACATTCGTTTTTTGAATGTAAAATGACCTCCGAGGAATTTGGTACCTAAATCTCTTAATTTGCGAATGTCTAATCGAATGTCTAATGTCTAACTGACCAATTAGACATTCGTTTTTTGAATGTACAATGATCTCTGACGAATTTGGAACCTAAGTATAGTAAGTTGCGAATGTCTAATCGAATGTCTAATGTCTAACTGACCAATTAGACATTCGTTTTTTGAATGTACAATGATATCTGACGAATTTGGAACCTAAGTATAGTAAGTTGCGAATGTCTAATCGAATGTCTAATGTCTAACTGACCAATTAGACATTCGTTTTTTGCACGTACAATGACCTCCGACGAATGTGGTACCTAAATCTCTTAATTTGCGAATGTCTAATCGAATGTCTAATGTCTAACTGACCAATTAGACATTCGTTTTTTGAATGTACAATGACCTCCGAGTAATTTGAAAACTAAGTTTGGTAATTTGCGAATGTCTAATCGAATGTCTAATGTCTAACTGACCAATTAGACATTCGTTTTTTGAATGTACAATGATCTCTGACGAATTTGGAACCTAAGTATAGTAATTTGCGAATGTCTAATCGAATGTCTAATGTCTAACTGACCAATTAGACATTCGTTTTTTGAATGTACAATGACCTCCGAGTAATTTGAAAACTAAGTTTGGTAATTTGCGAATGTCTAATCGAATGTCTAATGTCTAACTGACCAATTAGACATTCGTTTTTTGCACGTACAATGACCTCCGACGAATTTGGTACCTAAATCTCTTAATTTGCGAATGTCTAATCGAATGTCTAATGTCTAACTGACCAATTAGACATTCGTTTTTTGAATGTACAATGACCTCCGACAAATTTGGGTTATAGATCTTGTAATTTGCGAATGTCTAATCGAATGTCTAATGTCTAACTGACCAATTAGACATTCGTTTTTTGAATGTACAATGATCTCTGACGAATTTGGAAACTAAGTATAGTAAGTTGCGAATGTCTAATCGAATGTCTAATGTCTAACTGACCAATTAGACATTCGTTTTTTGAATGTACAATGATATCTGACGAATTTGGAACCTAAGTATAGTAATTTGCGAATGTCTAATCGAATGTCTAATGTCTAACTGACCAATTAGACATTCGTTTTTTGCACGTACAATGACCTCCGACGAATTTGGTACCTAAATGTCTTAATTTGCGAATGTCTAATCGAATGTCTAATGTCTAACTGACCAATTAGACATTCGTTTTTTGCATGTACAATGACCTCCGACGAATTTGGTACTTAAATCCCTTAATTTGCGAATGTCTAATCGAATGTCTAATGGCTAACTGACCAATTAGACATTCGTGTTTTGAATGTACAATGACCTTGTACGAATTTGGGTTATAGATCTTGTAATTTGCGAATGTCTAATCGAATGTCTAATGTCGAATTAGACATTCGATATTTAACATTTGCGATTTTTCTGAATGTCTAATCGAATGTCTAATGTCTAATTAGACATTCTATACTCAAAATTAGCGAATGTCTAATCGAATGTCTAACGTCTAATTAGACATTCGATAATCAAAATTAGCGAATGTCTAATCGAATGTCTAACGTCTAATTAGACATTTGAATATTTTTTTGGAATGTCTAATGTCTAACGTCTAATGCTCTGCCAACTTCACACACTTGTATATTTATGCTGATTCTTTATATATCCGGTTGAAACAAGACACGTGTCAAGAAAAGTGAAATTCATTTGACATTATGTTTTCGTATTATACAGGCATCCCCATTTAACCTTATTTTGGTATACGTGTTGTCTGTCCATTTAACGTTCAATGATATCACAACACTTGTGTCCGTATTTGATCGATGTATCGCAGAGCCGCGTCGTCGTATCACGGTAATTCGACTTAATACCAGATGGGCTACACTAGATTTTAGTCAAGATGTGTACCTAGGACTAAATTACATATAGACGGACAGTGAAGGCTCTGGTGAGATTATGCAGTTATACAGGCTCGCCTGAGTCCTCACTGTACGCATATGCATTAAGAACCAATATCGCCAATAACGCGGCACAAATGTCATTAGTAAGCGCAATGGTTTTTGATTGATTGGGGCTTAATGCCGTTTTCAACAATTTATCACGACGTCCAGTTTACCTACTCATGCATTTCCTGGCTCCTTTCTCACACCAGTACTCCTCACTACAGACTTTCCAAGCAACTGGCTGCTTTTCCACATAGACTGTTAGCCCATTGGTAAAATCTGATTGACGCTTGTCACACTGACTGTTGTCAAACGTCGGACAGTATGTTGACCGGGCTGGGGTTTGAACTCACAACCGCTGGATTTACAGCCCGCGTCTTTACCGACTGAGCTATCGGGGATTGGCTGTAATGGATTACTGTTCTTAAATAGAAAGTGGAGACTAAATGTTTGAACACAATGTAGCCCGAGACAAACATTTACAAACGAAAAGTTTTTCTGATGTCATAGCATGCAGGAAGAAGTGTAACATGAGACGAGCCACATGGAAAACGACCCGCGGGATTTTAAGCTAGTCTTTACCACAGTCTTTACAATCGTGCAGACTGACCCTGTTCTTCCCTCCTACCAATTAACTCCTCCATAGTCTTTGTAGAGAGTCGACCAAAATGGAATCCCGATTGACCGTAAATGCTGTTAACTTCAAAATTTCCAGCCGCCTCTTCGATTAAGTGGTTAGAGCATCCAAATAAGGATACCAGGGTTCGATCCTCAGTCGGATCATATCATTTCTTGGCGTTCAGGGTCGCGGCGATATCATATCTACTGATGCGATTGTTTCATGATAGGTTAACTATCATAGATTTACAGCAGTACTGGTAATTTACTCCAGTAACGCCGTGATATGACTGAAATACTGCGGCCTAAAACACAATACACACAAACAAAACAAATCAAAACCTCCTAAAGTCGATTTTCATGTTAAGTGGCTCAAAGGACAATAGCCATGCCTGACCGCGCGTAATCGAACTGACGTTTTATAAGTACAAAGTCATGTCACTAGGTAACAACACATAACACTATACCTTTGAACACCAATCTGCTTAACGATGTGGTCGTGTTGTACGGGTGATTATTTAACCATATTGACGCCATCACCTGTCAGGATGTGATATATGATACGGAACGTTGACACTCTGTCATTAACTCCTGGGAGTTAACGAACATGGATATCCCCTGGTTCGCAGTAATCAGGTTGCAATGAAAATACTTGCTATTATATGAAATTTTGTTGTGACATGGGTCGCGTCTTGCTAATAAGGGTCTTGCTGCAGTTGTCTTCAGTGAAAGATGCACCCACACAGTCGCACAAGAGTGGCCATCAGCCGCTTGTATGTTAAATACAGTCCAACCTGCGTTAAGAGACAACCCATGGGATGAGAACAATTTGGCCTTTATTCACAGGTAGTCTTTAATTACAGGGTCATTGGTGCAAAAAATGAGTAATTGGGAAATTAAATTAGTGGTTGCTATAGACAGGGAATTGCTAAAGAAATATGTTCTTTAGTACAGGTTTGACTATATACCTAAATACATCTCCTGACAAAGAAGTTTGAAGCTATGCATCAAACACCAATACAGTGAAACCTCTCCGGAGCTACATCTCTCGGAGACAAGGACATACAGTCGTAGTAGAGACGTGCTCTTCTTTAGAGGTTTAGCATTTTCTTCTTTTAATAACATTTTATGAGGCGTTTGATTGCAGGCATTTTTGGAAACAATGATTGAAATGGAAAAGGTATTCACCATGAGCAATTTCTCCTCTTCACCCAATATCATTCTATTTATTCCCAAATAAACTGTTTTTGTCCTTTGTTCCAATTGCATGTTTTGCTTTTCGTCAGAATCGGAACATATTAATCTACCGTTCTAAAGAGTTTTTTTCCCTACAGGGATGTCGTTTCGAGAGGCTACACTGTATTTCTTCAAAGCTTCTCGGGTGCGGGAGGTCGCAGGTTCGATTCCCGAGTGGATCATACCAAAAACTTCAAAAAATGGGAGTAATGCCTCTCCTCCTTGGAGCTCATGGTTGTGGGTTTAGCTTTACGACTGACTCCCTGGTGTCAGGATAAATTGACCAGTAGTACTTATTGTTAACTGACCCAGGAAACGTTGTGATTTAACAGATAAATTGACCAGAAGTACTTATTGTTAACTGACCTAGGAAAAGCTGTGATGTAACAGATAAATTGACCAGTAGTACTTATTGTTAACTGACCCAGGAAACGCTGTGATTAAACAGATCAATTGACTAGTAGTACTTATTGTAAACTGACCTAGGAAAAGCTGTGATTTAACAGATACATTGACCAGTAGTACTTATTGTTAACTGAACAAAGAAAACGCTGTGATTTAACAGTTAAATTGGTGCATAAAACACCAAATAATCAATTGTAAAATGCGAGAATATTTTATTATGTGTTGTTTGGTTTTCTATTACATTGCAGACGTTTAAATCATTCTCATATCAAAGACTTTACAAATAATGGCAATGCCTTCCTTATTTGGCGCTCATTCATGCACAATTCAATTCGAAACAATAATAAATTGAGGGATTTCTGTTGACAAATGAGCATTTCTGTTATTTATTGTGACACAATAAAGATAGAATATCGTCGCTTCATGATATCTTAGTCACAACATACACGACACACTATTCACGCCAAACCCGTTCTGCTATTTGATAAAATAATAACACACACTTCTACTTTTTCTACAATCTCTCTTTAGGATATTGTATTAAAGTACTTTGATTCGTGGAATGGATGCTGATTAAACTGGTTCCTCTCTCTCCGTAATTTCCAAATTAAGCGATAGCAGGATATATGGGGATGTAACCAATCTATGATTGTGGTCTTGTAAAGGTGCTGATATGGCAGCTGATAGTTTCTAGGAGTTTGCTTCAATGTCTTGGTGTGAATTGTGTTTTACGCCGCTCTTAACAGTATTTCAGTTATATCACAAAATTTATTTGGTAAATTACCCGTATTGTTAGTTATATCACGGCGTTTCCTGGGTAAATGGAAAACCGCCACGTTAAGCCTCAATTCAAATTGCTAAAGCATTTGGTACGGCAGGACATGGGATCGAAACCGGAAGCTTCTCGGACTCTTTAACAATATATCTCGGTTCCGTTGCGGAGTCGCGAAAGAACTACAGTATTCATCCATGCTAAAGGTTCATCCTACAATATTCAAATAGATGCTTCTCTAAAGAAGATATGCAAGTCTTCTATAACTACTAGTTATTCACAAACAGTGCGGAAATAAATCTGCCTCGCAGGTGTGCAGACTGATTTGACTTTTCACTGGCCTTAATGGCTAACATCTGTTTTTTTGCAGATCGTCGCCCATTAATGTTTTTATTGAAGAAAGAGAACCGGAAATTTAGTATAATGTGATCTTTTAAACTCTGGTTCTTTGTAAAACTAAGATTAAAGAATAATGACGCTTCAAATTAAAGATAAAATCAACACTATTTGCAGTGATTTAAAAGCGATTAATCAATGTTTTTGCTAATAAGTGTTTCATTTCCGACTCAAGTGTGTGTCGTTGAAACTTCACTACAGAACAAGAACAGCTGTATACTTTTCAACGCGATTTCCAGGAAATGAAAGTGTCTAATTAAATAAACTTGACACTAACATCAACAACTGGAGGTTTTTTAAAATGAAACAAGACTAAATGTGCTAAATTCCTGTAACATGTAAAATTAACTGGAATCAATGTCTAAAGTATACAAGAGGGCCATGAATAATAATGATGGGCCTGGTTCGCTCAACAGAGAAATGCACTGTGAGTTGTCATGGCAACCACAATAACTTAGTCAGATCAGCTTATAGACAAGCCCTAAGAGGACCAGTATAGCTTCACTGCCACAAAGCGAAACAGCCCACATGGTATGTTGCCTGTCTTTTAAAAGAAAAAAAATGCCTAAGATGGTACCACAGAACTGTTTATATACCAGTCAGTATTTCTAGTGGCCATTTAACATAGCTTGAAGGAATCAGGTAGAGGGTCACCAATATAACATGTCTTAAATAGTATTTGATAATCAGTTTGATACTTCTGAAAGAGAATATCTTTAAAGTTTAAAGTCTTCATGTTAGTCATATGAGGCAAATCCGTCCCGCCCACTCGAGGCTATGTTTTATACCAATGAATTAGGTTTGAAGTTATCACGTTGTGGGTCAGTTAAAGAAGATTTTTCACTATGATTACATAAGGCAAAAAAGGTCCGGCCCCTGGCGGCCATGTTTGTAGACCAATCAACCGTGGCTTGAATAGAATGGTAGATGGTCACAAAATGAACATTTCTACACAATAACTTGAATATCGGCCAGCTGGTTTGGGAGGAGAATCTTTTTTAATTTATGTTATTCGGTTGCCACGGAAACCAGACTTCTGCATTAGAACATTTTCTCAAAACAGTTCAAATTGATAAATGTGTCAATAATGTAGACCAGCAATAGACTGTATTATTTTGACAGCCATTCTTGCTGTACGTTGTTTAAAAACGCAGTTATGCGTTACAGAGGAATTCTTAACAGGAGAGTTAACGCTCTTGTAAGACTTAACGGATTGATAATGTAGCTTCTATTAACTTTGTTCTTAGATTCAAATAAATTGATATTGTTATAACTATATAAACAACTAATAGTTGTACCATTTAATATCTGATTTTCACATGTAAATTATGAACAGTGAAATGACAATTACTGGAAGGTCTTGTGAGACTCCGGAATTGGTCATCTTGAGTGATAATGGAGCGCTTACAATCTTCGTTCTTAGACTTAAATATATTTATATTGTTATATATAAACAACTGATTGATGTAACATTCTATATCTGATTTTCACATGACAATGACAATAACAATGAAGCTCTTGCGAGACTAAACGGATTTGCTCATCTTGAGTCTTCACTGGTCTCAAATTCATCGATATCCCAAACTATCTGGTGTGGCACATATATGTACCATGGTGGAGACGATAACGAATGTTCTGTCAATAATAAAGTAGAATATAACTCGGTTCTATACGACCTTAGATTAATTGGAGTTTATCTCGTAACGTCATCTCTGATGGTCATAAACCCATTAGGGTTGTCAGATATGGGATAGCAGCACAGGAAAAATCAGACCAAATATACCGTATGTTGTACCTTTTTTTTACGTACAACATATTTGTTTGCAGCAGACGACGTTGACCTGACGTAGGGAAAATATGGAAACACTCTGTAAATGAAGGAATGAGGAATAATGATTAAGAATAGTTGAATACACGTTAGCAAAATAAAATCAAACAATTTCCTCTTTAGCTTCACCATGTGAATACATGTGGGAAAGTGTTAATCTTCTGTTCGTATAATTAAGGCAAGAACACTTGTACTGAGACTTTTTGACGTTATAATATTTCTTTTCCCCAATCACCATCATTACAGCATCATCATCATCATCAGCAGCAGCATCGTCATCATCATCATCATCATCATCATCATTACAGCATCATCATCATCATCAGCAGCAGCAGCAGCATCGTCATCATCATTCTCATCATAATCATCATCATCACTGGGATCTACCCGCGGCCTATCGCAGCCGAGGCGGTCGATTTACCACTTCACCAACGAGGTGGTCCAGACAAGATACACAGAGATAATTGAACATAAACTGTTCAGAAATGCCAATGGACGGGCTCATGTAAGCTTGGTGAATTGTTGCTTCTTGTAACCCATTCCCTCATTCAACATTATGCTTTAGACTACTTTGAAATATATTTGTTACGTGTAAGCGGTCAAATAAAGCTATGAAAAGAGTGACAGAATGCGCAGACGTACCGGAGACTTCTCGTCTTGCACCTGTTCACTTTCACCCAACTCTGCTCATATAAAGTGTCATTACAGCATGAACGTATGCTTTCTTAGTATTTTGTTTGTGTTGTGTTTTACGCCGCTCTCAACAATGTTCAGTTATACAACGTCGTTTCCCGAGGAAGTTATCAGTACTAAGTACACTTGTCTATTTGATATGACCCCAGAGAATCAGTCTTAATGCAAACCCCGCAATCCTCAGTGCCAAAGAGGGAAAGCCATTACTACCACTATACAAAAGCTGTGTTAACCGGCCCGGATTCACACCGCGACGTCCCGCTCTAGAGGCGGTAGCTCTGGTACTTCATCACCGATACACTCGTCTCGATTAGTAATTTTGGGGAACGACACAAGAGTTTACGCGGATGCCAATTAAGTTAGCCATATTATAGCAAGTTAACACTACTTTATTTTCGTTATCTTTATCATGCCAAGTTAACTAAGTTTATGGAAGTTTTAATAGTTATGCCTTATCACCTATTACCTCATAATTATGCTTAAGTTTCGGCTAATACAAAATGTTCTAAATCGGCTGATACAGGAGAAAATAGGATAAAGGACATATTCAACTGCGATATCGACCATAAAGAAATAAGGGATTCTTAGCGAAATTACCTTTTTAAAAACAGTTTCAGGTTACTGTTTCAAAGGGATAAAATTTAATCTTAGTCTATGTTAGAGAAGGAAACTTATAGCCAATTTCAGATATAAAAGTGTTAAGTGTGCCTTATTTAGTGTCACCTCTATTACTTTTATTGATTTCAACAGTAGGTTAATGATATGAGGACAACAACATATTTGTTCGTCATTATGGATTACAATCTAGGATGTGAAAGTCAACCCTATTGGACTGGCAATTCATTTTTGACATACCAGACCATTTTATCTTATCCTGAGCATGCCTATTTTCAAAATATATTTTTAACAGGCAAGAGGCAGGAGTTATGCGGTACAATTATCTAATTAGCTAGCGGTTCACAAACCAGCAATAACATAACAGACCAACTGTCGCTATTGGGATTCAAACATTCGACCTCCAACTTCGACTAGGCTACTCTGTCCAACCTTCTTGACATTGACCCTTGTGCATCGAGTCAGTTATATATTTGTAAACCATGTCACAGGTCTGTAATTTATCATAGACTCGGTATTCTGGGGCTGTCATTACAACTGACTCGCTGGTGTCAGGATAAATGTATCAGCTGTACTAGTAACATTCGCAGGAAACACCGGGATACAGATGAAAATTGTTGCAACCGGCATAAAACACAATACACGCAAACTAATATATTACTCGGTTATTTGTTAATCAGTATAAATACACATTGGGTTACTTTGTTATACCACGTATATTATTACTTCATTCCGTTGTTAATTGTTTTCTGTCTAGTCCACGAATATTTTATGACACAATAATGTTCTTCCAATTCGGATAATTCAGTGTGTTTCTGTTGCAATTTGTTACTTACTCAGTCTGAAAATTGATAGATTATAAGTTTTATACCTGTTGTTTAATGATCCACGTCGTTATGTGTATCCCTTGTAACATATGTTACTTGAAGCTTATTACATAACATAACATAACAAGAACTTTATTACTCAAACCAACAGGGTACATCATTAGATAAAGACATACATACATACAGACAGGCAGACTATCAGAGACAGACAGATATACAGATAAAGAGACAGACATACATACATAGAAACACAGACAGACAGAAAAAGAGAAGGAAAGAGAGATTATGTCATGCAGTCGAAATTCGGAAGTGTATATTATTTCATGTGTTGTTGTTGTTGTTGTTGCTTAAAGTTGTAGTGGGAAATGCAATTACGATTATAGATCCATATGTTAGGGGTTTGTCAACATTATTGTTTTAACAAACTGAGGGTTATCGGGAAGTATACCCATCCCCCCATTGACGGAATTATATTGCATCCATTTTTTTTCATTATAGATAAGGTTTGATTTTCAATATTAAAACAGTTTATTGGATCTTGGTTTACATGGTGTAAAGAGTATGATATTTAACTATTTGTGTGATATATGTTTATATGTATTATTGTTAAATAGTACCCTATTAAGTCTCAATTGCCATATATAAAACATATCGAGCATGATATTTAATTATTTGTGTGATATATGTTTATATGTATTATTGTTAAATGGTACCCTATTAAGTCTCAATTGCTATATATAAAACATATCTAGGTCTTCACTTAAGCAGACAAATTTAGACCCCACGTGGCTAGACACTGCCCATATGATGAATTAAGAAACAACATGTATACCTAACTTGTTTTAAAGTTAACGTCAGTCTATGCATTTTGTTTCGTGTAAATGGAACATATACGTAAACGATATGAAGAATCATAAACCCAAAGGGTAGATATTTAAAGTGAAGTTTTGCTGCAGTGTCTATCATATGAATGAATGAATGAATGTATATTGTTTTATGGCGCATCGACAGCTAAGGACATTTAGCGCGCAATTAAATTTAAGTATTCATGATCCCTGGGTAAACAAACCAGTACTAGGCTAGAAAATGTGCCTTGCCCAAGGGCACTCCACCATGAACGTAGTGCCGCGACTGGGGATCGAACCCGGGACACCCGGTTTCGAAATCCCCGACGCTAACCACTCGACCACAGCGGATTCCCGTCTATCATATGAAGCCGGTCACATGAAAAGCGACCTCCGGAGGTTTTGACATAAATTATAATTTTGATCTAATTGAATATCGGTACTTGCATTGCCGAATTTGGTCATGGTCTTACTGCGGAGGCTTGCAGGGTGATATCAACTAGATGGCGAACAGCGAAGATCCAGATCGGACTGCTTGGAGGAGCAGTCGGATGTTCATCATCGCTGGTCGCAGAATCCGGAAGGTCGGTTTTCGCGTGACGTGACTCATACTATCATGCGTTATGATCCAAGTACTTACTGTTATCAGATAATAAATTCAACAATGCACGGCAGTCGAGCACCAACGGAATAACACAACATGCAATGAACGGCAACTTCTCCTTATTGACAAGAAACAAGATAAGATACTGATTGCTTCTAAAGTTATCAGTTGTGTTGTACATCATCATATTGCCTGGTTTCCGGCTACTGTATCTTTATTGTTTATGCGGTTTATTCCCATACACTGCACCGTAATGCATTATGATGAAGCTATGGGTGTATTAAATTTGGTCATAGCACTGTTAAATTAAACTGCGTGTGTTTGTTTGAATAATGATTTACGCCGCTTTCAACATTATTTCAATTATATCACGGCTTTTTCTGTGTGATTGACCCCGCTATTAATTATCCTGAAACTGGTCAGTCGTAATACCGCGCCCGCATCCCCGATAGTGACGGAGGTTATTACAACCACTTTTAAAGTCTTTTGTAAGACCCGTTTTGATAGATTCATTGATGTGTAATGCTGCTTTCAACAACTTCTCAGTTATATCACTGCGCTTCCTGGGTATGTTACCAGTATTACTGGTCCATTTATCCTTACACCAGCCAGTGAGTCGTAATGCTAACCTCCGCCATTACTACCATTCTTAAAGTATTTGGTATTACCCGACCGGGGATCGAACCCGCGACCTCCCGCAACCGGGGCGGACTACACTACACCACCGGAGCGGTTTGTATGACCCGTTTAGGAATCGAACCCTGGAATTGTGTTCGCAAGGCGGCTCTCTTACCACTACATCAAGGAAACAGTATACGGTAAATTGACTGCCTTCAAGATAAACTAAACTGTGAATGTGTATCGTAAAATTAGGACATAACAAACATTCAAACATATCAGTTGTTTCCTGTGATATCTAAACATGTAATAGCTCGCTAATTAACAGATAAATATATATATGTATATATAACTTAAAAAAGTGTATCGTCCTTTTGACATTGTTTGAAAGTAACTGGTAAAAGCTGGTCTGTATTCATATACCCAGATACACCAAGTGCTCGGCAAGAGGGAGCGAAAAAAATTCCGTTATCACATGACCGGATGCTAGGTATGTGAGGACAATCTGAATATGCCCCTAATATCAAGGGTAAACCCGTCTCTAGCAGTTTATGAGACACTTTAACCAGCTTACCTAGTGCAATACTATTAGTGTGTTGAGTGGAAACACTTTTTGCAATAATTGCATAACTTTGATAAATGAGCGAGGTTGTCTATCGAACATAAGCACTCTTTAAGCTTATTTATATGAGGAAAAAAAGTGATTAAGGAATCCCGACTTTTAAATTATTTGATGCCAGTCTAACTATGTATGCTATAAATGATTGTTTATACAACATTAAAATCACATGTGCAGAACTCTGTATTTCGGACTACGGATGGTTACGGTTTTTAAACAATTCTGTCATAGGATTTATCAATCGCATTAAAATCAAACCCAAAATACAGTACACTGTTTATTGGTCCTGAGCCCACACCGCATAAAAGGTCGTCTCAAATTGATCCAATACACTTAAATATTCATGGGTACGTGCTCGTCCTTTTAGTCCAATGAAATCGCACAGTATTACCAACTCTCGGCTCTATACAATGGGAAACTCGACAGTCACCGCTTCTATATTTCGTGTATTTAAATAGGTTATATTACCTGTTTTATACCGAACGATTTGGTAAACGAGAGTTTGATTGGTCAATCAATCTGAGATGATCTTATGGACAGTCGTCATATCTACGAGTATATATGAAATTTGGGTTTTAGTGAACAGATGATAACACTTGACGGGTATTGGTCAGAATGTTTATCTTTATGATATCTAGGCCAAGTTCGAATATGGGTCATGCCGGGTTAAAAACTAGGTCACTAGGCCAAATTAAGGAAAATCTTGATAATACTCTGGAGGCCGCATTTTTGCTTCAGCAGCTTGAAACTTTGTCAAAATATTTGTATTGATGATATCTAGTAACAAAAAAATAGGAAAACCCTGACTCTGAAGGTTGCATTTTGAATCTTTGTCAGAATAATTGTCTTGATGAGGTTTGAATTGATCAAACACTTTCTCCCAGTCTAGAACATGGTTTAAAGAATTATTTCTACTGATGGAAGTTGATTTAACATTGACATATTTCTCAATATAATAAGGCAGAAACGTTAAAGTATTCTGTCGTCTAAACCTGCTGTCAAATTGTCCTTTGATTCTTCATGTCTTAAATATGTATACTTGTGAGCTCTTGCACTCAGGTGAGCGATATAGTACCAAAAAAGGTCCCCCTTTTTGATATGATCTTCCAACTTCTTAACATTAACTACATAAATATAAGCTGCAATTGTTATTTCCTTGCCGTCAGCACTTCAGTGCTTTGATTGTATAACACTGTTGACTGCTGAAACCAATAGACTGGATCTTGTGACGGAGTTATTGAAAAATATGTTCCATTACCAGGTGTGTGAAAGCTCGGATTTTCGCAGTTTACAAATTACACTTAAAAGCATACATAATGCACGATATGAAGGGTTTGAATTTATAAGTAAAAGTGCATTATTTCGAAGTTTGAACGTTTGTCGGCTTTTTCCGTGAGTTAATGGGAGACACCCGAGGGATAGTAAAACATTGCGAAGTCTGAGGTACAAGGGATGAAGGGAAGCAAACACATAGTTGGGTTATTACAAGTTCATTACGCCCACTTATTTTTTAAGATGGATGGGAGAAACCCTTATTATTCATTTGTAAGATTGTCTTACCCCTTTTTATTTCTTCAAATACAAAAACAAAATAAAAACGGCTGTGCTTTTGTAACTACAATTGATCGTTCTCAAAGCGGTGTCTTCATTGTAATCTTCATTTTATTTAAGTTTCGTGTTTTGTCTTGTGGGTCAATTATTTTCAAAGCTGTATAAGCTCTGGCTATAAAACCTCAAACACATACGTGTATCATTATGAATGCATAATTCAAGGGTCATAACTCTTGCATAGATTTTGTTTACATTTTTACCGTTATTCTATATGAAATTGTAGATAAAATATTACATTTACTGTTCTCCTGAACTACACCAGCTACAAAATTACCTTGTGACTCAAAACACTTATTCATCCTCATAAGGCAACGGTGTCGTGCAAGCTCTTCTATGTATACTAATGCTATCAGTTGGCACCTGCTGGCGTTGATCTCGTGTCTTAACATCAACATTATATGTGAGTCCGACTTCGAGTACTTAGACCTATCCATGGAAGTATCGGAATGCATTATTGAAGTTTATTGCAAAATGTCTCCAAATCAGTAAACTTGTTTCGTTTTTGAATATGAATTCAAACAATGAGTCAACATATTTATATGGATAAACTCACCAAATTATTCTTCAATCGCGGAAATAATTTGCTGTATAAATAATGTAATTACGTTGATCAGAGATGTGATCTAACCTGTACAAGATGCATGCTGACAACGTCTAGTAAAGATACTGCGTAAATTGAATACACATTTATCTTTGGAATTCAAATTAAGTTGAAATTAAACAAGATTCCTTGGGAATTAAGTCGACAGACATTTTTGATCATTATAAAGTTTCGAACAGACACGCAACAAACACGCCGAACGTAACAAGGAATGTTGTAGGATTTGAGATATGTTGTACTGTTTGCTTCCTTTATGGATTGTTGATTGATTGATTGATCATCTGAAGCAAAACGCCATTTTCAGTTTATCACGATATAAATATAAAACATTTACTTTGATTATTATTATATATAGAATTTGCGAATCATAAAACTTGCGGTACATCCTCTCCTTGGTTAGTCTGCTGTGTTTGCTCTTGTAGAGAGTAATCCGCCATGGCCGAGTGGGTAGTATCGCAGAACTGGAATCGGTCGTCCATTCGTAGCGCGACGTTCATGATGGAGTCCACTTAGGTAATGCACATTTCCTAGTCTAGTACTTGTAATGGTTGAAGGTTTGTTTGAGACAGCACGATCTTAAAAATAATGATCATAATCACTGCTCTTCTTCGAGCTAACATATACAGTGGCCAAAATAGTTAAGGAGCATATATTATTATTTCATTGACAATATTGCAACACTTGTCAAGTGCAATTATCAATAATTTCAACCAACATGTTCCCTGATTTCCATGAATGTTTGCATACTATTGCTAACGTATGGGAGCAGTGGTATAACAGTCGACTAACAATACATGAACTAATAACATCCTGGAATACATTTTATCCGAACGAAGAACATATAATAATTTTGAGATTTTTGAGATTTTGCATATGATGCAGTTTTCCTAAAATTAAAGTAACATGAGTGCCAGGCAACTCTTTAGTGTTGACTAAACTAAAGTATTTTTTTCTAATAATTTTTCTCTTCATTCTTGTCAAAGACCAAACTTCAATAATTTTATCCTGCATTATAACAATGTTTTTTTGAGCAAAATTACAAAATACCAACATTCCGCGTGTAAATAAGAAGAGAAATCCGTGCAATTAAATCGGTATATCCAGACATCGATGTCACAATACAGACATTCTGTACTATGTAAACTGGTTAGTGGTTGGACGGTAAGGTTGTTTATAGAGAGAATAACGTTATTTATATAGAATGCGTCTTTCACCCTTTCCAACAAACAACAAAACTGCAGCAGACGACTTTGTAAACATCAATGAAAATACATGAAAAATCTGAAAAAAGTTGAAAGCATTTTGACAAAAAAGAGACATTGCACAATTTGAGCAGAGACTCCTTTTCCAACAATGTTGTCAAAAGTCGCCTTCTGTAGAGGCGTCATAAAGCGTCTGCGTGTGGGAAAGTGTTAAACAATATGAGCAGTTTACATGATTTCATTGTGGTTTTACTGACCAGTGTGCACTATTCATGGATAGCACTGCTATATTCAGTCTTCCCGATCAATGATTTAGATATGTCCTATCTTTTTAATACTTACTATTCGTATCGAATTCGTATTTGCATCTTCTGATAAAAATAAGAAGTGTAGCCCCTCTCGTTTTCGGCTATATAACGTTAAATAGTCTAACGTCTGGACCCCCGACTCGTTAGACTCGGGGTTTAGGTTTGCGTTAACTTTTTCTTAGTCGTCTACTGTAGGTTTGTGATACTGACTGGGAAAAGGCTTAGAATTAACTTACATATCTTACGGTATACAGTTATATAGACCATATTATTTACAATATTGTATATCAATCAAATGTATGCCATTATAAGAATAAAGTTTACGTTACTTTTAAATTGATCTTGAATGCTTAACGAACGTTAACTAAATTTGAAAAGCACATCATTATTTCGAAATAAAGTCGAGTACATGAATTCTACTGTTTTTTATATGTTTATATGCCATAATATGCGTGCGTGCTTATATCAATTTAAACGAAGAGGGAAACCATTAATAATTTGCGTTAACATATCTTTTCATTTAATCGAAAAGTATATCAAAAATTATACGATTTGTAAATGACTTCGAAGTGCACGCAATGATTTTCACGATTCTTCAATAATTGTCTATAATATGAACCAATTCATTAAAAAAGGTACAAGTTGGTTTTTGGTGAGAGGTGTAGATCGAGAGCAGTATGTACATCCGTACAGTCTGATCAGGATATAAACATTTCACATATTACTGATACAAGCTTGTCAGAAGCCTCTGCCATCTTGTGTATATTATGAGGGTCCAATTCCACCAACATTATTTAGTGCTAAGTAATATTTAAATGATACTTAACCCTTTACCACATACAACAAATATGTAGCAGACGACTTAGAAAACTTCTAAACATAACCGGGGAAATTCTCTATAAACGAAAAGTGTAATCATTTTTTAGAGTTGAAAACATTGTGACAAAACGAGACATTGCTCATGATGAGCAATTTCTTCTTTTGTGACAGTGTTTCCAAAAGGTCGTCTGCTGCAGAGGCGTCAAAAAGCGTCTCCATGAGGGAAAGGGTTAAAAGCGTATTAGGTCATTTTTGTTCCCGTAATATTTTGTAAATCATTATTGGTGGATTGTACTTAAGTAAATGACTAAGTTGACATAAATAGTGACTTTCCTGACTAAAGATACTTGTTATGAAATGAAATATTTTGAAAAAAAAAAATGACATATTGAAATATACTTTTAAGTATTTAAGTATTACATGTCGCTATGTAAGGTGGGTGGAATTGGAGCCAGGCTGGTCTGAACCTACACTTTTCAGAAATGTCAACTTGCCAACTGGAAACTTTTCCCATTGACGACTCAAATCTCTTTTTTAAAAACAGAAAACATATGATCGGTTTATAGCAGACATTTAGGTATTATAGAAGACGACTAAAATATTGAAATTCTTTAAAAGTGAAAGTTTAATTATTCTCCTTTTGTCACACTGTTTTAAACGAAACGCCTGTTGCAGAGGCATCAGAAAGGTTAACGGGAAATACTTTAATCTACTGTATGTAACATTGATGAAAAGTTTGACCTTCACCCCGCTGAGTCCCTGTAACTGGTATCAAACACCCCCTGGTTCCGATTCTACCAACCAACCCTTCTTATTGCTAAATAATACTTAAACACTCTTTGATAAGGTTGGAATACATTCCACCTTTCATACTTTACAAACTATTTAAGTAAATGACTTAGTAAACGTAAATAGTTACCTTACTGACTAACAGTATGTGTAAAGAAACTAAATGTTAAGTTGTTTTATGAGGAAAACAAAACTGCTGAAATATGTTTTAACTATTTAAGTATCACTTATCACTGAGTAAAGGTTGGTGAAATTGGGACCAGATGTTTGATGAGCTTTCACATATCATCAGGAACTAGTCTTTGTTAGATATTGATAATGGTAGCGAACCACGTAGATCAAGATCAGACTGCACGAGTATGTAAACTGATATCATTCTGACAGTATACGCAATTGTACTTTAACCCATTCCCACATACATGAACTTTCTTACGCCTCTACAGCAGACGTTCTTTGAAAAAATTGTGGCAAAAGGAGGAATTGCTCATGATAAACAATTTCTTCATTTTGCCACAATGATTACACCTCTTTTTTAAAACTTGACTTTTTTATACAGAGATGTTTTTCATTTGGGGCAATATCTCGTTTTGCCACACTGTTTTCAAAAAGCGTTTGCTGCAGATATTTAAGGAAGCGTCTGTATGTGGGAAAATGTTAAGCTTCAAATTCGCCGATAGCTGTTCATTTTTATGTGTTTGTGTGACAAACAATGTAAAATACATTATTTATTTGAAACATCTAAATCTGAATGAAAACGTTACCCCGAATTCGATCCCCGGCCGAGTCATACCAAACACTATACACTTGTAGTAATGGTTTTCACTCTAAGGCGCTCAGGGTTGTGGGGTTAGCATTACGACTGACCCATTTGTGTCAGAATAAAAGTAACTTACCCAGGAAACTCCGTGATATAACTAAACAATTGTTGAAAGCGGCGTTAAAAACTTCACAAATAATCTAACTAGCTACCTTTGCGTATTCAGAAATTCATAACACCAAGTACTTGGCGAGGAATAGTAAACAGTTGTAATATGATTGGTTGATTTGGCTAGCACATGTTCGAGTACTCAGTATGTATCTGCATAGTCTCACGAGAGTATTCACTGAACGTCAATATGCATCTTTTAAAGATTACTCGAGTATAGTAGCCCCAATTCTTTTAGGCCAATCTTACTTTAAATGACGTCAAAGTGGACAGTTATTAAGACCTCAAATCGCATAACGCGGTTCAATTATAAATACGCTGTAGTTATTGTACACGTATCTGTAATTACCTTGCTTAGATAAAGCTATCGTTAGAAAGACACTTTTAAATGTCATTGAACCAATATACAACAGTCAAAAATTTATATTGTCACGAGAGATTCCTGAAAGCTAAACTGTGGATTAGTATAGTGTCTCCTATATCACAGAATGACAAGCAATAATGCGACTATCAGGAAATTACCCACATAAAACACACAAAAACGTTTGTGTTCGCCATCGACAAATGTCACCATGGAATCGATGATGTGAATGGACACGGTTTGGTACTTTCGTTCGACGGTATGACATTGCAGGTTTGAACTAATATCACGGACGCAGCTTTGTATTCATCTATTTGATGTCTTGACTTTAACTATTCTCTATGGAATTCTGTCATTTTTCGGCGAAAGCTGTTTAATTTCAGACCTAGATGTTAAACAAATAATCTAGATTGTAGACCTATCAAATGTTGTATTTAATGAATAATGTCGAAGAAATAAAGGAAATGAAACGCTTTGATGTGTTGATAGGTAAGTTGGCGATCCTACGAGAGGCACTAATAAGATGAATCTTTAAAATGAAGAACATACTAACTTTTAATAGTTTGCCTTAAGAAATAAATTTCAATGAAAAAAATCAGTGAAAACGTATGATATAGAAAATTGTAATATTTAAGAGCAAAATATTAATTATTTTTGAAACATGATAAGTTTTCAGTTATTTATCGTCAATTGAAAATTATACATCTCTTTGGATCCTCGCGTAATCTCCAGTCATGTGGCGTATTCTCGGCCTTGATAATCTATTCATAGAAACTGAAGCTGGTTGGAGATGGCCGATTAGTCTTTGGTAAACACATAGAACGTTTCTGATATTCAAGTCAAATAATATGCGCATGTTCCATTTCTTAGTGTTTTCTCATATTGATCGCCGTTTATATTTTTTAAAGATATTTCTTGTTTAAAATTCCACTGTGTTCTTGTTAACACTGATATCTCTGGCTTTGTTTTCAATTCATATCGTTATACGTTTTATTTATGCATTCGCCAGCATAATGTTTATTTTGATGCTTGAAACTTTCTTGTTTTAACACTTAAGCTTAAATGAGTATAAATATATTAAAAGAAATCAATATTAATCTTTCCTGTAGATATTTGCTGTACATTGACGTGGTTGTTTCTTATCCGAACACCAACACTGTCAGTTAGTCTTTCAGTTTCATCCATAAGAGAGAATATTTCTTAAAATATATTTTCTATTCACTAATTATGTAGCATCTCCAAAGTTATCAAAATCAAATAGTGAAATCACCGAACTTGTTTAAGAAGGATTTTGACACTTCGTAACAATATACTAGCATATTTGCACAAACCATGGAGCTTGACCAATTATTTATAACTATATCCAGGGACACTATATTATATAGTGTCCCTGCTATATCTAAGTGAAATGAGTTGTATTAATATATACTCGACTATACATATTATTTGTTTCGTTTTTGGTTTTGTTTTCTTTATTTTGGTATTATTTATTACTTTTTGTATTTTTGTTTTGTTGATGTACATACACAATGATAATAAAGTACTCACTTACTTACTTACACGATTCGCTCCCGTGTGTATTTAGAATGCAGAGGAAGGAAATTATTTACAAGTAAACTAATTACTCACCAATATTATTGTTCGGTTTCAGCTGGTTGAAGCTCTTAACTACAACAATCTAATCATTTTCTCGTGGTTAGTCAAATTCCGTCACGCGCATTTGTAAAAATCTCGCGAGATTATATAAACAAACCCAATATGTTTTGATCTAAAGATCCGAGCGAATTATAAAGCGTAAACGATTTGAGATTGTGTGATTGTAATAATATTAGTCAAAAGGTCCATTCCATGATAAAGCTCATTTATAAAGGACTACATTAAATAATTCTCGAAACTGATTTTTCGTATTTAATGATACATATTTAGAAGTTTTCACCGAATCAAGTCTAGATTTGGTTTAACTTAAAAGTTCGTCAAATTTGGGTCTTAAACTATTAATGGTCAGACGGTGCGGATGTTCCGGCTTGCCCGACTCTCACTAGTGATACGGGCTTCACACAATTGTTTCCAGCAGTCATAGGGTTATTATAATAATTATTAAAGAAATGGTAACCTAAGATAGATACCATTATTTGCTCTACAAAGTCTCTTTGGCCGAATAAGGTTATACTGATTGGACTTGAATATAATCTATGATTGTCATTTATAGAACCAGATACCTTATATTCTTATGTTAGCAAAAACAGAATCGACGTGGGTCCCATAAGAAAAGTTTCGTGTTTCTTATCAGCGTTTAGACTGTTTTCATCTCTTACTTGGATAACTTGATTAAAGTCATCCGTTTGTTCCTATACCCCTGTCTCTCATGTGTCAATACAACATGCTATCTGTCTGCTTTAATGTGGCCAGCCAATAGAAAAACGACTTTAACGTCACTCTGCGAAGACCAACTGTTACATTTTAACGATCAATGTATATTTAGATCAGCCAGCAGAACCTCGTAGTCTGTATGTCTGCTTTAATGTGGCCAGTCTATAGAAATCCTCGTAGATCCTCGTAGTCTGATCTGGCCGTACACTGTTCACATAATTATCACAGAAGGTTTCACGATGTCAGGCAGGTCATTTTCGAAACGTGCACTAATGACATTAAGGTTGGTTTTCGTGAAGCTCCTGTTAAGTAGTATCTGTTTGAAATATAATATTTAGCTCGCAGGAGGGTCATTTTCGAAACGTGCAATAATGACGTTCAGGTTGGTTTTCAAGTGTCTTGTAGGTCTTGTAGATTGCGCTATTTACTACTGAATTCGAGGTACATTGTTTTGAATCAATTCACGATAAAAGTGACCCAAATGTTTATTCTATATATTCATTCCAAGCAACAGGCTGCTTTTCCACATAAACTGTTAGCCCATTGGTCTACCATGAATAACTCTTGTCACATTGACTTTTGTAAACGTCAGAAAGAATGTTAGCCGAGGTGGAATTCGAACTCACATCCACTTGATTGACAGCCCGCGTCACAACCGACTGCGCTACCGGCCCTCGGCAATGCAGATTGTCAGCATGATGCTTGTCGTAAACAAAAAATCATATAAACATTATGTACCCAAGTTTTTATTTATTGTGGTATGTAACGTATGTTTTTGTTCTTTTATATACGAGTCGAACTCGAGGAAAACCAATCTCATGGTATAGAAAAAAACCTAGTGTAGAAAATCTGTGCGCGCAATCTTGCAGTGATGTCAAAATGCACAAAGTGCAAAACCGGCTTCATATTGCTAATGTAAAGAATTCGGGAGCCCTTATGTGGATGCGAAGGGTTATCTCAATCTACACCATGCGTACAGTCTCATCTACGCTAGTCGAAAGTGGTATATGTATGATTGTCCTGTAACGCCACTAGGGTCTTATCGATTCACCGTAACAGAATTTTTATTACAAGATAGAATTTATTTTGCAATTTAGGCCAACGGCCCATAATACAACATAATTGATACGTGTACACGACAATGATTGATGAAATAAATTATAACGCTGACATGTGTACAACGTTACAATGGCGTAAAACTAATCGAACTGTAGTTCTAGTATTATTTGTCAATCAGTACATCTAGGTCTTTGATGCATACACATGTAGACGGGCAATGAAGGCTCTGACGAGGCTGTTTATTCAAGATGAGGTTCATATACATTTTATAAAGTAACGTATACATTATATTGTGTGTTGTAGTACTATCAAATCATTGAAAATAAAAAAATACGTTAAGTCTGCGTGGAGAAGTCTGTTTATATTGTATTTTACGTCGCTTTCCACAACTTTTCATTTCTATCCCGGTATTTCATGTGTAATATACTAGTACCACTGGCCCATTTCATGTGTAATTTACCAGTACCACTGGCCCATTTTTTCGACATTTCATGTTTAATTTACTAGTTCCAATACTGGCCCATTTATTTCGACATTTCATGCGTAATTTACTAGTACCACTGGCCCATTTATTTCGACATTAACAAGTAAGTCGTACTGCTAACTCAACAATCCTCAAAGCCATGTAGAGAAAACCATTGCTATTCCTTTTAAAGTCTTTGGTATCACCGGGCCTGGTTTAAACTGACGACCTGCCACAGCCAGGGCGGACGCTCTTCCACTACATCACTGAGGCGGTAAACGGATTAGGTTAGGATGCAATAAGGATGCATTTGTTTAACACAGTTGTTGGATAGAAAGATTACAGCTATAAACAACATTTTGAACGTCAAATCTGCCGGGTAATAGGTCGTATGTTATGATGTTTCACCACTAAATAAGAATTATGCTTTCATAAATAATAATCTTATCTCATCCTCAGACGGATAAGATCATATTACTATCCAAGTGTTAATGGTGTTGTCTAATTCATGTTCTCATCTAGTACCCACACTCTTTATTATAATGCAATACTCTAAATACTAAATCAACCCTTTCCATCATACAAATGCATTTTGACGCAACTGCAGCAGAATACTTATTTTTGAAAACATTGTGGCGACATAAATTCAACTCTTTTGAATAATTTTCTTTCATTTAAAAATATTTTTCATTTTTTTAACGATAATTTTCTTTTAAGTCGTCTGCTGCAGATTGTCGTATGCTGAAAAGCATTAAGGACGCTCTCTCTTATATCCTTTAGTCTTTATATAAATACTCTCATCGTCGAACTTTGGTCTACAAAAGCTTTCAGAGAATGTGTGTCGTGTGATTTGTTTGGAAATAGATCGATGTCGTTAAATACCAACGTACTTGAATGTATTTTCGTTCTTAACACTCCGAGCCATAATAGCTCTTGACGTAGCGACGCGGGCTGACATTCCAGGGATTGTAAGTTCGATTCCCAGCTCGATCGAAAATACTTGCCAACATTTTTCAAAATTCAATGTAACAAGCGGCGTTAAACAACGTTCAATCAATCAAATAATTAATCGCAACTTCCCGTTGAATTATTGTTTTTCACAAACAAAGATTTACCTATGCAAAGTCTTCAAAACAAGATAAAAACATGAAATTAAATACTTCAGATAAAAAAGTTCGGTGCTTCATGAAAAACAAATTTCACGTAAACTTTAAACCCATTGACCGATCTAGGTTTCAATGCTAAAGGATTTAAATAAATATTAGCTTAATGACCTGGTTCTACACTGGTCTCAACATCTTTAAGGATGGTTTTCGTAGAGCGGCGCTCATACATGTATGAACATTCTAGGTATGTTGCTTGGTAACAGGCTCGAGGTAACAGTGTGAGATAAAATATGCTGAAAGCGCACTTATTCGCCTCGATGCTGAAGAATGTATTTCTGCAATACATTGAAACATTTGAGTTGTGTCAAACAATTCAGGGTCTTATTGACTCTCCACAACAGGATCATTGAAGACCTAATTTGGCTAAGGTTCTAGTTTGTTTAGTCAAAGTATCTATGATCACTCAATTACTCGTACACGGACATTGATGACTCTGGTGAGACTCTGCGGATGTACAGGCTCGTCTGAGTCTGCACTGTACGCTGATTCTTTAAGACCCCAAATCGCTAGACGCGACCAATATTTTCTGCAATAAATACAATATACGTGTGCAACGTAAATCTATTTTATTACATCTTCAAATATGCGTTCCGTAGGAATAAAACTCGTTTTGTTTTAACTATGTACTTGATATTGATTGAACGCATTTAACCTTTTCCCATATTCATCTGATGACTGGGCATTATTTAGGTAAAATCTCTATCTATCAGTGAAATATTAATCATTGAAATTGATCATTATAATAAATTTCTCCTTTTGCCACAATGTTTTCAAAAGCCGTTTACTGCAAAAGACGACTGAAAGCGTCCTTATTTTAGAAAGGGTTTAACATCGTAAACGTTGCCATTAAGTGTTTGGTCTGTCTTACGGAATACCCATCGCACTGTTTATAACTGTTTTAAACCTTGCACGTGTTTTCATTGCGAATAGTCTATAAGTTTCTACAATGAACCCCACATTAGCGTATATTTAACACGTGACGATAACTATTGGCCTGTGCATCCAAAATCATAATGCTTAACCGATTTGGTTTCAGTCGTCTGTGTTTAATTGGCAAACACTGCATGTTTTCCTCCGCGGTGTAGTAAAAGAGCGTCCGTTTCGGGTGCGAGAGGAGGCGGGTTTGATCCCCGACGGGGTCGTACCAAAGAGTGTTACAACTGTAGTAATGACCTCCACTGCATGGCACTCAGTGTAGACTCGCTTTTGTCAGGATACATTGACAGTAGTACTAGTATCTATCTCAGGAAACGCCGTGATATAACTGAAAAAATGTTGAAAACAGCGCATAATACAATACACAAATGTGTTTAATATACATTAAGGAATACCCATTTCGTTTAAATGTAACGAAATCAGTTTTTATTGAAAAACACTAAACCATACAAGGTTTTCGCGAAGGATGTTCTGGTATTAGCGGTATCGAATATAATGGCTGATCAATCTTAGCGAAATCTTTAAGATCCGTCCCGCGAGAAAACCAACATTATGGCCTCTGCGTAATGTATCGACCCAGATCAGCCTGCGCAGTCCGCGCAGACTGATATGGGCCGACATATTCCGTCTCAGTGGGATAGAGGTATTGTCGTTATCATTCCTGAAAAAGAAAATCCACAGGAGGAGAAATGTGTCTATCCGAGTCCACAATGTTGTTGTTTTCTTTCGTAAAGGATTAATTGGATGCTATGCATCAGAATTGGTAATGCAATAAATTAATATGATGACTCAAAATGGTTATTTTTATCTGTCAAGTCCTGGTTGAAACTATTATCCCAGCATTCACGCAATTTGCACATTACAATAACGACGGAAACGTCCTGTTATATCCAATTGCAAGGAATTATAATTTCGTATCAAATTTTGGTTTGTCATGAATGATCACGGAAGTATTGTCATTTATGTAGTTACATTCAGTCGACTATGAAGCTTAAGCACTTCAAGTTAAAAAGAGGAGCACAATAAAGTTAGTACGCAGGCTAAAAACCGATGACCGTTTCCTCTGTGCATAGAAAGTGTGCTGCATTGTCGGATTGGTCAGGAGCAATACACTGACCAATCAGAAGAACTATTTGGAGCAATGGCATCATTTCTAAGGACAGGACAGAGAACCTTGTCGAGGTTTTATAGTTTCGGACCATCTCTTTAAATTTAAGATTTGAAAGCGATTCACATCACACAAAAACCAATCGTCGAAGGGTTGTGCGCCCAGGAGATATCCTGAGCATGCGCGCAGTCAAATCAGGGTATTTGCCACCAAGTCAAGTAGGCATTGTTTAAGTTTCCGGAGAACGGCTAGGACCTAAAACTGACGATACAAGTGTGTAACTGGATATTGGCATTTTCCCACATGCAACAAATCTACAGCAGAACACTTTGAAAACATCGCTACAAAAATTCTAAAAACCTTTTTAAACTGAATACATTTTATGAAAAAAGTCATATGCTGATGACGTGTCAGAAAATCTCTGTTTATCGAAAATGGATAAAACATAATTTATATCATTAACCCCGATGGTCAAATTTTCGCATGACGTGGTCTAAATGTAGTATTTGAAAACACCGACCTCATCCTGACAGTTACATTGGCCTCAAACATCGTATAACGTCCTTCACAAAGATGGTTTGAGATTCCAAACCTCTGAATATACACAAGTTGAGATAAGCTTATGTTAAGGCCAGGTCACACTGTGGCGATTTGGAGCTACGAGTTACCACGAGTTATAACTCGCCATAACGCTTCGGTTGTCGTGTAGGACTCGAACACATATATGTACATGTCGTGCAGATGTCGTTTTGTGTCTCCTTATGTCGCCAGTACTCGGCAAAAAGCGGCGAGTTTTTTAAACGGTTTAAAGTTGTCGTGCGAGTTTTCATGTTGTTCAGATGTCGAAGACATGTTGATGGGATGTCGTCCAATCTCGTACACGTGTGGAGGACATGTCGTCACTTGTCTTCGCTTATCGCCGTGTAAAAAGTCGTTCGACATGCTACGAGTACAGCTGCGAGTTAGAAAGAGTTTGTATGACTTCTCTTCAACATATGTACGACATTAACTGGACATTTCTACGAAGTTGTGATTATTTTGGGTGCGCATATTTTCATCAGTTCTCCTGTAGACTTCGGTCACTCCACACTCATGCCCCAAAAGAGGAAAGGTAAAATGCCAGTAAAACAGAAGGTGTCCGTGGATCTAGAAGTTGAGCCACAGTCACCAACCCCTCCACCAACACCACCTCTGAAAGATCTGTCAGAGACAGAGGGAGAGAACGAGATAAAACCGACCATGGAATTCGATGGACAATCCTATCGTGTACAACAAGTGCCGGAAAGAATATAAAAACAAGGAAAAAGTCTGTTATGTGGACAGAGATTGCTGTGAAATTGGATTTACCTGGTATTTAGAAAGTTACTGAAATTATCTTCTATTACATGTGCTAAAACTGTTTAATGTGCTATAAATTAGCGGCTTCATACAGTTGTTTTGCTATCGGGAAATGGCAAAATGTACTTTTCTTGCCTATCTGTAATTAAATTGTTAACAGTTATCATTCGTCTTTGGTCCGACATCGTAAGTAAATTTGGCATCATACTTATCACCTTTTCACTTATATTTTCAGAAGCCCTACTTCATAAATGGTACAAGACAATGAGGACTCAGTTTGGAAGGCTTATCCAGAAGAAGTCTGGTGATGGTGCCCGTGATTACACTGACATGGAGAGGTGGGTTCTGTCTAAATTGGCTTTCCTAAAGAGCCATATCGTCCGGGTTGCCAGCAAACATGCTGGATTTGCGAAGGGCAAGCTAGGATGCATCACCTAAACAACAACACCGCCATCTGATGAATCTGACATGGAGGACGACGGCATTCCTATCGAACAAGAGGGTGGCGGTCTCTCACAGTCTACCGCTGGTCCATCTACCGCTTCTGCTCCTGCTCCCCCAAGGAAGAAGAAAAAGAAGACGACATCAAAAGACACTGACTTACAGGATCTGATAAACAAGCTAACTGGAAGGGCTGAGGGCAGACGGGAGATGCGTGAGAAGGTGACCGAGATGACCATTGCCGTGGAGACCCAAATACAGCTTATGCGAACTATCTTGCCTCCATGTGGGGGGGACTACCTGAAGAAAAGCCATGATAATCTCATTTTCTTTGTCTAAGCGCCTGTGGAAACTCGAGGAACCGCACTGGATGCCACAGGTTCAGCAGTATGCGCCAAGTTATAGCCAGTTACAACCCATGGTTTCACAGTAGTATAGTCTTGGTCATGGTAGTCGCACTCAATCTGATCAGATTTGGGACACAGCTGCACCCACGTATGGCAAGACAATGGCGTCTACTCCAACTCCCGATAACCTGTCTAGGGGCTCCCTTTGCTCTATGGTGAGACAGCTAGAGGATATAGACGACTCGTCACAGAACGCATCATCTATCGACTGTTGAACTGTTTAACATTGTTTGTACTTTCTTTATGTTATAAGTGACATTAATAATGTCTTGTTGTGGCATTTGTCTGAGAGGATATTTGTTTGTTATGCTCGTGTGATCTAACTTGAACATGTTAATTGCTTTTGTTACATTGTTCGTGACATAAATAATGTATTGTGGTATTTGTTATTAAAAGAGTGTGTATCAAACTGATATATTTGTTTTCGCAAATAAAAACAGAGAATAAAGATAAACAGAAAAGGCAATTAGAATGTTGAAAGTTTCAACTTTAAACCTTCAGAGTGTTTTTTCCTAGTTTATTTACCTATTTATATTGTTTATTCTTTGTACAAATCAACGGCGTGATCTGACAATCCATGGGTTGTGAGTTCGAACTCCAGCTCGACCAACATTCTTTCCGATGTTTGACAAATGGCAATACGACAAGCGTCATTCGTCTTCCATCAAAATACTAAAAGTATAAGTGGAAAAGCTGCCAGTTGCTCTGAAATACTTTTGTGAAAAGTACTAGTGTGAGAAAACCAGGAAACACATGGATAGATGAACTGGTCTCCGTTATAGGACTGCAAAGTTGTTGAAAACGGCAATATACCTCAATCAATTGTACAATTCAAAGTAAAATGTTATGCAATATACAACAACAATTAATTAGATGGTATATATGCAACATTTTAATGTACACATTAACTGTTTATAACAAAATATGTGTTAACTCAGATTCAATGCACAGTAGATCACGCACATCAAACGAAGTTCATGGAAGTTTACAAACTGTTCGCCTGCCAAGGAACCGCTCCGATTGGGTTGTTGTAGTACATCTTAAGGTAATCTCTCTGCTGCTGGGCCACCCTGGTTGCGAAATTTCCTCCCTGGTTGGTTCCCAGATCGTGCATGACGAGACAATCTCCATTCGCCAGGGACGATGTTGTCGTTGTTGTCAGCCTGGTCCATGACAGCATTATGTGCAGCTGGATATCGCATTCTCATCAGGTTGTGAAGACTACAACATGCTAGCTATCTTATCGTAATTGGTCCAACATATGTTGTATGTATATTAGATCTTGCTACCACGCAAAAAGGCCCTCTCGAATTGTTCTTATACATATTTCAAAATTCTATACATATATATAATCGGAACACTCGATAATCATCGCTTCTCTATCTCGTTATCTCTTCTGTTGATACTTAACAATTGTGTAGGCGACCATTTGATTGGCTGACTTGAATGAATGAATGTATATTCCACAGCGGATTCCCTGGCTGACTTGAAACAGGCAGTCATCAGATATATACGAGACTGCAGCGAATTTTATTTTTTTTTCTGCATATAAACGCATCTGACTCGGTCAGTTGTATAACAAACATTTCGATCTGCACGGATCCAGCGTTTTGATTTTGATAAAGAAAAACGGCTATTTTGCAATAAATGACGATAGTGAGAGCTTTATCAATCTACAGAAGCCACTATGTTTATTTCAACACAACTGCAGTTTAACCTCCCATCAGTGGCCATCTACAAAAAACTGTACAAGGAAGTAGCGATTGATGACCGTCGATGATCGACCGAATGCCTCCAGATTAATTGGGCTAAGCTGAGGATTCAAGCACAATTATTGCTCTTCTGTATCTTCTTTCTTGGGGTTCTCTTTAAATATCTGCAACGTGAGTATTAGGTTCGTGGTCAGTTAAGACAAAGTTTCGCTAGCATTAAACAGGCTTTGAACCGTGATACATATATAGGTGAACTCCCTTAACTAGCATACATGTGACTGACAAAGTACTAAATAAGTTTGATCCTTGATACAGACAACATTTGACGGCTTTTGAAGGTCAAAGCCAAGAGGTCTTTACAAAAACATATGAGCCGTTCCGCGAAAAACCAACATTGTCGACTCTGCGTAAAGTATCGACCCGGAACAGCCTAAGCATGCAGCATAGGCTAACCCGGACAGACTTGTTTCGCCTCCTGTTTATTTTCTGTTTCAGGAGTCATTACTATTTACGTATATCCCCCTGAGACGGAATGAGTCGGCCCGGATAAGCCTGCGCGGACTGCACAGGATGATCTGGGTCGATGCATTACGCTTAGTCCATAATGTTGGTTTTCTCGTGGAATGGATTTTATGTTCGCCTAGAAATTATTGCATCCTTCCCCAGACTGCATTGAATATGTGACAATGAGAAAGATGTACAGGATGCACCGTCTGATTTGAACATATTTGGTAATTTTTAACCTTGTCTGATATTTGAAACAGAGTATGTGGAAAACATGTTTTGTCCGTGCCGATTGTGACGGGATCCATCTTCGCGGAGGGATATCCTTCTTACATAATACTTAATTTACATTGACATACAAAAGGAATATAATTGCTAATCTTTTACCTGAGAACTGTTGGAAAATGAAAAGAAAAAATATCATCACGAGCTTTAAAGAAGTTGTTTGCTTCTGCCTAATGAAAACAGTGAATGCATACTTGCAAGAGAAGGCTAGACATAATCGGTAAATGGGAACGTGATTATTATAAGCATTTCGTTAGTTAATCTAAACTTTTCTGTAAACTGTTCTGCAGCTCGGATCAGGAAACAGATTAGTTAGAGGATGAAGTATCCCTACTGAGGATTAACAAGCAGTACTTCCAATGAATAACATAACGTTAGATAATCCAAGTATGTTCGAAACTGTAAGACTCTTATGTCTTATAACCTCCTACATTAAACTCAACATAAACATAAAGCATTAAACACGGTTGTTTTTTATGATTAATTACAAGTTCAAGAATTTTAAGTGTTTCCTGTCTTTCTCGTGTCGAGCCGCGATAGCTCAATCGGTAACGACGGTCGCAATATATCCATGAGTCTTTGGTTCGAACCCCGACTCGCTCATTCATTCTTTCCGATGATTGATAAACGTCATTGTGGTTAGAGTCATTCGTCTTCTACCAAAGAGCTAATCAATATATGTGGGAAGGCAGTAAGTTCACTGGGAAAAACGTTGTGTTTGGTACTGTTGTGAGGGAGCAAGTCAAGAAGAAAATCTTAAGTGTCTACATATTGAAAGATGTCGAAAGTATCCAAGATCTACTACATATTGAGTCTGGTTCCTCTCGTACATTCGTAAGTTAGTACCTCTGCCGTGAACCAACAATGACAACTTGTAGATTAGTCTGGTACCCGGCAAACTACAGTAAATTAGTATAATGATTAATCGAGACTCAGAGTAACATATAACAAGGAATCACCATTTCAACCTGTATGAACACGTGCATATTAAGATTGAATAAACTATTCATGGCTTACGAGCTTATTTACCCTACAAACCCTTTCCTATTTCCAGAGGTATTTTCACTAATCTGCAGCAGACGACTCGGTGTTGCAGTGATAGAGCGTCCGTCTCGTGTCTTGGTAGACGTGGGTTCGACCCCCGACCGCGTCACAACAACTACTTTAAAATGATAGAAAAGGCTTTCCCCCATTGGCGCCCAGGAGTGCGGGGTCGCATTACAACTTACTCTCTGCTATCAGGATAAATAGATAGTAATGATAAGCCGTATTATAACTGAACAAGAGTTATAAGTTGTATACAACTCCATAGCAACAAACAAAATACTTTGAAAAGTATTTGGCCAAGGCAAAAATGCTCATTATTTTTACAATGAGTATATTGTCAATTAGCAACAAAGATTTCACAATGATATTCAATAATTATTCTTTCACTTATAGAAAGTGTTCACATATATTTGCCTAGATGTTTCAAATTCACCAGATTGTTTTAATGTGGGAATGTTTAAATGCCATTCTATTGGTATACTGCGTATATATCTGTTAATTCCGAATAGTCGGCCAGGTGGGCCGATCTGTTAACCCTTCCCACAAACAACACATATGCAGCAGACGACTTTAACGAATATTTCGGCGAAACTAAAGAAACTCTCTGAAATTAAAAGTATTATTACTGAACACAGCTGATAACATTGTAGCAAAAGAGAAATTGCGTATCAGGAGCTTCTAAATGTGGGAAAGGGTGAACTAACGTTCCAGACAAGTATTTGGTGCACTCTTAAAATAAATCTACAAGGCTTGTTTATTATGTTTATAAATGTGGGAAAGGGTTAAATAACATTCCAGACAA
The DNA here is from genome assembly GCA_031761405.1 of Serripes groenlandicus. Classification (NCBI taxonomy): domain Eukaryota; kingdom Metazoa; phylum Mollusca; class Bivalvia; order Cardiida; family Cardiidae; genus Serripes; species Serripes groenlandicus. Next base: position 53,194,015 of record JASEVX010000011.1, on the reverse strand, counting down.
GTATTTGGTGCACTCTTCAAATAAATCTACAAGGCTAGTTTATTATGTTTATACATGTGTTCACCTTTTACATCTAGCACGTGCAGATGGCATCGTCCGTGTGAATGAACCTATCTCATGGTTGATATATAACAATGTAAGTTTATATAACTCAATCGAATTTAAATCACACCAAAATACTGCGTTGTTCGTATATTGGATCAAAGACACCTCTTATACTATTGTAAATACTATGTATTATTAAGTCTATGATTGAATCTGACTATCCCGCATAAAGGGTCGTCTCGAATTGACCTTAAACTCGTGAACATGTGCTCGGTTTTTATGTTCAATAACATCGCACGATACATCGAACGCCCCTGTTATACAATCGGAGCATTCGACAAAAAACGCTTCTTCATATCGTTTTGTTGTATATGGGTTATCTTACCTGTTTTATACGTAAGGATTTGGTAAGTGACAATTCGATTGGCCGATATAAAGGTCAATCGGAGACGACCTGCATGGAGCAGTCATCAGATATATAAACGAGCGAGCGAAGTTTAGGTCTGGTTTTAAGGTAGTATCATTTGCCGAGAAAGAGCTAAAATGGATGGGATATGTATATACAGTGTATATGTCTGTTTTTTTAATCACATATATCCGGATGAAACACTAATTCCTTCATTATGTCACTGTATAAGCAAAAAAGAGTCGAACAAGAAAAGTGTCAAGAAAAGTGTCAAGAAAAGTGAAATTAGTTTGACAGTATATTTCCGTATTATACAAGGATGCCCATTTAATATTGGTACACGTGTTGTCCATTTAACGTTCAAGATATCCCTACACTAATGTCCGTATTTGATCGCAGAGTTGGAAAATAAAGGAGACGCGGCCAAAATGGCATGAGTAAGCGCAATGATTTTGATTGATTGGGGATTACTGTCGTTTTCAATAATTTTTCAGTCATATCACGACGGCAAATTCAACTACTCATGCGTTCCCTGGCTTTCTCACACCAGTACTACATACTTTCCAAGCAACTGGCTGCTTTTCCACAAAGACTGTTAGCCCATTGGTGGAAGATGAATGACGCTTGTTACACTGACTTTTGTCAAACGTCGGAAAGAATGTTGATCGGGCTTGGGTTCGAACTCACAACCCCTGGATTGACAGCCCGCGTCTTTTCCGACTGAGCTACCAGCGATCGGCTGCAATGGATTACTTTTCTTAAATAGAAAACGGAGATCAAATGTTTGAACACAATGTAGCCCGAGACAAACATTTACAAACGAAACGTTTTCCAGATGTCATAGCGTGCAGGAAGAATTGTAACATGAGACGAGCCACATGGAAAATTACCCGCGGGATTTTAAGCTAGTCTTTACCACAATCTTTACAACCGTGCAGACTGATCCAATTAACTCCTCGACAGTCTTTGTAGAGAGTCGACCAAAATGCAATCCCGATTGACCGTAAATGCTGTTAACTTCATAAGCCGCCTCGTTGGTTAAATGGTTAGAGCATCCGAATAAGGATATCAGGGTTCGATCCTCAGTCGGATCAAAGACCTAATAGCACAAAGATTTGCATCGATCCCAAATCTCGCTAAGCAACGTGACAGAAAAACAGGTGCGTGAGATTTGAGCGAGATCTCGCAGAGACGCTTTAAATATTTTAATCTCGCTGTGATGCTTAACAGGCGCTTTATAAAACATCGCTTGTTAAATAAGCGATCAACTCGAGAAGAAAAAAATTATAGAAATGTGGTTGAAAACCAAATACCTAGTTATAATTGTACTATTAAGACTTTGTTGAAAACAATATGAACAATAAAAATTATTTAACTTATATATAATAGTTTGTTTTAATTACATTTCGACTTCGAGAAATTCAAAATTACATTGTAACTTGTATCGGCAGAGGACGAAGACCTATATCTTTGGCAAAGGCTAATGATATCTGACACTATTATTTGATAATTCACGTCATCTAAGTAAAATAAGCTTTGCCCGGACTATTTGCGATCCAAATTTAAATGACTATTTATACTTCGTTCATAGAGTTTCACTCGATATATTTTCGTTTTCAATTCACTTGATTGGTCATGTATTTTCGTTAATTACATAAATCAGGACTATAAGATGAAACATAATCTAGATTTCTGGCTGTAAATACAAGGGGCTGTCCATCAATTTAAGAAATATTTGTGGAACGCTTTTGTATTTGTTGAATTTAAGAATTTCCCCATAGTGTATATGCATGTTCCTAGGTGAAATCAGTTTGTCTGTCCGTCTTTCATTAAATCTTTTCGAATCAATCCCCTAGATAAAAGAAATAAAAAATATGAGACCATTCATAACTATGTTGTTTGTCTCTGATTCGTTATAACACCTCCATGTAATTTACCAGCAACTGTATATAACATCAAAGTACATAATAACAATACTTCTATGTATTTTTGTCTTTAATAGCACTTTGGAAACTTATTATTTTAATAAACGGATCAATTCAATGGATATTAAATGTACTTAAATGGCCCGTCAGTACATGGTTAAGTACCCAGGTAACAGTGGTATAACTAAAAAATTGTTGAAAGCGGTGTGAAATACCAAATAATTAATCAATGGTAATCATTGATCAATACATGTGCATAGGTGATCTGATATCAGGAGAGATCCAACAAAACAAATTTAAAGTAGTCAATTTTTTAATTACAAACATTTAATCTAATTACAAAGATGCAGACAAACACATATGTATGGTATGAACGTTGTAAATACAACTGTATAATCATATTATGCACTTAAAAAAATGAAAATAATTTCTAGATGAATGAAGTCACTAATTTTCCTACAATTTCCCCCTTTCTCACAATGTATTTAAAATGGCTGTTTCAGTTACCCTTTCCCACATACAGACACTTTCTAACACCTCTGTAGCAGACTTACTTTGATAACAATTTGGCAAAAGGATAAATTGCTTATAATTAGCAAATTATCGCCTGTTGTCACATTGTTTCAATTTTATTCAATAATTGTTCTTTCAGTTGTAAAGAGTTTTCATAGTTTGGAGTAAAGGTTTTCAAAGTCATCTCCATTTGATCTGTTTCATTACACCCAAAGTGGAACAATGTGTTATTAGGTCTTTGGTCGGATCATATCATTTCTTGGCGTTCAGAGTTGCGGCGATATCATATCTACTGATGCGATTGTGTCATGATAGGTTCACTATCATAGATTTACAGCAGTACTGATAATTTACTCCAGTAACGCCGTGATATGACTGAAATACTGCGGCCTAAAACACAATACACACAAACAAAACAAATCAAAACCTCCTATAGTCGATTTTCATGTTAAGGATGTATTGAACTGAGGTTTTGAATTTTTTTTTTTTTACTTTCTTATTAAATCTTCTTATTTTGTTGTCAATTAAAACCTGTTTAGTCATTTTTATACCTTTTTATAATTCTTCAAAATTTAAAAAAAAGTGGATAAAATTTGCTTGAGATAAAGGGCCTATTTTTTTCATGAGCCTTCAAATTTTTCGTGGGACGCTGGCCAGTTGCTGTGTTTGATTAAGAAATAAAACTGGGCAAAAAGAACATATTAAAGTCCATTTATATACATTTTAATCTAGAACTTGTATAGTATCATATTGTTTTGAAAAAAAGTAGAAAATATTGGAAAACTTTTTTTAATTTGAAGATATGTTTGAAAAATTAATAAATATATATTCATATTTTAACATTTTTTGGCCATTCAAAGAAGAAAAACTGAAAAATATTGCCCAATGACATATACCTTTTTTATTAAAATCTAATAAATGATAGTAATTGAAATAACTTGGAGAAGTTTCAGAAAAAGTTAAATATTACAAATATGTTTTTTCCTTATTTCAAAGTTTTGAAATTGTCTATTCTTAAATCTGAGACAAATATGGATTTTCATTAGTGTCAAATAGTGTCTATTTTTTAGCTTTAACTACAATGTATTGCATGAACTTCCAAAGATATGGATAAAATACCTTCAAAATGAGATTAAAACCACAAGAAGATAAACAATTAGCATATCATCTTTCAAATATCGGCAATTTCGTGATTTTTTTATTTTTTTTCATGGGCTGAAATAGCAAAAAAAAGCTCATCATTTTTTTTAATTTAACATATATCCAACTTTCAAAAAAACAATATTACAACAAAAGTTAAATATTATGAAAAATCCACTTTTCAGTTCAGTACATCCTTAAGTGACTCAAAGGACAATAGCCATGCCTGACCGCGCGTAATCGAACCGACGTTTCATAAGTACAAAGTCATGTCACTGGATAACAACACATAACACAGTACCCTTTGAGCACCAATCTGCTTAACGATGTGGTCGTGTTGTACGGGTGATTATTTTACCATATTGACGCCATTACCTGTCAGGATGTGATATATGATACGGAACGTTGACACTCTGTCATTAACTACTGGGAGTTAACGAACATGGATATCCCCTGGTTCGAAAACAATCTGGTAGCAATGAAAATACTTGCTATTAGGGAAACTTATGTTGTGACATGGGTCGCGTCTTGCTAATTAGGGTCTTACTGTAGTTGCCTTCAGTGAAGGTCTCACAAGAATGGTCATCAGCCGCTTGTATGTTAAATACAGTCCAATCTGCGTTTAGTGACCACCCATGCGGAGAGAACAATCTGGCCTTTATTCACAGGTAGTCTTTAATTACAGGGTCATTAATGCAGAAAATGAGTTATTTGGAAATATGATTAGTGGTTGCTATAGACAGGGAATTGCTAAAGAAATATTCTCTTTAGCACAGGGTTGACTATATACCTAAAACATCTCCTGACAAAGAAGTTTGAAGCTATGCATCAAACACCAATACAGTGAAACCTCTCCGGAGCAACATCTCTTCGAGACAAGGACATAAACTCGTAATAGAGACGTGCTGTTCTTTATTGGTTTAGCATTTTCTCCGTTGAAAAACGCTTCCTCAGGCATTTGATTGCAGACTTTTTTCGGAAACCATGTTTGAAATGAAAAAAGTACTCACCATGAGCAATTTCTCCTTTTCACACAATATGTTCCAATTCATCCCCAAAATAACCTGTTTTTGTCCATGTTTCCAATTGCCTGTTTTGCTTTTCTTCAGAATAGGAGCATATTAATCTGTCGTTCTTAAGAGGTTTTTGCCCTACAGGGATGACGTTTTGAGAGGTTACACTGTTTGTCTTCAAAGCGTAAAATGTACACAATTACAAATGCAACAGAACATTCTCTCTGTAAAATGAGACCGTCTCGTTGGTGAAGTGGTAAAGTGTTAGCCTCGGGTGCGGGAGGTCGCAGGTTCGATTACCGAGCGGATCATACCAAATACTTCAAAAATGGGAGTAATGCCTCTCCTCCTTGGAGCTGATGGTTGTGGGTTTAGCATTACGACTGACTCCCTGGTGTCAGGATAAATTGACCGGTAGTACTTATTGTTAACTGAACAAAGAAACGCTGTGATTTAGCAGATGAATTGATGCATAAAACACCAAATAATCAATTGTAAAATGAGAGAATATTTTATTATGTGTTGTTTGGTTTTCTATTACATTGCAGAAGTTTAAATAATTCTCATATCAATGACTTTACAAATAATAATTCCTTATTTGGCGCTCATTCATGCACAATTCAATTTGAAACAATAATAAATTGAGGGATTTCTGTTGACATATGAGCATTTCTGTTCTTTATTGTGACACAATAAAGATAAATATTGTTGCTACACGATTTCTTTGTCATAACATACAAGATACACTATTAATGCAAAATTCTGTCTGCTATTTAATAAAATAATAACACACACTTCTACTTTTTCTACACAATCTCTCTTTTCAGATATTATATTACAGTACTTTGATTCGTGGAAAGGATGCTTATTAAACTGGTTTCTCGCTGCAAATAATGTCCTAATTAAGCGATAGCATGATACAAGAGGACGTTACTAATCTACGACTGTGGCCTTATTTATGCGGCGATATGGCAGCCGATATTTTCTAGGACTTTGCTTTCAAATTACTCGTATTGTTAGTTAAATATCGGCCTTACCTGGGTAAATAATCCGTATTGTTAGTTATATCACGGCGTTTCCTGGGTAAATTACCCTTATTGGTAGTTATATCACGCCATTTCCTGGGTAAACTACCCGTATTGTTAGTTATATCATGGCGTTTCCTGGATAAATTACCCGTATTGTTAGTTATATCATGGCGTTTCCTAGGTAAATTACCAGTATTGTTAGTTATATCACGGCGTTTCCTGGGTAAATGACCCGTATTGTTAGTTATATCACGCTATTTCCTGGGTAAATTACCCGTATTGTTAGTTATATCACGCCATTTCCTGGGTAAATTACCCGTAGTGTTAGTTATATCACGGCGTTTCCTGGGTAAATTACCCGTAGTGTTAGTTATATCATGGCGTTTCCTAGGTAAATTACCAGTATTGTTAGTTATATCACGGCGTTTCCTGGGTAAATTACCAGTATTGTTAGTTATAGCACGGCGTTTCCTAGGTAAATTACCAGTATTGTTAGTTATATCACGGCGTTTCCTGGGTAAATTACCAGTATTGTTAGTTATATCACGGCGTTTCCTGGGTAAATGACCCGTATTGTTAGTTATATCACGGCGTTTCCTGGGTAAATGACCCGTATTGTTAGTTATATCACGCCATTTCCTGGGTAAATTACCCGTATTGTTAGTTATATCACGCCATTTCCTGGGTAAATTACCCGTAGTGTTAGTTATATCACGGCGTTTCCTGGGTAAATTACCCGTATTGTTAGTTATATCATGGCGTTTCCTAGGTAAATTACCCTTATTGTTAGTTACATCATGGCGTTTTCTGGGTAAATCACGCGTATTGTTAGTTATATCATGGCGTTTCCTAGGTAAATTACCCGTATTGTTAGTTATATTACGGCGTTTCCTGGGTAAATTACCCGTATTGTTAGTTATATCATGGCGTTTCCTAGGTAAATTACCCGTAGTGTTAGTTACATCATGGCGTTTTCTGGATAAATCACCCGTATTGTTAGTTATATCATGGCGTTTCCTAGGTAAATTACCCGTATTGTTAGTTATATCACTGCGTTTCCTGGGTAAATTACCCGTATTGTTAGTTATATCACGCCATTTCCTGGGTAAATTACCCGTATTGTTAGTTATATCATGGCGTTTCCTAGGTAAATTACCCGTATTGTTAGTTATATCACGGTGTTTCCTAGGTAAATTACCCGTATTGTTAGTTATATCACGGCGTTTCCTGGGTAAATTACCCGTATTGTTAGTTATATCACGCCATTTCCTGGGTAAATTACCCGTATTGTTAGTTATATCATGGCGTTTCCTAGGTAAATTACCCGTATTGTTAGTTATATCACGGCGTTTCCTGGGTAAATTACCCGTATTGTTAGTTATATCACGCCATTTCCTGGGTAAATTACCCGTATTGTTAGTTATATCATGGCGTTTCCTAGATAAATTACCCGTATTGTTAGTTATATCACGCCATTTCCTGGGTAAATTACCCGTATTGTTAGTTATATCATGGCGTTTCCTGGGTAAATTACCCGTTATACCACGCCATTTTCTGGTATTTTCTTTACGGACACTGATGCATCCGTCGAAAAGAACAACCCTAGCACGTTTATCCTCAAGACAATTTGTTAGAATACCAATTTGTTAAACTGTTTGATACGGCAGGACCCGGGATCGAAACTGGGTGTTTCACGGACGGTTTAGCAAAACATGTCGGTTCGGTCGCGGAGTCTGGAAGAACTATAGTATTCATTCATGCTAAAGATTCAGCCTAAAATATTCAAATAGATGCTTTTTTTAAATAATATATGACTACTAGTAATTCACACACAGTGCGGAACTTAATCTGACAGCGCGGGGACGCTGACCAAATAGATGCTTCTTTAAAAGACACATGTAAGACTGCTATGACTACTAGTAATTCAAAAACATTGTGTAACCTAATCTAACTGCCCGTGTACATTAATCAAATAGATGCTTATTTAGAAAAAATATATGTAAGCCTTTTAAGGCGAAGTGCATAGTCTGGTCATACTGCGATCTTGCGCTGACTCATTTGACCTTTCACTGGCCGCAATGCCTAATGGCTGTGTTTTTGAAGATTGTCGATCATTATTCTTTGCATGGAAGAAACAGAAACCGCCTTTTAAATTCGGAAATTTGGTATAGCGTCCTCATTGAAACTGTATTGTAACATGTAACATTAACTGGAATCAATGTCTAAAGTATACAAGAAGGCCATGAATAATAATGACGGCCTTGGATCGCTAAACAGAGTAATGCACTGTGATTTGTCATGGCAACCACAATAACTTAGTTTGGTCAGATAAGCTTATAGACGAGCCCTAAGAGGACCAGTATAGCTTCACTGCCACAAAGCGAAACAGCCCACACCGTATGTTGCCTGTTTTTTCTTTAAAAATAAATATGCATAAGAAGGTACCAAAGAACTGTTTATATACCAGTCAGTATTTCTAAACAATGCATTTAGTTTCTTATGAAATTATTTTCTAAATCTTACACTCTCGTCATAAAGGGTAAAACAGACCTAGTCCCTGGTGGCCATGCCTTTTGACCAATTAACATAGCTTGAAGGAATCAGGTAGAGAGGCACCACAATACAATGTCTTAACAATTATTTGATAATCAGTCTGATACTTTCGGAAGAAAATATCTTTAAAGTCTTCATTTAAGTCATATGAGGCAAATCAGTCCTGCTCTCTAGAGGCCATGTTTCATACCGATGAATATGGTTTGAAGTTATCACTGAGGGTCAGTCAAGGACCATTTCTACATGATTATTTGCAAATTGGCCTGACACTTTCAGAAAAGAAGATTTTTAAACTTTTCACTCTATCGATATAACTTAAAAACAGGTCCGCACCCTAGAAGCCATGTCTTTCCACTTATTAACATGGCTTATGAGAATATGATAGAGGCTCACGCAATAAACAATTCTACACAATTACTTGAATATTGGCCTGCTGGTTTGGGAGGAGAATTTTTTATTTTATGTCCTTCGGTTGCCACGGAAACCAGACTTCTGCATCAGAACATTTTCTCAAACCAGTTGTTACACATTTAAAGAGTCGTATTATTGTTCAAATAGATAACTGTGTCAACAATGTAGAGCAGCAGTATACTGTATTATTTTGACAGCTATTCTTGCTCTACGTTGTTTAAATTACAGAGGAATTTTAAAAACGAGAGTTGACGCTCTAAACGGATTTGCTCACCTTGATTGCCAATGTAGCTTCTTTTAACTTCGTTCTTAGACTCAAACAAATCGATATTGTTATAACTATATAAACAACTAATAGTTGTACCATCTAATATCTGATTTTCACATGTAAATTATGGACAGTGAAATGACAATGACAATGGAAGGTCTTGTGAGACTGCGGAATCGGTCATCTTAAGTGATAATGGAGCGCTTACCACCTTCGTTCTTAGACTTAAATAAATTGATATTGTTATTTATAAATAACTAATTGATGTACTATTCTATATCTGATTTTCCCATGTAAATTATGGGCAGTGAAATGACAATGACAATAACAATGAAGCTCTTGCGAGACTAAACGGATTTGCTCATCTTGAGTCTTCACTGGTCTCAAATGCATCGATATCGCAAACTATCTGGTGTGGCACATATATGTACCATGGTGGAGACGATAACGAATGTGCTGTCAATAATTAAGTAGAATATAACTCGGTTATATACGACCTTAGATTAATTGGAGTTTATCTCGTAACGCCATCTCTGATGGTAGGTCACCCCGATATCATAAACCCATTAGGATTGTCAGATATGGGATAGCAGCACAGGACAAATCTGACCAAATATACCGGATGTTGAACCTTCATTTACGTACAACATATTTGTTAATTTGTTTGCAGCAGACGACTTTGAAAAGATGTAAGCAACATATGGAAATACTCTGTAAATGAAGAAATAATAATTGAAAAGAGTTGAATACACGTTAGCAAAACAAAATTCAACCATTTTTCTTTTCAACATCATGTGAATACATGTGGGAAAGGGTTACTCTTCTGTTCGTTTCATATACCAAGTGATTTAATTTGTTTTAAATGTTCAAGGCAAACAAAGTTGTACTGAGGGGTTTTGACGTTATAATCTGTTTTTTATTCAAATCACCATAACCATCATCATCATAATCGTAATCCTGATCTTCGTAATCATCATCAACATCATCATCAGTTTCGTCATAATCACCATCATCTTCATCATCATCATTACAATCATCATCATCAGTATCTTCATCATAATCGTCATCATCATTATCAGCATTATCAGCATTATCAGCAACATCACCAGCATCATCAGCAGTAGCATCATCATCATCTCCGTCGTCGACATCACCATCATCATCATCATCATCATCATCACCATCATCATCTTCATTTTCACCGCACATTACTTCTTTCTAGGTAACAATCTCTATTGACCGTTAATGATAAGTAACCAATCTATTTGCTTGTTAAATGATACTTGATATCTAAAATATAGCAGCATCTGTAACAATTTGAGTTTTCTTCATCATCATCATCATCATCAGAATTATCTGTTATCACCGTAATATATTTGTCATCATCCTCATCAACTATAACTTCTACCTAGGTACCTATACATGTAGTATTCTCTATTGACGCTAAATGATAGGTAATCAATAATTTGCTAGTTCAACTAGAGCTAGTGCACATTTTTTAATTTTCTCTTACTAGATCACTTCGGTGCTTTGATACCCTTATGACGATCTATGGCAATCAATAGTTGAAGGCGCCATGTCTGGTAGTTCTTATTGACTATTGCTAGCATGTGGTGTAGCACCACAGCGGAATCGGTACAGGGTGTCGTCGTACCCTCAATAGTCCATTTTGAAAATCTGAAGTAGCACATCTCCAGTAATGTTTTACTGAAATGCAGTATGTTCCACTGTCAGATTCATAAATGCTTATGGTCGAGCAACTTGTTTTGATTCTGAAAAAAACTTTAAAGATGTTGATTGATTGACTGTTTGGTGCTTTACGCAGCTTTCAAAACATGTTCAGTTATATCACGGCGTGTCCTGTGTAAGCTACCAGTACTTCTGGTCAATTTATCCAGACACCAGTCAGTCTGTCGTAATGCTTAACACCGCAACCCTGAGCGCCAACGCAGGTAGCCATTACTACCATTTTTAAAGTCTTTGATATGATCCGGCCTGGGATCTACCCGCGGCCTACAGCACCCGAGGCGGACGATCTACCACTTCACCATCGAGGTGGTCCAGACAGGATGTACAGAGTTAATTGAACCTATACTGTTCAGAAATGCTAACTTGTACTTTTTCCAACGGACGGGCTCATGTAAGCGTGTTAAAGGTGAAACGAAGCCTCTTTTAACCCCACTTTCCAACATTCAACATCTATACAGCAGACCACTTTGAAATATATTTGTTACTTGTTAGCGGCCATTGAAAGCTTTGACAAAAGTGAAAGTATGCACGTACCAGAGACTTCTATTCTTGCACCTGTAACTAAACCCAACTAGGCGCATATCAAAATGTCAATGGAATAAAGGAATACAAACTTTATAGCACGAAAGTATATTTTCTAGTATTGTGTTTGTATGGTGTTTTACACCGCTTTCAGACATGTTCAGTCATATAACCGCGTTTCCTGAGTAAGTTACCAGTTCTAAGTACACTGGTCCATTTAATAGGACCCCAGATAATCAGTCTTTATGCAAGCCTCACAACCCTCTATGCCAAGGAGAGAAAGCCATTACTACCATTATAAAAACAGTTTGTTAACCGTCCCGGAACCATTTCCGCTACGTCCCACTCTCAATGCGGTAGCTCTGGTACTTCACCACCGAGACAATCGTCTCGATAAGTAATTTTGGGGAACGTGAAAATATCTTTCTCGATTAACACTTTTTATTTTCGTTAACTATATCATGCCAAGTTAACTATATTTATGAAGGTTTTTATAGTTATGCCTCATCACGTATTACCTCATAATTATGTTTTAACTTTCGGCTAATCCAGCATTTTTTTAAATGGGCTGATACAGGAGAACATGGGATAAAGAAAATATTCAACGGCGATATCGACCATAAAGAGATAAGGGATTCTAAGCGAAATCCTCCCACTTTCACTAGGCTACTCTGTCCCACCTTCTTGACATTGACCCTTGTGCATCGAGTCAGTTATGTGTTTGAAAACCATGTAATAGGTCTGTAATTTGTCAAAGACTCGGTGTTCAAGGGCTTTCATTATAACTGACTCGCTGGTGTCAGGATAAATGTATCAGCTGTACTAGTAACCTTCGTAAGAAACACCGGGATACAGATGAAAATTGTTGCAACCTGCAATACACGCAAACTAATATATTACTCGGTTATTTGTTAATCAGTATAAATAAACATTGGGTTACTTTGCTATACCACGTATATTATTACTTCATTCCGTTGTTAATTGTTTTCTGTCTAGTCCACGAATATTTTATGACACAATAATGTTCTTCCAATTCGTATAATTCAGTGCGTTTCTGTTGCAATTTGTAATACTCAGTCCGAAAATTGATATATTATAAGTTTTATACCTGTTGTTTAATGATCCACGTCGGGATGTGTATCCCTTGTAACATATGTTACTTGAAACTTATTACATAATATAACAAGAACTTTATTACTCATACCAACGAGGTACATCGTGAGATAAAAACATACAGACATGCAGACTATCAGAGACAGACATATAGACAGAGACAGAGATAGACAGACATACATATATAGAAACATACACATACATACAGACAGACAGACAGACAGACAGGCAGACAATCAGAGACATACAGACAGACAAAGAGACAGACATACACACACATATACAGAGACAAACAAACATACATTAAGAGAGACAGACAGACAGAGAAAGAGAAAGAGAATATGTCATGCAATCGAAATTCGAAAGTGTATATCATATCATTTGTTGTTGTTGTTGTTGCCTAAAGTTGTAGTAAGAAATGCAATACGATTATAGATATGTTAGGGGTTTGTCAACATTATTGTTTTAAAAAACTGAGGGTTATCGGGAAGTGTTCACTTAAGCAGACACATATAGACCCCACGTCGCTAGACACTGGCCATATGATGAAACAACATGTATACGGAACTTGTTTTAAAGTTAATGTCGGCCTATGCATTTTGTTTAGTGTAAATGGAACATATACGTAAACGTTATAACAAATCTTATAAACCCAAAGGGTGGATATTTAAAGTGAAGTTTTGCAGCAGTCTATCATATGAAGCCGGTCACATAAAAAGCGACCTACGGAGGTTTTGACATTAACTATAATTCTGATCTTAATGTATATCAGTACTTGCATTGCCGACTTTGGTCATGGCTTGCATGCTGATAGTACAACTAGATGCCGAACAGCGAAGACCCAGATCTGACGATGCGGAGGAGCAGTCGGATCTGGATCATCGCTGGTCTCAGAATACCGAAGGTCGGTTTTCGCGTAACGTGACGCATACTATCATGCGTTATGATCCAAGTACTTACTGTTATCAGATAATACATTCAAACAATGCACTGACGTCGAGCACCAACGAAATAACACAACATGCAATGAACGGCAGCTTCTCCATATTGACAAGAAACAAGATAAGTTACTGATTGCTTCTAAAGTTATCAGTTGTGTTGTACATCATCATATTGCCTGGTTTCCGGCTACTGCATCTTTATTGTTTATGCGGTTTATTCCCATACACTGCACCGTAATGCATTATGATGAAGCTATGGGTGTATTAAATTTGGTCATAAAACTGTTAAATTAAACTGCGTGTGTTTGTTTGAATAATGATTTACGCCGCTTTCAACAATATTTCAATTATATCACGGCTTTTTCTGTGTGATTGACCCCGTTATTAATTATCCTGAAACTGATCAGTCGTTATACCGTCCCGCATCCCCGAGTGTGACGGAGGTTATTACAACCACTTTTAAAGTATTTTGTATGACCCGTTTTGATAGATTCATTGATGTTTAACGCTGCTTTCAACAACTTCTCAGTTATATCACTGCGCTTCCTGGGTAAGTTACCAGTACTACTGGTCCATTTATCCTTACACTAGCCAGTGAGTCGTTATGCTAACCCCCGCTATGCTAGCCCATTTTAAAAGTCTTTTATATGACCCGACCGGGGATCGAACCCGCGACCTCCCGCACCCGGACTACACTACACCACCGGGGCGGTCTGTATGACCCTGGAATTCTGTTCGCGAGGCGGCGCTCTTACCACTACATCAAGGATACGGTTTACGGTAAATTGACTGCCTTCAAGATAAACTAAACTGTGAGTGTGTATCGTAAAATTAGGACATACACGTAAACACCATACAAACATTCAAACATATTAGTTGTTTCCTGTGATATCTAAACATGTAATTGCTCGCGTAAACAACAGATATATATGTATAAAACTAAAAATAGTTTTCCGTCCTTTCGACATTGTTTGAAAGTGACTGGTAAAAGTTTGTCTGTATTCGTATACCCAGATACACCGAGTACTCGGCAAGAGGGAGCGAAAATCTGTACTCTGATTGGTTGATTCCGCCAGCAAATGACCGGATGCTCGGTATCTGAGGACAATCTGAATATGCCTCTGATATCAAGGGTAAAACCGTCTTTTAGTTTATGAGACACTTTAACCAGCTTACCTAGTGCAATACTATTAGTGTGTTGAGTGGAAACACTTTTTGCAATAATTGCATAACTTTGATAAATGAGCGAGGTTGTCTATCGAACATAAGCACTCTTTAAGCTTATTTATATGAGGAAAGAAGCGTCTTAGGAATCCCGACTTTTTAGATTATTTGATGCCAGCCTAACCATGTATGCGGTAAATTGTGTTTGTTGTTTATACAACTTTAAAATCACAGGTGCAGAACTCTGTTACGCTAAGACTGTAGTTCAGACCACGATCTTTAAACAATTCTGTCATAGGATTTATCGATCACCTTAAAATCAAACCAAAATACAGTACACTGTTTATTGGTCCTAACCACACCGCATAAAAGGTTGTCTCGAATTACACTTAAATACTCACGGATACGTGCTCGTCCTGTTTGTACAATGAAACCGCACGATATTGCCAACTCTCGGTTCTATACAATGGGAAACTCGACAGTCACCGCTTCTATATTTCGTGTGTCTAAATGGGTTATTTTACTTGTATTATACCGAACGATTTGGTAAACGACATTTTGATTGGTCAATCAATCTGAGCGGATCTTATGGACAGTCGTCATATCTACGAGTATATATGAAATTGAGGTTTTAGTGACCAGATGATAACACTTGACGGGTATTGGGTCCGACCGTATTGGTCAGAATGTTTATCTTCATGATATCTAGGCCAAGTTCGAATATGGGTCATGCCGGGTTAAAAACTAGGTCACTATGCCAAATTGAAGAAAAAATCTTGTTAATACTCTAGAGGCCGCATTTGTTTTGCTTCAGCAGCTTGAAACTTTGTCAGAATATTTGTATTGATGATATCTAGTTACAAAAAGTAGGTCACTAGGCCAAATGAAGGAAAACCTTGATAACACTCTGAAGGTTGCCCTTTTAATCTTTGTCAGATAATTGTCTTGATGAGTTTTGCATTGATCAAACACTTTCCCCCAGTCTAGTACATGGTTTAGAGAATTATTTCTACTGATGGAAGTTGATTTAACATTGACATATTTCTCAATATGATAAGGCAGAAACTTGTTAATTAAGCTACAATTGTTATTTCCTTTCACATGTTCCCTACTTCTCCAACCTTCCTGCAGCACCCAGGCCGTAAGCACTTCAGTGCTTTGATTGTATATAACTGTTGACTGCTGAAACCAATTAACTGGCTCTTGCGACGGAGATATTGAAAAATATGTTCCATTACTAGGTGTGTGAAAGCTCAGAATTTCGCAGTTTTGTTCAACAAATTCCACTTAAAAGCATACATAATGCACGATATGAACAGTTTGAATTTATAAGTAAAAGTGCATTATTTCGACGTTTGAACGTTTTTCGTTTTTTTCCGTGAGTTAATGGGAGACACCCGAGTGATAGTAAAACATTGCGAAGTCTAAGGTACACGGGATGAAGGGAAGCAAACACAGAGTTGGGTTATTACAAGTTCATTACGCCCACTTATTTTTTAAGATGGATGGGAGAAACCCTTATTATTCATTTGTAAGATTGTCTTACCACTTTTTATTTCATCAAATACAAAAACAAAATCAAAACAGATGTCGCCAAAATTGGTCGTTCTCAAAACGGTGTCATCATTGTACTCTTCTTTTTATTTAAGTTTCGTGTTTTGTCTTGTGGGTCAATTATTTCCAAAAGCTGTATAAGCTCTGACTATATAACCTCAAAACTCATACGTGTATCATTATCTTAAGGTGAATGCATCATTCAAGGGTCATAACTCTTGCATATATTTTGTTTACATTTTTGCCGTTATTTTACTTGAAATTGTCGATAATCGATTACATTCACTGATATCCTGACACTGTAAACTTCTAAACTGTAGAAACTTCAAAATAGCCTTGGAACTAAAGACACTTATTCATCCTCATAAGGCAACGGTGTCGTGCAAGCTCTACTATGTATACTAATGCTATCAGATGGCACCTGCTGGCGTTGATCTTGGTTCTTACCATCAACATTCTATGTGAGTCCGACTTTGAGTACTTTGACCTATCCATGGAAGTACCGGAATGTATTACAGAAGTTAATTGCAAAATTTCTCTAAAGCAGCAAACATGTTTCGTTTTTGAATATGAATTCAAACAATGAGTCAACATATTTCTATGGATAAACTCACCAAATTATTCTTCAATCGCGGAAATAGTTTTCTTTATAAATAATGTAATTACGTTGATCAGAGATGTGATCTAACCTGTTCAAGATGTATGCTGAAAAAATCTTGTAAAGCAGAGATGTGATCTAACCTGTTCAAGATGTATGCTGAAAAAATCTTGTAAAGCTAATGCCTAAATTGAAAACACATTTATCTTTGGAATTCAAATTGTTTTGAAATTAAACAAGATTCCTTGGGAATTAAGTCGAGAGACATTTCTGATCATTATAAAGTTTCGAACAGACACGCAACAAAAACGCCGAACGTAACAAGGACTGTTGTAGGATTTGAGATATGTTGTAATGTTTCCTTCCTTTATGGATTGTTGATTGGTTGATTGATCAGTTGAAGCAAAGCGCCGTTTTCAACGATATTTCAATTATATCACGATATAAATATAAAAAATATAGTTTGATTATTATATATAGAATTTGCGAATCATGAACCTTGAAGTTCATCCTCTCCTTGGTTATTACCGCTGTGTTTGCGCTTGAAGAGAGGAATCCGCTTTCGCCGAGTGGATAGCGTCGGAGATCTGGAACCGGGTGTCCCGGGTTTGATCCCCTTTCGTGGCGCGACGTCCATGGTGGAGTGCCCCTAGGCAACACACATTTTCTAGCATGGTACTGTTTGTTTACTCAGGGAACATTGAATAAGTGTAATGTCGCCGGGAAAACATTTAAGCAACAAACATGGAAAATCTGAACAAAATGAGGATTTTTTACTGAAAAAAGTTGAAAGCATTTTGACAAAAAAGAGATATTGTTCATTTTTAGCAGAGACTCCATTTGCCACAATGTTTTTAAAAGTCGACTGCTGTAGAGGCGTTATAAAGCGTTTGCATATGGGAGAGTGGTTAACATTTCGAGCAGTCTATTCAGATCAAGCAACGTACTTCTTTCCAATAGAGACAGCACTGCTATATTCAGTCTTCCCACTCAATGATTAAGATATGTCTTTTTTAATACTCTCTATTCGACACATACTGGCGTCTTCTGACAAAAACAAGAAGAGTAGTCCCACTCGATTTAAGGCTATTTAACGTTAAAAGGTGTAACGTCTGTACCCCGCAAGACTCGGGCTTAAGGTTTGCCTTAACATTTTCTTAATCGTCTACTGCAGTTTTGAGGTAAGTAGGAAAAGACTTAGAATTTAACTTACATATATTACGGTATACAGTTATATAGACCATATAATTTACAATAAATAATATCAATCAAATGTGTGTTAATATAAGAATGTTAACGAACGTTAACTAAATATGAAAATCCCATCATTGTTCTGAAATAAAGTCGAGTACGTGAATTTCTTTATCCGGAAACTTCTGTTTTTTATATTTCTGTAATGCCATAATATGCGAGCGTGCTTCTATCAATTTAAACGAAGACGGAACCATTAATAATTTGCGTTAACATATCTCTTCAATTAATCGAAAAGTATATCAGAAATTACACGATTTGTAAATGACTTCCAAGTGCACGCAATTGCTTTTCACGATTCTATTATATGAACCGATTCATTAGAAAAGGTACTATTTGACGTTTTGTGAGAGGTGTAGATCGAGAGCAATATGTGCATCCGTACAGTCTGACCAGTTGACATATTACTGACACAAGCTAGTTAGAAGCCTCTGCCATATTGTGTATATTCTGATATTGCAGAGGCATCAGAAAGGTTAACGGGAAATACTTTAATCTACTGTATGTAATACTGCCGTCACACCGGACTGGCGTCCTTACCGCGTCCTAAACTGTCATATTTTTGAGAACGCCGATGGTCGCATTGAGAACGCCAATGATTTTTCTAAAATAAATCCAGATTTCGAGTCAGCCGTCACACCGGAGTTCTGTGCTCTGCGATCTGTGTATGTACACGGCGTTCCCAACACGACCTTACCGCGTTCTTACTGCGTCCTTGGAGTTTCTATTGAGTTTACACGGCGTCACTGCGGCGTCCATACGGCGATCAGCGGCGACCCCACTGCGACCCCACTGCGTTCTTAGCGTTTCTACCACGACCTTACCGCGTGCATGGCGTTCCCACGGCGACTGCAGGGCGACCCAACGGCGTCCTCGCTGCGAGTATAAAACTCCACTGTTCTCTTCGGACATCACCGAGCCATGGTCTAACCCAGCATCTTCTTAGCCTTGCCCTTCTTCTCCTTCGCCGTCTGATCAGTTTTACAGCTATGACATGATCATCTGCCTGCTGCTGCTGCTGGACAATAAGTATATGTTGCAGTGCGAGCAAGTTCATCATTTATTCGGCCCTGATGATGGTGAGTACGAGAAATACACTGATAAAGATAGGATGAAAAATTGGGTTTTATAGCTCTTCGAGGGCGAACAGTAGGAACGCGCTAGGAACGCAGTGCAAACTCCGTAGAAACGCAATAGTCGTAGTAGGCACCCCGTAGAAACGCCATTAACGCCGCAGGGACGCATTGAGAACGTTGTAAGGTCGCGGACAATAGCTCAAATCCCGAAATATCCGCCCTGACATCGCGGTAAGGACGCCATAGACGTGATGGTGTCGTGGTAAGAACCCCATAGACGTGGTAAGGACGCAGTAAGGTCGCCATTGGTTCCCCCGATCCTTTTCTCCGCGTTTACATGGCGACTCTACCACGTCTGTACTACGTTCCTTTGGCGTTGTTCGGGTTCCTACTGCGATGCTACGGCGACCATGGCGACCTCAGGGCGATCCCACGGCGTCCTGAGCCAGGACGCGCTCAGGACGCCGAACCTCGGCGTTTACTTTGAACATGTCCAAAGTAAACGCCGTCGCTCTGCGACCTTCGGCGTCCTTGGGGTCCCCACGGCGTCTTGATGCGTTCTCACCACGACCCTACGGCGTCCATGGCGTCCCTTCCACGTCCTGGGTCGCCGTAGGGACGCCGTAGGGACGCCAGTCCGGTGTGACGGCTGTATAACATTTATGAAAAGTTTGACCTTCATCTCGCTGAGTTCCTGTAACTGGTATCAAACACACTTTAACCCTTTAACATACAGGCGCTTTCTGACGCCTTTGCAGCAGACGGTCTTTAAACATCATTGTGTCAAAAAGATTTTGCCACAATGTTTACACCTCTTTTTGCCACACTGTTTTCAAAAAGTGTCTGCTGCAGATATCTCAGGATATTATTACGGCAAATAGGCATTGGTTTTATAGTGCAGACAATATATAATGTAGTGTAAACTGCGGGCAAATGCAGTATAGAGGGAAACTGCGGACGGCATAGAATATAGAGTAAAATGCGGCAAATAGGTATTGGTTTTATAGTGCAGACAAAATATAATGTAGAGTAAACTGCGGACAAATGCAATATAGAGTAAACTGCGGACAAATGCAGTATAGAGGGAAACTGCGGACGGCATAGAATAAAGAGTAAAATGCGGACGGCAAATAGGTATTGGTTTTATAGTGCAGACAACATATAATGTAGAGTAAACTGCGGATAAATGCAATATAGAGTAAACTGCGGACAAATGCAGTATAGAGGGAAACTGCGGACGGCATAGAATATAGAGTAAAATGCGGACGGCAAATAGGTATTGGTTTTATAGTGCAGACAATATATAGTGGAAGACAGTGGTGCAGAGGTAGAGCGTCGGCCTCTCGTATCAAAGGTCCCTGGTTCGAGTCCCGTGATGAGCGGGTCCTGACTTTGGGATTTTTCCACACAAACGGCGCGAGTACTGGTGAAGTCTCCAGGAAGCAGACATCGAGCGTGATTAATCTAAGCCCAAGGCTTGTTTCGCAATCGATGTAAAATAAATAAGTTTAAACTAATATATAATGTAGAACTGCGGACAAATGCAAACTAGAGTAAACTGCGGACAAATGCAATATAGAGTAAACTGCGGACAAATGCAGTATAGAGGGAAACTGCGGACGCTATAAAATATAGAGTAAAATACGGACGGCAAATAGGTATTGGTTTTATACTGCAGACAATATATGATATAGAGTAAACTGCGAACAAATGCAATATAGAGTAAACTGCGGACAAATGCAGTATAGAGTAAACTGCGGACAAATGCAGTATAGAGGGAAACTGCGGACGCTATAAAATATAGAGTAAAATACGGACGGCAAATAGGTATTGGTTTTATACTGCAGACAATATATAATATAGAGTAAACTGCGAACAAATGCAATATAGAGTAAACTGCGGACAAATGCAGTATAGAGGGAAACTGCGGACGGTTTAAAATATAGAGTAAAATACGGACGGCAAATAGGTATTGGTTTTATACTGCAGACAATATATAATATAGAGTAAACTGCGGACAAATGCAATATAGAGTAAACTGCGGACAAATGCAGTATAGAAGGAAAATGCGGACGGCATAGAATATAGAGTAAAATACGGACGGCATAGGTATTGGTTTTATAATGCAGACAATATATAATGTAGAGGTAACTGCGGACAAATGCAGTATTGAGTAAACTGCGGACAAATGCAATATAGAGTAAACTGCGGAGAAATGCAATATAGAGCAAACTTCGGACAATTTCAATAGAGTAAACTGCGGACAAATGCAATATAGAGTAAACTGCGGACAAATGCAGTATAGAGGGAAAATGCGGACGCTATAGAATATAGAGTAAAATGTGGACGGCATAGGTATTGGTTTTATACTGCAGACAATATGTAATGTAGAGTAAACTGCGGACAAATGCAGTATAGAGTAAACTGCGGACAAATGCAGTATAGAAGAAACTGCGGACAAATGCAGTATAGAACAATTAAAATGTTTTTCTACCATAACATTAAAAACGAAAAAAAAAAAATGTTTTAATTAACAAGATAAAAAAAGGGCCGACAATTGCAGTACCAAACTGTCAATTATTGTTCAAATCATTTAAAGAATTAAAAATCGTCACTATAATAATTGCACTCAACAAACAATTTGTTCTTACCATATACAAATACATATTATAGCGTCCACATTTTCCCTAAGAGGGGCCTCTATATTTAGGTTTCCCTCTATACTGCATTTGTCCGCAGTTTACTCTATATTGCATTTGTCCGCAGAACGCGTCCGCAGTTTAGACCCTCCCATCGAATTGGTGATAACGATTCCGTAGCCATTTGGATGTTGCAAATACATAATGCATTTTAGATTGTTTTTCACACAAGCAAATACAAATGAACAGCTATCGGCGAATTTAAAGCTTAACATTTTCCCACATACTGACGCTTCCTGAAATATCTGCAGCAGACACGTTTTGAAAACATTGTGGCAAAACGAGGTACTGCTCCAAATGAAAATTATCTCTGTATAAAAAAGTCAAGTTTTAAAAAAGAGGTGTAAACATTGTGGCAAAATGAAGAAAATTTGTGTAAGCCAATTTTACTTTAAATGACGACAACGTGGACAGTCATTAAGACCTCAAATCGCATAACGCGGTTTAATTATATTTCGCTCTAATTCTTGTATATATGTATCAATAAGTACCTTGCTTAGATCAAGCTACCGTTAGAAAGACACTTTTAAATGTCATTTAACCAATATACAACCGTCAGAAATAACTCCTGTCACGAGAGATTCCTGAAAGCTAAAGTGTCGAAATAGTTTCTCGTATATCACAGAATGACAAGCAATAATGCGACTATCAGGAAATTACCCACATAAAACACACACAAAAAGCGTTTGTGTTCGCCATCGTCAAATGTCACCATGGAAGTGATGATGCGAATGGACATGGTTTTGTACTTTCGCTCGACGGTATGACATTGTCTTCATCTATTTGATTTTTCGTTATGGAATTCTGTCATTTTTTAAAAATTACATTGTGTTTTTTGTTAACACTGAAATCTCTGGCTTTTCTCAATGCATGTTGTTATACGTATTATTAATGCATGCATTCTTTCTTGTTTTAACACTTAAGCTTAAATGAGTATACATATATTAATATATTAAAGGAAAACAATATTAATCATTCCTGTAGATATTTGCTGTACATAGACGTGGATGCTTCTTATCCGAACACAAACACTGTCAGTTAGGTTTTCCGTTATATCGATAAGAGTTCACTAATGATGCAGCTTCTCCAAAGTTATCAAAATCAAATTATGAAATCACCGAATTTGTTTAAGAACGATTTGGACAATTCGTAACAATATATCGGCACAAACCATGGAAGTTGACTAATTATATAACTATATTTATTTCATCTCCCACTAGAAACTAGCGATTTCATTGGACAAGAGCAGTGACGTGGTGACCCCCTAAATTTCTATAGTTGGTCAGTAAATTTCTCTAGTGGGTCAGTCTCGACAAAATGGCCGCCATACATCGATTCTTTCTTTAAAATCACCTTTTTCTATCCCAAAATTACGGAAATCACTAACAATATTACAACTGTAAATTGTGTTTATGAAAATGAACACAAATTTTTTCCTAAGTGGGTCAGTAACAGATCAAATAACTGATTTATTTCATGAACCACCTTTCATAAGCAAAACAAATGGATATTGTTTTATTTCATTTTTTAAGTGGGTTTAATATTGTAAACGTTAATGTAAAAGAAAAACAATATCAAATCTTTTTATTCTCATGAAAGGTGGTCGATGAAATAAATCAGTTATGTTGTCTGTTACTGACCCACTACGGACAAAATAGGGGGGTCTGGAATGTATTGCTCTTTACGATAACTAGGTTATCTACCCTTGATTACTCTTCAATTGCGCATGCGCATTCATGTGAATTTTACTTCTGGGGAATACTTTCGAATTGTCATTCAAGCGAAAAAGAACAATATTGCTAACACTGTGGAGAATTTGATAAAACAAAGTTATACCCTTGCCGGTTCGTCTCTTTTCCCTACTGAAAGTGGATTGACAAAGGAATTTTCAACATGGGAATGTTAACTGATGATGATTTATTGTTTTGTTTATCATCAATATCGCGAGATTAACAGACGAGCAAAATGTATATTTACTGAATGATGGATGGTGTATGAGAGGAACGATTTATTGGTCTGGAATTAAATTAATAAGAACTACAAAAGTGTATTAGTGGAAATGAAAATTAAACTGGCAAATAGGAGAAGCTGCTCATTATGAATTTTTTTTTCTTCTGCCACAATGTTTTCAAAAGTGATCTGCTGCTGATGTGTCTGGGGGAAAAGGGTTCAGTTATATTTTCAAAAGCGTAGTCAAGTCAGTGGCACATTTTTAACCCTTTCCTACTTGCAAACACATTTTGATGCGTCTGCAACATACAATTATTGTTAACATAATGGCACTTGTTCATAATGAGCAATTTCACCTTTTACAACAATGTTATTTAATTCAATAATTCTCCTATCATTTTTAAATAGTGATATTCATGTTGTTGTTTTCAAGCTCTACTTCTGCATATATGAGCCGTCACGCGAGAAAACCAACATTGTGGCATCTGCGTAATGTGTTGACCAGATTAGCTTGCGATGTCCGCACAGACTGATCTGGGTCGACACATTCCACATCAGGGGGGGAATAGACTAATGATTCCCGAAAAAGAAAATCAACAGGAGGCGAAACGTGTCTGTACAAGTAAACCTGCGCGGCATGATTAGGATGATCCGTGTCGACTCTTTACGCAGAGACCACAATGTTTGTTTTCTCGCGAGACGGCTCATATGTTGAATGTATATCTAACTTTTCCCAGACGCATTTAACGAGATTTTAGCAATTTTTGTCAAGATGTTTTCAAAGTCGTCTACTGCAGAATTGTTCAAACCCATATGCAGCTGATGACTTGGGAAATGTGTAGGCCAAACTTTGGAAAGTCTTTTTAAAAAAATGGTACAGTTTGTACTTTGTGACAAAATGAGGAATTGCTCTGAAGAGAATTTAACCTTTTGCCACAATGTTTCTAAATATCTTCTGTGTGTGGCATTTGTAAATTTGACTATTGCACATTAAAGATATAATAAAGTTCAATTTTTAATTTCATATTTATGCCCTTTAACTCATTCCCACTTGCAGATGTATTTTGACACATCTGCAGCAGGCAGGATTTGAAAATATTGAGGCAAAAGGAGAATATACTTATTACCCTTCCCACGTAATTACCTAATACAACTGTAGATCATCAATTAACAATTAACGGAGACACTCCCAATGTGCACGAGCCAGAACGTGGAAACCGTTATTACCATCAACGATGCACGTGAGTCATTTCATGCTAATACTTTTAGTCCCGTTATTGCTGACCAAATCGTGACAGCTGCAAAAACACAAACGAGTTTACGCGGGGGTGTGCACGAGCCTACCCGAAGTAACCGGGATACACGAGTTAAAATAACTCCACAACGATCACCGACGTTGAGACAACCAAATAGAATACCTGTGCACATTACGCGACAAAAGGAAGCTATTCGGTCAAACCGTGACTCAAGTGATACAGTGTCGTTTAAAAAGGATGTTACTTTTTGTAGTGAAGGGAACACTCCTTTATTTGAAAGTCATGACGGAAACATTGACATGAATTATACCTGTGATGGAACAAAAGTTGGCTCATACACAAACCGTGATGAAAACATAGACACATATACAAATTGTGAAGAATACATAGAAACAAATACAAATCGCGATGACGACAATATGGACGAGGACTTCATTGAAAGCGTGGTTAAAAAGACGAAAAGGTTTCATTTAGGCGGCTTTAAGTCATCAGTGAAAGTACCCAAACTTGTGAATTATGTTAAAAATAGAGGCCTTAAAGTCACTATGATTAGAGTGTTCCCCCTAAAATATGGACGGTCTGTCATTATCAGGCTTAATGTTGAAGCACCACAATCAAACAAATTAACTGAACCTGGCTTTTGGCCCCGCGGTGTGACATGTAGACCCTGGCTGTCCAAAAACAGTTATATGAAGCAATTTCGTAAAGTCACAGACAATGATAAGTGTGAATCAGACGACACAGATTTGAGTGGTGATATTGTTCATAGAAATAACAACAATCCTAGGAGGTATAATTCCCGTGTTGTTGATAAGCAGGGTGGCCGTTATGAGCGTGATGATAGCTACGGGAAATCCCACAGCGATTATTATGATTATAATGGTAACGACTATGATCAATATGTTAACTATGGATATCGTGATGATACAAAATCCAATGAAGGACATGCGGGATATTCATAATAATGTATCCTCTGTTGTTTGTCCTTGTATGTAGTACATTATTTTTGTTGACTACCTTTACCCTTCAGATGCTTGATTTAAAATTTTATTCGTGGAACGCCACTGGCCTTATGTCCAGTGCCTACTATCTCAGTAATGTTATTGACTCTGAGTCAATATATATATGCGGTATTTCCGAACATTGGCTATATCCGTCTGAATTACATTTTCTGAATAGCATACATCCAAACTTTAATGGGGTGGGCGTATGCGATTCAGATCTCAACATCTATAGTAACAGAAAAGTTGAAAAAGGTGGCATTGCCTTGATGTGGAATAAAAGGTTAGATCATATGGTTACACCACTGTGTATAGACTCTGACAGGAGTATGGGTATACAGGTGCGGATGTCACGTGACTCCTACTTGTATATCATACAGGTATATTTGCCATGCTCTAACCATAGTATTGTACATTATCGGGAGAATATGGAGATTTTGCATGATTTGATTAGCATGTATTCTCAGACAGGAAGAGTTGTATTGATGGGTGATTTTAATGCCCATATAAATGGCAAAACATTTATTAAGCAAATTGACAGGAGGGGTACTGCATTGTGCGAACTAATCACTCTTTTCAATTTGTTTAATATTACAACCTCAAAGTTGTGTTCCGGAGCAGACTCGAGTTATGTGTCTTATGACAAAAGCTCTAGGTCATTGATACATGTAGATCATGTCATTGTCTCGGACGAGCTATCGCTCTACGTGAAATACTGTAAAATCCTGGACGATAATTGTATTAATGTTTCTTGTCACCGTCCAATAGTATTTTACATTGAAGTTATGTCTCATGATTGCGTTACTCACTGTTTTGATATGTCAGTCAAATGGCACAGGGTGTCCGATGAACAGCTTCGTAACTATGATTTTAACGTCAGTGCTCGTCTTAAAGACAGTGTAGATCAGTTACCAGTTAACGATATACACTGTTTTATAGACAATCTATACCATTGTATTTCGTCTGATATCAACACAGCTTCCAATGCTCATCTACCTCACTCAACATATCGTTCATACCTAAAGCCATATTGGTCGGCCGATCTCAAAAAATCGCATGCGAGTATGAGAAATAAACGCACGGCCTGGATTGTCTCCGGCAGGCCAAGGGGCAGTGAATTCTCAAGTTATAGAGAATATAAGGAAGCTAAAAGATGTTTTCGAGCATATCATAGAAACAGTTCCCTTAAATATTTACAAAAGGTTAATAGTGATATTGATAGTGCATCTGGTGTTGATAGTCCATTATTTTGGAGATTGTTTAATAGGAAAAGAAGACAAGTGAATTCAAATGTTTCTAGTGAGATTAAATTTGACGAAGTTGTAATTCGGGACCCAGAATTGATCTGCCATGAATGGGGTCGACACTTTGCATCCCTTTACTCAGATACAGAATGTAAGACTTACGATAATACGCAATTTGAGACCGTAACAACGTGTACAAACTTTTTAAAAGAAGAGTCTATTGTGGTTGATGGTGATCACATTTCTCAAGAGGAAGTGTTATCGGCATTATCTACTTTAAAAAGTGGCAAAATGTGTGGTATAGATCGAGTAAGCAACGAACACCTCATCCATGGTGGATTAATGGTAAAACATTACTTATCGGTATTTTTTGACTTAATGTATTGTAATAGTTATGTTCCCACAGCACTAAAACGTGGTACTATTTTAACGTTGTACAAAGGGGCTAGCAAACCAAAAAATGAGCCTAATAGCTATCGAGCCATAACCCTTTCATCATCTATTTTAAAATAATACGAAAAAGTACTGCTACAACGTTTACACAGGTCAATTAATAAACCGTTACACTTTCTCCAGGGTGGGTTTCAGTCCTACATGGGAAGTTCTATGACATCCTTCATTCTGAAAGAAAGTATACAGTTTTGCAAAGAAAACAACAGTAAATTATTTGCGTGTTTTTTAGACGCTCGTCAAGCATTTGATCGTGTATGGCATAATGGTCTCTTTTACAAGCTAAATGAACTTGGCGTTAGTTATAAGCTTTTAAAAATAGTTATTACAGGGGACCAGGCAAGGTGGCGTCTGGTCACCATTTTTGTATCTTGTTTATATTAACTCACTACTTGACCAGTTAGTTAACAGTAAATTGGGTTTCCAGATTGAAGGGTCTCATTTCTGTGCTCCGTCCTTTGCAGATGACATGACAATTCTATCTTTGTCTAGCAAAGCCTTACAGGAAATGATTAATATCTATTATGAATATTCTTGCCTTTGGAGGTACCAATACAATTCTGGCAAGTGTGCCGTTGTCACGTTCAATGAATCTAAGCGTGTATACAAACGCAATTATCGGTCCTGGGTAGTTGGTAATAATGCCATTTGTGAGAGAGAGGAATATAACCATTTAGGTATAATATGTAATAAGTATACTAACTCTACTCTCATTGTCAAGCAAGTTGATAGAAAATTAAGGGGTGCTTTCTTCGGTCTAATCAAAGACGGGTTATATATAAATGGGTTAAATCCATTAACCAGTTACAGTATTTATAGGTCGATTGTTATCCCGAGAGCTCTATTCGGATGTGAATTGTTACAATCGCTGTCTGATCGGGATATGTTGACAATGGAAAGGTCGCATAGACTTTGTTTAAAGCAGATTCAGGGTTTACAAATAAGATCAAGAACAGATATTGTTCTTGGTCTTATTTGTGCTCTTCCTATTGAAGCTGACATTGAGAAGAGAAAACTCTCCTTTCTTGGTCAACTTTGCCGTTTGGAGAGGGATTGTGCAACAAAACGTTTCTTTTTATTGCGGCTCCTTTCCTTCGTAAATAGTAATTCCGATACCGGGTTTGTTTCTGATATTGCATATATGCTAAACAAGTTTAACATTTACAATGTTTTAGAAGATTACATTAATTATGGTGTATTCCCAAGCAAAACTATTTGGAAACATTGTATTGATACAAAAGTATCACATTACTATATCGGTAAATGGAATGAAAGAACATCTACCGCGCAGTTTGTTCTATATAGGCAATTACAGAAACGATTCGCAATCAGTCCTGTATGGGATTATGCTAAGCGTAATCCGAATATGCTTCGTGTTTGCTTTTCCATCGCTCAGCTAATTGCGTACACTGCTCACACTGAGTGTTCTCAGTGTACACGCTGTGGATGTAGCGATGTTAGAACGAGCCTTACTGAGCATATCTTGATAAACTGTACCAGTGTACGGTCATGTACTATTTCCTTTCAGAACAGAACCCTTTTAAAGTTTAGTGGATCTGTTTCCAACTTATTAGTGCCATTGGAAGGAAATGATTTTGTTGCTGCCTTGTTCGGTTTGAACCCGATCGTAGACAATGAGTTACACGGCAACTATGATAACTTTTATAAGCATGTTGCGTTGTTCTTACATTCCATATGGACATGTTATAAATACCTTGTGCAAGTGTAAATACTTTGTTCAAAGTTAAATAAGATGTACATATTTCAGTCTTCATATCTGCCTGCCTGTATGTCTGTCTGTCTGTCTGTCTGTCTCTCTGTCTGTCTGTCTGTCTCTCTGTCTCTGTCTCTGTCTCTCTCTCTCTCTCTCTCTTCTCTCTCTCTCTCTCTCTCTCTCTCTGTCTCTCTGTCTGTCTGTCTGTCTGTCTGTCTGTCTGTCTGTCTGTCTGTCTGTCTGTCTCTCTCTCTCTCTCTCTCTCTCTCTCTCTCTCTCTCCTCTCTCCCTCTCTCTCTCTCTTTCTCTCCTCTCTCTCTCTCTCTCTCTCTCTCTCTCTCTCGTATAATTTTGTAATAAATTGTGCTTATATGTATTGTTTGTATTATAAATTATAAAATGAAATCTTCTGTATAGGAGGAAATAATAATAAAAAAAAAATACTTTGTTCAAAGTTAAATAAGATGTACATATTTCAGTCTTCATATCTGCCTGCCTGTCTGTCTGTCTGTCTGTCTGTCTGTCTGTCTGTCTGTCTGTCTCTCTCTCTCTCTCTCTCTCTCTCTCTCTCTCTCTCTCTCTCTCTCTGTCTCTCTCTCTCTCTCTCTCTCTGTCTCTCTCTGTCTCTCTCTGTCTCTGTCTCTGTCTCTGTCTCTCTGTCTCTCTCTCTCGCTCTGTCTCTCTCTCTCTCTCTCTCTCTCTCTCTCTCTCTCTCTCTCTCTCTCTCTCTCTCTCTCTCTCTCTCTCTCTCTCTCTCTCTCTCTCTCTCTCTCTCTCTCTCTCTCTCTCTCTCTCTCTCTCTCGTATAATTTTGTAATAAATTGTGTTTATATGTATTGTTTGTATTATAAATTATAAAATGAAATCTTCTGTATAGGAGGAAATAATAATACAAAAAAAAAAAATATTTTTTTTTCATGAATATTAATGAGATCTTTATGACCTGCATATCTTTGAAGATACGACCCCTGCAGCGGTGCGAGCTTGTTAATTAGACAATCAGTCATGCAAGCGTGAAGTCGATGTATACAAGCGGATTCTACAATCGCCGACAGAGTAGACACAGTATGAATTGAATAGTAAAATACACAGTTAGTTAGAGATTTCAATTAGCTTCCATAAACTATATTTTAAAGTACTGTACGATTTTAGTTGTTGAACATATTGGTAAAAAAGTAATACGAGGGTATGAATTTTAACATTTCCAGACCGCGTATACATACGATAATCACTGAGAAGGTGGGGATGCTACTATATGCCTTAAGAAGAATATGCAGCAGTTGACTTTCGAAAACATTGTGACAAGCAGAGGACGTTCGAAAACATTATGACAAGCAGAAGACGTTCGAAAGCATTATGACAAGCAGAGGACGTTCGAAAACATTGTGAAAAAAGCAGAAATTTCTTATGATGAGCAATTTTTGAATGAAGCAATGTTTTCAATTTCTTTCAATTATAAATCATTTTTAGAGATATCAATTGATTTTGTCTACATGTTGTTAAAGTCATCTGCTGCAGATTATAAAGCCACACGTAACTCTGACTGAATGCCGTAACCTTCTTCCCCCTGGTGACAATATTTCTAAACAGATCGGATGAATTTTGGTAAAAATGTCGCCCAACAAACATTAATTTTGTTTTAAAATGTTTTCACATCAAGCCAGTACTTTTGGACAGGATTTTTGATGAGGCAGCAACCCAAGTTCCTCATAGCATTCAATTATATTAACAATTTTGAAAGCAGCCCCACCTAAGGAAATTATTTTGAAATCTGTCCATTGGTGAGAGAAGTTGTTACTAGGAAATTGTTAACAGGCCATCGTGGGATGGCTGTGAAAACTTGTTGAAATCGACTTTAAGTTTAAACATAAATCCATCAATCCTTTAGCGACAATGTTTTAAATTGAACTTTAAAAAATAAGTAAAGTTGTATTTCTAGTTTATTCATTGTTGTTTTCGCGCGCCTCGCTGATTGCTTTGTCTATGTCCGCAATGTTGTCAAAAGGTAGTCCCCGGAAGGAGAATATTGAGTAACGTCCCTTGGCAATCAAGGGACGTTACCTAGTTATCGTAAAGAGCAATAGGGGGACTCGGCTAACGGCTCGCCCCCATAAATTCCACAGACCCCCTATTTTGCCGTAGTGGGTCAGTAACAGAATACATAAATAATAATCTTAGTGAACTGAGTTGTATAGTATATACTCGACTATCCATGACTCGCTCCCGTACGCATTTCGAATGCAGAGGAAGGAACTCATCTACTACATGTAAACTCATCACCACACCAGTATTATTGTTCGGTTGAAGCTCTTTACTTTTGAATCTAAGTTGTTTTCTCACGGTAGGTCAATTTCAGTCACGCGCATTTGTTAAATTCTCGCTAGATGAGATTGTGTAAGGAAATCGAATAAGAGTCATCTAAAGATCGGAGCGAATTATGAAGCGTTAACAATATGAGAATGTGTGTTTATAATATTGCTAGTTAGTAAGTCCATTGCATGACGAAGTTCATTTATAAAGGACTATATCTAATAATACTTTATCGTATTATACAGAAGTTTTCATCGAGTCAAGTCTAGATTGGCTTTTATTTATTAGTTCGTCAAGTTTTGCTCTCTGGTCATATATGGTCAACTGGTAAGACAGCGCGGATATTCCGGCTGGCCCGACTCTCTACTGCTGATACGGGCTTCACAAAATCGGCTCCAATAGACATTGGGTTATTATGATAATCTTTTAAGAAATGGTAACCAAAGATCGAGACCATTGTTTCCTCCATTTTGCCAAATAATGTTAAATTAATTTGGCTTACATATTATCTATGGACATTTATATACCCAAATACCTTATCTATTTTTCTGAAAGTACATCGCTTATTACCATGTTAGCAATAACAGAATCGACGTGGGTCCCATAAGAAAAGTTTCGTTTTTCTTATCAGCTTTGAGACTGTTTTCATCTCTTACTTGTATTACTTGATCAAAACCATCCATCCCTTTGTTCCTATACCGCTGTGTCTCGTTGGTCAATAAAACATTCTATCTGCTTTTATGTGGCCAGTCAATAGAAAGACTTCTTCAACGACACTCTGCGAAGATCAACTGATACCTTTTAACGACCAATGTATATTTAGATCAGACAGTAATTCCTCGTAGTCTGATCTGGCCATACACTGTTCGCTTAATTATCACAGAGGGTTTCATGAAACTCTTGTTAAGCAGTATCTATCTAATCATTAGCTTGCAGGCGGGTCATTTTCGAAACGTGCAATAATGACGTTCAGGTTTTTCAAGTGTCTTGTAGGTCTTGTAGATTGCGCTATTTAATACTGAATTCGAGGTAAATTGTTTTGAATTAATTCATTATAAAAGTGACCCAAATGTTCATTTTATATATTCTTTCAAAGCAGCAGGTTGCTTTTCCACATAGACTGTTAGCCGAATAACGCTTGTCACATTTAACTTTGTAAACGTCATACAGAATGTTGGTCGAGCTGGGATTCGAACTCACATCCCCTTGATTGACAGCCCGCGTCACAACCGTCTGCACTACCGGGCCTCGGCAATTCAGATTTTCAGCATGATGCTTGTCGTAAAAGAAACTTGATATATATAAGCATTATGTACCCAAGGTCGTATTTATTGTAGTATGTAACGTATGTTTTGGTTCTTTCATATATGAGTCGGACTCGAGGAAAAACAATCTCATGGTGTAGAAAAATTAGTGTAGAAAAGCTGTTCGCGCAATCATGCAATGATATCAATATATGCACAAAGTGCGATACCGGATTCATATTACTATTGTGAAAAATATGCGACTAGTGCAGAACCAGCCAATATGTGGATGCGAAGGGTAATCTTAATCTTCACCATACGTACAGTCTGCTCGACGATGGCCTAAAGAGGTATATGTCTGGTTTTCCTGTAAGGCCACTAGGGTCTTATTGATTCTCCGTAACGGGATTAGTATTATAAAGTTACAATGGCGTAACACTAATGGGGCTACAGCTCTAGTATTTCGTCAATCAGTACACCTAGGACTTAATAACATACAGACGGGCGATGAAGGCACTGATGAAGCTGTCAAGATGCAAACGCTCGCCTGGATCTTCAATGTACGCAGATGCATTAATACCCCGACTCGCTAGGATAGGTTCATATATAAAAGAAAGTATGAAATATATTGTGTGTTGTTGCAATATAATTTCCTTGAAAAATAAAAAAAATACGTTAACTCTGTGAGGAGACTTTATAAATTTGTTTCTATTGTATTTTACGTCGCTATCCACAATTGTTCAGTTCTTTCTCGGTAATCCATAGGCTATGTGTACTTTCTTTGGTATGACCGAGCCTGGGATTGAACTGACGACCTGCCGCACTCAGGGCGGACGCTATTCCACTACCACACTGAGGCGGTAAACGCATTAGGTTAGTATGCAATAAGGATGCATTTGTTTAACACGGTTGTTGAATAGAGAATTACAGCTATAAACAACATTTTGAACGTCAAATCTGCCGGGGTAATAGGTCGTATTTTATGATATATCACACTAAATAAGAATTATGCTTTCATAAATAATAATCGTATCGACGCGGGCTGCCATTCCAGGGATTGTAAGTTGGATTCCCGGCTTGACCGAAAATTCTTGTCGACGTTTGACAAAAATCAATGTAACAAGCGCCATTTTCCTTCCACAAACGAGGTCAGTGTTTGTGGAAAAACAGCCAGTTGATTGGAAAGTCTGTTGTTTGGAGTACTGACGTGTATTGTTGAAAACGGCGTTAAACTCCGTTCAATCAATCAATTAATTAATTGCAACTACCCATGGAATGATTGTTTTTCACAAACAAAGATTTACCTAAATATGCAAAGTCTTCAAAACAAGATAAAAAGATGAAATTAAATACTTCAGATAAAAAGTTCGGTGCTTCATGAAAAACAAATTTCACGTAAGTCCTACACCCATTGACCGACACTTCAATGCTATAGGATCTAAATAAATATTAGCTTAATGATCTGGATCTACTCTATTCTCAACATCGTTAAGGATGGTTTTCGTAGAGCGCCGCTCATATGAACATTCTAGGTATGTTGCTTGGTTACACAGGCTTGAGGTAACAGCGTGAGATAAAATATGCTGAAAGCGCACTTATTCGCCTCGATGCAAAAACATGTATTTCTGCAATACATTGAAACATTTGAGTTGCGTCAAACAATTCGAAGTCTTTTTGACTCTCCACAGCAGGATCATTGAAAGGTAAAATGGGCGCAACCTAATTTGGCTAAGGTTCTAGTTTGTGTAGTCAAAGTATCTATGAGCACTCAATTACTCGTACACGGACATTAATGACTCTGGTGAGACTCTGCGGATGTACAGGCTCGTCTGAGTCTGCACTGTACGCTGATTCTTTAAGACCCCAAATCGCTAGACGCGACCAATATTTTCTGCAATAAATGCAATATACGTGTGCAAAATAAATCTATTTTATTACATCTTCAAATGTGCATTCCGTATGAACAGTACTCGTTTTATTTTAACTTTGTGTTAATTATGTACTTGATATTGACTGAAGGTATTTAACCTTTTCCCACATTCAGCACTTCTGCAGAAGACGACTTTTAAAATATCTGGGCTTAATTATGGAAAATCTCTATAAATGAAATTTAAATCATTGAAAAGATAAAACAACATTGTGGCAAAAGAAGGAATTGCTAATTTTGATCAATTTCCCTTTTGCCACATTGTTTTCAAAAGCCGTTTGCTGCAAAAGGCGACTGAAAGCCTTTGCGTTTTGGAAAGGGTTCATTAATTATTTGGTCCGACTTTCGGGATACCCATCGAACTGCATTGTACTGTGTTAAACCTTGCACGTGTTTTCTGTATGAGTAATATATACATTTCTACAATGAACCCGATCTTAGCGTATTTATTACACGTGACGATAAATATTTGCTTGTGTATCCAAATTTTTCATGTTTACCCTATTTGGTTTCAGCCTTCTGTGGTTGATCGACAAATAGTGCATATCAGAGGTAAGTTCAGTATACCGCCTCAGTGGTTTAGTAAAAGAGCGTCCGCTTCGAGTACGTGAGGATGCGGGTTCGATCCCCGACCGGCTCATACCAAAGATTGTTAACATTTTAGTAATGGCTTTCCCTGCTTGGCGCTCAGTGTTGACTCGCTTGTGTCAGGATAAATGGACCAGTAGAACTACTAACTTAACCAAGAAACGCCGTGATATAACTGAAAACATGTTGAAAAGAGCGCATACCACAATACACAAATGTGTTCAATATACACTAAGGAATATTCATTTCGTTTAAACGTACCGAAGTCAGTTTTCATGGAAAAACACTAAACCATACTAGGTTTTCGAGAAGCATGTTCTGTGTCAGCAATATTGAATATAGGGGCTGATCAATCTTTGCAAAATCATGTTTTCTTTCATAAAGCAATAATTTGATGCGATGCATCATAATTGGTAATGCAATACATTAATATGATGACTCAGTATGATTAAAAATTGTGTTATCCGTCAAGTCCTGGTTGAAACCATTTTCCCAGCACTCACGCAATTTGCACATTACAATAACGATGGAAACGTCATGTTCTATCCAATTGCAAGGAATAGACATCGCTACAGATGGAATTATAATGTCGTCGCAAATTTTGGTTTATCATGAATGATCACGGAAGTATTGTCATTTATGTAGTTATATTCAGTCGAATATGAAGCTTTAGCACTTCAAATTAAAGAGAGGAGCAAAATAAAGTTAGTACGCAGGCTAAAAACCGATAACAGTTTCCTCTGTGCTTAGAAAGTGGCTGCATTATCGGATTGTTCAGGAGCAATACACTGACTAATCAGAAGAACTATTTGGAGCAATGGCATCATTTCTAAGGTCAGAACAGAGAACCTTTACGGAGTTTTATAGTTTCGGGCCATTTCTTTAAATTTAAGATTTGAAAGCGATTCACATCACACGAAAACCAATCTTCGGAGGGTTGCGAGACCAAGAGATATACTGAGCATGCGCGCAGTCAAATCAGGCATTATTTGAGTTTTCGGAGAACGGCTAGTACATAAAACTGTCGATATAAGTACATGTATGTAACTGGATATTAACATTTTCCCACATGAAACAAATCTACAGCAGAAAACTTTGAAAACATCTCTACAACAATACTAAATCTCTTTTTAAATCGAAGTAATTTCAAGAAAATAGTCATAAGCTGATGAGGTGTCAGAAAACCTCTGTTTATCGGAAAGGGATACAGAAAAACAAATTTATGTCATTACCTCCGATGGTCAGTTTTTCGCATGTCGTGGTCTAAATGTAGTATTTGACAATACTGACCTCATCCTGACAGTTGTATTGACCTCGAACATCGTTTTACGTCATCAAGTCAATGTCCTTCACAAAGATGGTTTGAGATTCCAAAACATGCCCGTGATTTATATCTATCCTTAAAATCATACAATATATCTAAACAGGACCTGGTTAATGCTTCTGTGGTTTCCAGAAGAGATCAGTTGCAAGTGATTGAAGTTTTACCTCTTTCGACATTGCAAGATTTATATTATTAACCACGATCGATCCCATGCATAACGCCTAAAAAGCAAAAGAAATGCAACTGTATTGCATGCTGTAATAACGAGCACAGCTCGGTTTGAGGTTGTACCCGTATTTAAGAAAATGTCCTATACCCAGTATATACATAGAAACATTTTGGCTGTAAATTTTCAATAGCCCACCACCAGCTCGTGAAATTCACAGTAGAACAACACAGAAAAATACATGGAACCATTTCGCTCATTTATCCATATCCGAAATACTGATTATGCGCACTGAGTTCCATTTTGGTACGGTTGGCTTATAAAATCAAAGTGCCGAAGGCACATAAGGTGGCGATCGTATAGAACATCCTAAAAGTGACAAGTAGTATCTCGGTTTAGGCTAGCGGTTTTCAATAATAGTGCACTCTGGTGCGTTTTTTTTTTTTAGAAAAGCTGCATCTTTTGACAGTAGAATTATGTAAGTTTGCCAGAATGTTTGTTTTGGCGATTTTAAGTTACTTTCTTAAATGGGTAATGATGTGTTAAAAATAAGGCCACGCCAAATTTAAGAAACATCTAGTTGGCACACGATAGACCACTGTTTAAGCTCAAGAACGATGAAACTTTATTAGAATGTTTGTATTGGTTATATGTAGGCTAATTCTATTTGCTTATCACATGTCCATCCCAAGGTCGCTAGGCCATATTTAAGTAAAATAGTGTGTACACTTTAGAGACCGAATTTTCTAATTAAGCATGTTGAAACCCTATATCAGAATATTTATCTTGATGACATCTGGGCTATATTCAAAATAGGTCATGTCAGTTCCAAAATAGGCAGAGTGGTTATTGCCAGGGATTTCAAACTGCTTGTCATCGGTTTGGTCCTCGGTCAATGCCGGCATGATTGGATTCCCTTGGACAATTCACATTTAAAAACCTAGAGTGTTAACCCAGGGAGAATGAACAAGTGAACAGTCACCATGATATAACTGAAATAATGTTGACAATGGTATAAACCCGCAAAAGAAAAACTACCAAGAACTAAGTCACTATGCGAAATTGAAGACAATTATTGTGGACTCTCAAGTAGCTGCACGTGGAAGGCATTGGTGCAGTTATAGAGGTGAACGTTACAGGTCTAACCTGGCCATCTTTATTACACCTTTGGTAATGGATGAACTTTCCGTGTGAGGTTTGATGCCTCTGTAGCATACGTATTTTAGAAAACGATCAAACATAAGTTCCTCCATTCCCCATGTTTGCAGCTCTATGGATATTATTCTACCAACTTCTCAGATGCAACACCTTTTCTCTCTGAATTTTAATCTTTTTTCAGAGAAAATGACTTAATTATCATAGAAAGGAAAGTATTTATTAGTTTGGTGGCTGTTTTCAATGATATCTGATATTGAACAGGTCTGTTCAATTCCATGTAGTTCCATCACATTGAGGGTTTTCACCATAGAAAAGTTCAGCTGCCTTTAAAACATTGTAAGCAAAAACAAACAGAAATTGCTCATAATGAACAATTTCTCTATTTGCCAAAATATTCAACTGATACACATATAGACATATTTGATAATACTCGATCTCCAACTCAATTGCGCTACACTTTCAGCATTGATTGATAATTTACACTAGAACGTACAGTGATGGCTGCACTGAGGTGACTCAGTCATGCACTAACATATATGCATCACTAAGTCATCTCATTGTAAACATATTCCAAAGTACAGGAATTGCAACTGTTACCTAATTTATCAATGTACTGGCATCAAAAAGTCAATACGGCAAAATGTATTAAAGAGGCTTCGGAAAAGAGAGATTTAAGTTTAGAAAATACAGTCTAATTATATTAAAAATGTATTTCTTTTTCAGCAATATATGTATTTACGTTTCATTGTCTCCGGTAGATACTAATGAACATATTACCCTATATCCACACATTATACATTTCAATATCTTCTGACAGGGGGCCGGTAACCGGACTAGTATGGGAAAATGAGAAAACGTAAAATGTGTTTGAAGTTGAAATTGGGCATTTTAGAATAAAAATGCCTTAAATTTAATAAAATTCATAATAAACTTATATGAATATTAAACATTTTTCCATATCTGGGCGAAACAACCGCCGCAGAGATGAAAATGAAAAAGAAATTAACATACATAGGTAGTAAACATATAAAATAATGTACAAAACAAAATTAGGAGGTGGAAAGGGTGGTTGGAGGTTAAAACACAAAATTCCTTCTCGTAAATGTTTGAAACAAAGAGAATCTGCAAGCGGGGATGGAGGCAGATGATTGGTTGGTCTGATTCACCTGATACAGTATCTATTAATATCAAAATCACGTGACAGAGATAGAGCCAGTGATTGGCCGATACCCGTCACATTACCCACGCTCTGCAGGCCCCGTCACGTGACCGAGGCACGCCCCAGAGCGTAACCCAATCACGTGACAGGGATCGAGCTAGTGATTGGTTAAAACCAGTCACATTACACAGACACCCTGCAAGCTATATCACGTGACAGAATACATGCCCCAGAGCAACTGAATCAACCCCGCTTAGTGTTAACCACTAAAGATTAAGGTGCGTCAACAATAACATAAATACTTTTATGTTGTCATAAAATCCATATATGTTGACTAATGTACGCATGTAAATATTTATCATTGTCATATTTTCATGTGACTATTGTTTATGGCCAATGGCATGTTTATTTGCCGAATGCCTAATAAAGTTATAAACTGAAACTTCTTATGTCGCCTTTTATTCTGTCACTGAGCGTCAGTACATGCAATTGAAATAGGTAATCTATTTCTTTAAATTTGTAATATACGACATAAAGACAGGACATTTCATTTCGTAGATGTATGGGGAATTATAAAAAATATTTAAATACATCTACAGTCAAAGTCAAATAGTAAATTGTCTATTAAACACGCAGCTTTCACCTTTAGATGGATTGCATGTCAAACCCTCATTGATTGAAAATGCAGTGTTTGATCCTCTAATTGGTATACATGTGACAATCGTGTCTGACAGTGCGTGTATGATAAGAAAAGAAATTGTTTATTCTGTGAAACAGTTTCGACTTCAATTGATGAGGGAGGGGAATAAAAATAACTAAATTAATTAATTAATTTAAGTTGCGTCACAGGGACTTGCTCCCCTAAAAATAGATATGACCTACTCTGTGCATAGATATTAACAAGGGTGGACAAAGTTTTCTGGGTCGCCTCGCTTCAACTCATTTCTTTTCAAAGTATTCGAACAAATATATGAATTTGAAGAACGGAATCGATCAATAATACTTTTCTCTATCGAACTATACCAAAATAACGTGAATTTTTTCTCGCTACGTATGTTATTTCCTTTGAAATATTCGTTAATTCGCCAAAAGGACAACAACCTGGACAATGTTGACAACTATAGGGCCATTACATTAGTAAGTTGCTTTTCTAAAATATTTACAGGGTTTCTAAACAAAAGGATAACTGATTGGGTTGCCAATAATGATATTATAAGTGATGCTCAGTTTGGGTTTAAAAAAGGGTGTTCAACTATCGATGCTATTTTTGTTTTAAACTCTGTTATAAGTAAAGTATTATCTGACAAAGGTAGAATAGCCTGTGCCTTTATTGATTTTTCTAAGGCCTTTGATAGCATATATCGAAAAGAGTTGTGGTTTAAAATGTACCAGTTAGGTATTTCAGGTAAACTATTACGAATTATACGTGACATGTATTCAAAGGTTAAATCACGTGTCAGGGGTTGTAGATCGTATTCCGAATTCTTTGAATGTTCGGTGGGTTTGAAACAAGGGGAGGTAATTTCCCCGATATTATTTTCACTCTTTTTAGAGGACTTAGAGTTATCGTTATTAGATGGAATTCACAGTGGTTTGTCCCTGGAAGATTTGTCCCTTATATTGATGTTGTTTGCGGACGATATGGTCATCTTTGGTAAGTCACCAGCTGATTTGCAGCATAGTTTGGATCTATTGAAAACCTATTGTGGTACATGGGATCTACAGGTTAACCCTGAGAAAAGTAAGATAATCGTTTTTAGGAAGAGGGGGCCTTTACTGGATACTGAAAAGTGGACCTACGATGATATGCCATTGAATACTGTCGATAATTTTAATTATTTGGGGACAGTGTTTAACTATACGGGTAATTTTTCACTGAATCAGGAAAAATTAGCTGGTAAAGGATTGAAAGCTCTTTACACCCTGTTAGCAAATACACGTGATTTTATGTTGAAGCCTAAAACCATCTGCCAGTTATTCGATGCATTCGTTGGCTCTACTCTAAATTATGCATGTGAAGTATGGGGATTTGGTAAATCAAAAACCATTGAACGTATCCATCTGAAATTTTGCAAAGTGCTACTAAAAGTAAAATCATCTACATGCAATATGGGTATATATGGGGAATTAGGGAGATATCCTCTGTATGTGAATAGGTATGTGTGTATAATTAAATATTGGTGTAAGGTTGTTAATACCAATAATGTTATTGTAAAGTTCTTATACAACGAATTAATAAAAGGTTGTCAGAGAGGTGTAAATAATTGGGCAAGTAATGTTAAATCTCTACTAGATACGTATGGGTTTTCATATATATGGAATAACCAAACAGAATCAAACCTGAAACGTTTTCATTTAGAATTTAAGAAAAGAGCTATTGATGTATTTATACAGTCTTGGTATACTAATATGTACAACAGTGGTACATTGCTCACATATAGAACATTTAAAACTACTTTTATGTATGAACACTATTTGGACATTTTACCCACTAAGTTCAGAGTTGTATTTTCACGGATAAGGTTATCTTCTCATCAACTAAGCATAGAAACAGGAAGGTATGGCAATGGTAGAATTGAGCGCAATTTGCGTACTTGTACCTTTTGCAATACTTGTGATATCGAAGATGAGTATCATTTTATAATTGTATGCCCATCTTATATGGATATACGGAAACAATACATTCGTCAGTATTTCTATATTAGACCGAGTGTATATAAATTCACTGAACTTATGTCTTCTCACAAAAAAACAGTTTTGTGGAATCTTGGTAAATACATGTATCATGCCATCCTATTAAGACAAGCTAATGTCAACACTGTTATATGATTACAATTTTGGTTGTTACCTGAAATAGAGTTCCAGACATATATTTTATTGTTTATGCGTGATGTTTGGTTCACCCTCCAAATATAATGTTGCTTCAGTTTATTGATTGGTTGAGTTGTGCTGTGAAGATTCGCAGCAGGGCTCAATTATCAATATACTTAACTATTATCACTAGGATTTGAATCGAATTATTATCATTTTGACTATATATGTTATACTATTATTATTACTAGCTTAAACATACTACTGAAATTATGTCACGTTGATATCTAAAATGTATATACACTTATGATGTAACAAGAAACATGTATGTTTACGTTACGAAATAAAGAAATTTGAATCTTGAATCTTGAATCTTGTTAATATCTATGCATAGAGTAGGTCATATCTATTTTTAGAGGAGCAAGTCCCTGTGGTTGCGTGTTCCCTTTTCTGTTTCCCTTTCACCTAAAGCAAACATGTCGAGAGCCTTGTTTTTGTTGTCTTCATTAAATCTGAAATAAACCAAATTGTATATGTCAAATCTGCATTTTGAACAATAAAAAAATATCTTTAACAATGCTCTAATAATATGTTAACATAATCTTTTTTTTGAGAAACATATACTATATGATCGATATAACTAAATATTTATATCAAAACATTCCTGTTTTCAATTACGAAGTCATCTGATCGTAAAATAGCTAGCTGAAATAACAATCAAGATGACATCAATAATACCGACTATCTAAACTACATCGCGATATCAACAGGTCCCGGCCGGTCCCGGCAGATCCCGGTCCCGGCAGATCCCGGTCCCGGCGAATAGAAGTCGTCCAAATATTCACACCAATTTAACATCAAGAAATATATTTCGGATTAGGTGAACATTGAAATAAGATAAAATAAGATAAGACAATGGTTTATTAACGTGACCTTTGTGAATTTACATACACGAATAATACATTTTAGACACATTTTACCACACCCGGCCCATTGGGCCCATGGTTCACCATAAAATATATACATGAACTCATAAAGTCACATGAAATTAGTTATTTACAAATATACAATAATTTGGTAACAGTGTGTGGAATGAGACATCGCACTACATATGCAAATGTCTATTTTCAAACAGTGAAACACGATCTTCCCTAATGCTTCAAGGAAGCTAATTTACAGGGGTAAAAAGGGTTACTCTCAAGGTAATTTATCTACCATACATAGCTGACCCCCTCCTTAGGTAGCTCTTAATAATGAATTTCGGACGAACTTTTACGCTGGTGAGCATTGATAAGAAATGAAAGTTTTTCGTGATCTCTTATTTCATTAAGAATAGAAGTCATTTAACTGAACTAAGAACATATCATTTCGAATGTCTACATAAAAGTCACATTTTATAAAAAAAATTAGTTTCGTCTTCTACAGAGTTTGATTGGCACATTTAACATAGTCTTTGCTCAGGACTTTCTCCGATATATCGTCCAGTCTCGATTCCAAGAGGTAAGATACCACAACTGAATTGCACAAGAAGTGATCGCTCATATTTCTGCAGGTTTAACAGTGTAAAGTGTTCATTTTTAAACTCACTGTTGAATTGTATATA
Organism: Serripes groenlandicus; assembly: GCA_031761405.1. Classification (NCBI taxonomy): domain Eukaryota; kingdom Metazoa; phylum Mollusca; class Bivalvia; order Cardiida; family Cardiidae; genus Serripes; species Serripes groenlandicus. The sequence continues at coordinate 53,150,141 of JASEVX010000011.1, read as the reverse complement.
GGTCCTTAGTTTAAGAGTTGTTTGCAGACTGTTCATCACAGTCTATAGTCTTGATTTAATGTATGTTTCGTAATACGATTATCTTCAAACTTAATTAGTCTATTCAAGTAACGAATTAGATTGGTCCAGCATCTATATATGATAGGAATCCATCCTATGTCTCCGTTTATAGCAGTGAGCGGTGCAAATCTGTGAACACCAAGATAATATCGGATAGCCCTATGTTGTAGATTGCCTATAGTCTGATACTTGAGAGGTATCCCTACACACCAGAACAATAATCCAAAATCGAAACAAAGCCAGATTCATATAACTTTTCAAATGTTTTAAGTCCAACGTCTTTTAAAAAGTGTATTTTCGAAATTATCATTCCCAATGCTCGACCCGCGCCTTTTGACATATTGTAAACCTCGTAGGTCTTTTCAGAAGATACGAAAGTAGTTTATGGGCCTTTTTTTTTTGGCGAAGTGTTTTGAGTATCACGAGAGTACTTTGCATGGCAGGTAAAACGCGCATTGATATGTATTATATGCCTAATCTTGAAGAATACTAGTATTTACATATTTCAACTCGATAAATTTCAAATCTTAGTTTTGATCCGGTACCAAAATAGCAATTACGGGATTATTGTTAACCGTGTCTCTGCATCACTGATGGGAGTACTTGGCGTTTTCTATTTGAAGTTTATTAGGTTTGCAGTATTGCATAATAATCTAACAGGCTGTCCAAACTTCCGTATGTAACATTTGTAGTCGTTGTTGTTTTTCGTTGTTGTTTCTGGTAGCATAGTGACAAATGCTAAACCAATCGTCACAAAAATCAAAGTAACATTTTTCTATAGTCATATTTTCCACAAAAGATAGCATTGTTTTAAAATACAAATCACGTGTACTTACTACAAATAAATAACGAATACAACAATAATAATTACAAGAACTATTTTGTTTATAGAAAACGCTGTCAACCAGAACTTGTTATTCGTCTGCGGGTCTGCTAACATTCATTTCTACATTTCAGGTAGGAATCTTTACTTCTTTCGTTTCCCCCCGAATAACATAAATTATCACAAAACAATTTCACTATGTATGTAGTGGTTCGTATGGTTTAAGATAGAAAGTCACGCTGTATAGTAGAATGATGCATAGATATCTGAGACTAAGAATCAACGATTTTTCTTGTTTTCCCTCACTGTCTGTTCCATGCCCTTCTTAGTAATTTTGTCTGCTCCCCAATGCTACAAAATACAAATTGTCTGAATGTTTTTAATGACTGGGTCAACAGAAATGATGACGTTTCTATGTGTCATAGTTTACAAAGAAACTGAATATATTGTCAGTATATAGCTTGACGAAAACTGGTGGGCGTCTTCTTGTGAAATTAATATGATTTCTAAAGTGTTAACTGTTAATATTGACACATTTTTGAAGCATGGCTTTTTGTTATTTATGTTTCTTACTGCCTTAATCAGACACAGCAAGGGGTGACAACATTCACTATAGCATATTGTCAAAATACTGTCATTGCAATTGCAATACTGGTTAGAGGAAACCCACTTTCAGGTTTTCAGTTAAGTTAACCAAAAGCATTTTTCAGATATTTGATATCTTCCAAGCCACCATGACTGATGCAAGCAGGAATCAGAACGGGGATCTGGTCACAAACCCTCGAATTAAATCACTCAGCCATGGAATCCTCAGATTTGATGAACCATATCTTGCCACATTGATTTTAATGTATGTTAAATATTAACTCTTTTCCACATTCAAGCACACGTTTTAAACTTAAGGTATCCCTGTAGCTAATTACCTTTGAAAACTTTGCGTACATAATGGGCAATATAAATAGTTACAATTTGATTTATAGAGATTTCCATGGTTTTTGCCAAGATGTTTTCAAAGTCATCTGCTGCAGATTGGTTATATGGGGAAGGGTAAAATGATAGGAATAGTCTAGAAAATAACCTTCCTTTTTATTTTACTAATATCGAGGTGCACAATGTTGCCTGTAGTAGGGGAAATGTGAGTTATGTATGAATTGCCATTTATCGGAAACCCATCTTAGCTGGCAACTTTTTGAGTTGATTGCCTTGTCAGGGATCACTTATCTGTTTATTTGTTCATCTTACCATTTGTTAAACGCTCAATTACTTACACACTTGTAAATGGTACGTGTGTTCCTTCAATCTCTCTTGATTTTTAATTTGTTTACACATCTTTATTTTCAATTTGATGTGGGCATCTACAAATATTACTTTCCAAACATAAGAATAAATAAATAAAATAAATAATGTTCTCACTATTGGGGAAGTTATCTTATATCTAATCAATCAGCAAATGTAAACAATTAGTCACACTACAATAAATCCACCTGTTACACATTTGCATTCCATGACATTTCAGACTAACCTTAACATTGTAGTCCAATCTGAAGGAAGCTAGCTTGACTATTTCTAAAATGTCTGAATTAAAATTCTCAATGAGACTTCATGTTCAAAATAAATTCACAAAAGTATTAAAGTTGAATTTCCATACGCAGTCGATTTATGTTTATATTAAAAAGCCGTCTACTTAAAGAATGTATGCTTTAAAATGTTCATTTTGACTTCTTGATCTTTAAGAGTTAATAAGTTCCCTACACCAAATACCAGTTGAAAACGGCGTTAAAACCCGATCAATTAACCAATCACCTTTCACATGATTCGCTGTTTATGTGACAAAAACCCGAGTGAAAAAAGTAAAAGTTTGAAAAGCATGGTTCCTGATACAGAGTTGACAACATTGTGGTAACATGAACACATTTATTTATGGTAACGTTATGCTATATACTAGATCGTTTTTGAATAAGAATGTATATATGGGTGGTGTAATTTAGCCTATACCCATCCATCAGTTCTGAGTTAAAAATGGAACGTTTCAACAAAAAAAACTTCGAAAGTGTTGCCTATATGATATCAAAGTTGTCTGCTGCAGATTTGTTGTATATGGGAAAGGGTTAAAATGTTGAATTGAATTTCGGGCCTTTTTTTTTTTTATTTTATATCTGATCATGTTAACTGTAATTTAATATGAGCTGCCTCAAATTCATTCAGACATTCAAGGAATGTTTAGATCATAGCATATACAATCAACTTGCATACATTATTGGCTTTATAGCATAACTATTCACAAGGGAGCATCTGAAATGCTTGCAGTTTAGATAGCATCATAAGTGGTTTACAGGAAAAATACAGATAAGACTATACAGAGACACATACTGATCTGGGTCAAAACTGGTCCCAGAGCTTCGAAGCTTGGTTTTCCAGTGACATGGCTCATATATGATTGTTTACAATTCTTGTTTACTTTAGTTTGTGAGGCAATCAAAAATACAAATAAGAATCAAGTCATATGTATGTAATCCTTTTCTTAATTTACATTTTATGTTTTGTTATTACTCTTTTTCCCAGTTATTATCATGAACTAAACAAACGTCAAAGACATACAGCATCAAGTATTTATATTAAATTTTATCGTTGCGATGATTTACACGATAAGCAGATCGCCATGGTGGTCGTTTCGATAATTTAAACGACCGACAAGGAGATCGCCATGGTGATCGTTACGATGATGTGAACGAACGGCATAAATACCACCGCGACGTTCCAATAGTCAATGGAATATTTCAAGTATTCAATGTGGGTCTGGTGGTTGTTTTCTTTGTCCTTCTTCCCCTCTAGGACGTCTAGGTTTCTAAAACCGCGGTTACAGTTAGAAAAACGAGAGGTTGAGCGACAATTATGTCAAAGAGTTATGTTATCCTTTTTCTATTTGCAGTCTTTAGTATTCCATCAGTTGTGATGCTTAGTCCAGAGATTTTACAATCTCATAAAAGTCGCCGCCAACTACAATCATAGTGATGTAGTCTGGTTTGTGGAATGAAGTCTATCAGGCTAAAGGCTAACTTGGCATGCCCAAGACAATGTAAAAAGTATGTTTTAAAGTATAAGTATATTCTTACAAGTAGATGATTTGACCGATATATTCAGAAAACTAAACGTTCTCATTCGTATACAATGCAATCCAACCTTTTACACGGGAAATTGATACAACCATTTTTTTGATAGTCCGAAATTTGAGATGCATTTTTATTATTTTGGTCAAACTTATTATGTATTGTAATATCAAGAAGTGACCTTCTAAACAAACAATACCGCCCATAGTTGTTTCCGTACATGTAATTGGTATTTCAATGTAATTTGTCAATTTGATAATATTGTTATAACAATTATCTATCTATGTACAATGAATAAGCCGTCTTATCCTCTTTTTTCCGTTCATTTGCAAATGAAATTGAAGCACAACATCATAATTATAAGGAGACAGACAGCTGGTTTTCATGTATTGCAAAGGAAGTGGAAGCAAACATTTATGTTGATTATATAAATTACTGGTCATCCATCACGTATTGCAAAGGAAGTGGAAGCAAACATTTATGCTGATTATATAAATAGATTGCCAACACGTATAAACAAGGCTTCAAATTCTTCTTGTCATAGGAGAAATATATTGAGAACGTTATTTATATCAGATATTGACCCAGAATAAATTTGTAAAAATGAGCGGTGACCCAGGAAAAAACCCATAGCGTAATTGTTACACGTGTGAAAAAATACCTGCCTGTGCTTGCAAGCGAACGGATCCAAATACTTGAATATACTGCTTAACAGAAGTTTCTTTAAGTTTTCAATGACTAATTGGCGACTAATTGGCTTTTTGCAAATTCCGACTTTTGGTTGCTCCAATTTCGGTCAAACAGACAGAGACAGATACGATGGTTTACTAGAGGAATAATTTATTTGTTCCCCCGCTGTGATACTAATTCCATAGAAAGTAAAACAACTGTTATCTAACATTGCACTTTATATTTGACATGAATTATTGTTCTCGAGAAAAGGGATGAGATGCAATAGATGCTGCCGTAAATTTCATATCAGGTGGAATCTATATTATATTTCACTTTTGATATATTTATTGGATTAATCTGAAATATGGTCTAAATTTGGTTGATCTGTGCAATCTCTTGTTATAAATCTATCTTCGCGTGCAGCAAAACGTCGATGTTTTATTGATAGTTAGCCAGGGTACATTTTAGAACCTCTCACGTTTTACGTCTCACTTTATTATCTACTTAATTATGCTACTGGATAGCTGCAAATCGAACCATTACCTTTATGCCTGCAGCTTTATCTTGCAAAAAAACATAAATGATCAATAAGGACCAATGTAAAGGCTGATCTGAGTCTCAATTTTAATTGAAATCTCTTAAAGACAGAGAAACAAGTAAACTCCCGTAATGCGACATGAAAAGATAATAATTAAACCAATAACATTTCATTAATTTCTATGGTGCATTTATATATATTACAAATCGCATAACAAACTGTTATATCGTTGATAGGCGTGTATAATAAAATGTGCACAAAATGTGCTAATGGTCGTGTGTTATAAACTTGAACAATGAGATCAGACAAAGAAAAAATACAATAACGCATGTATAATATGTGTCGCCTTTGTGAAATATTAAAACAGATTTGCCCCAAATTGTTATCATATCCAGTTGAAAATAGGAAGCAAAATTTCTTATTATAGAACACGGATTGGAATTACCATCATTTACATATTGAAATAGACAGTTACGAGCCAAGGCTCTTCGCATATCATCTTAGTAAACTCGTTTATTAAAAGTGATTATAAATAAATACTCATGAACTATCCTCTATCCCAAACATTTGGAATACTTAGTTAGAATATATAAAGATCACAGTCATTTTAATAGACCGTTAGAATATGTAAGTAAGTAAGTACATGTAAGTACTTGGAAAAATAGATAAAATATATACACATTTGTATTTCACGTTTTGTTCTATTCAAATTGTCACACGTATCTGACAAGAGGTTAATTATTCACACCTCGATCGGGAATGTTGCCATAACTGTGAAAACGGCCGTACTCGATTGTATTGACAACTGGCTACCTTTACGTATAGACTAATAATCCCTTTGCGAAGACAGGTTACGTCAGTCACAATGGCATTTATGAATCATCAAGAAAAAGAAATAACCTAACCAGAGTCACTTTTAAGCAATTAAGTACCCAATCTCAAAAAGCTTTTGGAATGTTTGCACGACGAAAGAGTAAACGTGAACGATCCTGACCTGACTGTGCCGAACGAAGCATATGTTGACCTGGGTCTTCATTTGTGAAACCCGACTTATTTGTGGTCACATTGTGGTGTTGATTTTCTTCCACTTAGTTCAATAAAGACATCTCTAATTGTCTGGGTTTTTTTAAACTATGAACTTATTTGCTCTTCACAAACGCACAATGCGTAGGTTTTCACGTAACGTGGCTCATTTGTAGTCTCATTATATTATTTCTTTCTACCATTAATTGATAATTAGTGCAATAAAGAAAAAACTAATTGTCTGTTTGTTAACTCTTTTACTTATTTTCCTGTCGCAAACATCTCCTGCGTAGGTTTCTGTGTTTATCGGCACATTAGTTGTAACCTTATATTGTTGTATTTCTAACATTAATTGATAAATACTGTAATAAAGAAAATACCAATTGTCTGTTTGTTAGACCAAAGACCTAATAACACATGCTGATACGGGCTTCACAAAATCGGTTCCAACAGTCATTGGAAGCCGCCAGGAGGCGGCTTCCTGTAGGGATGCTTTTAATTTTCGGTCAAGGAGAATATTTAGACCTGCCAGCGTGACCACATATCATGATTTCTCTTTGTCCTTTCTAAGTACATTAATTTAAGGTAATGACTTTTAAAACATCCCTTTTACACTCTATATACATGTGTGAGTTTTACAAATTAAAAACAGAAGACAAAGGCCAGTATATTAATTGAATGTATGTACATTTTTATTTAAGCGAAATTCATACTGTATCTACTCTAGACAGTAAAATAGAGAACCCTTCAATTGAATTTGTAAATGTAGTCTGGTTCCTTAAAATTACATGCTATGATATATTACGCAGTAATTAGACGAAGAAGCCTCGTCCCGTATTCACTAAACTTTTCAATTTAGATATTTGTCTAAATCTAAATCTTAATATTTAGTCCACGTTTTAGATTTAATCCGTTTTCACCAACGCGTTTTAAACCGATCTCAATTTGGTCTAGTGTGTAAATGTCGTAAGCGGCCACGCAGCGACTCTGGTTCCCGAATCAAGTTAAGAGCTAAAATAAAAGACAGTACCATTCATCTATAGTCTATTTATAGATTTGCATTTTTATCGCAATTTCACATACATATTTCATTTGCTTTGCTTTTAATAATCTGACTTTCATGTTCAGTACATACTGGATTCAAAGTTAACTTTGAGTACAATTGTCATCGCAAAATGCAGACATGAACAGATTTAAACCACAGAAATATATGTTTCAAGATCAATTTCGTTCTTTTTCGCTGTTGCAGTTCCACATTTCATGAATATCGCGGTAAACACGATATCGGTGTATTTTGCCTAGCCAACAACATGTTTTATCACGGATGCGATGTGAACATCCAGAATACTTAAATGAAATGAAATCTTCTGGTTCTTACAAACACAATGTGATCGGATTAACTGAACTTTATTTAACTTATCACTGTAAATGTAGACAGCATTTCAACTCTTATATCAACTGGTAAATTTACAGTTTGAGAAATAAATTCAAGTAAATTTTTAAGCACTGGTTTAACGTTTTCAAAAAAATTGAAACTAGTTCCTATGTTAAGCCTTTCCCTTATACGCAGCACATTAAGTAAAAATTGGAACATCTTACTAAATGAAGGTATAATTTATGGACATAAAGTAGAAAACATTGTAGCAAAAGGATAAATTCCTCGTGATCAATTTCTCTTTTTGTCACAATGTTTTCAAAAGTCGCTGCAGCTATTGTCAGTCTTTTGGATTACGTGTACATAGAAATGCGTTTACTTGATTTTCTGAATGCTAATCACGACACGAGTTCACATCAGTTTCGTCAACTCGAGATTGTGCGTTTGTAATCCAACAGCTTTGATTTTCAATTGCTCAATTTGCCACAATAATTTCAACTCTTTTCAATTATCTTACTATCATTTATAGAGATTTTCTATGTTTTGTACTTGATGATTTTAAAGTCTGTCAGAGTAAACATCATTGAAATCATTGTGGCAAAAGGAGAAATTGCTCATAATGAGCAATATCTGCATTTGCCACAATAATTCAACACTTTTCAATTATCATACGATCATTTATAGAGATTTGTTTTACTTGATAATTTCAAAGTCGTCTACTGCAGATTTGTTTTATGTGGGAAACCCTCATCTATTATCATGACTTACCGATACAAACGAAAAACAGATTTTCTGTGTGTCAGCATTATTTGATAAAACATTATCATAACAGGGCGTGTGTTCAATACAAATAGTTGATTGTTTTTGGTACTAATTTAAACCTCTCGTCCATTTAACTTTAGTATTATATGTCACTTTTTATGATCAGCTTAACTCTAAATTATCTCATTCACTTAAAACACAGACCCTGCCAGGTTAAATATCCTACATAAAACTTATATCTTCAATACTCGATATCAGCATTACTGACTACAGATTAAATTGTTATAATGTTTGTGGATTAAAATGATCTTTTTTCTTATTTCTCCAACGAAATATTGCGGCTTTTCTTTGATGCTTTGCATCAAACATCCGTCTTGTTGGGTTATTATAATAATCTTTTAAGAAATGGTAACCAAAGATCGAGACCATCTTTTCCTCCATTTTTTCTCTTTGGCCAAATAATGTTAAATTGATTTGGCTTACATATTATCTTTGGACATTTATAGACCCAAATACCTTAGATATTATAATTATGACGAATTCGCAACTAGTGCAGAACCAGACATTATGTGGATGCGAAGGGTAATCTTGATATACACCATACGTACAGTCTGATCTACGCTGGTCGAAACTGGTATATGTTTGGTTTTCCTGTAACGCCACTAGGGTCTTATTGATTCTCCGGAACGACATTTTTATTAAATATACAAAGATAGAAATTTATTTTGCAATTAAGACCACATAATTGATACGTGTATACGACAAAGAGTGATGAAATAAATTATAACACTGACATGTGTACAACGTTAAAATGGCGTAACACTAATCGGGCTGCACTTCTAGTATTATTTGTCAATCAGTACATCTAGGTCTTTAATGCATATAGACGGGCAATGAAGGCTCTGACGAGGCTGTCCATATGCCCGCCTGAGTGTTTATTCAAAATGAGGTTCATATACATTTTATAAAGTAATGTACACATTATATTGTGTATTGTAGTAATATTTCAGTTATATCCCGGTATTTCATGTGTAATGTACCAGTACCACTGGCCCATTTCATGTGTAATTTACCAGTACCACTGGCCCATTTATTTCGACATTTCATGTGTCATTTACTAGTACCACTACTGGCCCATTTATTACGACATTTCATGTGTAATTTACTAGTATCACTACTGGCCCATTTATTTCGACATTAGCGAGTAAGTCCTGCTTACTTAATAATCCTCAACGCCATGCAGAGAAACCTATTGCTACAATTGTTTATGTCTTTGGTATCACCGGGCCTGGGATTGAACTGACGACCTGCCGCACCCAGGGCGGATGGTCTTCCACTACAACACCGAGGCGGTAAACGGATTAGGTTAGGATGCATTAAGGATGCATTTGTTTAACGCAGTTGTTGAATGGAAAATTACAGCTATAAACAACATTTTGAACGTCAAATCTGCCGAGGTAATAGGTCGTATTATATGATATATCACACAAAATGAGAATTATGCTTTCATAAATAATAATCTTATCTCATTCTCAGACGGATAAGATCATATTAATATCCAAATGTTAATGGTGTTGTCTAATTCATGTTCTCATCTAGTACCCACACTCTTTATTATAATACAATGCACTAAATATTCAACCCTTTCCATCATACAGATGCATTTTGACGCAACTGCAGCAGACGAGTTATTTTTGAAAACATTGTGGCGATATAAATTCAACTCATTTGAATAATTTTCTTTCATTTAAAAATAGTTTTCATTTTTTTGACGATATTTTTCTTTTAAGTCGTCTGCTGCAGATTGTCGTATGCTGAAAAGCATTAAGGACGCTCTCTCTTATATCCTTCAGTCCCTATATAAATACTCTCATCGTCGAACATTGGTCTACAAAAGCTTTCAGAGAATGTGTGTGATTTGTTCGGAAATAGATCGATGTCGTTAAATACCAACGTACTTGAATGTATTTTCGTTCTTAACACTCCGAGCCACAATAGCTCTTGGCGTCGCGACGCGGGCTGACATTCCAGGGATTGTAAGTTTGATTCCCAGTTCGATCGAAAATACTTGCCAACATTTTTCAAAATTCAATGTAACAAGCGACATTTTCCTTCCACCAATGAGGTCAGTGTTTGTGGAAAAACAGCCAGTTGATTGGAAAGACTCTTGTTTGGAGTACTGACGTGTGGTGGTCAGTAAACAGTTGGGTACATGTAGGTGAACATGCCGCCGTGATTTAAATGAAATATTGTTGAAAACGGCGTTAAACTCCGTCCAATCAATCAAATAATTAATCGCAACTTCCCGTGGAATTATTTTTTTTCACAAACAAAGATTTACCTATGCAAAGTCTTCAAAACAAGATAAAAACATGAAATTAAATACTTCAGATAAAAAAATTCGGTGCTTCATGAAAAACAAATTTCACGTAAACTTTACACCCATTGACCGATCTAGGTTTCAATGCTAAAGGATCTAAATAAATATTAGCTTAATGATCTGGTTCTACACTGGTCTCAACATCTTTAAGGATGGTTTTCGTAGAGCGGCGCTCATATGAACATTCTAGGTATGTTGCTTGGTTACACAGGCTCGAAGTAACAGGTTGAGATAAAATATGCTGAAAGCGCACTTATTCGCCTCGATGCTGAAGAATGTATTTCTCCAATACATTGAAACATTTAAGTTGCGTAAAAAATTCGAGGTCTTTTTGACTCTCCACAACAGGATCATTGAAGACCTAATTTGGCTAAGGTTCTAGTTTGTTTAGTCAAAGTATCTATGAGCACTCAATTACATGTACACGGGCATTGATGACTCGGCTGAGACTCGGCGGATGTACAGGCTCGTCTGAGTCTGCACTGTACGCTGATTCTTTAAGACCCAACATCGCTAGACGCGACCAATATTTTCTGCAATAAATGCAATATACGTGTGCAACGTAAATCTATTTTATTACATCTTCAAATATGCGTTCCGTAGGAATAAAACTCGTTTTGTTTTAACTATGTACTTGATATTGATTGAACGCATTTAACCTTTTCCCACATTCATCAGATGACTGGGCATTATTTAGGGAAAATCTATCAGTGAAATATTAATCATTGAAATTGGTCATTATGATAAATTTCTCCTTTTGCCACAATGTTTTCAAAAGCAGTTTGCTGCAAAAGACGACTGAAAGCGTCCTTATTTTGGAAAGGGTTTAACATCGTAAACGTTGCCATTAAGTGTCTTGTCCATCGCTCTGTATAGAACTGTTTTAAACCTTGCACGTGTTTTGATTATGAATAGTATTCTATACGTTTCTACAATGAACCCCACCTTAGCGTATGTTTAACAAGTGACGATTACTATTGGCCTGTGCATCTAAATCCATAATGCTTAACCGATTTGGTATCTGTCGTCTGTGTTTAATTCAGCGGTGTAGTAGAAGAGCGTCCGTTTCGGGTGCGGGAGGAGGCGGGTTCGATGCCCGACCGGGTCGTTCCAAAGAGTGCATGGCACTCAGTGTTGACTCGGTTATGTCAGGATACATTGACAGTGGTACAAGTAACTTGCCCAGGAAACGCCGTGATATAACTGAAAAAATGTTGAAAACAGCGCATACATAATACAATACACAAATGTGTTTAATATACATTAAGGAATACACATTTCGTTTAAACGTAACGAAGTCAGTTTTCATTGAAAATCAGTAAACCATACAAGGTTTTCGCGAAGGATGTTCTGGTATCAGCGGTATCGAATATAAGGGCTGATCCATCTTAGCGAAATCTTTAAGATCCGTCCCGCGAGAAAACCAACATTATGGCCTCTGCGTAATGTATCGACCCAGATCAGCCTGCGCAGTCCGCATATTCCGTTTCAGGGGGATAGAGGTATTGTCGTTATCATTCATGAAAAAGAAATCCATAGGAGGAGAAAGGTGTCTATCCGAGTCCACAATGTTGTTTTTTTCTCGGGACGGCTCATTTTTCTTTCGTAAAGGATTAATTGGATGCGATGCATCAGAATTGGTTATGCAATAAATTAATATGATGACTCAAAATGGTTATTTTCATAATTGTTTTATCTGTCAAGTCCTGGTTGAAACTATTATCCCAGCATTCACGCAATTTGCACATTACAATAACGACGGAAACGTCCTGTTATATCCAATTGCAAGGAATTATAATTTCGTATCAAATTTTGGTTTGTCATGAATGATCACGGAAGTATTATCATTTATGTAGTTACATTCAGTCGACTATGAAGCTTAAGCACTTCAAGTTAAAAAGAGGAGCACAATAAAGTTAGTACACAGGCTAAACACCGATAACCGTTTCCTCTGGGCATAGAAAGTGTGCTGCATTGTCGGATTGGTCAGGAGCAATACACTGACCAATCAGAAGAACTATTTGGAGCAATGGCATCATTTCTAAGGACAGGACAGAGAACCTTGTCGAGGTTTTATAGTTTCGGACCATCTCTTTAAATTTAAGATTTGAAAGCGATTCACATCACACAAAAACCAATCGTCGAAGGGTTGTGCGACCATGAGATATCCTGAGCATGCGCGCAGTCAAATCAGGGTATTTGCCACCAAGTCAAGTAGGCATTGTTTAAGTTTCCGGAGAACGGTTAGGACCTAAAACTGACGATACAAGTGTGTAACTGGATATTGGCATTTTCCCACATGCAACAAATCTACAGCAGAACACTTTGAAAACATCGCTACAAAAATTCTAAAAACCTTTTTAAACTGAAGAAATTTTATGAAAAAAGTCATATGCTGATGACGTGTCAGAAAATCTGTTTATCGAAAATGGATAAAACATAATTTATATCATTAACCCCGATGGTCAAATTTTCGCATGACGTGGTCTAAATGTAGTATTTGAAAACACCGACCTCATCCTGACAGTTACATTTGCGTCAAACATCGTATAACGTCCTTCACAAAGATGGTTTGAGATTCCAAACCTCTGAATATACACAAGTTGAGATAAGCTTATGTTAAAGCCAGGTCACACTGTGGCGATTTGGAGCTACGAGTTACCACGAGTTATAACTCGCCATAACGCTTCGGTTGTTGTGTAGGACTCGAACACATATATGTACATGTCGTGCAGATGTCGTTTTGTGTCGAGTTTTTTAAACGGTTTAAAATTGTCGTGCGAGTTTTCATGTTGTTCAGATGTCGAAGACATGTTGATGGGATGTCGTCCAATCTCGTACACGTGTGGAGGACATGTCGTCACTTGTCTTCGCTTATCGCCGTGTAAAAAGTCGTTCGACATGCTACGAGTACAGCTGCGAGTTAAAAAGACATGAATACGATCTCTGCTCAACATGCGCCCGACACGTAGCGAGTTTGTATGACTTCTCTTCAACATATTTACGACATTAACTCGACATTTCTACGAAGTTGTGATTATTTTGGGTGCGCATATTTTCATCAGTTCTCCTGTAGACTTCGGTCACTCCACAATCATGCCCCAAAAGAGGAAAGGTAAAATGCCAGTAAAAAAGAAGGTGTCCGTGGATCTAGAAGTTGAGCCCCAGTCACCACCCCCTCCACCAACACCACCTCTGAAAGATCTGTCAGAGACAGAGGGAGAGAACGAGATAAAACCGACCATGGAATTCGATGGACAATCCTATCGTGTACAACAAGTGCCGGAAAGAATATAAAAACAAGGAAAAAGTCTGTTATGTGGACAGAGATTGCTGTGAAATTGGATTTACCTGGTATTTAGAAAGTTACTGAAATGATCTGCTATTACATGTGCTAAAACTGTTTAATGTGCTATAAATTAGCGGCTTCATACAGTTGATTTGCTATCGGGAAATGGCAAAATGTACTTTTCTTGCATATCTGTAATTAAATTGTTAACAGTTATCATTCGACTTTGGTCCGACATCGTAAGTAAATTTGGCATCATACTTATCACCTTTTTCACTTATATTTTCAGAAGCCCTACTTCATAAATGGTACAAGACAATGAGGACTCAGTTTGGTAGGCTTATCCAGAAGAAGTCTGGTGATGGTGCCCGTGATTACACTGACAGGGAGAGGTGGGTTCTGTCTAAATTGGCTTTCCTAAAGAGCCATATCGTCCGGGTTGCCAGCAGACATGCTGGATTTGCGAAGGGCAAGCTAGGATGGGGGGGGGACTACCTGAAGAAAAGCCATAATAATCTCATTTTCTTTGTCTAAGCGCCTGTGGAAACTCGAGGAACCGCACTGGATGCCATAGGTTCAGCAGTATGCGCCAAGTTATAGCCAGTTACAACCCATGGTTTCACAGTAGTATAGTCTTGGTCATGGTAGTCGCACTCAATCTGATCAGATTTGGGACACAGCTGTACCCACGTATGGCAAGACAATGGCGTCTACTCCAACTCCCGATAACCTGTCTAGGGGCTCCCTTTGCTCTATGGTGAGACAGCTAGAGGATATAGACGACTCGTCACAGAACGCATCATCTATCGACTGTTGAACTGTTTAACATTGTTTGTACTTTCTTTATGTTATAAGTGACATTAATAATGTCTTGTTGTGGCATTTGTCTGAGAGGATATTTGTTTGTTATGCTCGTGTGATCTAACTTGAACATGTTAATTGCTTTTGTTACATTGTTCGTGACATAAATAATGTATTGTGGTATTTGTTATTAAAAGAGTGTGTATCATACTGATATATTTGTTTTCGCAAATAAAAACAGAGAATAAAGATAAACAGAAAAGGCAATTAGAATGTTGAAAGTTTCAACTTTAAACCTTCAGAGTGTTTTTTCCTAGTTTATTTGCCTATTTATATTGTTTATTCTTTGTACAAATCAACGGCGTGATCTGACAATCCATGGGTTGTGAGTTCGAACTCCAGCTCGACCAACATTCTTTCCGATGTTTGACAAATGGCAATACGACAAGCGTCATTCGTCTTCCATCAAAATACTAAAAGTATAAGTGGAAAAGCTGCCAGTTGCTCTGAAATACTTTTGTGAAAAGAACTAGTGTGAGAAAACCAGGAAACACATGGATAGATGAACTGGTCTCCGTTATAGGACTGCAAAGTTGTTGAAAACGGCAATATACCTCAATCAATTGTACAATTCAAAGTAAAATGTTATGCAATATACAACAACAATTAATTAGATGGTATATATGCAACATTTTAATGTACACATTAACTGTTTATTACAAAATATGTGTTAACTCAGATTCAATGCACAGTAGATCACGCACATCAAACGAAGTTCATGGAAGTTTACAAACTGTTCGCCTGCCAAGGAACCGCGCCGATTGGGTTGTTGTAGTACATCTTAAGGTAATCTCTCTGCTGCTGGGCCACCCTGGTTGCGAAATTTCCTCCCTGGTTGGTTCCCAGATCGTGCATGACGAGACAATCTCCATTCGCCAGGGACGATGTTGTCGTTGTTGTCAGCCTGGTCCATGACAGCATTATGTGCAGCTGGATATCGCATTCTCATCAGGTTGTGAAGACTACAACATGCTAGCTATCGTATTATCTTATACATAAGATAAGTAGCTATCTTATCGTAATTGGTCCAACATATGTTGTATGTATATTAGATCTTGCTACCACGCAAAAAGGCCCTCTCGAATTGTTCTTATACATATTTCAAAATTCTATACATATATATAATCGGAACACTCGATAATCATCGCTTCTCTATCTCGTTATCTCTTCTGTTGATACTTAACAATTGTGTAGCCGACCATTTGATTGGCTGACTTGAATGAATGAATGTATATTCCACAGCGGATTCCCTGGCTGACTTGAAACAGGCAGTCATCAGATATATACGAGACTGCAGCGAATTTTTTTTTTTTTCTGCATATAAACACATCTGACTCGGTCAGTTGTATAACAAACATTTCGATCTGCACGGATCCAGCGTTTCGATTTTGATAAAGAAAAACGGATATTTTGCAATAAATGACGATAGTGAGAGCTTTATCAATCTACAGAAGCCACTATGTTTATTTCAACACAACTGCAGTTTAACCTCCCATCAGTGGCCATCTACAAAAAACTGTACAAGGAAGTAGCGATTGATGACCGTCGATGATCGACCGAATGCCTCCAGATTAATTGGGCTAAGCTGAGGATTCAAGCACAATTATTGCTCTTCTGTATCTTCTTTCTTGGGGTTCTCTTTAAATATCTGCAACGTGAGTATTAGGTTCGTGGTCAGTTAAGACAAAGTTTCGCTAGCATTAAACAGGCTTTGAACCGTGATACATATATAGGTGAACTCCCTTAACTAGCATACATGTGACTGACAAAGTACTAAATAAGTTTGATCCTTGATACAGACAACATTTGACGGCTTTTGAAGGTCAAAGCCAAGAGGTCTTTACAAAAACATATGAGCCGTTCCGCGAAAAACCAACATAGTCGACTCTGCGTAAAGTATCGACCCGGAACAGCCTAAGCATGCAGCATAGGCTAACCCGGACAGACTTGTTTCGCCTCATGTTTATTTTCTGTTTCAGGAGTCATTACTATTTACGTATATCCCCCTGAGACGGAATGAGTCGGCCCGGATAAGCCTGCGCGGACTGCACAGGATGATCTGGATCGATGCATTACGCTTAGTCCATAATGTTGGTTTTCTCGTGGAATGGATTTTATGTTCGCCTAGAAATTATTGCATCCTTCCCCAGACTGCATTGAATATGTGACAATGAGAAAGATGTACAGGATGCACCGTCTGATTTGAACATATTTGGTAATTTTTAACCTTGTCTGATATTTGAAACAGAGTATGTGGAAAACATGTTTTGTCCGTGCCGATTGTGACGGGATCCATCTTCGCGGAGGGATATCCTTCTTACATAATACTTAATTTACATTGACATACAAAAGGAATATAATTGCTAATCTTTTACCTGAGAACTGTTGGAAAATGAAAAGAAAAAATATCATCACGAGCTTTAAAGAAGTTGTTTGCTTCTGCCTAATGAAAACAGTGAATGCATACTTGCAAGAGAAGGCTAGACATAATCGGTAAAGGGGAACGTGATTATTATAAGCATTTCGTTAGTTAATCTAAACCTTTCTGTAAACTGTTCTGCAGCTCGGATCAGGAAACAGATTAGTTAGAGGATGAAGTATCCCTACTGAGGATTAACAAGCAGTACTTCCAATGAATAACATAACGTTAGATAATCCAAGTATGTTCGAAACTGTAAGACTCTTATGTCTTATAACCTCCTACATTAAACTCAACATAAACATAAAGCATTAAACACGGTTGTTTTTTATGATTAATTACAAGTTCAAGAATTTTAAGTGTTTCCTGTCTTTCTCGTGTCGAGCCGCGATAGCTCAATCGGTAACGACGGTCGCAATATATCCATGAGTCTTTGGTTCGAACCCCGACTCGCTCATTCATTCTTTCCGATGATTGATAAACGTCATTGTGGTTAGAGTCATTCGTCTTCTACCAAAGAGCTAATCAATATATGTGGGAAGGCAGTAAGTTCACTGGGAAAAACGTTGTGTTTGGTACTGTTGTGAGGGAGCAAGTCAAGAAGAAAATCTTAAGTGTCTACATATTGAAAGATGTCGAAAGTATCCAAGATCTACTACATATTGAGTCTGGTTCCTCTCGTACATTCGTAAGTTAGTACCTCTGCCGTGAACCAACAATGACAATTTGTAGATTAGTCTGGTACCCGGCAAACTACAGTAAATTAGTATAATGATTAATCGAGACTCAGAGTAACATATAACAAGGAATCACCATTTCAACCTGTATGAACACGTGCATATTAAGATTGAATAAACTATTCATGGCTTACGAGCTTATTTACCCTACAAACCCTTTCCTATTTCCAGAGGTATTTTCACTAATCTGCAGCAGACGACTCGGTGTTGCAGTGATAGAGCGTCCGTCTCGTGTCTTGGTAGACGTGGGTTCGACCCCCGACCGCGTCACAACAACTACTTTAAAATGATAGAAAAGGCTTTCCCCCATTGGCGCCCAGGAGTGCGGGGTCGCATTACAACTTACTCTCTGCTGTCAGGATGAATAGATAGTAATGATAAACCGTATTATAACTGAACAAGAGTTATAAGTTGTATACAACTCCATAGCAACAAACAAAATACTTTGAAAAGTATTTGGCCAAGGCAAAAATGCTCATTATTTTCACAATGAGTATATTGTCAATTAGCAACAAAGATTTCACAATGATGTTCAATGATTATTCACTTCATTTATAGTAAGTGTTCACATATATTTGCCTAGATGTTTCAAATTCACCAGATTGTTTTAATGTGGGAATGGTTAGGTATACTGCGTATATATCTGTTAATTCCGAATGGTCGTCCAGGTGGGCCAATCTGTTAACCCTTCCCACAAACAACACATATGCAGCAGACGACTTTAACGAATATTTCGGCGAAACTAAAGAAACTCTCTGAAATTAAAAGTATTATTACTGAACACAGCTGATAACATTGTAGCAAAAGAGAAATTGCGTATCAGGAGCAATTTCTCCATAATGTTGTCAAAACTCGACTGTTGCAGATGCGTCAAAATGCTTCTAAATGTGGGAAAGGGTGAATTAACGTTCCAGACAAGTATTTGGTGCACTCTTCAAATAAATCTACAAGGCTTGTTTATTATGTTTATAAATGTGGGAAAGGGTTAAATAACATTCCAGACAAGTATTTGGTGCACTCTTCAAATAAATCTACAAGGCTTGTTTATTATGTTTATAAATGTGTTCACCTTTTACATCTAGCACGTGCAGATGGCATCGTCCGTGTGAATGAACCTATCTCATGGTTGATATATAACAATGTCAGTTTATATAACTCAATCGAATTTAAATCACACCAAAATACTGCGTTGTTCGTATATTGGATCAAAGACACCCCTTATACTATTGTAAATACTATGTATTATTAAGTCTATAATTGAATATGACTATCCCGCATAAAGGGTCGTCTCGAATTGACCTTAAACTCGTGAACATGTGCTCGGTTTTTATGTTCAATAAAATCACACGATACATCGAACGACCCTGTTATACGATCGGAGCATTCGACAAAAAACGCTTCTTCATATCGTTTTGTTTTATATGGGTTATCTTACCTGTTTTATACGTAACGATTTGGTAAGTGACAATTCGATTGGCCGATATAAAGGTCAATCGGAGACGACCTGCATGGAGCAGTCATCAGATATATAAACGAGCGAGCGAAGTTTAGGTCTGGTTTTAAGGTGGTATCATTTGCCGAGAAAGAGCTAAAATGGATGGGATATGTATAAATATGTCTGTTTTTTTAATCACATATATCCGGATGAAACACTAATTCCTTCATTATGTCACTGTATAAGCAAAAAAGAGTCGAACAAGACACGTGTCAAGAAAAGTGAAATTAGTTTGTACAAGGATGCCCATTTAACCTTATATTGGTACACGTGTTGTCCATTTAACGTTCATGATATCCCTACACTAATGTCCGTATTTGATCGCAGAGTTGGAAAATAAAGGAGACGCGGCCAAAATGGCATTAGTAAGCGCAATGATTTTGATTGATTGGGGCTTACTGTCGTTTTCAATAATTTTTCAGTCATATCACGACGGCAAATTCAACTACTCATGCGTTCCCTGGCTTTCTCACATGAGTACTACATACTTTCCAAGCAACTGGCTGCTTTTCCACAAAGACTGTTAGCCCATTGGTGGAAGATGAATGACGCTTGTTACACTGACTTTTGTCAAACGTCGGAAAGAATGTTGATCGGGCTGGGGTTCGAACTCACAACCCCTGGATTGACAGCCCGCGTCTTTTCCGACTGAGCTACCAGCGATCGGCTGCAATGGATTACTTTTCTTAAATATAAAACGGAGATCAAATGTTTGAACACAATGTAGCCCGAGACAAACATTTACAAACGAAACGTTTTCGAGATGTCATAGCGTGCAGGAAGAAGTGTAACATCAGACGAGCCACATGGAAAACTACCCGCGGGATTTTAAGCTAGTCTTTACCACAATCTTTACAACCGTGCAGACTGATCCAATTAACTCCTCTACAGTCTTTGTAGAGAGTCGACCAAAATGCAATCCCGATTGACCGTAAATGCTGTTAACTTCAAAAGCCGCCTCGTATGTTTAATGGTTAGAGCATCCGAATAAGGATAGCAGGGTTCGATCCTCAGTCGGATCATATCATTTCTTGGCGTTCAGAGTTGCGGCGATATCATATCTACTGATACGATTGTGTCATGATAGGTTTGCTATCATAGATTTACAGCAGTACTAGTAATTTACTCCAGTAACGCCGTGATATGACTGAAATACTGCTGAAAGCGGCCCAAAACACAATACACACAAACAAAACAAATCAAAACCTCCTAAAGTCGTTTTTCATGTTAAGGATGTACTGAACTGAGGTTTTTAATTTTTTTTTTTTTACTTTCTTATTAAATCTTCTTATTTTGTTGTCAATTAAAACCTGTTTAGTCATTTTTATACCTTTTTATAATTCTTCAAAATTTAAAAAAAAGTGGATAAAATTTGCTTGAGATAAAGGGCCTATTTTTTTCATGAGCCTTCAAATTTTTCGTGGGACGCTGGCCAGTTGCTGTGTTTGATTAAGAAATAAAACTGGGCAAAAAGAACATATTAAAGTCCATTTATATAAATTTTAATCTAGAACTTGTATAGTATCATATTGTTTTGAAAAAAAGTAGAAAATATTGGAAAACTTTTTTTAATTTGAAGATATGTTTGAAAAATTAATAAATATATATTCATATTTTAACATTTTTTGGCCATTCAAAGAAGAAAAACTGAAAATATTGCCCAATGACATATACCTTTTTTATTAAAATCTAATAAATGATAGTAATTGAAAGAACTTGGAGAAGTTTCAGAAAAAGTTAAATATTACAAATATGTTTTTTCCTTATTTCAAAGTTTTGAAATTGTCTATTCTTAAATCTGAGACAAATATGGATTTTCATTAGTGTCAAATAGTGTCTATTTTTTAGCTTTAACTACAATGTATTGCATGAACTTCCAAAGATATGGATAAAATACCTTCAGAATGAGATTAAAACCACAAGAAGATAAACAATTAGCATATCATCTTTCAAATATCGGCAATTTCGTGATTTTTTTATTTTTTTTCATGGGCTGAAATAGCAAAAAAAAAGCTCATCATTTTTTTTAATTTAACATATATCCAACTTTCAAAAAAACAATATTACAACAAAAGTTAAATATTATGAAAAATCCACTTTTCAGTTCAGTACATCCTTAAGTGACTCAAAGGACAATAGCCATGCCTGACCGCGCGTAATCGAACCGACGTCTCATAAGTACAAAGTCATGTCACTGGATAACAACACATAACACAGTACCTTTGAACACCAATCTGCTTAACGATGTGGTCGTGTTGTACGGGTGATTATTTTACCATATTGACGCCATCACCTGTCAGGATGTGATATATGATACGGAACGTTGACACTCTGTCATTAACTCCTGGGAGTTAACGAACATGGATATCCCCTGGTTCGAAAACAATCTGGTAGCAATGAAAATACTTGCTATTAGGGAAACTTATGTTGTGACATGGGTCGCGTCTTGCTAATTAGGGTCTTACTGTAGTTGCCTTCAGTGAAGGTCTCACAAGAATGGTCATCAGCCGCTTGTATGTTAAATACAGTCCAATCTGCGTTTAGTGACCACCCATGCGGAGAGAACAATCTGGCCTTTATTCACAGGTAGTCTTAAATTACAGGGTCATTAATGCAGAAAATGAGTTATTTGGAAATATGATTAGTGGTTGCTATAGACAGGGAATTGCTAAAGAAATATTCTCTTTAGCACAGGGTTGACTATATACCTAAAAAAATCTCCTGACAAAGAAGTTTGAAGCTATGCATCAAACACCAATACAGTGAAACCTCTCCGGAGCAACATCTCTCCGAGGCAAGGACATAAATCGTAATAGAGACGTGCTGTTCTTTATTGGTTTAGCATTTTCTCCGTTGAAAAACGCTTCCTCAGGCATTTGATTGCAGACTTTTTTCGGAAACCATATTTGAAATGAAAAAAGTACTCACCATGAGCAATTTCTCCTTTTCACACAATATGTTCCAATTCATCCTCAAAATAACCTGTTTTTGTCCATGTTTCCAATTGCCTGTTATGCTTTTCTTCAGAATAGGAGCATATTAATCTGTCGTTCTTAAGAGGTTTTTGCCCTACAGGGATGACGTTTTGAGAGGTTACACTGTTTGTCTTCAAAGCGTAAAATGTACACAATTACAAATGCAACAGAACATTCTCTCTGTAAAATGAGACCGTCTCGTTGGTGAAGTGGTAGAGTGTTAGCCTCGGGTGCGGGAGGTCGCAGGTTCGATTCCCGAGTGGATCATACCAAATACTTCAAAAATGGGAGTAATGCCTCTCCTCCTTGGAGCTCATGGTTGTGGGTTTAGCATTACGACTGACTCCCTGGTGTCAGGATAAATTGACCGGTAGTACTTATTGTTAACTGAACAAAGAAACGCTGTGATTTAGCAGATGAATTGGTGCATAAAACACAAAATAATCAATTGTAAAATGAGAGAATATTTTATTATGTGTTGTTTGGTTTTCTATTACATTGCAGAAGTTTAAATAATTCTCATATCAATGACTTTACAAATAATAATTCCTTATTTGGCGCTCATTCATGCACAATTCAATTTGAAACAATAATAAATTGAGGGATTTCTGTTGACATATGAGCATTTCTGTTCTTTATTGTGACACAATAAAGATAAATATTGTTGCTACACGATTTCTTTGTCATAACATACAAGATACACTATTAATGCAAAATTCTGTCTGCTATTTAATAAAATAATAACACACACTTCTACTTTTTCTACACAATCTCTCTTTTCAGATATTATATTACAGTACTTTGATTCGTGGAAAGGATGCTTATTAAATTGGTTTCTCGCTGCAAATAATGTCCTAATTAAGCGATAGCATGATACAAGATGACGTTACTAATCTACGACTGTGGTCTTGTAAAGGCGCCGATATGGCAGCCGATATTTTCTAGGACTTTGCTTTCAAATTACTCGTATTGTTAGTTAAATATCGGCCTGACCTGGGTAATAATCCGTATTGTTAGTTATATCACGGCGTTTCCTGGGTAAATTACCCGTATTGTTAGTTATATCACGCCATTTCCTGGGTAAACTACCCGTATTGTTAGTTATATCATGGCGTTTCCTAGATAAATTACCCGTATTGTTAGTTATATCATGGCGTTTCCTAGGTAAATTACCAGTATTGTTAGTTATATCACGGCGTTTCCTGGGTAAATGACCCGTATTGTTAGTTATATCACGCCATTTCATGGGTAAATTACCCGTATTGTTAGTTATATCACGGCGTTTCCCTTGTAAATTACCCGTATGGTTAGTTATATCACGCCATTTCCTGGGTAAATTACCCGTAGTGTTAGTAATATCACGGCGTTTCCTAGGTAAATTACCCGTAGTGTTAGTTATATCACGGCGTTTCCTGGGTAAATTACCCGTATTGTTAGTTATATCATGGCTTTTCCTGGGTAAATTACCCGTAGTGTTAGTAATATCACGGCGTTTCCCTTGTAAATTACCCGTAGTGTTAGTAATATCACGCCATTTCCTGGGTAAATTACCCGTAGTGTTAGTTATATCACGGCGTTTCCTGGGTAAATTACCCGTATTGTTAGTTATAGCACGGCGTTTCCTGGGTAAATTACCCGTAGTGTTAGTCATATCACGGCGTTTCCTGGGTAAATTACCCGTAGTGTTAGTTATATCACGGCGTTTCCTGGGTAAAATACCCGTAGTGTTAGTTATATCACGGCGTTTCCTGGGTAAATTACCCGTAGTGTTAGTAATATCACGGCGTTTCCTGGGTAAATTACCCGTAGTGTTAGTAATATCACGGCGTTTCCTGGGTAAATTACCCGTAGTGTTAGTTACATCACGGCGTTTCCTGGGTAAATTACCCGTAGTGTTAGTAATATCACGGCGTTTCCTGGGTAAATTACCCGTAGTGTTAGTAATATCACGGCGTTTCCTGGGTAAATTACCCGTAGTGTTAGTAATATCACGGCGTTTCCTGGGTAAATTACCCGTAGTGTTAGTAATATCACGGCGTTTCCTGGGTAAATTACCCGTAGTGTTAGTAATATCACGGCGTTTCCTGGGTAAATTACCCGTAGTGTTAGTTATATCACGGCGTTTCCTGGGTAAATTACCCGTAGTGTTAGTAATATCACGGCGTTTCCTGGGTAAATTACCCGTAGTGTTAGTAATATCACGGCGTTTCCTGGGTAAATTACCCGTAGTGTTAGTAATATCACGGCGTTTCCTGGGTAAATTACCCGTAGTGTTAGTTACATCACGGCGTTTTTCTGGGTAAATTGCCATTATTGTTAGTTATAGCACGGCGTTTCCTGGGTAAATTACCCGTAGTGTTAGTTATATCACGGCGTTTCCTAGGTAAATTACCATTATTGTTAGTTATAGCACGGCGTTTCCTGGATAAATTACCCGTATTGTTAGTTATATCATCGCGTTTCCTAGGTAAATTACCCTTATTGTTAGTTACATCATGGCGTTTTCTGGGTAAATCACCCGTATTGTTAGTTATATCATGGCGTTTCCTAGGTAAATTACCCGTATTGTTAGTTATATTACGGCGTTTCCTTGGTAAATTACCCGTATTGTTAGTTATATCACGCCATTTCCTGGGTAAATTACCCGTAGTGTTAGTAATATTACGGCGTTTCCTAGGTAAATTACCCGTATTGTTAGTTATATTACGGTGTTTCCTTGGTAAATTACCCGTATTGTTAGTTATAGCACGGCGTTTCCTGGGTAAATTACCCGTAGTGTTAGTAATATCACGGCGTTTCCTGGGTAAATTACCCGTATTGTTAGTTATATCATGGCGTTTCCTAGGTAAATTACCAGTATTGTTAGTTATATCACGGCGTTTCCTGGGTAAATTACCCGAATTGTTAGTTATATCACGCCATTTCCTGGGTAAATTACCCGTATTGTTAGTTATATCATGGCGTTTCCTAGATAAATTACCCGTATTGTTAGTTATATCATGGCGTTTCCTGGGTAAATTACCCGTTATATCCTCAAGACAATTTGTTAGAATACCAATTTGTTAAACTGTTTGATACGGCAGGACCCGGGATCGAACCTGGGTGTTTCACGGACGGTTTAGCAAAACATGTCGGTTCGGTCGCGGAGTCTGGAAGAACTATAGTATTCATTCATGTTAAAGATTCAGCCTAAAATATTCAAATAGATGCTTTTTTTTAATAATATATGACTACTAGTAATTCACACACAGTGCGGAACTTAATCTGACAGCTCGGGGACGCTGACCAAATAGATGCTTCTTTAAAAAACATATGTAAGACTGCTATGACTACTAGTAATTCACAAACATTGTGTAACCTAATCTGACTGCGCGTGTACATTAATCAAATAGATGCTTATTTAGAAAAAATATATGTAAGCCTTTTAAGGCGAAGTGCATAGTCTGGTCATACTGCGATCTTGCGCTGACTCATTTGACCTTTCACTGGCCGCAATGCCTAATGGCTGTGTTTTTGAAGATTGTCGATCATTATTCTTTGTATGGAAGAAACAGAAACCGCCTTTTAAATTCGGAAATTTGGTATAGCGTCCTCATTGAAACTCTGCTTCTTTGTAAAACTGAGATTTAAGAATGATGCTGCCTCAAATTAAAAATAAGATCAACACTTATTGCAGTGATTTAAAAGCGATTGATCTATGTTTTTGTTAATAAGTGTTTCATTTCCGACTCAAGTGTATGCCGCTGAACCTTCACTACAGAACAAGCAAGAACAGCTGTATACTTTTTAAAGCGATTTCCAGGAAATGAAAGTGTTTAATTAAATACACTTGACACTAATATTAACAACTGGAGTGTTTTTAAAAATGTAACAAGATTATCTGTGCTAAATTATTGTAACATGTAACATTAACTGGAATCAATGTCTAAAGTATACAAGAAGGCCATGAATATTAGTGATGGCCCTGGATCGCTCAACAGAGTAATGTACTGTGATTTGTCATGGCAACCACAATAACTTAGTTTGGTCAGATAAGCTTATAGACGAGCCCTAAGAGGACCAGTATAGCTTCACTGCCACAAAGCGAAACAGCCCACACCGTATGTTGCCTGTATTTTCTTTAAAAATAAATATGCATAAGAAGGTACCAAAGAACTGTTTATATACCAGTCAGTATTTCTAAATAATGCATTTAGTTTCTTATGAAATGATTTTCTAAATCTTACACTCTCGTCATAAAGGGTAAAACAGACCTAGTCCCTGGTGGCCATGCCTTTTGACCAATTAACATAGCTTGAAGGAATCAGGTAGAGGGTCACCACAATACAATGTCTTAACAATTATTTGATAATCAGTCTGATACTTTCGGAAGAAAATATCTTTAAAGTCTTCATTTAAGTCATATGAGGCAAATCAGTCCTGCCCTCTAGAGGCCATGTTTCATACCGATGAATATGGTTTGAAGTTATCACTGAGGGTCAGTCAAGGACCATTTCTACATGATTATTTGCAAATTGGCCTGACACTTTCAGAAAAGAAGATTTTTAAACTTTTCACTCTATCGATATAACTTAAAAACAGGTCCGCACCCTAGAAGCCATGTCTTTCCACTTATTAACATGGCTTATGAGAATATGATAGAGGCTCACGCAATAAACAATTCTACACAATTACTTGAATATTGGCCTGCTGGTTTGGGAGGAGAATTTTTTATTTTATGTCATTCGGTTGCCACGGAAACCAGACCTCTGCATCAGAACATTTTCTCAAAACAGTTGTTACACATTTAAAGAGTCGTATTATTGTTCAAATAGATAAATGTGTCAACAATGTAGACCAGCATTATACTGTATTATTTTGACAGCTATTCTTGCTCTACGTTGTTTAAATTACAGAGGAATTTTAAAAACGAGAGTTGACGCTCTTGTAAGACTAAACGGATTTGCTCACCTTGATTGCTAATGTAGCTTCTATTAACTTCGTTCTTAGACTCAAACAAATCGATATTGTTATAACTATATAAACAACCAATTGGAGTTTATCTCGTAATGCCATCTCTGATGGTAGGTCAACCCGCTATCATAAACCCATTAGGATTGTCAGATATGGGATAGCAGCACAGGACAAATCTGACCAAATATACCGGATGTTGAACCTTCATTTACGTACAACATATTTGTTAATTTGTTTGCAGCAGACGACTTTGAAAAGATGTAAGCAACATATGGAAAGACTCTGTAAATGAAGAAATAATAATTGAAAAGAGTTGAATACACGTTAGCAAAACAAAATTCAACCATTTTTCTTTTCAACATCATGTGAATACATGTGGGAAAGGGTTAATCTTCTGTTCGTTTCATATACCAAGTGATTTAATTTGTTTTAAATGTTCAAGGCAAACAAAGTTGTACTGAGGGGTTTTGACGTTATAATCTGTTTTTTATTCAAATCACCATAACCATCATCATCATAATCGTAATCCTGATCATCGTAGTCATCATCATCATCATCATCATCAGTTTCGTCATAATCACCATCATCCTCATCATCATCATTACAATCATCATCATCAGTATCTTCATCATAATCGTCATCATCATTATCATCATCATCAGCATTATCAGCAACATCACCAGCATCATCAGCAGTAGCATCATCATCTCCGTCGTCGTCATCACCATCATCATCATCATCATCATCATCATCATCATCTTCATTATCACCGCACATTACTTCTTTCTAGGTAACACTCTCTATTGACCGTTAATGATAAGTAACCAATCAATTTGCTTGTTAAATGATACTTGATATCTAAAATATAGCAGCATCTGTAACAATTTGAGTTTTCTTCATCATCATCATCATCATCAGAATTATCTTTTATCACCGTAATATATTTGTCATCATCCTCATCAACTATAACTTCTACCTAGGTACCTATACATGTAGTATTTTCTATTGACGCTAAATGATAGGTAATCAATAATTTGCTAGTTCAACTAGAGCTAGTGCACATTTTTTAATTTTCTCTTACTAGATCACTTCGGTGCTTTGATACCCTTATGACGATCTATGGCAATCAATAGTTGAAGGCGCCATGTCTGGTAGTTCTTATTGACTATTGCTAGCATGTGGTGTAGCACCACAGCGGAATCGGTACAGGGTGTCGTCGTACCCTCAATAGTCCATTTTGAAAATCTGAAGTAGCACATCTCCAGTAATGTTTTACTGAAATGCAGTATGTTCCACTGTCAGATTCATAAATGCTTATGGTCGAGCAACTTGTTCTGATTCTGAAAAAACCTTTAAAGATGTTGATTGATTGACTGTTTGGTGCTTTACGCAGCTTTCAAAACATGTTCAGTTATATCACGGCGTGTCCTGTGTAAGCTACCAGTACTTCTGGTCAATTTATCCAGACACCAGTCAGTCTGTCGTAATGCTTAACACCGCAACCCTGAGCGCCAACGCAGGTAGCCATTACTACCATTTTTAAAGTCTTTGATATGATCCGGCCTGAGATCTACCCGCGGCCTACAGCACCCGAGGCGGACGATCTACCACTTCACCATCGAGGTGGTCCAGACAGGATGTACAGAGTTAATTGAACCTATACTGTTCAGAAATGCCAACTTGTACTTTTTCCAACGGACGGGCTCATGTAAGCGTGTTAAAGGTGAAACGAAGCCTCTTTTAACCCCACTTTCCAACATTCAACATCTATACAGCAGACCACTTTGAAATATATTTGTTACTTGTTAGCGGCCATTGAAAGCTTTGACAAAAGTGAAAGTATGCACGTACCAGAGACTTCTATTCTTGCACCTGTAACTAAGCCCAACTCGGCGCATATCAAAATGTCAATGGAATAAAGGAATACAAACTTTATAGCACGAAAGTATATTTTCTGGTATTGTGTTTGTATGGTGTTTTACGCCGCTTTCAAACATGTTCAGTTACATAACGTCGTTTCCTGAGTAAGTTACCAGTTCTAAGTACACTGGTCCATTTAATAGGACCCCAGATAATCAGTCTTTATGCAAGCCTCACAACCCTCTATGCCAAGGAGAGAAATCCATTACTACCATTATAAAAACAGTTTGTTAACCGTCCCGGAACCATTTCCGCTACGTCCCACTCTCGATGCGGTAGCTCTGGTACTTCACCACCGAGATACTTGTCTCGATAAGTAATTTGGGGAACGTTAAAATATCTTTCTCGATTAACACTTTTTATTTTCGTTAACTATATCATGCCAAGTTAACTATATTTATGAAGGTTTTCATAGTTATGCCTCATCACGTATTACCTCATAATTATGTTTTAACTTTCGGCTAATCCAGCATTTTTTTAAATGGGCTGATACAGGAGAAAATGGGATAAAGAAAATATTCAACGGCGATATCGACCATAAAGAGCTAAGGGATTCTAAGCGAAACCCTCCCACTTCCACTAGGCTACTCTGTCCCACCTTCTTGACATTGACCCTTGTGCATCGAGTCAGTTATGTGTTTGAAAACCATGTAATAGGTCTGTAATTTGTCAAAGACTCGGTATTCTGGGGCTGTCGTTACAACTGACTCGCTGGTGTCAGGATAAATGGACCAGAAGTACTAGTAACCTTCGTAAGAAACACCGGGATACAGATGAAAATTGTTGCAACCGGCATAAAACACAATACACGCAAACTAATATATTAATCTGTTATTTGTTAATCAGTATAAATACACATTGGGTTACTTTGCTATACCACGTATATTATTGCTTCATTCCGTTGTTAATTGTTTTCTGTCTAGTCCACGAATATTTTATGACACAATAATGTTCTTCCAATTCGTATAATTCAGTGCGTTTCTGTTGCAATTTGTAATACTCAGTCCGAAAATTGATATATTATAAGTTTTATACCTGTTGTTTAATGATCCACGTCGGTATGTGTATCCCTTGTAACATATGTTACTTGAAACTTATTACATAACATAACAAGAACTTTATTACTCATACCAACGAGGTACATCGTGAGATAAAAACATACAGACATGCAGACTATCAGAGACAGACATATAGACAGAGACAGAGATAGACAGACATACATATATAGAAACATACACATACAGACAGACAGACAGACAGGCAGACAATCAGAGACATACAGACAGACAAAGAGACAGATATAGACAGACATACACACACATATACAGAGACAAACAAACATACATTAAGAGACAGACAGAGAAAGAGAAAGAGAATATGTCATGCAATCGGAATTCGAAAGTGTATATCATATCATTTGTTGTTTTTGTTGTTGCCTAAAGTTGTAGTAAGAAATGCAATACGATTATAGATATGTTAGGGGTTTGTCAACATTATTGTTTTAAAAAACTGAGGGTTATCGGGAAGTCTTCACTTTGAGCAGACACGTTTAGACCCCACGTCGCTAGACACTGGCCATATGATGAAACAACATGTATACGGAACTTGTTTTAAAGTTAATGTCGGCCTATGCATTTTGTTTAGTGTAAATGGAACATATACGTAAACGTTATAACGAATCTTATAAACCCAAAGGGTGGATATTTAAAGTGAAGTTTTGCAGCAGTCTATCATATGAAGCCGGTCACATAAAAAGCGAGCTACGGAGGTTTTGACATTAACTATAATTCTGATCTTAATGTATATCAGTACTTGCATTGCCGACTTTGGTCATGGCTTGCATGCTGATAGTAAGACCCAGATCGGACGATGCGGAGGAGCAGTCGGATCTGGATCATCGCTGGTCTCAGAATCCCGAAGGACGGTTTTCGCGTAACGTGACGCATACTATCATGCGTTATGATCCAAGTACTTACTGTTATCAGATAATACATTCAACAATGCACTGAAGTCGAGCACCAACGCAATAACACAACATGCATTGAACGGCAGCTTCTCCATATTGACAAGAAACAAGATAAGATACTCATTGCTTCTAAAGTTATTAGTTTTGTTGTACATCATCATATTGCCTGGTTTCCGGCTACTGCATCTTTATTGTTTATAAAAGTATTCCCATACACTGCACCGTAATGCATTATGATGAAGCTATGGGTGTATTAAATTTGGTCATAACACTGTTAAATTAAACTGCGTGTGTTTGGTTGAATAATGTTTTACGCCGCTTTCAACAATATTTCAATTATATCACGGCTTTTTCTGTGTGATTGACCCCGCTATTAATTATCCTGAAACTGATCAGTCGTTTTACCGTCCCGCATCCCCGAGTGTGAAGGAGGGAAGTTATAACAACCACTTTTAAAGTCTTTTGTAAGACCCGTTTTGATAGATTCATTGATGTTTAACGCTGCTTTCAACAACTTCTCAGTTATATCACCGCAATTCCTGGGTAAGTTACCATTACCAGTACTACTGGTCCATTTATCCTTACACTAGCCAGTGAGTCGTTATGCTAACCCCCGCGATTACTACCATTCCTTAAAGTCTTTGGTATGACCCGACCGGGGATCGAACCCGCGACCTCCCGCACCCGGGGCGGACTACACTACACCACCGGAGCGGTTTGTATGACCCGTTTAGGAATCGAACCCTGGAATTGTGTTCGCGAGGCGGCTCTCTTACCACTACATCAAGGATACGGTTTACGGTAAATTGACTGCCTTCAAGATAAACTAAACTGTGAGTGTGTATCGTAAAATAAGGACATACACGTAAACACCATACAAACATTCAAACATATTAGTTGTGTCCTGTGATATCTAAACATGTAATTGCTCGCGTAAACAACAGATATATTTATATAAAACTAAAAATAGATTTCCGTCCTTTGACATTGTTTGAAAGTAACTGGTAAAAGCTGACATGTATTCATATACCCAGATACACCGAGCGCTCGGCAAGCGGGAGCGAACATCTGTACTTTGATTGGTTGATTCCGCTAGCATATGACCGGATGCTCGGTATCTGAGGACAATCTGAATATGCCTCTGATATCAAGGGTAAAACCGTCTTTTAGTTTATGAGACACTTTAACCAGCTTACCTAGTGCAATACTATTAGTGTGTTGAGTGGAAACACTTTTTGCAATAATTGCATAACTTTGATAAATGAGCGAGGTTGTCTATCGAACATAAGCACTCTTTAAGCTTATTTATATGAGGAAAGAAGCGTCTTAGGAATCCCTACTTTTTAGATTATTTGATGCCAAGTGCAGAACTCTGTTACGCTAAGACTGTATATCAGACCACGATCTTTAAACAATTCTGTCATAGAATTTATCGATCACCTTAAAATCAAACCAAAATACAGTACACTGTGTATTGGTCCTAATCACAACGTATAAAAGGTCGTCTCGAATTGATCGAATACACTTAAATACTCACGGATACGTGCTCGTCCTGTTTGTACAATGAAATCGCACGATATTACCAACTCTCGGTTCTATACAATGGGAACTCGACAGTCACCGCTTCTATATTTCGTGTATCTAAATGGGTTATTTTACTTGTATTATACCGAACGATTTAGTAAACGACATTTTGATTGGTCAATCAATCTGAGCGGATCTTATGGACAGTCGTCATATCTACAAGTATATATGGAATTGAGGTTTTAGTGAACAGATGATAACACTTGACGGGTATTGGTCAGAATGTTTATCTTTATGATATCTAGGCCAAGTTCGAATATGGGTCATGCCGGGTTAAAAACAAGGTCACTATGCCAAATTGAAGAAAAATCTTGTTAATACTCTGGAGGCCGCATTTGTTTTGCTTCAGCAGCTTGAAACTTTGTCAGAATATTTGTATTGATGATATCTATTTACAAAAAGTAGGTTACTAGGCCAAATGAAGGAAAACCTTGATAAACCTCGGAAGGTAGCCCTTTTAATCTTTGTCAGATAATTGTCTTGATGAGTTTTGCATTGATCAAACACTTTCTCCCAGTCTAGTACATGGTTTAGAGAATTATTTCTTCTGTTGGAAGTTGATTTAACATTGACATATTTCTCAATATAATAAGGCAGAAACGTGTTAATTAAGCTGCAATTGTTATTTCCTTTCACATTTTCCCTACTTCTCCAACCGTCCTGCAGCACCCAGGCCGTCAGCACTTCAGTGCTTTGATTGTTGACTGCTGAAACCAATTAACTGACTCTTGCGACGGAGTTATGTTCCATTACTAGGTGTGTGAAAGCTCAGAGTTTCGCAGTTTTGTTAAACAAATTCCACTTAAAAGCATACATAATGCACGATATGAACAGTTTGAATTTATCAGTAAAAGTGCATTATTTCGACGTTTTGAACGTTTGTCGGCTTTTTCCGTGATTTAACGGGAGACACCCGAGTGATAGTAAAACATTGCAAAGTCTGAGGTACACGGGATGAAGGGAAGCAAACACATAGTTGGGTTATTACAAGTTCATTACGCCCACTTATGTTTTAAGATGGATGGGAGAAACCCTTACTATTCATTTGTAAGATTGTCTTACCACTTTTTATTTCATCAAATACAAAAACAAAATCAAAACAGATGTCGCCAAAATTGGTCGTTCTCAAAAGGTGTCATCATTGTATGTACTCTTCTTTTTATTTAAGTTTCGTGTTTTGTCTTGTGGGTCAATTATTTCCAAAAGCTGTATAAGCTCTGGCTATATAACCTCAAAACTCATACGTGTATCATTATCTTAAGATGAATGCATCATTCAAGGGTCATAACTCTTGCATATATTTTGTTTACATTTTTGCCGTTATTTTACTTGAAATTGTCGATAATCGATTACATTCACTGATATCCGGACACTGTAAACTTCTAAACTGTAGAAACTTCAAAATAGCCTTGGAACTAAAGACACTTATTCATCCTCATAAGGCAACGGTGTTGTGCAAGCCCTACTATGTATACTAATGCTATCAGATGGCACCTGCTGGCGTTGATCTTGTTTCTTACCATCAACATTCTATGTGAGTCCGACTTTGAGTACTTTGACCTATCCATGGAAGTATCGGAATGTATTACAGAAGTTAATTGCGAAATGTCTCTAAAGCAGCAAACATGTTTCGTTTTGGAATATGAATTCAAACAATGAGTCAACATAAATCTATGGATAAACTCACCAAATTATTCTTCAATCGCGGAAATAGTTTTCTGTATAAATAATGTAATTACATTGATCAGAGATGTGATCTAACCTGTTCAAGATGTATGCTGAAAAAATCTTGTAAAGCTAATGCCTAAATTGAAAAAACATTTATCTTTGGAATTCAAATTGTTTTGAAATTAAACAAGATTCCTTGGGAATTAAGTCGAGAGACATTTCTGATCATTATAAAGTTTCGAACAGACACGCAACAAAAACGCCGAACGTTACAAGGACTGTTGTAGGATTTGAGATATGTTGTAATGTTTCCTTCCTTTATGGATTGTTGATTGGTTGATTGATCAGTTGAAGCAAAGCGCCGTTTTTCAACGATATTTCAGTTATATCACGATATAAATATAAAAAATATAGTTTGATTATTATATATAGAATTTGCGAATCATGAACCTTGAAGTTTATCCTCTCCTTGCTAATCTCCTTGGTTATTACCGTTGTGTTTACGCTTGTAGGGAGGAATCCGCTTTCGCCGAGTGGATAGCGTCGGAGATCTGGAACCGGGTGGCCCGGGTTTGATCCCCATTCGTGGCGCGACATCCATGGTGGAGTGCCCCAAGGCAACGCACATTTTCTAGCATAGTACTGTTTTGTTTACCCAGGGAACATTGAATAAGTGTAATGTCGCCGGGAAAACATCTAAGCAAATACATGGAAAATCTGAACAAAATGAGGATTTTTTACTGAAAAAAGTTGAAAGCATTTTGACAAAAAAGAGATATTGTTCATTTTTAGCAGAGACTCCTTTTGCCACAATGTTTTTAAAAGTCGACTGATGTAGAGGCGTTATAAAGCGTCTGCATGTGGGAGAGTGGTTAACATTTCGAGCAGTCCATTCAGATCAAGCAACGTACTTCTTTCCAATAGAGACAGCACTGCTATATTCAGTCTTCCCGCTCAATGATTTAGATATGTCTTTGTTAATACTTTCTATTCGACACATACTGGCGTCTTCTGACAAAAACAAGAAGAGTAGTCCCACTCGACTTAAGGCTATTTAACGTTAAAAGGTGTAACGTCTGTACCCCGCAAGACTCGGGCTTAAGGTTTGCCTTAAGGTTTTCTTAATCGTCTACTGCAGTTTTGAGGTAAGTAGGAAAAGGCTTATAATTTAACTTACATATATTACGGTATACAGTTATATAGACCATATCATTTACAATAAATAATATCAATCAAATGTGTGTTATTATAAGAATGTTAACGAACGTTAACTAAATATGAAAATCCCATCATTGTTCTGAAATAAAGTCGAGTACGTGAATTTCTTTATCCGGAAACTTCTGTTTTTTATATTTCTGTAATGCCATAATATGCGAGCGTGCTTCTATCAATTTAAACGAAGACGGAACCATTACTAATTTGCGTTAACATATCTCTTCAATTAATCGAAAAGTATATCAGAAATTACACGATTTGTAAATGACTTCGAAGTGCACGCAATTGCTTTTCACGATTCTATTATATGAACCGATTCATTAGAAGAGGTACTAGTTGACGTTTTGTGAGAGGTGTAGATCGAGAGCAATATGTGCATCCGTACAGTCTGACCAAGATAGACACAGTTCACACATTACTGACACAAGCTAGTTAGAAGCCTCTGCCATATTGTGTATATTCTGATATTGCAGAGGCATTAGAAAGGTTAACGGGAAATACTTTAATCTACTGCATGTAACATTTATGAAAGGTTTGACCTTCATCTCGCTGAGTTCCTGTAACTGGTATCAAACACACTTTAACCCTTTAACATACAGGGGCTTTCTGACGCCTTTGCAGCAGACGGTCTCTAAACATCATTGTGTCAAAAGAAGACATTGTTCATGATGAACATTTTCTTCATTTTGCCACAATGTTTACACCTCTTTTTGCCACATTGTTTTCAAAAAGTGTCTGCTGCAGATATTTCAGGAAGCGTCAGTATGAGGATTTAATAACGCGTTGACGTTTAGTGAATGCTCTCGTGAAGCTGTGCTGATACAGATGTATTTTCTAACACACTGAAAACTCGAAAATGTGCTAGCCAAATCGTCCAATCATATTACAACTGTTCTCTGGAACTCACAAAGCACTTGGTGTTATGAATTTCTGAATACGCAAAGGATGTTTGTTACATTATTTGTGTAATGTTTAACGCCGCTTTCAACAATTGTTCAATTACATCACGGCGTTCCCTGGGTAAGTTACCAATACTGCTAGTATATTAATTCTGACACCATTGAGTCAGTAGTAAAACTAACTCCACAAGTCTGAGCCCTTTGGGGGGAAAAAACCATTACTACAGTGGTATATCCTTTTGTATGAATCGCCCGGGGATCGAACAGGTGATAACGACTCCGTAGCCATTTGGATGTTGCAAATAAATAATGCATTTTACATTGTTTGTCACACAAGCAAATACAAATGAACGGCTATCGGCGAATTTAAAGCTTAACATTTTCCCACATACTGACGCTTCCTGAAATATCTGCAGCAGACACGTTTTGAAAACAGTGTGGCAAAACGAGGTACTGCTCCAAATGAAAAATATCTCTGTATAAAAAAGTCAAGTTTTAAAAAAGAGGTGTAAACATTGTGGCAAAATGAAGAAAATTTGTGTAAGCCAATTTTACTTTAAATGACGACAACGTGGACAGTCATTAAGACCTCAAATCGCATAACGCGGTTTAATTATATTTCGCTCTAATTCTTGTATATATGTATCAATAATTACCTTGCTTAGATCAAGCTACCGTTAGAAAGACACTTTTAAATGTCATTTAACCAATATACAACCGTCAGAAATAACTCCTGTCACGAGAGATTCCTGAAAGCTAAAGTGTCGAAATAGTTTCTCGTATATCACAGAATGACAAGCAATAGTGCGACTATCAGGAAATTACCCACATAAAACACACAAAAAAGCGTTTGTGTTCGCCATCGTCAAATGTCACCATGGAAGTGATGATGCGAATGGACATGGTTTT
This sequence comes from Serripes groenlandicus, assembly GCA_031761405.1. Classification (NCBI taxonomy): domain Eukaryota; kingdom Metazoa; phylum Mollusca; class Bivalvia; order Cardiida; family Cardiidae; genus Serripes; species Serripes groenlandicus. The sequence continues at coordinate 53,112,511 of JASEVX010000011.1, read as the reverse complement.
GTACTTTCGCTCGACGGTATGACATTGTCTTCATCTATTTGATTTTTCGCTATGGAATTCTGTCATTTTTTAAAAATTACATTGTGTTTTTTGTTAACACTGAAATCTCTGGCTTTTCTCAATGCATGTTGTTATACGTATTATTAATTCATGCATTCGCCAGAAGAAATGTTTATTTAGATGCTTGATACTTTCTTGTTTTAACAGTTAAGCTTAAATGAGTATATATATTAATCATTCGTGTAGATATTTGCTGTACATAGACGTGGATGCTTTTTATCTGAACACAAACACTGTCAGTTAGGTTTTCCGTTATATCGATAAGAGAGAATATTTCTTAAAATATATTTTCTAGTCACTAATGATGCAGCTTCTCCAAACGGTTATCAAAATCAAATTATGAAATCACCGAATTTGTTTAAGAACGATTTGGACAATTCGTAACAATATATCGGCACAAACCATGGAAGTTGACTAATTATATATAACTATATTTATTTCATCTCCCACTAGAAACTAGCGATTTCATTGGACAAAAGCAGTGACGTGGTGCCCCCTCTAAATTTCTATAGTTGGTCAGTAAATTTCTCTAGTGGGTCAGTAGTCGACAAAATGGCCGCCATACATCGATTCTTCCTTTAAAATCACCTATTTCTATCCCAAATCACGGAAATCACTAACAATATTATGAAAATGAACACAAATTTTTTCCTTAGTGGGTCAGTAACAGACCAAATAACTGATTTATTTCATGAACCACCTTTCATAAGCAAAACAAATGAATATTGATTCATTTAATTATTAATGTGGGTTTAATATTGTAAACGTTAATGTAAAAGAAAAACAATATCAAATCTTTTTATTCTCATGAAAGGTGGTCGATGAAATACATCAGTTATGTTGTCTGTTACTGACCCACTACGGAAAAAATAGGGGGTCTGGAATGTACAGGGGGACTCGGCTAACGGCTCGCCCCCATAAATTCCACAGACCCCCTATTTTTCCGTAGTGGGTCAGTAACAGAATAAATAAATAATAATCTTAGTGAGTTGAGTTGTATAGTATATACTCGACTATCCATGACTCGCTCCTGTACGCATTTCGAATGCAGAGGAAGGAACTCATTTACATGTAAACTCATCACCATACCAGTATTATTGTTCGGTTGAAGCTCTTTACTTTTGAATCTAAGTTTTTTTCTCACGGTAGGTCAATTTCAGTCACGCGCATTTGTTAAATTCTCGCTAGATGAGATTGTGTAAGGAAATCGAATAAGAGTCATCTAAAGATCGGAGCGAATTATGAAGCGTTAACAATATGAGAATGTGTGTTTATAATATTGCTAGTTAGTAAGTCCATTGCATGACGAAGTTCATTTATAAAGGACTATATCTAATAATACTTGAACCGATTTATCGTATTATACAGAAGTTTTCATCGAGTCAAGTCTAGATTGGCTTTTATTTATTAGTTCGTCAAGTTTTGCTCTCTGGTCATATATGGTCAACTGGTAAGACAGCGCGGATATTCCGGCCGGCACGACTCTCTACTGCTGATACGGGCTTCACAAAATCGGCTCCAATAGACATTGGGTTATTATGATAATCTTTTAAGAAATGGTAACCAAAGATCGAGATCATTGCTTCCTCCATTTTGCCAAATAATGTTAAATTAATTTGGCTTACATATTATCTATGGACATTTATATACCCAAATACCTTATCTACTTTTCTGAAAGTTCATCGCTTATTACCATGTTAGCAATAACAGAATCGACGTGGGTCCCATAAAAAAAGTTTCGTTTTTCTTATCAGCTTGGAGATTGTTTTCATCTCTTACTTGGATTACTTGATCAAAACCATCCATCCCTTTGTTCCTATACCGCTTTGTCTCGTTGGTCAATAAATCATTATATCTGCTTTTATGTGACCAGTCAATAGAAAGACTTCTTTAACGACACTCTGCGAAGATCAACTGTTACCTTTTAACGACCAATGTATATTTAGATCAGCCAGCCAATCCTCGTAGTCTGATCTGGCCATACACTGTTCGCTTAATTATCACAGAAGGTTTCACGAAACTCTTGTTAAGCAGTATCTATCTAATCATTAGCTCGCAGGCGGGTCATTTTCGAAACGTGCAATAATGACGTTCAGGTTGGTTTTCAAGTGTCTTGTAGGTCTTGTAGATTGCGCTATTTACAACTAAATTCGAGGTAAATTGTTTTGAATCAATTCACTATAAAAGTGAACCAAATGTTTATTTTATATATTCTTTCAAAGCAACAGGCTGCTATTACTATTGTTACGACTACGAGTTGGCGACTAGTGCAGAACCAGCCATTATGTGGATGCGAAGGGTAATCTTAATCTACACCATACGTACAGTCTGATCTACGCTGGTCTAAATTGGTATATGTCTGGTTTTCCTGTAAGGCCACTAGGGTATTATTGATTCTCCGTAACGGGTTAGTTTTATAAAGTTACAATGGCGTAACACTAATGGGGCTACAGCTCTAGTATTTCGTCAATCAGTACACCTAGGACTTAATAACATACAGACGGGCGATGAAGGCTCTGATGAAGCTGTCCAGATGCATACGCTCGCCTGGATCTTCACTGTACGCAGATGCATTAATACCCCGACTCGCTAGGATAGGTTCATATATAAAAGAAAGTATGAAATATATTGTGTGTTGTTGTAATATAATTTCCTTGAAAAATAAAAAAATACGTTAACTCTGTGAGGAGACTTTATAAGTTTGTTTTTATTGTATTTTACGTCGCTATCCACAATTTTTCAGTTCTTTCCCGGTAATCGATAGGCTATGTGTAATTTACGAGTACCAGTGGCCCATTTATTTCGACATTATCAACTTAGTCGTAATGCTTACACAACAATCCTCAACGCCATAGAGAGAAAACCATTGCTACAAGTGTTAATGTCTTTGGTATGACCGAGCCTGGGATTGAACTGACGACCTGCGGCACCCAGGGCGGACGCTATTCCACTACCACACTGAGGCGGTAAACGCATTAGGTTAGGATGCAATAAGGGTGCATTTGTTTAACACAGTTGTTGAATAGAAAATTACAGCTATAAACAACATTTTGAACGTCAAATCTGCCGGGGTAATAGGTCGTATTTTATGATATATCACACTAAATAAGAATTATGCTTTCATAAATAATAATCTTATCTCACCCTCAGACGGTTAAGATCATATTAATATCCAAGTGTTAATGGTGTTGTCTAATTCATGTTCTCATCTAGTACCCACACTCTTTATTATAATACAATGCTCTAAATATTCAACCCTTTCCATCATGTTATCTCATCTAGTACCAACACTATTTATTATAATACAATGCACTAAATATTCAACCCTTTCCATCATGTTATCTCATCTAGTACCAACACTATTTATTATAATACAATGCACTAAATATTCAACCCTTTCCATCATACAAATGCATTTTGACCCAACTGCAGCAGACAACTTTCTTTTAAAACATTGTGGCGACATAAATCCAACTTTTTTGAAGAATTTTCTTTCATTGAAAAATATTTTTCATTCTTTTGCCGAAATGTTTTTAAAGTCGTATGCTGCAGATTGTTGTATGTTGGAAAGAATTACGGACGCACACTGTCTTATATCCTTCAGTCTCTATATAAATACTCTCATCGTCGAACATTGGTCTGCAAAAGCTTTCAGAGAATGTGTGTCGGGTGATTTGTTCGGAAATAGATCGATGTCGTTAAATACCAACGTACTTGAATGTATTTTCGTTCTTAACACTCCGAGCCACAATAGCTCTTGACGTAGCGACGCGGGCTGACATTCCAGGGATTGTAAGTTCGATTCCTGGCTCGACCGAAAATTCGTGCCGACGTTTGACAAAAATCAATGTAACAAGCGCCATTTTCCTTCCACCAATGAGGTCAGTGTTTGTGGAAAAAGAGCCAGTTGATTGGAAAGTCTGTTGTTTGGAGTACTGACGTGTGGTAGTCAGTAAACATTTGGGTCGTGAACTTGCCGCCGTGATTTAACTGAAATATTGTTGAAAACGGCGTTAAACTCCGTTCAATCAATCAATTAATTAATCGCAACTACCCATGGAATGATTTTTTTTCACAAACAAAGATTTACCTAAATATGCAAAGTCTTCAAAACAAGATAAAAAGATGAAATTATATACTTCAGATAAAATGTTCGGTGCTCCATGAAAAACAAATTTCACGTAAGTCCTACACCCATTGACCGACATAGGCTTCAATGCTAAAGGATCTAAATAAATATTAGCTTAATGATCTGGATCTACACTATTCTCAACATCGTTGAGGATGGTTTTCGTAGAGCGCCGCTCATATGAACATTCTAGGTATGTTGCTTGGTTACACAGGCTCGAGGTAACAGCGTGAGATAAAATATGCTGAAAGCGCACTTATTCGCCTCGATGCAAAAACATGTATTTCTGCAATACATTGAAACATTTGAGTTGCGTCAAACAATTCGAGGTCTTTTTGATTCTCCACTGCAGGATCATTGAAAAGTAAATGGGCGCAACCTAATTTGGCTAAGGTTCTAGTTTGTTTAGTCAAAGTATCTATGATCACTCAATTACTCGTACACGGGCATTGATGACTCGGCTGAGACTCGGCGGATGTACAGGCTCGTCTGAGTCTGCACTGTACGCTGATTCTTTAAGACCCAAAATCGCTAGACGCGACCAATATTTTCTGCAATAAATGCAATATACGTGTGCAAAATAAAGCTATTTTATTACATCTTCAAATGTGCATTCCGTATGAACAGTACTCGTTTTGTTTTAACTTTGTGTTAATTATGTACTTGATATTGATTGAAAGTATTTAACTTTTTCCCACATTCAACACTTCTGCAGAAGACGACTTTTAAAATATCTGGGCTTAATTATGGAAAATCTCTATAAATGAAATTTAAATCATTGAACAGATAAAACAACATTGTGGCAAAAGGAGGAATTGCTAATTTTGATCAATTTCCCTTTTGCCACATTGTTTTCAAAAGCCGTTTGCTGCAAAAGGCGACTGAAAGCCTTTGCTTTTTGGAAAGACTTTAACATCGTAAACCTTGTCATTAATTATTGGGTCCGACTTTCGGAATATCCATCGAACTGCATTGTACTGTGTTAAACCTTGCACGTGTTTTTCTGTATGAGTAATACATACATTTCTACAATGAACCCGATCTTAGCGTATTTATTACACGTGATGATAAATATTTGCTTGTGTATCCAAATAGTTCATGTTTACCCTATTTGGTTTCAGCCTTCTGTGGTTGATCGACAAATAGTGCATACCAGAGGTGAGTTCAGTATACCGCCTCAGTGGTTTAGTAAAAGAGCGTCAGCTTCGCGTACGTGAGGATGCGGGTTCGATCCCCGACCGGCTCATACCAAAGATTGTTAACATTGTAGTAATGGCTTTCCCTGCATGGCGCACAGTGTTGACTCGCTTGTGTCAGGATAAATGGACCAGTAGAACTACTAACTTAACCATGAAACGCCGTGATATAACTGAAAACATGTTGAAAAGAGGGCTTACTACAATACACAAATGTGTTCAATATACACTAAGGAATACCCATTTCGTTTAAACGCACCGAAGTCAGTTTTCATGGAAAAACACTAAACCATACAAGGTTTTCGAGAAGCATGTTCTGTATCAGCAATATTGAATATAGGGGCTGATCAATCTTTGCAAAATCATGTTTTCTTTCATAAAGCAATAATTGGATGCGATGCATCAGAATTGGTAATGCAATACATTAATATGACTCAGTATGATTAAAAATTGAGCTATCCGTCAAGTCCTGGTTGAAACCATTTTCCCAGCACTCACGCAATTTGCGCATTACAATAACGATGGAAACGTCATGTTTTATCCAATTGCAAGGAATAGACATCGCTACAGATGGAATTATAATGTCGTCGCAAATTTTGGTTTATCATGAATGATCACGGAAGTATTGTCATTTGTGTAGTTATATTCAGTCGAATATATGAAGCTTAAGCACTTCAAATTAAAGAGAGGAGCAAAATAAAGTTAGGACGCAAGCTAAAAACCGATAACAGTTTCCTCTGTGCTTAGAAAGTGTGCTGCATTATCGGATTGGTCAGGAGCAATACACTGACTAATCAGAAGAACTATTTGGAGTAATGGCATCATTTCTAAGGACAGAACAGAGAACCTTTACGGAGTTTTATAGTTTCGGGCCATGTCTTTAAATTTAAGATTTGAAAGCGATTCACATCACACGAAAACCAATCTTCGGAGGGTTGCGAGACCATGAGATATACTGAGCATGCGCGCAGTCAAATCAGGCATTATTTGAGTTTTCGGAGAACGGCTAGGACATAAAACTGTCGATACAAGTATGTAACTGGATATTAACATTTTCCCACATGAAACAAATCTACAGCAGAAAACTTTGAAAACATCTCTACAACAATACTGAATCTCTTTTTAAATCGAAGTAATTTCATGAAAATAGTCATAAGCTGATGAGGTGTCAGAAAACCTCTGTTTATCGGAAAGGGATACAGAAAAACAAATTTATATAATTACCTCCGATGGTCAGTTTTTCGCATGACGTGGTCTAATTGTAGTATTTGACAATACTGACCTCATCCTGACAGTTGTATTGACCTCGAACATCGTTTTACGTCATCAAGTCAATGTCCTTCACAAAGATGGTTTGAGATTCCAAAACATGCCCGTGATTTATATCTATCGTTAAAATCATACAATATATCTAAACAGGACCTGGTTAATGCTTCTGTGGTTTCCAGAAGAGATCAGTTGCAAGTTATTGAAGTTTTGCCTCTTTTGACATTGCAAGATTTATATTATTAACCACGATCGATCCCATGCATAACGCCTAAAAAGAAAAAGAAATGCAACTGTATTGCATGCTGTAATAACCAGCACAGCTCAATTTGAGGTTGTACCCGTATTTAAGAAAATGTCCTATACCCAATATATACATAGAAACATTTTGGCTATACATTTTCAATAACCCACCAGCTCGTGAAATTCACAGTAGAACAACACAGAAAAATACATGGAACCATTTCGCTCATTTATCCATATCCGAAATACTGATTATGCGCACTGAGTTCCATTTTTGTACGGTTGGCTTATATAATCAAAGTGCCGAAGGCACTCCAGTGGCGGTCGTACAGAACATCCTAAAAGTGACAAGTAGTATCTCGGTTTAGGCTAGCGGTTTTCAATAATAGTGCACGCTGGTGCGGGAATTCTTTAGAAAAGCTGCATCTTTTGACAGTAGAATTATGTAAGTTTGCCAGAATGTTTGTTTTGGCGATTTTAAGTTACTTTCTTAAATGGGTTGTGATGTGTTAAAAATAAGGCCATGCCAAATTTAAGAAACATCTAGTTGGCACACGATAGACCACTGTTTAAGCTCAAGAACGATGAAACTTTATTAGAATGTTTGTATTGGTTATATGTAGGCTAATTTTATTTGCTTATCACATGTCCATCCCAAGGTCGCTAGGCCATATTTAAGTAAAATATTGTGTACACTTTAGAGACCGAATTTTCTAATTAAGCATGTTAAAACCCTATATCAGAATATTTGTCTTGATGACATCTGGGCTATATTCAAAATAGGTCATGTCAGTTCCAAAACAGGAATCCGTCGTGGCAGAGTGGTTATTGCCAGGGATTTCAAACTGCTTGTCATGGGTTTGGTCCTCGGTCACGGCCGGCATGATTGGATGCCCTTGGACAATTCACATTTAAAAACCTAGAGTGTTAACCCAGGGAGAATGAACAAGTGAACAGTCACCATGATATAACTGAAATAATGTTGACAATGGTATAAACCCGCAAAAGAAAAACTACCAAGAACTAAGTCACTATGCGAAATTGAAGACAATTCTTGTGGACTCTCAAGTAGCTGCACGTGGAAGGTATTGGTGCAGTTATAGAGGTGAACGTTACATGTCTAACCTGGCCATCTTTAATACACCTTTGGTAATGGATGAACTTTCCGTGTGAGGTTTGATGCCTCTGTAGCATACGTATTTTAGAAAACGATCAAACATAAGTTCCTCCATTCCCCATGTGTGCAGCTCTATGGATATTATTCTACCAACTTCTCAGATGCAACACCTTTTCTCTCTGAATTTTAATCTTTTTTCAGAGAAAATGACTTAATTATCATAGAAATGAAAGTATATATTAGTTTGGTGGCTGTTTTCAATGATATCTGATATTGAACATGTATGTTCAATTCCATGTAGTTCCATCACATGGAGGGTTTTCACCATAGAAAAGTTCAGCTGCTTTTAAGACATTGTGAGCAAAAACAAACACATATTGCTCATAATGAACAATTTCTCTATTTGCCAAAATATTCAACTGATACACATATCGACATATTTCCAACTCAATTGCGCTACACTTTCAGCATTGATTGATAATTCCTGCTAGAACGTACAGTGATGGTTGCACTGAGGTGACTCAGTCATGCACTAACATATATGCATCACTAAGTCATCTCATTGTAAACATATTCCAAAGTACAGGAATTGCAACTGTTACTTAATTTATCAATGTATTGGCATCAAAAAGTCAATACGGCAAAATGTATTAAAGAAGCTTCGGAAAAGAGAGATTTAAATACAGTCTAATTATATTAAAAATGTATTTCTTTTTCAGCAATATATGTATATATGTTGACTAATGTACGCATGTAAATATTTATCATTGTCATATTTTCATGTGACTAATGTTTATGGCCAATGGCATGTTTATTTGCCGAATGCCTAATACAGTTATAAACTGAAACTTCTTGTGTCGCCTTTTATTCTGTCACTGAGCGTCAGTACATGCAATTAAAATAGATAATCTAATTCTTTAAATTTGTAATATACGACATAAAGACAGGACATTTCATTTCGTAGATGTATGGTCAATTATAACAAATATTTAAATACATCTACAGTCAAAGTCAAATAGTAAATTGTCTATTAAACACGCAGCTTTCACCTTTAGATGGATTGCATGTCAAACCCTCATTGATTGAAAATGCAGTGTTTGATCCTCTAATTGGTATACATGTGACAATCGTGTCTGACAGTGCGTGTATGATAAGAAAGAAGATACGAAAGTAGTTTATGGGCCTTTTTTGTTTGGCGAAGTGTTTTGAGTATCACGAGAGTACTTTGCATGGCAGGTAAAACGCGCATTGATATTTATTATATGCCGAATATTGAAGAATACTAGTATTTACATCTTTCAACTCAATGTAGATCTTAAGCTCGATAAATTTCAAATCTTAGTTTTGATCCGGTACCAAAATAGCAATTACGGGATTATTGTTAACCGTGTCTCTGCATCACTGATGGGAGTAGTTGGCGTTTTCTATTTGAAGTTTATTAGGTTTGCAGTATTGCATCATAATCCAACAGGCTGTCCAAACTTCCGTATGTAACATTTGTAGTCGTTGTTGTTTTTCGTTGTTGTTTCTGGTAGCATAGTGGCAAATGCTAAACCAATCTTCACAAAAATCAAAGAAATTCGTAACATTTTTCTATAGTCATATTTTCCCCAAAAGATAGCATTGTTTTAAAATACATATCACGTGTACTTACTACAAATAAATAACGAATACAACAATAATAATTACAAGAACTATTTTGTTTATAGAAAACGCTGTCAACCAGAACTTGTTATTCGTCTGCGGGTCTGCTAACATTCATTTCTACATTTCAGGTAGGAATCTTTACTTCTTTCGTTTCCCCCCGAATAACATAAATTATCACAAAACAATTTCACTATGTATGTAGTGGTTCGTATGGTTTAAGATAGAAAGTCACGCTGTATAGTAGAATGATGCCTAGATATCTGAGACTAAGAATCAACGATTTTTCTTGTTTTCCCTCACTGTCTGTTCCATGCCCTTCTTATTAATTTTGTCTGCTCCTCAATGCTACAAAATACAAATTGTCTGAATGTTTTCAATGACTGGGTCAACAGAAATGATGACGTTTCTATGTATCATAGTTTACAAGGAAACTGAATATATTGTCAGTATATAGCTTGACGAAAACTGGTGGGCGTCTTCTTGTGAAATTAATATGATTTCTAAAGTTTTAACTGTTAATATTGACACATTTTTGAAGCATGGCTTTTTGTTATTTATGTTTCTTACTGCCTTAATCAGACACAGCAAGGGGTGACAACATTCACTATAAACATATTGTCAAAATACTGTCATTGCAATTGTAATTAGAGGACACCCACTTTCAGGTTTTCAGTTAAGTTAACCAAAAGCATTTTTCAGATATTTGATATCTTCCAAGCCACCATGACTGATGCAAGCAGGAATCAGAACGGGGATCTGGTCACAAACCCTCGAATTAAATCACTCAGCCATGGAATCCTCAGATTTGATGAACCGTATATTGCCACATTGATTTTTAATGCATGTTAAATATTAACTCTTTTCCACATTCAAGCACACGTTTTAAACTTAAGGTATCCCTGTAGCTAATTACCTTTGAAAACTTTGCGTACATAATGGGCAATATAAATAGTTACAAGTTAATTTATAGAGATTTTCATGGTTTTTGCCAAGATGTTTTCAAAGTCATCTGCTGCAGATTGGTTATATGGAGAAGGGTAAAATGATAGGAATAGTCTAGAAAATAACCTTCCTTTTTATTTTACTAATATCGAGGTGCACAATGTTGCCTGTAGTAGGGGAAATGTGAGTTATGTATGAATTGCCATTTATCGGAAACCCATCTTATCTGGCAACTTTTTGAGTTGATTGCCTTGTCAGGGATCACTTATCTGTTTATTTGTTCATCTTACCATTTGTTAAACGCTCAATTACTTACACACTTGTAAATGGTACGTGTGTTCCTTCAATCTCTCTTGATTTTTAATTTGTTTACACATCTTTATTTTCAATTTGATGTGGGCATCTACAAATATTACTTTCCAAATATAAGAATAAATAAATAAAATAAATAATGTTCTCACTATTGGGGAAGTTATCTTATATCTAATCAATCAGCAAATGTAAACAATTAGTCACACTACAATAAATCCACCTGTTACACATTTGCATTCCATGAAAGTTCAGACTAATCTTCACATTGTAGTCCAGTCTGAAGGAAGCTAGCTTGACTATTTCTAAAATGTCTGAATTAAAATTCTCAATGAGACTTCATGTTCAAAATAAATTCACAAAAGTATTAAAGTTGAATTTCCATACGCAGTCGATTTATGTTTATATTAAAAAGCCGTCTACTTAAAGAATGTATGCTTTAAAATGTTCATTTTGACTTCTTGATCTTTAAGAGTTAATAAGTTCCCTACACCAAATACCAGTTGAAAACGGCGTTAAAACCCGATCAATTAACCAATCACCTTTCACATGATTCGCTGTTTATGTGACAAAAACCCGAGTGAAAAAAGTGAAAAAAGTAAAAGTTTGAAAAGCATGGTTCCTGATACAGAGTTGACAACATTGTGGTAACATGAACACATTTATTTATGGTAACGTTATGCTATATACTAGATCGTTTTTGAATAAGAATGTATATATGGGTGGTGTAATTTAGCCTATACCCATCCATCAGTTCTGAATTAAAAATGGAACGTTTCAAAAAAAAAAAAACTTCGAAAGTGTTGCCTATATGATATCAAAGTTGTCTGCTGCAGATTTGTTGTATATGGGAAAGGGTTAAAATGTTGAATTGAATTTCGGGCATGATTGGAACAATTTCTTCAGTTAATACATGTTAATGGATTTCTTTGCCAAAATATCTGATCATGTTAACTGTAATTTAATATGAGCTGCCTCAAATTCATTCAGACATTCAAGAAATGTTTAGATCATAGCATATACAATCAACTTGCATACATTATTGGCTTTATAGCATAACTATTCACAATGGAGCATCTGAAATGCTTGCAGTTTAGATAGCAAGCATCATAAGTGGTTTACAGGAAAAATACAAATAAGACTATACAGAGACACATACTGATCGGGATCAAAACTGGTCCCAGAGCTTCGAAGCTTGGTTTTCCAGTGACATGGCTCATATATGATTGTTTACAATTCTTGTTTACTTTAGTTTGTGAGGCAATCAAAAATACAAATAAGAATCAAGTCATATGTATGTAATCCTTTTCTTAATTTACATTTTATGTTTTGTTATTACTCTTTTTCCCAGTTATTATCTGGTGGTTGTTTTCCTTGTCCTTCTTCCCCTCTAGGACGTCTAGGTTTCTAAAACCGCGGTTACAGTTAGAAAAACGAGAGGTTGAGCGACAATTATGTCAAAGAGTTATGTTATCCTTCTTCTATTTGCAGTCCTTCGCAGCTAAATATTAAACACAAGTAGTATGTTTTTAGTATTCCATCAGTTGTGATGCTTAGTCCAGAGATTTTACAATCTCATAAAAGTCGCCGCCAACTACAATCATAGTGATGTAGTCTGGTTTGTGGAATGAAGTCTATCAGGCTAAAGGCTAACTTGGCATGCCCAAGACAATGTAAAAAGTATGTTTTAAAGTATAAGTATATTCTTACAAGTAGATGATTTGACCGATATATTCAGAAAACTAAACGTTCTCATTCGTATACAATGCAATCCAACTTTTTACACGGGAAATTGATACAACCATTTTTTTGATAGTCCGAAATTTGAGATGCATTTTTATTATTTTGGTCAAAGTTATTATGTATTGATAACACCCACAAATATCAAGAAGTGACCTTCTAGAAAAAACAATACCGCCCATAGTTGTTTCCGTACATGTAATTGGTATTTCAATGTAATTTGTCAATTTGATAATATTGTTATAACAATTATCTATCTATGTACAATGAACAAGCCGTCTTATCCTCTTTTTTCCGTTCATTTGCAAATGAAATTGAAGCACAACATCATAATGATAAGGAGACAGACAGCTGGTTTTCATGTATTGCAAAGGAAGTGGAAGCAAACATTTATGTTGATTATATAAATTACTGGTCATCCGTCACGTATTGCAAAGGAAGTGGAAGCAAACATTTATGCTGATTATATAAATAGATTGCCAACACGTATAAACAAGGCTTCAAATTCTTCTTGTCATAGGAGAAATATATTGAGAACGTTATTTATATCAGATATTGACCCAGAATAAATTTGTAAAAATGAGCGGTGACCCAGGAAAAAAACCATAGCGTAATTGTTACACGTGTGAAAAAATACCTGCCTGTGCTTGCAAGCGAACGGATCCAAATACTTGAATATACTGCTTAACAGAAGTTTCTTTAAGTTTTCAATGACTAATTGGCGACTAATTGGCTTTTTGAAAATTCCGACTTTTGGTTGCTCCAATTTCGGTCAAACAGACAGAGACAGATACGATGGTTTACTAGAGGAATAATTTATTTGTCCCCCCGCTGTGATACTTATTCCATAGAAAGTAAAACAACTGTTATCTAACATTGCACTTTTTATTTGACATGAAGTATTGTTCTCGAGAAAAGGGATGAGATGCAATAGATGCTGCCGTAAATTTCATATCAGGTGGAATCTATATTAGATTTCACTTTTGATATATTTATTGGATTAATCTGAAATATGGTCTAAGTTTGGTTGATCTGTGCAATCTCTTGTTATAAATCTATCTTCGCGTGCAGCAAAACGTCGATGTTTTATTGATAGTTAGCCAGGGTACATTTTAGAACCTCTCACGTTTTACGTCTCACTTTATTATCTACTTAATTATGCTACTGGATCGCTGCAAATCGAACCATTACCTTTATGCCTGCAGCTTTATCTTGCAAAAAAACCATACATGATCAATAAGGACCAATGTAAAGGCTGATCTGAGTCTCAATTTTAATTGAAATCTCTTAAAGACAGAGAAACAAGTAAACTCCAGTAATGCGACATGAAAAGATAATAATTAAACCAATAACATTTCATTAATTTCTATGGTGCATTTATATATATTACAAATCGCATAACAAACTGTTGTATCGTTGATAAGCGTGTATAATAAAATGTGCACAAAGTGTGCTAATGGTCGTTTGTTATAAACTTGAACAATGAGATCAGACAAAGAAAAAATACAATAACGCATGAATAATATGTGTCGCCTTTGTGAAATATTAAAACAGATTTGTCCCAAATTGTTATCATATCCAGTTGAAAATAGGAAACAAAATTTCTTATTACAGAACACGGATTGGAATTACCATCATAAACATATTGAAATAGACAGTTACGAGCCAAGGCTCTTCGCATATCATCTTAGTAAACTCGTTTATTAAAAGTGATTATAAATAAATACTCATGAACTATCCTCTATCCCAAACATTTGGAATACTTAGTTAGAATATATAAAGATCACAGTCATTTTAATAGACCGTTAGAATATGTAAGTAAGTAAGTAAGTACTTGGAAAAATAGATAAAATATATACACATTTGTATTTCACGTTTTGTTCTATTCAAATTGTCACACGTATCTGACAAGAGGTTAATTATTCACATCTCGATCGGGAATGTTGCCATAACTGTGAAAACGGCCGTACTCGATTGTATTGACAACTGGCTACCTTTACGTATAGACTAATAATCCCTTTGCGAAGACAGGTTACGTCAGTCACAATGGCATTTATGAATCATCAAGAAAAAGAAATAACCTAACCAGAGTCACTTTTAAGAAATTAAGTACCCAATCCCAAAAAGCTTTTGGAATGTTTGCACGACGAAAGAGTAAACGTGAACGATCCTGACCTGACTGTGCCGAACGAAGCATATGTTGATCTGGGTCTTCATTTGTGAAACCTGACTCATTTGTGGTCACATTGTGGTGTTGATTTTCTTCCACTTAGTTCAATAAAGACATCTCTAATTGTCTGGTTTTTTTAACTATGAACTTATTTGCTCTTCACAAACGCACAATGCGTAGGTTTTCACGTAACGTGGCTCATTTGTAGTCTCATTATATTATTTCTTTCTACCATTAATTGATAATTAGTGCAATAAAGAAAAAACTAATTGTCTGTTTGTTAACTTTTTTACTTATTTTCCTGTCGCAAACATCTCCTGCGTAGGTTTCTATGTTACCCTTATATTGTTGTATTTCTAACATTAATTGATAAATACTGTAATAAAGAAAACACTAATTGTCTGTTTGTTAGACCAAAGACCTAATAACACATGCTGATACGGGCTTCACAAAATCGGTTCCAACAGTCAGGAGGCGGCTTCCTGTAAGGATGCTTTTAATTTTCGGTCAAGGAGAATATTTAGACCTGCCAGCGTGACCACATATCATGATTTCTCTTTGACCTTTCTAAGTACATTAATTTAAGGTAATGACTTTTAAAACATTCCTTTTACACTCTATATACATGTGTGAGTTTTACAAATTAACAACAAAAGACAAAGGCCAGTATATTAATTGAATGTATGTACATTTTCATTTAAGCGAAATTCATACTGTATCTACTCTAGACAGTAAAATAGAGAACCCTTCTATTGAATTTGTAAATGTAGTCTGGTTCCTTAAAATTACATGCTATGATATATTACGCAGTAATTAGACGAAGAAGCCTCGTCCCGTATTCACTAAACTTTTCAATTTAGATATTTGTCTAAATCTAACATTTTTATCGCAGTTTCACATACATTTTTCATTTGCTTTGCTTTTAATAATCTGACTTTCATGTTCAGTACATACTGGATTCAAAGTTAACTTTGAGTACAATTGTCATCGCAAAATGCAGACATGAACAGATTTAAACCACAGAAATATATGTTTCAAGATCAATTTCGTTCTTTTTCGCTGTTGCAGTTCCACATTTCATGAATATCGCGGTAAACACGATATCGGTGTATTTTGCCTAGCCAACAACATGTTTTATCACGGATGCGATGTGAACATCCAGAATACTTAAATGAAATGAAATCTTCTGGTTCTTACAAACAAAGTGTGATCGGATTAACTGAACTTTATTTAACTTATCACTGTAAATGTAGACAGCATTTCAACTCTTATATCAACTGGTAAATTTACAGTTTGAGAAATAAATTCAAGTACATTTTTAAGCACTGGTTTAACGTTTTCAAAAAAATTGAAACTAGTTCCTATGTTAAGCCTTTCCCTTATACGTAGCACATTAAGTAAAAATTGGAACATCTTGCTAAATGAAGGTATAATTTATGGACATAAAGTAGAAAGCATTGTAGCAAAAGGATAAATTCCTCGTGATCAATTTCTCTTTTTGTCACAATGTTTTCAAAAGTCGCTGCAGCTATTGTCAGTCTTTCGGATTACGTGTACATAGAAATACGTTTACTTGATTTTCTGAATGCTAATCACGACACGAGTTCACATCAGTTTCGTCAACTCGAGATTGTGCGTTTGTAATCCGACAGCTTTGAATTGCTCAATTTGCCACAATAATTTCAACTCTTTTCAATTATCTTACTATCATTTATAGAGATTTTCTATGTTTTGTACTTGATGATTTTAAAGTCTGTCAGAGTAAACATCATTGAAATCATTGTGGCAAAAGGAGAAATTGCTCATAATGAGCAATATCTGCATTTGCCACAATAATTCAACACTTTTCAATTATCATACGATCATTTATAGAGATTTGTTTTACTTGATAATTTCAAAGTCGTCTACTGCAGATTTGTTTTATGTGGGAAACCCTCATCCATTATCATGACTTACCGATACAAACGAAAAACAGATTTTCTGTGTGTCAGCATTATTTGATAAAACATTATCATAACAGGGCGTGTGTTCAATACAAATAGTTGATTGTTTTTGGTACTAATTTAAACCTCTTGTCCATTTATCTTTAGTATTATATGTCACTTTTTATGATCAGCTTAACTCTAAATTATCTCATTCACTTAAAACACAGACCCCGCCAGGTTAAATATCCTACATAAAACTTATATCTTCAATAATCGATATCAGCATTACTGACTACAGATTAAATTGTTCTAATGTTTGTGGATTTAAATGATCTTTTTTCTTATTTCTTCAACGAAATATTGCGGCTTCTCTTTGATGCTTTGCATCAAACATCCGTCTTGTTGGGTTATTATAATAATCTTTTAAGAAATGGTAACCAAAGATCGAGACCATCTTTTCCTCCATTGTTTCTCTTTAGCCAAATAATGTTAAATTGATTTGGCTTACATATTATCTTTGGACATTTATAGACCCAAATACCTTAGATATTATAATTATGACGAAATCGCAACTAGTGCAGAACCAGACATTATGTGGATGCGAAGGGTAATCTTGATATACACCATACGTACAGTCTGATCTACGCTGGTCGAAACGGGTATATGTTTGGTTTTCCTGTAACGCCACTAGGGTCTTATTGATTTTCCGGAACGACATTTTTATTAAATATACAAAGATAGAAATTTATTTTGCAATTAAGACCACATAATTGATACGTGTATACGACAAAGAGTGATGAAATAAATTATAACACTGACATGTGTACAACGTTAAAATGGCGTAACACTAATCGGGCTGCAGTTCTAGTATTATTTGTCAATCAGTACATCTAGGTCTTTAATGCATATAGACGGGCAATGAAGGCTCTGACGAGGCTGTCCATATGCCTGCCTGAGTGTTTATTCAAGATGAGGTTCATATACATTTTATAAAGTAATGTACACATTATAGTGTATGTTGTAGTAATATTTCAGTTATATCCCGGTATTTCATGTGTAATGTACCAGTACAACTGGCCCATTTCATGTATAATTTACCAGTACCACTGGCCCATTTATTTCGACATTTCATGTGTCATTTACTAGTACCACTACTGGCCCATTTATTACGACATTTCATGTGTAATTTACTAGTACCACTACTGGCCCATTTATTTCGACATTTCTTGTGTCATTTACTAGTACCGCTACTGGCCCATTTATTTCGACATTTCATGTGTCATTTACTAGTACCACTACTGGCCCATTTATTTCGACATTTCATGTGTCATTTACTAGTACCACTACTGGCCCATTTATTTCGACATTTCTTGTGTCATTTACTAGTACCACTACTGGCCCATTTATTTCGACATTTCATGTGTCATTTACTAGTACAACTACTGGCCCATTTATTTCGACATTTCTTGTGTAATTTACTAGTATCACTACTGGCCCATTTATTTCGACATTAGCGAGTAAGTCGTACTGCTTACTTAATAATCCTCAACGCCATGCAGAGAAACCTATTGCTACAATTGTTTATGTCTTTGGTATCACCGGGCCTGGGATTGAACTGACGATCTGCCGCACCCAGGGCGGATGGTCTTCCACTACAACACCGAGGCGGTAAACGGATTAGGTTAGGATGCATTAAGGATGCATTTGTTTAACGCAGTTGTTGAATGGAAAATTACAGCTATAAACAACATTTTGAACGTCAAATCTACGGAGGTAATAGGTCGTATTTTATGATATATCACACTAAATAAGAATTATGCTTTCATAAATAATAATCTTATCTCATCCTCAGACGGATAAAATCATATTAATATCCAAATGTTAATGGTGTTGTCTAATTCATGTTCTCATCTAGTACCAACACTCTTTATTATAATACAATGCTCTAAATATTCAACCCTTTCCATCATGTTATCTCATCTAGTACCAACACTATTTATTATAATACAATGCATTAAATATTCAACCCTTTCCATCATGTTATCTCATCTAGTACCAACACTATTTATTATAATACAATGCACTAAATATTCAACCCTTTCCATCATGTTATCTCAACAAGTACCCACACTCTTGATTATAATACAATGCACTAAACATTCAACCCTTTCCATCATACAAATGCATTTTGACGCAACTGCAGCAGACGACTTATTTTTGTAAACATTGTGGCGACATAAATTCAACTCTTTAAATAATTTTCTTTCATTTAAAAAATAGTTTTCATTTTTTTGCCGATGTTTTTCTTTTAAGTCGTCTGCTGCAGATTGTCGTATACAGGATAGCATTAAGGACGCACTGTGTGTCGTGTGATTTGTTCGGAAATAGATCTATGTCGTTAAATACCAACGTACTTGAATGTATTTTCGTTCTTAACACTCCGAGCCACAATAGCTCTTGACGTAGCGACGCGGGCTGCCATTCCAGGGATTGTAAGTTCGATTCCCTGCTCGAACGAAAATACTTTCCAACGTTTTTCAAAATTCAATGTAACAAGCGACATTTTCCTTCCACCAATGAGGTCAGTATTTGTGGAAAAACAGCCAGTTGATTGGAAAGACTGTTGTTTGGAGTACTGACGTGTGGTAGTCAGTAAACATTTGGGTACATGTAGGTGAACTTGCCGCCGTGATTTTACAGAAATATTGTTGAAAACGGCGTTAAACTCCGTTCAATCAATCAATTAATTAATCGCTACTTCCCGTGGAATGATTGTTTTTCACAAACAAAGATTTACCTAAATATGCAAAGTCTTCAAAACAAGATAAAAACAAGATAAAAACAAGATAAAAACATGAAATTAAATACTTCAGATAAAAAGTTCGGTGCTCCATGAAAAACAAATCTCACGTAACCTTTACACCCATTGACCGACCTAGGCTTCCATGCTAAAGGATTTAAATAAATATTAGCTTAATGATCTGGTTCTACACTGGTCTCGACATCTTTAAGGATGGTTTTCGTAGAGCGGCGCTCATATGAACATTCTAGGTATGTTGCTTGGTTACAGGCTCGAGGTAACAGCGTGAGATAAAATATGCTGAAAGCGCACTTATTCGCCTCGATGCTGAAGAATGTATTTCTGCAATACATTGAAACATTTGAGTTGCGTCAAACAATTCAGGGTCTTTTTGACTCTCCACAACAGGATTATCGAAAGGTAAATGGGCGCAACCTAATTTGGCTAAGGTTCTAGTTTGTGTAGTCAAAGTATCTATGAGCACTCAATTACATGTACACGGACATTGAGGACTCTGGTGAGACTTGGCGGATGCAAAGGCTCGTCCGAGTCTTTACTGTACGCTGATTCTTTAAGACCCAACATCGCTAGACGCGACCAATATTTTCTGCAATAAATGCAATATACGTGTGCAATGTAAATCTATTTTATTACATCTTCAAATATGCATTCCGTATGAATAATACTTGTTTTGTTTTAACTATGTGTTAATTATGTACTTGATACTTATTAAAGGTATTTAACCTTTTCCCACATTCAACACACCTGCAGAAGACGACTTTTAAAACATCTGGGTTTATCTATGGAAAATCTCTATAAATGTAATTTAAATCATTGAAAAGTTAAAACAACATTGTGGCAAAAGGAGGAGTTGCTCATTCTGATCAATTTCCCTTTTGCCACAATGTTTTCAAAAGCCGTTTGCTGCAAAAGGCGACTGAAAGCGTTTTCTTTTTGGAAAGGGTTTAACATCGTAAACCTTGTCATTAATTATTTTGTCCGTCTTTCGGAATATCCATCGAACTGCATTGTACTGTGTTAAACCTTGCACGTGTTTTCTGTATGAGTAACACATACATTTCTACAATGAACCCGATCTTAGCGTATTTATTACACGATAACTATTTGCTAGTGTATCCAAATATTTCATGTTTACGCTATTTGGTTTCAGCCCTCTGTGGTTAATCGAAAAATAGTGCATACCAGAGGTGAATTAAATATACCGCCCCAGTGGTTTAGTAAAAGAGCGTCAGCTTCTAGTGCGGGAAGACGCGGGTTCGATCCCCGACCGGCTCATACCAAGATTGTTAACATTGTAGTAATGGCTTTCCCTGCTTGACGCTCAGTGTTGACTCGCTTGTGTCAGGATAAATGGACCAGTAGAACTACTAACTTAACCAGGAAACGCCGTGATATAAATGAAAACATGTTGAAAAGAGGGCATACTACAATACACAAATGTGTTCAATATGGAATACACATTTCGTTTAAGTCAGTTTTCATGGAAAAACACTAAACCATACTAGGCTTTCGAGAAGCATGTTCTGGTATCAGCCATATTAAATATAGGGGCTGATCAATCTTTGCGAAATCATTTTTTCTTTCGTAAAACAATAATTGGATGCGATGCATCAGAATTGGTAATGCAATAAATTAATATGATGACTCAGAACGGTTATTTTTAAAAAGTTGAGTTATCCGTCAAGTCCTGGTTGAAACAATTTTCTCAGCACTCACGCAATTATCACATTACAATAACGATCGAAACATCATGTTCTATCCAATTGCAAGGAATAGACATCGCTACAGATGGAATTATAATGTCGTCGCAAATTCTGATTTGTCATGAATGATCACGGAAGTATTGTCATTTATGTAGTTATATTCAGTCGAATATGAAGCTTAAGCACTTCAAATTAAAGAGAGGAGCAAAATAAAATTAGTACGCAGGCTAAAACCGAAAACCGTTTCGTCTGTGCTTAGAAAGTGTTTTGAATTATGGGATTATGGCCAACCAGAAGAACTTTTTGGAGCAATGGCATCATTTCTAAGGACAGGACAGAGAATCTTTTCGGGGTTTTATAATTTGGGGCTATTTCTTTAGATTTAAGATTTGAAAGCGATTCACATCACACGAAAACCAATCCTCGGAGGGTTGCGAGACCAGGAGATATCCTGAGCATGCGCGCAGTCAAATTAAAATATTTCCGGTTTGCCACCAAGTTGAAAGGCATTATTTGAGTTTCCGGAGAACAGTTAGGAAATAAAACTGTCGATACAAGTATATAACTGGATTTATTAACCTTTTCCCATATGAAGCAAATCTACAGCAGAAAACATCTCTACAACAATACTAAAAACTCTTTTTAAATCGAAGTAATTTCATGAAAATAGTCATATGCTGATGAGGTGTCAGAAAACCTCTGTTTATCGGAAAGGGACACAAAACACAATTTATGTCATTACTTCCGATGGTCAGTTTTTCGCATGCCGTGGCCGAAATATAGTACTTGAAAATACTGACCTCATCCTGACAGTTGCCTTGACCTCTTCTCGAACAGAGTGTTACGTCATCAAGTTAGATTGTTTGAGATTCTAAAATATGCCCTTGATTTATATCGATCGTAACATTCATACAATATCTCTAAACAAGGCCTGGTTATTGCTTCTGTGGTTCCAGGAGAGAACAGATGCAAGTTATTGAAGTTTTGCCTCTTTTGAAATTGTAATATTTTATTAACCACGATCAATCCCATGCATAACGCACACAAAGCAAAGGAAATGCAACTGTAGTGCATGTAGTGCATTGCTATAATAACGAACACAGCTCGGTTTGAGGTTGTACCCGTATTTAAGAAAAATATCTAGTAGAGAAACATTTTGGCTGTAAATTTTCAATAGCCCACAAGTTCGTGAAATTCACATTAGAACAACACAGCAAATTACATGGAACCATTTCGCTCATTTATCCATTTCCGAAATACTGATCATGCGCACTGAGTTCCATTTTGGTACGGTTGGCTTATATAATCAAAGCGCCGAAGGCACTCAAGTGGCGATCGTGTGGAAAATCCTACCGAGAAAGTGACAAGCAGTATCTCGGTTTAGGCTTGCGGTTCTAAATAATAGTGTACTCTGGTGCGGGAAAATTTGAGAAAATCTGCCTCTTGTGACAGTAGACTTATGTAAGTTTGCCAGAATGTTAGTCTTGGCGATTTTAAGTTACGTTCTGAATTGGGTAATCATGTGTTAAATATAAGGCCATACTAAAGTTAAGAAAAATCTAGTTGGTACATGATTGACCTCCGTTTAAGCTCAAGAACGATGAAACTTTATTAGATTGTTTGTACTGGTTATATGTAGACTAGTTTGATTGGGTTATCACATGTTCATCCCAAGGTCGCTAGGCCATATTTAAATAAAACATTGTGTACACTTTAGAGACCGAATTTTCTAATTAAGCATGTTGAAACCCTATATCAGACTATTTTTCTTGATGACATCTGGGCTATATTCAAAATAGGTCATGTCACTTCCAAAACAGGAATCCGTCGTGGCAGAGTGGTTATTGTCAGGGATTTCAAACTGCGTGTTTTGGGTTTGATCCTCAGTCTCGGCCGGCATGATTGGATGCCCTTGAACAATTCACATTTAAAAACTTGTGTTTACCCAGGGAGCATGAATAAGTCAACGGTCACTATGATATAACTGAAATGATGTTGAAAATGGTGTCAAACCGCAAAGCAAAAACTATCAAGAACTAAGTCACTATGCAAAGTTGAAGACAAAACTTGTTGACTCTCAAGGAGGTCTAATTGTTCATGTTTTCAACATTTATATATTGAACATGCATCATAATGGCAGGTGGAAAAGGGTAAGAATTTATGTTTTTGTACTTAGTCAACTATTTGACGTAGTAGTGAATAGTTTAGTGCCGGGATCGCGTAAATGTAGTAGTGGTCGGTTTCCACTATTATTGATAAAAATAAAGTATAATCCCTTAATTAAGACGTTACTTAAATATGATTCCAACAACCAATTTTGTCCATTCCTTTCTATACTTTGGCTAACTGTTACCTAATTTATCAATATACTGGCATCAAAAAGAGGACAGATGCAAGTCAATACGGCAAAATTGATTAAAGATATCTTTTGAAAAAAGACATCTAAGTTTAGAAAATACTATCTAATTATATTAAAAATGTATTGCTTGTTCAGTAATATATGTATACTATTTTGACTAATGTACGCATGTTAATATTTATCATTGTTTTATTTTCATGTAACTAACATGTTTATTTGCCGAATATATCATTGTTTTATTTTCATGTAACTAACATGTTTATTTGCCGAATGCTTAACAAAAATGACTTGAGTTGAGTTATAAACTGAAACCTCTTATGTCGCCTTCTATTCTGTCACTGAGCGTCAGTACTTGAAATTGAAATAGGTAATCTATTTTTTAAATTCGTCATATCCGACATAAAGACAGGGAAATTCATTTCGTAGATGTATGGTGAATTATCAAAAATATTTAAGGATGTTCTGAATTGAAAAGTGGAATTTTCATAATATTTAACTTTGTTTTTTTGAAAGTTCAATGTATGTTAAATAAAAAACACACAAAAAAAAGGTAGGGTAGTGGGCTTTATTTTTTGCTAGATCAATTTATGAAAGCCTTATGATATGCATGTTTTTGCTATGTTAGCACATGAAAAAAAAAAAGTTTTCACGCAAATTGCCAATATTTGAAAGATGATATGCTAATTGTTTGTCTTCTTGTGGTTTAAATCTCATTCTGAAGTTATTTTATCCATATCTTTGGAAGTTCATGTGATACGTTGTAATTAAACCTAAAAAATAGACACTCTTCTTCTCTAATGAGAACCCATATTTGTTAGGTGTTAGAATAGACAAATTTAAATTTAAAACTTTGAAATAAGGGAAAAACATATTTATAATATTTAACTTTTTCTGAAACTTCTTCAGGTTATTGCAATAACTATCATTTATCAAAATTTAAAAAGAAAAGTATATGTCATTGTGCAAAATTTTCAGTTTTCCTTGTCTGAATGGCTAAAAAATGTTAAAATATGAATAAATATTTATTTATTTTTCAAACATATCTTCAAATGTCATAAAATTTTTCCAATATTTTCTACTTTTTTTCAAAACAATATGATACTATACAAATTCTAGATTAAAATTGATATATATCGACTTTAGTATGTACTTTTTACCCAGTTATATTTCTTAATCAAACATGGCTACCGGACAGCGGCCCACGAAAAATTGTAAGGCTCACGAAAAAATTAGGCCCTTTGTCTAAACCAAATTAAAACCACTTTGTTTTAAATTTTTAGACATTATAAAAAGGTAGAATGACTAAAAAGGTTTTAATTGTCAACAAAATCAGAAGATTGAATAACAATGTAACATTTTTTTTTTTTTTTTTTAAATTTCAACTTCTCAGTTCAGTACATTCTTAAATACATATACAGTCAAGGTAAAATAATAAATTGTTTATCAAACTCACAGCTTTAACCTTTAGATGGATTGCATGTCCAACCCTCATTGATTAAAAATGCAGTGTTTGATCCTCTAAATCCTCTAAGTGGTATCAATGTGACAATCGTGTCTGATAGTGCGTGTATGATAAGATAAGAAATTGTTTATTAAGTGAATGTGTGAAACAGTTCGTCTTCAATTGAAAAAAAAAAAGGAGGAGGGGCGGGGGGAAAATAAAAGAACTAAATCAAAATAATTATTTTAAGTTCCTTTTTCCTTTTACCTAATGCAAACATGTCGAGATCCTTGTTTTTGTTATCTTCATTACATCTGAAATAAACCAAATAATATATGTCAAAATCTGCATTTTGAACAATAGAAAATTATATATTTGATAATGCTCTAATAATATTTTAACATAATTTATCTTTTCAGATACATATACTATATGATAGATATAACTAAATATTTATATATAAACATCCCTGTTTTCAATTACGAAGACATCTGATCGGTAACATCCCTTTTCGTCTACAGTTTTTTGTCCCATTTCGTCTACACCCTTGTTCGCATGTTATCTACTGTCCATACAATGAATATACATAGCTATTTGTCTATGGAGATTGTCATTTCTTCTTACATTGACCTTTCTTAAAGCAGTTATAAATATTGGTGTTAAAACTTTAAGCAATTACTGCTTTTATCTTTATTAAGGGGGTCTCAATGGAAATTGATTTTTGAACAAATTGCTGATCATTTTTTAATTAAGAAGTTTAAAACTTTAAGCAATCACCTTTGATCTTAATTGTTAATTGTAGTTAAAAAAACCTTCTTTGAAGTATGGAGTATTGCAAGAGTAGTAGAGGTGGAGATCAGCCTCTTTTTGAGGGCTTTCGGTACCAAGTGAATAGATGAGGCAACAACGGGAAGGTATTCTGGAGATGCCATAACAGAAACTGCCCTGGTCGTATGGTTGTAGAACATGAGACTGTTGGATCCAAGACACAACACAGTCATAATGTAGACTAAGACTGGCTGATTGCCATGAGTCCCTTAAAGTAATTGCGACATTCCAATATAATCAGATACAAATTATCAAAAATAGAACGATAAAATAACACAATTTCCAATGAAAAGATGCTCTGGTATGGGTCCACAATGTATGTATAACCCACATATTGTAAACAAAATATGTCCGTATTATCGAATTTGACTGTCTGTCTTATTAATCTAAGTGTAGACGAAATGGCACCGGGGTGTAAATTGGTTGTAGACGAAATGGGACAAATTGCAAAAAGTGTAGACGAAATGGTATTAGACAAACTGGGATTAGACGAAATGGGGTTAAACCATCTGATCGTAAAATAGCTAGCTGAAATAACAATCAAGATGACATCAATAATACCGACTATCTAAACTACATCACCATAGCAACAGGTCCCGGCCGGTTACGGTCTCGGCCGATCCCGGTCCCGGCAAATAGAAGTCCCCCAAATATTCAAATCAATTTAACATCAAGAAATATATTTCGGACTAGGTGAACATCGAAACAAGTTCTGTGAATGTCTGAATGCTGGTCACAAGTTTACTCTACTTGTTTGAAAACCGGCAGCTTTCATTTTACAATGTTCCCGCTGGCGGTCGCAAATTGCGAAGAAAATAAAATCTCGAGCGTGTGTAACTGGTACACTGTCATCGTGTTGCCTTTCACAACAGGTGTCATGTGTCCTTTAATCTCCCATAACAATCGGTAAAAGCGTAAACTAAGCCTGTTGATTAAAGATAGCTGGGACACCCGTGACAGTGTTTAACAATTTGACCGATAGGCTTGCATTGCATACCGCGAGATTCAGAGAATACTTATAATTGTCAATCTAAACAGTGATACATGTTCAGTTGTAAATATGTTTTGTTAATTAAATCCGGATTTAATCCCCTGTTCCTTGACACACAGACCTTTTCATTACATGTGTTTATATGTCTCTGACATAAGCTATCAAGAATGTTTGGAAAACAGTCTTATCATCTAGACGCTTTATAGACAAGACAAGACAACAAACTGTATTGACATAAGCTAATACAGCTTTTAGTCATATTACAAATTTAACAATAATTTACATGACATGTCACCTTTCAAATAAACAATAAGCAAAGTGTTTATGGAAAAAAGATTGATAATATATAAACAATAAATTATATAAATACTGGTAAGGTTATACTAATCATTTTTTCAAATTGTTAATGTAATTATTTCTTGTTTGTAAAGCGTATTTAACATATTTGGCCAAAGTTTTAGGACTTTTCCTTTGAAACAGTAAAACCATTTTGTGCATAGATAGATGTATATAGTAACATTTCCTTAAATATAAATTTCTGATACGGTCATATCTGTTGCAGACAAAACTGAAATGAAAATCATCTTCTATGTCATTTTCATTACAAATTAAACATAGACGTTGGTTTCTGTCGCATCTATTTACACCATATCTTCCAGTTTCTATTCGCAATGCGTTAGAGGATAGTCTTGTTCTTGAAATGTAAATTCTAAGTTTATATATTGCAACAATTACAAAATAAAGCGTTTATAATATTTGGATTAAGAAACAATCGATTACCAGTCTGGCGAGCTATTGATGGGACATTTTGGAATTTCCGTATGCAGTATTTTGACAAAGACTGACCGAACAAAAACAATCAAATATTGTTGTAAGTTTTAATTGATTAATGCCTGCGTCACACATATTTGAGTGCCAAAAAACAACGAAATAAGCACTGACACGATTGTAAACCTCGAAATTCTGTTCAGAAATTACAAAAGTAGTTTATGGGCCTTTTCTGTTTGGCGAGGTGTTTTGAGTATCACTAGAGTACTTTGCATGGCAGATACATCGCGCAATGATATGTATCATCTGACCAATCTTGAAGAATGCTAATATTTACATATTTTAACTCAATGTAGATCGTAAGCTCGAGATAAATTTCAAATCTTAGTATTAATCCGGTACGAAAATAGCAATGACGGGATCATCGTTAACAGTGTCTCTGCATCATTGATGGGATTAATTATCGGTTTCTATTTTAAGGCTATTTGGTTTGCAGGATTGCATAATAATCCAACTTCCGTATGTAACATTTGTAGTTGTTGTTGTGTTTCGTTGTTGTTTATGGTAGCATAGTGGCAATTGCCAAACCAATCGCCACAACAATCAAAGAAATTCGTAACATTTTTCTATAGTCATATTTCCCCCAATAGATAGCATTGTTTACTATACAAAACACGTGTACTTTCTACAATTAAATAACGAACACAACAATAATAATTACAACAACTATTTTGTTTATAGAAAACGCTGTCAACCAGAACATGTTATTCGTCAGCGGCTCTGCCAACCGCCATTTCTACACTTCAGGTAGGAATCTTTACTTCTTTCGTTTTCCCCGATTAACATAAATTATCCCAAAGCATTTCACTATGTATTTAGTGGTTCGTTTGGTTTAAGATAGAATGTCACGCTGTATAGTAAAATCATGCATAGATATCTGGGATTAAGAATCAACAATTTTTCTTGTTTTCCACCACTGTCTGTTTTTATGCCCTTCTTGGTCATTTTGTCTGCTCCTCAATGCTACAAAATACAAATTGTCTGAATGTTTCCAATGACTGGGTCAATAGGAATGATGACGTTTCTGTGTGTCATAGTTTACAAGGAAACAGTATACACTGTCAGTATATAGCTTGAAAACAACTGGTGGGCGTCTTCTTGTGAAATTAATATGATTTCTAAAGTTTTAATTGTTAATATTGACATATTTTTGAAGCATGGCCTTTTGTTATTTATTGTTTCTTACTGCCTTAATCAGACACAGCAAGGGGCGACAACATTCACTATAAACATATTGTCATAATATTGTCATTTTCATTGTAATACTGGCTAGAGGACAGCCACTTTCAGGTTTTCAGTTAAGTTAACCAAAAGCATTTTTCAGATATTTGATATTTTCCAAGCCACCATGACTGATGCAAGCAGGAATCAGAACGGGGGTCTGGTCACAAACCCTCGAATTAAACCACTCAGCCATGGAATCCTCAGATTTGATGAACCGTATCTTGCCACATTGATTTTAATGTATGTTAAATAAATCGTTTCCACATTCAAGCACACGTTTTACACTTAATGTATCCCTGTAGCTAATTACCTTTGAACACTTTGCGTACAATAATGGGCAATATAAGTAGTTACAATTTGATTTATAGAGACTTTCATGGTTTTTGCCAAGATGTTTTCAAAGTCACCTGCTGCAGATTGGTTATATGGGGAAGAGTAAAATGATAGAATAGTCTAGAAAATAACCGTCCTTTTTTTTTTACTAATATCGAGGTGCACAATGTTGCCTGTAGTAGGGGAACTGCGAGTTATGTATGAATTGCCATTTATCAGAAACCCATCTTTTCTGGCAACTTTTTGAGTTGATTGCCTTGTCCGGGATCACTTATCTGTTTATTTGTTCATATTTAACCATTTGTTAAACGCTCAATTACTTACACACTTGTAAATGGTACGTGTATTCCTTCAATCTCTCTAGATTTTTAATTGGTTTACACATCTTCATTTTCAATTTGATGTGGGAATCCACAAATATTTCTTTCGGAAGCCAAATATAAGAATAAATAAATAATGTCAGTATTGGGGAAGTTCTGAATTAAAATTCTCAATGAGACTTCATGTTCAAAATAAATTTACAAAAGTATTAAAGTTGAATTTCCATATGCAGTCGGTTTATGTTTATATTGGAAAGCAGTCTACTTAAAGAATGAATGCTTTAAAATGTCCATTTTGACTTCTTGATCTTTAAGAGTTAATCAGTTCCCTTCACCAGACACCAGTTGAAAACGGCGTTAAACTCCGATCAATTAACCAATCACCTTTCACATGATTTGCTGTTTATGTGACAAAAATCCGAGTGAAAAAAGTAACATTTTTAAAAGCATGATTCCCGATACAGAGTTGACAACATTGTGGTAACATGAACACATTTATTTATGGTAACGTTATGCTATATATATACTAGTTCCTTTTTGAAAAGGAATGTATATATATATATGGGTGGTGTAATTTAGCCTATACCCATCCATCAGTTCTGAGTTAAAAATGGAACGTTTCAAAAAAAATATCTTCCTAAGTTTTGCCTTTATGATATCAAAGTTGTCTGCTGCAGATTTGTTGTATATGGGAAAGGGTTAACATGTTGAATTGAATTTCGGGCATGATTGGAACAATTTCCTTTGTTAATTCATGTTAATGGATTTCTTTGCCAAAATATCTGATCATGTTAACTGTGTAATTTAACATGAGCTGCCTTAAATTCATTCCGACATTCAAGGAATGTTTAGATCATAGCATATACAATCAACTTGCATACATTATTGGCTTTATAGCATAACTATTCACCAGGGAGCATCTGAAATGCTTGCAGTTTAGATAACATCATAAGTGGTTTACAGGAAAAATCCAGATAAGACTATACAGAGACACATCCTGATCTGGATCAAAACTGGTTCCAGAGCTTCGAAGCTTGGTTTTCATGTGACATGGCTCATATATGATTGTTTACAATTCTTGTTTACTTAAGTATGTGAGGCAATTAAAAAGACAAATAAGAATCAAGGCATATATGTATGTAATCCTTTTCTTAATTTACATTTTATGTTATTTCATTACTCTTTTTCCCAGTTATCATCATGAACTAAACAAACGTCAAAGACATACAGCATCAAGTCATTATTTCAAATTCCATCGTTGTGATGATTTAAACGACAAGCAGATCGCCATGGTGGTCGTTTTGATAATTCAAACGACCGACAAGGAGACCACCACGATGGTGGTCTTGATGTAATGTAAACGACCGACAAGGAGATCGCTATGGTGGTCGTTGCGATGATGTAAACGACCGACCAGGAGATCGCCATGGTGATCGTCTCGATGATGTAAACGACCGGCAAAAATACCATCGCGACGTTCCAACAGTCAATGGAATATTTCGGGTAATCAATGTGGATCTGGTGGTTGTTTTCCTTGTTCTTCTTCCCCTCAAGGACGTCTAGGTTTCTAAAACCGCGGTTACAGGTAGATTCTTGATGGGTTCTAGAAAGTGAGGGGTTGAGCGACAATTATGTCAAAGAGTTATGTAATCCTTCTACTATTCGCATGTAAATATTAAACAAAAGTAGTATGTTTTAGTATACAATTCGTTGTGATGCTTAGTCCAGAGATTTTACAATCGGATAAAAGTCGCCGCCAACTAAAATCATAGTGGTGTAGTCTGGTTTGTGGAATGAAGTCTGTCAGGCTAAAGGCTAACTTGGAATGCCCACAACAATGTAAAAAGTATGTTCTAAAGTATAAGTATATTCTTACAAGTAGATGATTCGGATAACTAAAGGTTTTCATTCGTATACAATGCAATCCAACTTATTACACGGGAAATTGATACAACCATTTTGTTTCGAAATGGTTGGTAGAATTGGTGCAAAATGTTCGAAATGTGTTGAACACCTCCAATAGTCCGAAACTGGAGATGCATTTTTATTATTTGGGTCAGAGTTATTATGTATGGATAACACCCGCAAAAATCAAAAAGTGACCTTCTAGACAAACAACAACGCCCATAGTTGTTTCCGTACATGTACTTGGTATTTCAATGTAATTTGTCAATTTTATAATATTTTTATAACAATGATCTATCTATGTACAATGCACAAGCCATCTTATCCTCCTTTTCCCGTTCTTTTTCGAATTAAATTGAAGCACAACATCATAACTATAAGGAAACAGACAGCTGGTTTTCATGTATTGCAAAGGAAGTGGAAGCAAACATTTATGCTGATTATATGAATAGATTGTCAACATGTATAAACAAGGCTTCAGATTCTTCATGTCAAAGGAGAAATATATTGAGAACGTTATTTATATCAGATAGTGAACCAGAATAAATTTGTAAAAATGAGCGGTGACCCAGGAAAAAAAAAACATAGCGTGATTGTTACACGTGTGAAAAAATACCTGCCTGTGCCTCCAAACTAATTAACGGATCCAAATACTTGAATATATTGCTTAACAGAAGTTTCTTTAAACTTTCTTAGACTAATTGGCCGACTAATTGGCTTTTTGCAAATTCCGACTTTAGGTCGCTCCAATTCCGGTCAAAACAGACAGAGACAGATACGATGGTTTACTAGAGGAATAATTTATTTGTCCCCGCTGTGATACTTATTCCATAGAAAGTAAAACAACTGTTATCTAACATTGCACTTTATATTTGACTTGAAGTATTTTCCTGGAGAAAAGGGATGAGATGCAATAGATGCTGCCGTAAATTTCATATCAGGTGGAATCTTAATTAGATTACACTTTTGATATATTTATTGGATTAATCTGAAATATGATCTGAGTTTAGTCGATCTGTGCAATCTCTTGTTATAAATCTATCTTCGCGTGCAGCAAAACGTTGATGTTTTATTGAAAAAGGGTGAAAGTTAGCCAGGGTATATTTTCGAACCTTTCACGTTTTACGTCTCACTTAATTATCGACTTAATTATTCATTACCTTCATGCCTGCAACTTTATAGTGCCAAAAAACATAAATGATTTGAAATCTCTTGAAGACAAATAAACAAGTAAACTCCGGTAATGCGACATGAAAAGATAATAATTAAACCAATTACATTTCAATAATTTCTATGGCGCATTTATATATACAACACATCGCATAACACACTGTTATATTGTTGTTAAGCGTCCTTATGGTCGTTCGTTATAAACTTCAACAATGAGATCAGACATGGAGAACATATAAGAACGCATGATAGTATTTGGCGCCTTTGAATATTAAAACAGATTTGTCACAACATGTTATCATATCCAATTGCAAAGAGGAAGCAGAATTTCTTATAACAGGACAAAGATTTGAATTACCATCATAAACACATTGAACTAGACAGTTACGAGCCAAGGCTCGCATTATATCATCTTAGTAAACTCTTTTATTATACCCCGCCTGATTTCATCAGGGAGGGGGGATATTGAAATGGCGTTAATGGCGCTCACCCACCACCCTTATAAAGACACTTAGATAAATAGTTTATTTTTATTTTTTATAACAGGTATCTCATTTGCATATTAATGTTATTCATTCCGTAAAAGGGGGTTAGTTACGGAATGAATGCCATACTTGTGGGGTGCACCCCACACAAAAACATCAAAGGAAATAACCCCACAAGTACTCTCCCATGAGTTCGTCCGTCCGTGCGTGCGTCCGTCACGTCCGTCCGCAGCCATTTCTCAGTAATTAGCTGGTATAATTTCATGAAACTTGAAATAAATATGAACCAGCATACTGGGATGATGCCCGTCTATTGTTTTTTTGGCTTGGTCAATTTTCCTTAGAGTTATTGCCCTTGATATATTGAAAAATCCACGTCCGCAGCCATTTCTCAGTAACTAGCTTGTAGAATTTCGTGAAACTTGAAATAAATATGAACCAACATACTGGGGTGATGCCCGTCCATTGTTTTTTTGGATTGGTCAATTTTCCTTAGAGTAATTGCCCTTGATATATTGAAAAATCCACGTCCGCAGCCATTTCTCAGTAACTACATGTAGCTTGTAGAATTTCATGAAACTTGAAATAAATATGAACCAGCATACTGGGATGAGGCCCGTCCATTGTTTTTTTGGATTGGTCAATTTTCCTTAGAGTTATTGCCCTTGATATATTGAAAAATCCACGTCCGCAGCCATTTCTCAGTAACAAGCTTGTAGAATTTCATGAAACTTGAAATAAATATGAACCAACATACTGGGATGATGCCCGTCCATTTTTGTTTGGATTGGTCAATTTTCCGTTGATATAAGGAAAAAAATTGAATAAAGGTAATTATGAAAAAATGTCTTTAATTCACACTCTTAGTTTAATAAAGTTGTTTATAAAACCAGTGTCGTTATTTTATTCTTTCAGGAAGAATATGTTTATCTGTCTCAATTTCTGTTCATACCCCTTGTTCTTGTGTGAATAAGTTAAAATAATTTTGCAGGTCAATTGCACATTCAACATAAAGGCCTTCATTCACAAACAAGCCATCAATCACAAACAAGCCATCATTGGCGGGGGATATCAATTCAGCGAAATTGCTTGTTAAAAATAGTTATGAATAAATACTCATGAAATATCCTCTATCACAGACATTGGAATAGACTGTTACAATATATAAACACCACATAAATTGGAAAAGACTGTTAGGGTATATAGACATCACAGACGTTGGGATCGATCGTTAGCATATATAGATATCCCAGACATTGGAATGGACGGATAGAGAATAAAGACATCACAATCATTGGGATAGACCGTTAGCATATATAGATATCCCAGGCATTGGAATAGACTGTTAGAATATATAGACATCACAGACATTGGAATAGACCGTTAGCATATATAGATATCCCAGACATTGGAAAAAAGTGTTAGAATATATAGACATCACAGACATTGGAATAGACCGTTAGAATATATAAACATCACAGACGTTGGAATAGACTTTTATAATATATAAATATCACATACACTGAAATAGACCGTTAGAATATATAAACATCACAGATATTGGAAAAGACTGTTAGAATATATAAACATCACAGACATTGGAATATACTTATAATATATAGACTTCACAGTCATTGAAAATAGATTGTTATAATATATAAACATCACAGTCCTTAGAATAGACTGTTAGAATATATAAACATCACAGTCATTGGAATACACATTTATCAGATATAAAAATCACATTACTTGGAATAGACCGTTATAATATATATCACATACATTCGAATAGACCGTTAGAATATATAGACATTACAGTCATTGGAAAATACCGTTAGAATATATAAACATCAGTCATTGGAATAAACAGTTATACTATCTAGACATCACAGACATGGGAATAGACAGTTAGAATATATAAACATCACAGACGTTTGAATATACTACTAGAATATATAAACATCACAGTCATGGGAATAAACAGTTATACTATCTAGACATCACATACATTGGAATAGACCGTTAGCATATATATACATCACCGACATTGGAATAAACTGTTATAATATATAAACATCACATACATTGGAATATACTGTTATAATATATATATATACATCACAGTCATTGGAATAGACCGTTAGAATATATAAACATCACTACATTGGAATAGACTGTTAGAATATATAAACATCACAGACATGGGAATAGACATTTAGAATATATAAACATCACATACATCGGAATAGACCGTTAGAATATATAGACATCACATTCATTGGAATAGACCGTTAGAATAGATAGAAATCACAGACATTGGAATAGACTGTTAGATTATATAAACATCACAGACATTGAAAAAGACAGTTAGAGTATACAGACATCCCAGACATTGGACAAAACCGTTAGAATATACAGACATCACAGTCATTGGAATAGACCGTTAGAACATATAAACATCACATACATTGGAACAGACCGATATAATATATAAACTTCACAGTCATTGAAATAGACATGTGTCATCTCCGGTTGATTGGTTTTAAAAACATCAATATTGCCATCAAAGGTAGCAGGTTTATTGTGTCACCTGCGTAGCATGGTAGGCACTTAGGGATTACTTTTTTTTTGTCCGGCGTCTGTCTGTCTGTCTGTCTGTCTGTCCGCTGTCTGTCGTCACACTTTTTCGTCACGTTTTCAAATAACTTTTTTTCTACTCAATGGATTGGATTGAAACTTCTGACAAATGTTTATATCAATCTTTGTGATGAGTTCACAAAAGGGGGATAATACAAATAATTTTATATCAGAGTTATCGCCCCTTTTCTGTCAAAAATTTAAAGAATTTGACAAGGCGCCGGCAGGTGACACACGTGCTCCGGGGAGCACTCCATTCTAGTTTTATAAAAAAGATATAAGCTTTGAAATAAGTAAATAGAATCTTAGTGTTTCATTATTTCCACCTATTTCATTCCAAACCGTCAAGTTTTAATGTTTTATTTGAGTGATATGGAATATAAATAGCAACTTGGACACACCGGCATTGAACCATTAACAGTTACACTCAGATAAAAGACCTATCTATGTATACGATAAGAGAAAACATTGAAAACAAGGAACCAGCGCCCAGCAATTCTATATAGAAGTATGATTATGTGTTGCAAATGAACACTTTTATAAACATTTTATCTTAGTCTAACTATTTGTGGCTAATTGACTTTCCGGTTATGTATCATTTAAAGTTAGATTGCCACCCAGTGGAGCTATACGTCTAGTGTTTTGTCAACATTTAAATACAGGACTACGGTACGTGTGTACGGATACTAAAGACTCTAGACAGTCCAACAAGTCTATAGCAGACGACTTCGAAAACATCTAGACAAATATTGGGTCAACCTCTTTAAATGAAAGTGTAATCAATAATACATTTGAAAACATTTTGTAAAATGGCGAAATTGCTTATTTCAGCATGTGAAGTTTAGTCGTGAAATGACAAGTTTAGTCCTGAAACCATTTGATTTACGGTTTGCTTAACATTCACTGCATCTATAATGTGTCATACAAGCAGAAGTTTCTCAATTTTCTTTTACCAATAAACTGTTTTAAATCCTCTAACTAGATCCATTAGATAAAAAATCATAGTTGCTTAAATATTAACATATATTAAGGTGTATTGACTCTAGTTATAAGTTAAGTGTGACACAAGCTTAGGAAGGAGAGGTGGAAGTCTATTTTCCTTCCAGTTTAGCAGAAATATAATAGCAAAAACGGGAGTATATAAACAAAAAATAGAAGTAATTAAAAAAGAAAAGAAAGATATGTATGATCAAGATTGAGCATTATGAAAGTTCACATGTATAGTCAACATAGAGCAAGAATTATTAGGTCTGTTTTGTTAGTTTGTAATGTCACATTAATCGTTTTGAACATGCCAGTAGAAAACTGAAAAATAAACAAATGAAAATGGTCAGGTTAGTTCCCCAAGAGCAAAGAGCGAAATCAAGTTGGTACGCATCGTTCATCTCGAACGAAACATGAGAAACCGGGTACGAATCCAATGCATTTTAGAAATCGGATGAAATCGTGAAAATAGCGGAAGGAAGCAGAGACAACTTAATTACTCTAAGGGAACCGATGACACCTTGTCGTCTATTAAATAAGAATGACCAAAGTCGCCAAGCGATGAGATGTTGCATGTACACATAATAGAACGGATCACGATACGGCCATGCGTATTGCATAGTTGGGTTAATGTTGTTTTTACAGTTTCTAGAATTATACTGTAATATGTAGTAAAATGAATCATCATTGATTTTTTAAAGATTACCCATTTATTAAAAAATCTCAATATCGTTAATAGGCAAAAACATCGCCAGAAACTTTTTTCTGAGCTTTGATGAATTTTTTTAAACCAAACTATAAAAAAGGCGTAGCCTAGGAAGTTAGGGGAAAGTTATTAAATACCCATTACGTGTGTCTAAAATTTTGTTATAACGGTAGAAGACATACGTATCTTGCTGTTTCTTAAATCATTTCATACAATTTATTTATTCATAAAGGTTGTTTTTTCAAACATATAACAGAGTTTTTCTTAACAATAATAATATTGGTTGCTCCTTTTTCGATTACGTCACCCCATGGTACAAAATTAAAACCTATGCCATACTTACGCCGCGCTTCCACGCGGCTTCAATAAACTTCATTAATGCATATAGGTATTTTTAACTCTTTCAACGCCAAAGGCAATGTTGATGGTTTTGCAAACAATATAATTCAGGCGAGTCAGCTCGTAACGTTATCGTTATCAAAATGTTTTAAAATTCTTATTACATGAAAAATGAGTGTACATTAGGATTGAGTTTAGTCATGATCAAGCGATAATCAAACATAGGGTATATATTTACGATTAATGTTGATTAATAAACCCTTTCCAAAATAAAGACGCTTTCAGTCGCCTTTTGCAGCAAACGGCTTTTAAAAACATTGTGGCAAAAGGAGAAATTTATCATACTGACCAATTTCACTGATTAATATTTCACTGATACATAGAGATTTTCCCTAAATAATGCCCAGTCTTCTGATGTATGTGGGAAAAGGTTAAATGCGTTCAATCAATATCAAGTACATAGTTAAAACAAAACGAGTTTTATTCCTTCGGAACGTATATTTGAAGATGTAATAAAATAGATTTACGTTGCACACGTATTGTATTTATTGCAGAAAATATTGGTCGCGTCTAGCGATTTTGGGTCTTAAAGAATCAGCGTACAGTGCAGGCTCAGACGAGCCTGTACATCCGCAGGGTCACACCAGAGTCAAGTAATTGAGTGCTCATAGATGTATACTTTGGCTAAAAAACTTAGCCACATGAGGTTGCGCCGATTTACCTTTCAATGATCCTGTTGTGGAGAGTCAATAAGACCTCGAATTGTTTGACGCAACTTAAATGTTTCAATGTATTGGAGAAATAAATGTGTTTGCATCGAGGCGAATAAGTGCGCTTTCAGCATATTTTATCTCACGCTGTTACCTCGAGCCTGTAACCAAGCAACATACCTAGAATGTACATATGAGAGGCGCTCTACGAAAACCAACCTTAAAGATGTTGAGACCAGTGTAGATCCAGATCATTAAGCTAATATTTATTTAGATCCTGTAGCATAGAAGCGTAGGTCGGTCAATGGTAAAGCTTACGTGAAATTTGTTTTTCATGGAGCAACTTTTTATCTGAAGTATTTAATTTCATGTTTTTATCTTGTTTTGAAGACTTGGCATATTTAATCTTTGTTTGTGAAAAAAAAAAAAAAATCAACGGGAAATTGCGATTAATTAATTGATTGATTGAACGGAGTTTAACGCCGTTTTCAACAGTATGTCAGTCAAATCACGGCGGCAAGTTCACCTGCATGTACCCATATTTTTACTGACTATCTGAAGCCAGTACTCCACATAACAGTCTTTCCAACCAACCTGCTGTTTTTCCACATAGACAGACCCCATTTGTGAAAAATAAACAGCGCTAAGTACATTTAATTTTGTCTAACTTAAATAAGAATTTTCGTTGAAGCTGGGATTCGAACTCAAACTCCATGGAATTACAGCACGCGTCGCTACGCCAAGAGCTATTGTGGCTCGGAGTGTTAAGAACGAAAATACATTCAAGTACGTTGGTATTTAACGACATCGATCTATTTCCGAACAAATCACCAGGCACACATTCTCTGAAAGCTTTTGTAGACCAAAGTTCGACGATGAGAGTATTTATATAGAGACTAAAGGATATAAGAGAGAGCGTCCTTAAAGCTTTTGTAGACCAAAGTTCGACGATGAGAGTATTTATATAGAGACTGAAGGATATAAGAGAGAGCGTCCTCAAAGCTTTTGTAGACCAAAGTTCGACGATGAGAGTATTTATATAGAGACTGAAGGATATAAGAGAGAGCGTCCTTAAAGCTTTTGTAGACCAAAGTTCGACGATGAGAGTATTTATATAGAGACTGAAGGATATAAGAGAGAGCGTCCTCAAAGCTTTTGTAGACCAAAGTTCGACGATGAGAGTATTTATATAGAGACTGAAGGATATAAGAGAGAGCGTCCTTAAAGCTTTTGTAGACCAAAGTTCGACGATGAGAGTATTTATATAGAGACTGAAGGATATAAGAGAGAGCGTCCTCAAAGCTTTTGTAGACCAAAGTTCGACGATGAGAGTATTTATATAGAGACTGAAGGATATAAGAGAGAGCGTCCTTAAAGCTTTTGTAGACCAAAGTTCGACGATGAGAGTATTTATATAGAGACTGAAGGATATAAGAGAGAGCGTCCTCAAAGCTTTTGTAGACCAAAGTTCGACGATGAGAGTATTTATATAGGGACTAAAGGATATAAGAGAGAGCGTCCTTAAAGCTTTTGTAGACCAAAGTTCGACGATGAGAGTATTTATATAGAGACTGAAGGATATAAGAGAGAGCGTCCTTAAAGCTTTTGTAGACCAAAGTTCGACGATGAGAGTATTTATATAGAGACTGAAGGATATAAGAGAGAGCGTCCTTAAAGCTTTTGCAGACCAAAGTTCGACGATGAGAGTATTTATATAGAGACTAAAGGATATAAGAGAGAGCGTCCTCAAAGCTTTTGTAGACCAAAGTTCGACGATGAGAGTATTTATATAGAGACTGAAGGATATAAGAGAGAGCGTCCTCAAAGCTTTTGTAGACCAAAGTTCGACGATGAGAGTATTTATATAGAGACTGAAGGATATAAGAGAGAGCGTCCTTAAAGCTTTTGCAGACCAAAGTTCGACGATGAGAGTATTTATATAGAGACTGAAGGATATAAGAGAGAGCGTCCTTAATGCTTTTGTAGACCAAAGTTCGACGATGAGAGTATTTATATAGAGACTGAAGGATATAAGAGAGAGCGTCCTTAAAGCTTTTGTAGACCAAAGTTCGACGATGAGAGTATTTATATAGAGACTGAAGGATTTAAGAGAGAGCGTCCTTAAAGCTTTTGTAGACCAAAGTTCGACGATGAGAGTATTTATATAGAGACTGAAGGATATAAGAGAGTGTGTCCTTAATGCTTTTGTAGACCAAAGTTCGACGATGAGAGTATTTATATAGAGACTGAAGGATTTAAGAGAGAGCGTACTTAATGCTTTTGTAGACCAAAGTTCGACGATGAGAGTATTTATAAAGAGACTGAAGGATATAAGAGAGAGCGTCCTTAATGCTTTTGTAGACCAAAGTTCGACGATGAGAGTATTTATATAGAGACTGAAGGATATAAGAGAGTGCGTCCTTAATGCTTTTGTAGACCAAAGTTCGACGATGAGAGTATTTATATAGAGACTGAAGGATATAAGAGAGAGCGTCCTTAATGCTTTCCAGCATACGACAATCTGTAGCAGACGACATTAAAAACATTTCGGCAAAAAAATGAAAAATATTTTTCAATGAAAGAAAATTCTTCAAAACGGTTGAATTTATGTAGCTACAATGTTTTAAAAGAAACTCGTCTGCTGCAGTTGCGTCAAAATTCATCTGTTTGTGAGAAAAGGTTGCATATTTAGAGTATTGTATTATAATAAAGATATTTGGTACTAGATGAGAACATGAATTAGACAACACCATTAACACTTGGATATTAATATGATCTTATCCGTCTGAGAATGAGATAAGATTATTATTTACCTAACCCTAACCTAATCCGTTCACAGCCTCAGTGCTATAGTGGAAGAGCGTGCGCTCTGGGTACGGCAGGTCGTCAGTTCAATCCTAGGCCCGGTCATACCAAAGACATTAACAATTGTAGAAATGGTTTTCTCTACATGGCGTTGAGGATTGTTGAGTTAGCAGTACGACTTACTCGCTAATGTCGAAATAAATGGGCCAGTGGTACTAGTAAATTACACATGAAATGTCGAAATAAATGGGCCAGTGGTACTAGTAAATTACACATGAAATGTCGAAATAAATGGGTCAGTAGTGGTACTAGTAAATTACACATGAAATTTCGAAATAAATGGGCCAGCGGTGGAACTAGTAAATTACACATGAAATATCGAAATAAATGGGCCAGTGGTACTGGTAAATTACACATGAAATGGGCCAGTGGTACTAGTATATTACATATGAAATACCGGGATAGAACTGAACAAATGTGGAAAGCGACGTAAAATACAATAAAAACGGGCTTATTAAATCTCCACGTAGACTTAACGTATTTTTTTATTTTCAATGATTTGATATTACTACAACACACAATATAATTGATACATTACTTTATAAAATGTATATGAACCTCATCTTGAATAAACACTCAGGCGGGTATATGGACACCCTCGCCAGAGCCTTCATTGCCCGTCTATTTACATTAAAGACCTAGATGACAAATAATACTAGAACTGCAGACCGATTACTTTTACTGCCAATTTAACGTTGTACACATGTCAGTTTTATAATTTATTTCATCAATCTTTGTCGCATACACGTATCAATTATGTTGTGAGTTCGAATCCCAGCTCGACCAACATTCTTTTTGACGTTTACAAAAGTCAATGTGACAATATTTATTCATGATAGACCAATGGGCTAACAGTCTATGCGGAAAAGGAGCCTGTTGCTTTGAAAGAATATATTGAATGAACATTTGGGTCACTTTTATCGTGAATTGATTCAAAACAATTTACCTCGAATTCAGTAGTAAATAGCGCAATCTACAAGACCTACAAGACACTTGAAAACCATCCTGAACGTCATTATTGCACGTTTCGAAAATGACCCGCCTGCGAGCTAATGATTAGATAGATACTGCTTAACAAGAGTTTCATGAAACCTTCTGTGATAATTAAACGATCAGTGGTATGGCCAGATCAGACTACGAGGATTTACTGGCTGATCTAAATATACATTGGTCGTTAAAAGGTATCCGTTGATCTTCGCAGAGTGTCGTTGAAGAAGTCTTTCTAATGACTGGCCACATAAAAGCAGATATAATGTGTTATTGACCAACGAGACAAAGCGGTATAGCAACAAAGGGATGGATGGTTTTGATCAAGTCATCCAAGAAAGAGATGAAAACAGTCTCAAAGCTGAAAAGAAAAACGAAACTTTTCTTATTGGACCCGCGTCGATTCTGTTATTGCTAACATGGTAATACGCGATGGTCTTTCAGAAAATTAGATAAGGTATTTGGGTATATAAATGTCCATAGATAATATGTAAGCCAAATCAATTTAACATTATTTGGCCAAAGAGACAAAATGGAGGAAACATTGGTCTCGATCTTTGGTTACCATTTCTTAAAAGATTATTATAATAACCGATTTTGTGAAGCCCGTATCAGCAGTAGAGAGTCGGGCCAGCCGGAATATCCGCGCCGCCTGACCATAAATGACCAGAGAGAAACACTTATTATTAGATATAGTCCTTTATAAATGAACTTCGTCAAGCAATTAACTTACTAACTAGCAGTAGTATAAACACACATTCTCATATTGTTAACGCTTCATCTTTATATGACTCTTATTCGATGTGCTTATACAATCTCATCTCGCGAGATTTTAACAAAAGCGCGTGACTGAAATTGACTTACCGTGAGAAAAATTTAGCTTTAATAGTAAAGAGATTCAACCAGATGAAACCGAACAATAATACTGGTAAGTAATGAGTTTACTTGTAAGTTGTTTCCTTTCTCTGCATTCGAAAAGCGTACGGCAGCGAGTCATGGATAGTTGAGTATATACAAAACAACTCAGTTCACTTAGATATAGTTATACATAATTGGTCTAGCTCCATGAATTGTGCAAATATGCGAGTATATTGTTACGAATTGTCCAAATCGTTCTTTAACAAATTCGGAGATTGCATGATCTGATTTTGATAACTTTGGAGATGCTACATAATTAGTGAATAGAAAAGATAGTTACATCTTTTA
This sequence comes from Serripes groenlandicus, assembly GCA_031761405.1. NCBI lineage: Eukaryota > Metazoa > Mollusca > Bivalvia > Cardiida > Cardiidae > Serripes > Serripes groenlandicus. The sequence goes on along the minus strand of JASEVX010000011.1, from coordinate 53,068,925 downwards.
TCGACGAAACTGACAGTGTTGGTGTTCGGATAAGAAGCATCCACGTCAATGTACAGCACATATCTACAGGAAAGATTACTATTGACTTCCTTTATATTAATTTAAGCTTAATTGTTAAAACAAGAAAGTTTCAAGCATCAAAATAAACATTTTGCTGACGAATGCCTAATTGAAAAAGACATGAAAAGGCGAGGGATTTCAGTGTTAACAAAAACTCAATGTAATTAAAGTAAATGACAGAATTCCTTAGGCAATAATAAAAGTCAAGAAATCAAATAGATGAATGCAAAGCTGCGTCCATGCAATTAGGTCAAACCTGCAATGTCATAACGTCGAACGAAAGTACAAAACCGTGTCCATTCACATTATCGATTCCATGGTGACAGTTGACGACGGCGAACACAAACGCTTTTTTTGTGTTTTATGTTGGCAATTTCCTGATAGTCGCATTATTGCTTGTCATTCTGTGATATAGGAGACATTATTTCGGCAGTTTATTTTTCTGGAATCTCTCGTGAAAATGTTAATTTCTGACTGTTGTATATTTTTTCAAGGAAATTTAAAAGTGTCTTTCTAACGATAGCTTTATCAAAGCAAGGTAATTACAGATACGTGTACAATAACTACAGCGTAGTTATAATTGAACCGCGTTATGCGATTTGAGGACTTAATAACTGTCCACTTTGACGTCATTTAAAGTAAGATTGGCCTGAAATAATTGGGGCTACTATATTCGAGTAAATATTAAAAGATGCATATTAACGTTCAGTGAGTACTCCCGTGAGACTTTGCAGATACAGATTTGTTCTAACACACTGAGAACCCGAACATGTGCTAGCCGAATCAACCAATCAAATTACAACTGTTCTCTAGCCCTCGCCAAGTACTTGGTGTTATGAATTTCTGAATACGCAAAGGTAGCTTGTTAGATTATTTGTGAAGTTTTTAACGCCGCTTTCAACAATTGTTCATTTATATTACGGAGTTTCATGGGTAAGTTACATTTATTCTGACACAAACCCTGATCGCCATAGACGAAAAACCATTACTACAATTGTATAGTGTTTGGTATGACTCGGCCGGGGATCGAATTCGGGGTAACGTTTCCATTCAGATTTAGATGTTTCAAATAAATAATGCATTTTACTGTGTTTGTCACACAAACAAATACAAACGAACCGCTATCTGCGAATTTGAAGCTTAACCTTTTCCCACATACAGACGCTTCCTGTAATATATGCAGCAGACGCTTTTTGAAAACAGTCAGGCAAAACGAGATACTGCTCCAAATAAAAATATATCTGTATAAAAATGTTGAGTTTTAAAAAAGAGATGTAAACTTTGTGGCAAAATGAAGAAATTGTTAATCATGAACAATTTCTCCTTTTTCTACAATGATTTTAAAGACCGTCATAGGCAGAAGCGTCAGAAAGCGCCTGTATGTGGGAAAAGGTTGAAATACATAGCATATATTGTAAAAATGATATCAGCTTACGTATTCGTGCAGTCTGATCTTGGTCTACGTGGTTCGCTACCATTATTAATATCTAACAAAGACTAGTTCCTAAATATGTGCAAAACTCGGCAGAAATCTGGTCCTAATTTCACCAACCTTTACTCAGTGAAAAGTGATAGTTAATTAGTGGGTTGGTAAAATTGAAGCCAGGGGTGTTTGATACCGTTTGCAGGAATTCAGCGGCATGAAAGTAACACTCTCCATCACTGTTGCAAACAGTAGATTATAGTATTTTCCGTTGACCTTTTCCCACATACATAGAGATTTTCAATATTTTAGTTGTCTGCTTAAATACCTAAATGTCTGCAAAAATCAGGTCACATGTTTTCCGTTTTTAAAAATAGATTTGAGTCGTACACGTTGGCAAGTTGGCATTTCTAAAAGATTTAGGTTTAGACCAGTCTAGCTTCAATTCCACCAACCTTACTGAGCGCTAAGTAATACTTAAATACATGTGTTTCCCATATAGAAATGCCAAAATATTTCATTTCTTAACAAGTACTGTTAGTCAGGAAAGTTACTATTTATGTCAACTTAGTCATGTACTTAACCCTTTCAGCGTCAAATTGTTTAATGTAGACTCTTCCATGTTCAAACTCGGACGACTCTATTTTCATGTTATAGGAATTTTGGAACATCTTTATAACTCACAGCCAAACAATGTAGATTTCATGTGAGACAGCTCGTTACGAGCTGACTCACCTGAATCTGCAATGTTTGCAAAAAGCTCAATATTGCCTTTGGGCTGAAAGACTTAAGTATATTCCGCCAATCATGTTTCACAAAATATTAGGCAAACATAAATGACGAAATATGCTTTTAGGTATTTAAGTATTACTAAGCACTAAATAATGTTGTGGAATTGGATCCTGTACATCCTCTCCGATTTATCAGAATATACACAATGTTGCAGAAGTTTTTGTCATCAATATGTGAACTGTGTCTATCTTGATCAGACAGTACGGATGCACATACTGCTCTCGATCTACACCTCTCACAAAACGTCAACTAGTACCTGTTCTTATGCACTGGCTCATATAATAGACAATTATTGGAAAATCGTGATAATCACTGCGTGCACTTCGAAGTCATTTACAAATCGTGTAATTTCTGATATACTTTTCGATTAATTGAAGAGATATGTTAACGCAAATTATTAATGGTTCCGTCTTCGTTTAAATTGCAAGAAGCACGCATATGATGGCATAAACAGTAGTTTGCTGATAAAGAAAGTTTACGTACTCGACTTCATTTCGAAATAATGACGGGCTTTTCATATTTTAGCTGTTTCTATTGGAAAGAAGTACGTTGCTTGATCTGAATAGAGCGCACTGGTTAGTAAAACGACATGGAAGACATATACACTGCTCCAAATGTTTAAAAGGTTTCCCACATGCAGACACTATATAACGCCTCTACAGCAGGTGACTTTTGAAAACATTGTGGCAAAAGGAGTCTCTGCTAAAAATGAACATTATCTCTTTTTTGTCAAAATGCTTTCAACATTTTTCAGTAAAACAAACTCATTTTGTTCTGATTTATTTGCTTAGATGTTTTCCCGGCGACTTTACACTTATTCTATGTTCCCTTGGTAAACACAGCAGTACTATGCTAGGAAATGTACGTTGCCTAGTGGCACTCCACCATGGACGTCGCGCCACGAATGGGGATCAAACCCGGGACACCCGGTTACAGATCTCCGACGCTATCCACTCGGCGAAAGCGGATTCCTCCCTACAAGCGCAAACACAGCGGTAATAACCAAGGAGATAACAAAGGAGAGTATGAACCTCAAGGTTCAAGATCCGCAAATTCTATATATAATAACGGAAATTAAAAACTGTGCATCGGGAAAATGTTTGTAATTTTTTTATTTTATAACATGGTACATATTTTAAACAACATCATAGTTTATCAATCTATCTTTTACATAATCACAAAGAAATCACCAAAAATGTTACTCATTTAATCTTGGCATCGCGTCAAAGACTGTTGGGCTGAAATCCAAAGTCACAAACTGAATATCTGGTATGTCCGCCTAATTGATGACTGCACGTAACCTTCTCCTCATAGACTGTCTGAGCTGTCAAGGCTAAATCGTGACTCTTCCGTGAAGAGTATTTTCCCCCATAGTCTACGGGTAAACCTTAGGCGAATTCGACACCATCCTAGGCGTGCAACACGGTGACGTCTTGTCAAAACTGGACGTATTGCAGGACGTCGCGAGCGTATTTTAACGGCACGCAAACGGTTCCGAACAGTTCTCGGATTAATTATGTGGTGTCCAGGAATAGTTCTAGCCGTCAAACTTGCAGATTGGAAACGGTTACGAAGATGAGTGAGCCGAATATGGTTGTCTTGTAGACGTGACGTCACACGCGGTGCCCCAGGTCGAGGGTAGTCCCGAGTACTGCCAGTGTGCTGGTAACGTCTATACAGTGAACTTATAGTGTTCCTATGCACACCAAATTGTTGAGCGACCTCGTGTTGCTGCCTTCTAGCTTGCAGCATCCCGATGGCACGCAAACGCTGATTTTCGGTAAGCCGTGGCATCGTAACAATCCAACACAACAAAAACGTTTGATGTTTTTCCGATTGATTGAATCTTTAACAAATGTTTAATGCTTTTAAAAGTGTAAACTTTCGACTGTGTAAAGTGCGAGACCCAATAAACATGTAAACCGACGTCGTCGGCTACTGCACGAACCGCACGTGCGAAAAGTTGTACACATGTTTCGCATAGCATATTGATAACGTGTACTAAATTTTATGATAATCAGAATTGTATTTTAAAAAATATTCAAATTAAAGGCATGCACAGTTTTTAATTTCCGTTAGTATATAATAATCAAACTATATTTTTTATATTTATATCGTGAATAACTGAAATATCAAGGAAAACAGCGTTTTGCTTCAACTGATCAATCAATCAATCAATCAAAGATCCATAAAGGAAGCAAACAGTACAACACATCTCAAATCCTACAACATTCCTTGTAACGTTCGGCGTTTTTATTGCGTGTCTGTTCGAAACTTTATGATGATCAGAAATGTCTGTCGACTTAATTCCCAAGGAATCTTGATTAATTTCAAAACAATTTGAATTCCAAAGATAAATGTATATTCAATTTAGGCATTAGCTTTACAAGACGTTTTCAGCATGCATCTTGAACAGGTTAGATCACATCTCTGATCAACGTAATTACTCTATTTATACGGAAAACTATTTCCGCGATTGAAGAATAATTTGGTGAGTTTATCCATAGGAATATGTTGACTCATTGTTTGAACTCATATTCAAAAACGAAACATGTTTGCTGCTTTCGAGACATTTTGCAATTAACTTCAATAATACATTCCGATACTTCTATGGATAGGTCTAAGTACTCAAAGTCAGACTCACATAGAATGTTGATGTTAAGAAACAAGACCAACGCCAGCAGGTGCCATCTGATAGCATTAGTATACATAGAAGAGCTTGCACGACACCGTTGCCTTATGAGGATGAATAAGTGTTTTGAGTCACAAGGTAATTTTGTAGCTTGTGTAGTTCAGGAGAACAGTAAATGTAATCTTTTAGCTACAATTTCGTATAGAATAACGGTCAAAATGTAAACAAAATCTATGCAAGAGTTATGACGCTTAAATTATGCATTCATAATGATACACGTATGTGTTTAAGGTTATACAGCTTTGAAAAAAAAATGACCCACAAGACAAAACACGAAACTTAAATAAAAAGAAGATTACAATGATTACCGCTTTGAGAACGATAAATTGTAGTAACAAAAGCACAGCCGTTTTTATTTTGTTTTTGTATTTAATGAAATAAAAAGGGGTAAGGCAATCTTACAAATGAATAATAAGGGTTTCTCCCGTCCATCTTAAAAAATAAGTGGGCGTAATGAACTTGTAATAACCCAACAATGTGTTTACTTCCCTTTATCCCGTGTACCTCAGAGTTCGTAATGTTTTACTATCACTCGGGTGTCTCCCATTAACTCACGGAAAAAGCCGACAAACGTTCAAACGTCGAATTAATGCACTTTTACTTATAAATTCAAAATGTTCATATCGTGCATTATGTATGCTTTTAAGTATAATTTGTTTAACAAAACTGCGAAATTCCGAGCTCTCAAACACCTAGTAATGGAACATATTTTTCAATAACTCCGTCACAAGAATCAGTTCCTTGGTTTCAGCAGTCAACAGTTATATACAATCAAAGCACTGAAGTGCAGGCAGGTTGGAGAAGTAGGGAAAATGTGAAAGATAATAATAATTGCAGCTTATGTTTATGTATTTATTGCTAAGAAGTTAAAAGATCATATCAACAATTGTAAATATTATTAAACTGCAAATTTGAAAACAAATGGAACTTTTTCGCACTATATCGCTCACCTGAGTGCAAGAGCTCACAAGTATACGGAAAATTTGACAGCAGGTTTAGGCAGAATATTTTGAAGTTTCTGCCTTATTATATTGAGAAATATGTCAAAGTTCTTCAATTTGGCATAGTGACCTAGTTTTTAACCCGGCATGACCAATATTTGAACTTGGCCTAGATATCATAAAGATAAACATTCTGACCAATACCCGTCAAGTTTTATCATCTGTTCACTAAAACCCCAATTCCATATATACTCGTAGATATGACGACTGTCCATAAGATCCGATCAGATTGATTGACCAATCAAAATCTCGTTTACCAAATCGTTCGGCATAAAACAGGTAAAATAACCCATTTAAATACACGAAATATAGAAACAAAAAATCGTAACTAACCGTGGTCTGAAATACAGTCTTAGTGTAACAGAGTTCTGCACCTGTGGTTTTAAAGTAGTATAAACAACAAACACAATTTACAGCATACATGGTTACGCTGGCATCAAATAATTTAAAAATTAGGGATTCCTAAGACGCTTTTTTCCTCATATAAATAAGCTTAAAGAGTGCTTATGTTCGATAGACAACCTCGCTCTTTTATCAAAGGTATGCAATTATTGCAAAAAAAAATGGTTCCACTCAACACTAATAGTATTGCACTAGGTAAGCTGGTTAAAGTGTCTCATAAACTGCTATAAGACGGGTTTACCCTTGATATCAGGGGCATATTCAGATTGTCCTCACATACGGACCATCCGGTCATATGCTAGCGCAATCAACCAATCAAAGTACAGATGTTCGCTCCCGCTTGCCGAGCACTCGGTGTATCTAGGTATATGAATACATGCCAGCTTTTACCAGTTACTTTCAAACAATGTCGAAAGGACGAAAAACTTGTTTCAATTATGTACATATATATATATATCTGTTGTTTACGCGAGCAATTACATGTTTAGATATCACAGGAAACAACTAATATATTTGAATGTTTGTCTGGTGTTTGCGTGCATGTCCTAATTTTACGATACACACTCAAAGTTTAGTTGATCTTTAAAGCAGTCAATTTAACGTATACCGTATCATTAATGTAGTGGTAAGAGCGCCGCCTCGAGAACCGAATACCAGGGTTCGATCCCTAAACGGGTCATACAAACCGCTTCAGGTGCGGGAGGTCGCGGGTCCGATCCGCTGTCTTACCAAATACTTTAACATTGGTAGTAATGGCTGCCCTCTTTGGCGCTCAGGTTCGTGGGGTTAGTATTACGACTGACTGGCTAGTGTCAGGATAAATGGACCAGTATTACTAGTAACCTACCCAGGAAACGCCGTGATATAACTGAAAAAGTGTTGAACGTAGCATTAAACATCAATGAATCAATCAAGACGGATCATAAAATACTTTAAAAGTGGTAGTTATTACTTCCCTGCTTCACACTCGTGGATGCGGGGGCGGTATTACGACTCATCAGTTTCAGGATAATTAATAGCAGCAGTTTTGGTAAATCACACAGAAAAAGCCGTGATATAATTGAAATACTGTTGAAAGCGGCGTAAAACACCATTCAAACAAACACACGCAGTTTAGTTAGACGGTTATGACAAACTTTAATACACCCATAGCTTCATCATAATGCATAACGGTGTGTGAATAAACCACGTAAACAATAAAGATACAGTAGCCGGAAATCAGGCAATATGATGATGTACAACAAAACTGATAACTTTAGAAGCAATCAGTATCTTATCTTGTTTCTTGTCAATATGGAGAAGCTGCCGTTCATTGCATGTTGTGTTATTCCGTTGGTGCTCGACTGCCGTGCATTGTTGCATGCATTATCTGATAACAGTAAGTACTTGGATCATAAAGCATGCTAGTGTAAGTCACGTCACACGAAATCCGACCCTCTGGATTCAGAGACCAGCGATGATCCACATTTTACTGCTCCTCCGTCTAGTTATACTATCACCATGGAAGCCTCCGGAATAGGACCATGATCAAATCGGCAACACATGTACTGATATACTGTACATTAAGATCAGAATTATAGTTAATGTCAAAACCTCCGGAGGTCACTTTTCATGTGACCGGTCTCATATGATAGACACTGCTGTAAAACTTCACTTTAAATATCCACCCTTTGGGTTGATAAGAATCTTCATATCGACTACGTGTATGTTGCATTTAAACGAAACCAAATGCATAGAAAGACATTAACTTAAAAACAAGTTTTTGTTTTTTTCCAACTCACTTGACAGCCGTTTTATTTTATCATACATTTACATAGGTAACACAATTTACGGCAACTGTAAACATTTTTTAAAGAAAATGAAAACACAGGATACTGTTAGAAACAATTCCAATTTTAAGAAAGCAAATAAATATACTGCTGCTGCAGTGTTTAAAGTCGTTTAAGGTATAAAGAATCTTCACTGTATTATCAATCTGGTACATATCGAAAACGAAAAAATCGCTAGAATGGTGAAGTGATCGAGTGTGGCATGCGTGCGTTCGAATGTTTATGTATATGTGTGTCTGTTATAAGTAAGTTTTATTATTTTATGTTGGTTTTAACGGTAAGACCAATTTAAATTGAACTTGAAAAATGTTTTGTTTAGTATTATTAGAAATTGTCGTAGAAGATTTTAAGCATGGCGTCAACTGTACTTTTCTTGTTTGCTATCTTCCAAAGATAGAATAACTCTTGTTTGAACAGTAAACATATATTATAGCATGTTGTTCTGTTTTCACCAAGGACATAGGCTTTGTATATACAAAAACAAAATAGTGACAATATGATGTTAAGTTGATGATAATTAGAGTGGCGTAGTTTATATCCTTCGATTACTGTCTGAACAGATGTTTTTGTCTATTCCACATATTGCCAACAATAGCTTTGTGATGAAGTAATTCATTCCAATATTTATGAATATTGTAGTTTCCAGTTTGGTTTTGACTTTTGCTTGTATTGATCTTACCGATGTAAGTATGTTTAACCATGCCTTTGGGATACATTGTTTTAACATATGCATTTCGTCTATCAAATTGACATTCAAATTCAATTATTGCATATTGTTTCCTCATAGACATAACCATTTTTGTTTATTATATCATTAATAAACAGTATGTCTAGCGACTTAGACTTTTTGGTGGGAAATGGTTATACTTCCCGATAATAACCCTCAGTTTTAAACAATACTGTTGACTGAGTACGTAACAAATTGCAACAGAAACACACTGAATTATACGAATTAGAAGAACATTATTGTGTCATAAAATATTCGTGGACTAGACAGAAAACAATTAACAACGGAATGAAGCAATAATATAGGTGGTATAACAAAGTAACCCTATGTGTATTTATACAATAAATAACCGATTGATATATTAATTTGTGTGGTATAACAAAGTAACCCTATGTGTATTTATACAATAAATAACCGATTGATATATTAATTTGTGTGGTATAACAAAGTAACCCTATGTGTATTTATACAATAAATAACCGATTGATATATTAATTTGTGTGGTATAACAAAGTAACCCTATGTGTATTTATACAATAAATAACCGATTGATATATTAATTTGTGTGGTATAACAAAGTAACCCTATGTGTATTTATACAATAAATAACCGATTGATATATTAATTTGTGTGGTATAACAAAGTAACCCTATGTGTATTTATACAATAAATAACCGATTGATATATTAATTTGTGTGGTATAACAAAGTAACCCTATGTGTATTTATACAATAAATAACCGATTGATATATTAATTTGTGTGGTATAACAAAGTAACCCTATGTGTATTTATACAATAAATAACCGATTGATATATTAATTTGTGTGGTATAACAAAGTAACCCTATGTGTATTTATACAATAAATAACCGATTGATATATTAATTTGTGTGGTATAACAAAGTAACCCTATGTGTATTTATACAATAAATAACCGATTGATATATTAATTTGTGTGGTATAACAAAGTAACCCTATGTGTATTTATACAATAAATAACCGATTGATATATTAATTTGTGTGTATTGTGTTTTATGCCGATTAACAATTTTCATACATTTTTATATCCCGGTGTTATATCCCGGTGTTATATCCCGGTGTTATATCCCGGTGTTATATCCCGGTGTTTCTTGCTGGTCCATTTATCCTGACACCAGCGAGTCAGATGTAATGACAGCCACAGAACACCGAGTCTTTGATACATTACAGACCTGTGACATGGTTTTCAAACGTATAACACTCGATGCCCAAAGGTCAATGTCAATAAGGTGGGATATAGTTGCCTAGTGGAAGTGGGAGGTCTAATGTTCAAATACCAATAACGCAAGTGGGTCTGTTATGTTAGTGTTGGTTTTTGAACCGCTAGGTAATAAGATAATTTTATCGCATAACTCCTGCCTCATGCCTGTTAAAAAGATATTGTGAAAAGAAGCATGCTCAGGATAATATAAAAGTGTCTGGTATGTCAACACAATTTCCCGTCGCTGATATAGACTAAGAACTACATTTTATCCGTTTGAAACAGTAACGTGAAACTGTTTTTGAAAAGGTAGTTTCGCTTAAAATCCCTTATTTGTTATGATCGATATCGCAGTTGAACTTTTCCTTTATCCCATTTTCTCCTGTATCAGCCCTTTTAGAAAATATTGGATTAGCCGAAACTTAAACATAATTATGAGGTAATACGTGATTAGGCATAACATATTAAAACCTTCATAAACATAGTTAACTTGGCATGATATAGTTAACGAAAATAAAAAAGTGTTAACCGAGTAAAATATGTTCACGTTCCCCAAATTTACTAATCGAGAAGAGTGTCTCGGTTGTGAAGTACCAGAGCTACCGCATCGAGAGCGGGACGTAGCGGAAATGGTTCCGGGACGGTTAATACAATGTTTTTAGAATGGTAGTAAATGCCTTTCCCTCTTTGGCACTTAGGATTGTGAGGTTTGCATAAAGACTGATTATCTGGGGTCATATTAAATGGACCAGTGTACTTAGAACTGGTAACTTACTCAGGAAACGCGGTTATATAACTGAACATGTCTGAAAGCGGCGTAAAACGTAATACAAACAAAATACCAGAAAACATACTTTCGTGCTATAAAGTTCGTATACCTTTATTATTTGATATGAGCCGAGTTGGGTAAAAGTGGGCTTAGTTACAGGTGCAATAATAGAAGTCTCCGGTATGTGCATTTTTTCACCTTCGTCAAAGCTTTCAATGGCCGATAACAAGTAACAAATATATTTCAAAGTGGTCTGCTGTATAGATGTTGAATGTGGGAAAGTGGGGTTAAAAGAATCTTCGTTTCACCTTTAACACGCTTACATGAATGAGCCCGTCCGTTGGAAAAAAGTACAAGTTGGCATTTATGAACAGTATAGGTTCAATTAACTCTGTACATCCTGTCTGGATCACCTCGGTGGTGAAGCGATAGAGCGTCCGCCGCGGTCGCTGTAGGCCGCGGGTAGATCCCAGGCCGGGTCATATCAAAGACTTTACAAATTGTAGTAATGGCTACCTTCGTTGGCGCTCAGGGTTGCGGGGTTTAAGCATTACGACAGACTGACTGGTGTCTGGATAAAAAGTACTGGTAGCTTACACAGGACACGCCGTGATATAACTGAACATGTTTTGAAAGCTGCGTAAAACACCAAACAGTCAATCAACAACATCTTAAAAGGTTTTTTTCAGAATCAAAACAAGTTGATCGACCATAAGCATTTAAGAATCTTACAGTGGAACATACTACATTTCAGAGAAACATTACTGGAGATGTACTACTTCAGATTTTTAAAACGGACTACTGATGGTTCGACGACACCCGGTACCGATTCCGTTGTGGTGTTACACCACATGCAAGCAATAGTCAATAAGTACTACCAGATGTGGAACCTTCAACTATTGATTGCCATAGATCGTCATTAGGTTATTAAAGCACCGAAGTGATCTTAGTAGTAAGAGAAAATTGAAAAATGTGCACTAGCTCTAGTTGAACAAGCAAATTATTGATTATCTATCATTTAGCGTCAATAGAGAATGCTACATGTATATGTACTTAGGTAGAAGTTATAGTTGATAAGGATGATGAAAAATATATGACGATGATAAAAGATAATGCTGATGATGATGATGAAGAAAACTCAAATTGTTACAGATGCTGCTATATTTTAGGTATCAAGTATCATTTAACAAGCAAATTGATTGGTTACTTATTATTACGGTCTATTGAGATTGCTGCCTAGATAGAAGTTATGTGCGGTGTTAATGAAGATGGTGATGATGATGATGATGATGATGATGACGATGACGGGGATGATGGTGCTACTGCTGATGATGCTGGTGCTGGTACTGTTGCTTATAATGCTGATGATGATGGTGATGCTGATGATATTGAAAAATAACAGATTATAACGTCAAAACCTCTCAGTACAAGTCTGTTTGCCTTTTAAACATTTAAAACAACTTAAATCACTTTGTATATGAAACGAACAGAATATTAACCCTTTCCCACATGTATTTACATGTTGAAGCTAAAAAGGAAATGGTTCAATTTTCTTTTGCTAACGTGCATTCGACTCTAATCAATTATTATTTCTTCATTTACACAGTATTTCCATAAGTTGCTTACATAATTTCAAAGTCGTCTGCTGCAAACAAATTAACAAATATGTTGTACGTAGAAAAGGGTTCAACATCCGGTTTATATGGTCTCATTTGTCCTGTGCTGCTATCCCATATCTGACAACCCTAATAGGTTTATGACAGCGGGGTGACCTACCATCAGAGATGCCGTTACGAGATAAACTCCAATTAATCTAAGGTCGTATATAACCGAGTTATATTCTACTTTATTATTGACAGAACATTCGTTATCGTCTCCACCATGGTACATATATGTGCCACACCAGATGGTTTGGAATACCGATGCATTTGAGACTAGGGAAGACTCAAGATGAGCATAACACAAAAGTCTCACAAGCGCTTCATTGTCCATAATTTACATGTTAAAATCAGGTATAAAATTTCTGGCAAAAATCTAAAATGTTATCTCAATTAGTTGTTTATATATACCATTATTAATTTGGGATTGAACACGTAGGTGATAGAAGCTCTCGTTCCCTCAAGGTGACCCAGTCTGTACAATCTCACAAGATGTACTATAACATGTGAATCTCATATAAAAAATGACTGGCAAACATCTCAATCGATTGTTTATATATATATAGGATCTGACATGAGTTGTCATTTCATATAAAGTTTAATAAAAGTTTATGAAATGACAACGAATGTCAGATTCTTTTTATCACATGATGAAACACAAAAAGAAAATCGTGTTTTCACAGTCAGAAAATAGTCCCAACATGTAATACTTAATAAACTGTTAACTAATCACAACAAAAATATTTTTATGACCGAAAATGGTCCCTATACCGCGTCCATCTATCGTTACATTTGTATTTCCCGGATACACGTTCTCAGCCATTCTGTAAGCATTCGCGGATGAATACAAAAGTAGTGATTCGGTCATGTTATATTACACACGTTACATATAAAGAAAAATGTAATGGGTATATTAGATTGGATACAAGCATTGTCATGTGATATATCCCTCGTCACTCATGGTGAGCCAATCCGTACTGTCATACAGGCGCTTTCACATTTCACATTTCACTTACATGGCAGACAAATCCCTCTGTAACGCATAACTACACTTGTGAACAATGTAGCGCTGTAGTAGCTTTCCAAAGACTACAGACTAATGCTGGTCTACTTTGTTGACACATTTATCCGATGTCTTTCCATATAAATGTGTAGAGGACGGCGCTGTTTTGTCTCATATGATTATATTGAAGACTTTAAATATTATCAAATAGTGTTGAAGACATGTTATCTGGTTGACCATCTACTAGTTAACTTCAAGCTATGTTGATTGGTCAATGACATGGCCACCAGAGACTGGGTCTGTTTTACCCTATATGCCAAGAGTGTAACATTAAGAACATTATTTCCTAAGAAACTAAATGCAATTAAGAAATACTGACTGGTATATAAACTTGTAAGGCATATTTATTTGAAAGAAAGACAGGCAACATACGGTGTGGATTATTTCGCTGTGAAGCTATACTGGTCCTCTTCTATCAGTATCTGACCGCGAAATGAGTTATTGTGATTGGCACGACAAAACACATTGCAATACTCAGGTGAGCGATCCAGGGCCATCATGGCTCTCTTGACTTTTATACATTAAACTCCATTCAATTTAACATGTTACAGGAATTAAGCACAATTAATCTTGTTTCATTTTTTTTTAAAAATCCAGTTGTTAATGTTAGTGTCAAGTTTATTTAATTAGACACTTTCATTTCCTGGAAATCGCTTTGAAAAGTATACAGCTGTTCTTGTTCTGTAGTGATGTTTCGGCGATTTACACTTGAGTCGGAAATGAAACACTTATTAACAAAAACATTGATCAATCGCTTTTAAATCACTGCAATTAGTGTTGACCTTATTTTTAATTTGAGGCATCATCATTCTTAAATCTCAGTTTTACAAAGAAACAGTTAAAAGAGCAAACTATTCTAAATTTTCGAATTTAAAAGGCGGGTTCTGTTTCTTCAATAAAAACAATAATGGGCAACGATCTGAAAAAAATAGCTGTTAGTCATTGAAAGGTTAAATCAGTCGGCGCACTCGCGCAGTTTGACCAGACTATTCACTGTTCGCCAATTAGTCTAAGAAGGCTTACTTTTTCTTTAAAGAAGCATCTATTTGGGAAGCGTCCCCGCGCAGTCAGATTTAGTTCGCACTGTTTGTGAATTACTAGTAGTCATAGAAGGCTTACATATCTTCTTTAAAGAAGCATCTATTTGAATGGTGTATGATCAACCTTCAGCATGGATGAATACTGTAGTTCTTTCGCAACATCGTGTGATCAAGTCATATTGACAGCCTATGAATATATTTTATTTTTTAATCATGTAATTCATATATTTTAACATAACATTTCTTTCGAGATCTTTCTTTTGGTTAATTGATGTCGAATCAAATCCATTTTCTTGCTGATATGCAAACAATTTACCTCATTTTGATTTTTAGACAAGAATTATTTGGCGGTTCGAAAGGTACAAAATGGTTATAAGCTGGCAACAGTACATTCTTTTTTAAAAAATATTCCACAGAGTGTCCACTTACATTGACATATTATACGATCTGCAACTACCAAGAAATTTCTGAACCCGAGATGGTGTTCAGAAACGAAAAGCTGATATAGAAAGACAGATGTGAAGTAATTCAATGCCGATATTGTAAAGACACTTGTCTAGATTCCAGTCTCAAACCGATGTCTTCGGATTTCGCCTACTATAGCAATTGGGTCTAATATGCCCCTTGATAAAAACAATAATGGGCGTCGATCTGCAAAAACCAGCTGTTAGTCATTGCGGTCAGTAAAATATTAAATCAGTCGGCGCACCCGCGCAGTTTGACCAAACTATGTATGCACTGTTCGCCAATTAGACTTACAAGGCTTTCATATGTTTTTTTAAATAAGCATCTATTTGGGAAGCGTACATGCGCAGTCAGATTAAGTTCCGCACTATTTGTGAATTACTAGTAGTCATAGAAGGGTTTAAAGAAACATCTATTTGAAATTTTGAATATTTTAGGATGAACCTTTAGCATGGATGAATACTGTAGTTATTTCGCGATTCTAAACAGACCGACATTGTATTGTTAAACCGTACGCGAATCTTCTGGGTTCGATCCCAGTCGTACCAAACAGTTTAACAAATTGTCTTGGGGCTTAACGTGCTTGGGTTGATCTTTTCGAGTGATGCATCGGTGTTCCGTAAAATCTTACTAACTATGCTGTCAATGTACCGAAGAAATGCTGTGATATAACTGAAATACTGTTAAGAGCGGCGTAAAACACAATTCATACCAAGACGTTGAAGCAAAAACCTAGACAAAAATCAGCTGCCCTATCGGCACCTTTACAAGACCACAGTCGTAGATTGGTAACGTCCTCTGTGATCATGCTATCGCATAATAAGGAAGAACCAGTTCAATCAGCATCCTTTTCCATGAATCAAAGTACTGTAATACATTATCCTAAAGAAAGATTATGTAGGAAAAATAGAATTTGTGTTATTATTTTATCAAATAGCAGCACGGGTTTGGCGTGAATAGTGTGTCGTGTATGTTCGGACTAAGATATCGTGAAGCAACGAAATTCTATCTTTATTTCGTCACAATAAATAAAAGAAATGCTCATATGTCAAACAACACATAATAAACTGTTCTCTCATTTTACAATTTATTATTTGGTGTTGTATGCAACAATTGATCTGTTAAATCACAGCGTTTCCTGGGTCAGTTAACAATAAGTACTACTGGTCAATTTATAATGACACCAGGGAGTCAGTCGTAATGATAAACCCACAACCATGAGCTCCAATGAGGAGAGCCATTACTCCCATGTTTAAAGTGTCTGTAAGGATCCGGTAATCGAACCGGCGACCTCCCGCACCCGAGGCTAACACTCTACCACTTCACCAACGAGACGGTCTCATTTTACAGAGAAAATATTCTGTTGCATTTATAAATGTGTACATTTTAAGCTTTGGAGACATACAGTGTAACCTCTCAAAACGTCTTACATGTAGGTAAACATACCTCTTTAGAACGGTATATAAATAATTTCCTATTCTGACGACAGGCAAAACAGGCATTTGGACAAATGGACAAAAACAGGGTATTTTGGGGATGAATTGGAACATGTTGTGTGATAAGGAGAAATTGCTCATGGTGAATACTTTTTCCTTTCTACTGCGACTTTATGTCCTTGTCACCGAGAGATGTAGCTCTGGAGAGGTTTCACTGCATTAGTGTTTGATGCATAGCTTCCAACTTCTTTGTCAGGAGATGTATTTAGGTATATAGTCAAACCAGTGCTAAAGAGCATATTTCTTTAGCAATTCCCTGTCTATAGCAACCACACATTTAATTTTACAATAACTCATTTTCTGCATCAATGACCCTGTAATTAAAAACTACCTGTGAATAAAGGCCAGATTGTTCTCTCCCCATGGGTTGTCCCTTAACGCAGGTTGGAGTGTATTTAACATATAAGCGGCTTTGTGAGACTGTGTGTGTGCATTTTTTTCACTGAACGCAACTGCAGTAAGACCCTTATTAGCAAGACGCGACCCATGTCACAACATAAGTTCACTTAATAGCAAGTATTTTCAATGCAACCTAATTACTGCTAACCAGGGGATATATATTTTCGTTAACTTCCAGGAGTTAATGACAGAGTGTCAACGTTCCGTATCATATATTACATCCTGACAGGTAATGGCATCAATATGGTAAAATAATCGCCCGTACAACACGACAACATCGTTAAGCAGATTGGTGTTCAAAGGTACTGTGTTATGTGTTGTTACCCAGTGACATGACTTTGTACTTATAAAACGTCAGTTCGATTACGCGCGGTCAGGCATGGCTATTGTCCTTTGAGTCACTCAACATGAAAAACGACTATAGGAGGTTTTGATTTGTTTTGTTTGTGTGTATTGTGTTTTAGGCCGCAGTATTTCAGTCATATCACGGCGTTACTGGAGTAAATTATCAGTACTGCTGTAAATATATGATAGTGAACCTATCATGACACAATCGCATCAGTAGATATATCGCTGCAACCCTGAACGCCAATAAATGATATGAGCCGACTGAGGATCGAACCCTGCTATCCTTATTCGGATGCTCTAACCACTTAACGCGGCTGGACATTTTGAAGTTAACTGCATTCACGGTCAATCGGGATTGCATTTTGGACGACTCTCTACAAAGACTATCGAGGAGTTAATTGGTAGGAGGGAAGAGCCGGATCGGTCTACACGAGTGTAAAGGCTGTGGTAAAGACTAGGTTTAAATACCGCCGGTTGATTTAAATGTGGCTCGTCTCATGTTACACTTCTTCCTGCATGCTATGACATCAGGGAAACGTTTCGTTGTAAATGTTTGTCTCGGGCTACATTGTGTTCAAACATTTGGTCTCCGTTTTCTATTTAAGAAAAGTTATCCATTGCAGCCGATTGCTGGTAGCTCGGTCGGTAACGACGCGTGCTGTCAATCCATGGGTTGTGAGTTCGAACCCCAGCCAGATCAAAATTCTTTCCGACGTTTGACAAAATTCAGTTTAACAATCGTCATTCATCTTCCACCAAAGGGCTAACAGTCTATGTGGAAAAGCAGCCAGTTGCTTGGAAAGTCTGAAGTGTTGAGTACTGGTATGAGAAAGACAGGAACGCATGAGTAGGTGAACTGTCCGTCGTGATATGACTGAAAGATTGTTGAAAACGGCGTTAAGCCCCAATCAATCAAAAGCATTGCGCTAACTAATGCCATTTTGGCCGCGTCTTTGCGAGTTGGGTTCTTAATGCATCTGCGTACAGTGATGACTCATACGAGCCAGTACATCCGCACAGTCTCACCAGAGCCTTCACTGTCCGTCTATATGTAATTTAGATACACATCTTGACTAAAAGCTAGAAGTGTAGCCCAGCTGTTATTAAGTCGAATTACCGTGATACGACTCCAACTCGCCAGACACATCTCCTTTATTTTCCAACTCTGCGATACATCGATCAAATACGGACATTAGTGTAGGGATATCATGAACGTTAAATGGACAACACGTGTACCAAAATAAGGTTAAATGGGCATCCTTGTATAATACGGAAATATAATGTCAAATGAATTTCTCCTTTCTTGACACGTGTCTTGTTCGACTCTTTTATCCTTGTAAAGTGACATGACAAAGGAATTAGTGTCTCATCCGGATATATGTGATTAAAGATCCAGCATACATATACATATCTCATCCATTTTAGCTTAAACTTATTTATTTTACATCGATTGCGAAACAAGTTTTCAGCTTATAATAATCACGCACGATTTCTGCTATCTGGAGACTTAACCAGTAAACCAAAAGGCAGAACCCGCTCATCATGGGATTCGAGCCTGGGACCTTTGGTACGAGAGGCCGACGCTCTACCACTGCACCACTGTCTTCCACTATATATGATACCACCTTGAAACCAGACCTAAACTTCGCTCGCTCGTTTATATATCTGATGACTGCCCTTTACAGGTCGTATCAGATTGACATTTTTTATCGGCCAATCGAATTTTCGCTTACCAAATCCTTACGTATAAAACAGGTTAATATTTTAAGTATTTTTTTTGTTGCAAAGGTTTTTATGCAACTTCACCACTTGTGTAGTCGTCTGCTTCAGATGTGCTGTATGTGGGAAAGGGTTTACAGCAGTCATCTCAAGAAGTCAAGAGTTATTTAAAAAAAGATGTATAATATATTCACTCTTTATGTGGGGAAAGCTCAAATTGAATATCCTATTTAACATGTGAATATGAAATCGGGACCGTTTGAACAAAAGAAAGGATTGCTGATTACCATCAACTTCAACCATCATTCAACATAATCGCATTTTCTCCATGATTATATATGTTGTATGTCATATTTGAACAGTAAGTTCATAGTGTTTTAGTTTACTTCTCGTAAAATTGTTACGTTTGTTAGTTGTACATCATAACGCGAAATCATGAAAGCGATCATTATATAAATATGTATTTATTATAGGATGTATTTCTTTGAATAACTTTTCTGGTGTAATAAAGATAAGTGTTTTACATAGCATGTAACTGTAACTATACTTGTGGTTCTGTTATGTTTCAAGTTATTTTATGATGGTCATTATTATGATCTAAATAAAACTTATGGAAAATAATAATAAAACCCCAATTGTTAATGATATTTGTGTAAAACGCATAATATTATATGTTTTTAAATAAACATCCTCTTCCTAAAAAAAACCTAATAAAAACAAGAAATATCTTTAAAAAAGATAAACAGCGATCAATACGAGAAAACACTAATAAATGGAACATGCGCATATTATTTGACTTGAATATCAGAAACGTTCTATGTGTTTACCAAAAAAAAGAGCCACGTGTCATCTCCGGTTGATTGGTTTTAAAAACATCAATATTGGCAATAAAGGTAGCAGGTTTCTTTATAAAAAAGATATAAGCTTTGAAATAATGAAATAAGTAAATAGAATCTAAATGTTTCATTATTTCCACCTATTTCATTCCAAACCATTTAATTTTATTACACATCTGAATGTTTTATTTCAGTGATATGGAATATAAATAGAAACATGGACACCCCGTCATTGAACTATTAACAGTTACATTCGCATTCCATTTCAGATAAAAGACCGATCTATTTATACGATAAGAGCATTGAAAACAGGAAACAATGAACCAGCGCATAGCAATTCTATATAGGAGTATGATTATTTGAGCAAATCAACACTTTTATAAACATTTTATCTTTGTTTAACGATTTGTGGTCTAATTGACTTTCCAGTTTGGTATCATTTAAAGTAAAATGGCCACCCAGTGGGGATATACAACACCCAGTGGGGATATACGTCTAGTGTTTTGTCAACATTTAAATACAGGACTACAGTACATGTGTACGGATAATTAAGACTCTAGAAAGTCCAACAAGTCTATAGCAGAAGACTTTGAAAACATCTAGACAAATATTTGGTCAACCTTTTTAAATGAAAGTGTAATCAATGAATACATTTGAAAACATTGTGGAAAATGGCGAAATTCCTTAATTGAGCAATTTCTCGTTTTGCCACAGTGTTTTGAAAAGTCGTCTGCAAATGCGTTGAAATGCAGTTGCAGCAGACAACTTCTGAAAACAATGTAGCGAAATGTGAAATTACTATTAATTAGCAATGTTTCCATTTGCTGCAATGTCTTCAACTATATTGAACTATATTCAATAATTATATTTTCATGTATAGAGATTGTCCATGAATGTACCTAATTGTCCGCTACTTATTTGACGAGTGGGTGAAGGGATACATTTGTAAACATGTATTTGTTAATAAAATCCAATCTTTATATATATACAGCGATCATGGAAATGAAATAGTGTATTGGTTTGCACAAGTCTATCGGGTATATGACGTAAACTTTAAATCCGGTACTACTTTGTTCGTCCAATAATTATAGGTTATTTAACAGTGTTCTGTACAATACGGATATATATTTGGACGAGTACACAGCTTGGAAAATCATATTGGACGAGCCGCTAGGCGAGTCCAATATGATTTTCCAAGCTGTGTACGAGTCCAAATATATTCCGTATATATCTTATTCTATACCTAATTTATACGTCCAATCGTAGACGCTCATTCGAATCATGTGACCGTACAATATATTTCCGTATCGGGACGAACGCGCGTACAAAATAACCCGTATTCTTTTCGTATTGTACGATTCACAGGTCCCATGTTAAACCTATGATAAAGACCGAAGCGCGTGAAAAGGTTCCGAATGAAAGTCTGAATCGACAGGCGCTCTAGATAAAGCGTTACGATAAAGCTCCTGTTGTCACCGGATCATTATTGTCGTTTGCAAACAAGGATTAACACTGAAACTAAAATGTTATCCGATTCTGAAATAGATGACTTTGTAATTGAACAGAAACCAAAAAACACTTTTTGTGTCAGAAATTATTTGAAGGTATAAAATAAAAAGGTCATTTAACATTATTCTGCACAATACAAAATATATTTTGGGGAAAAAGTCGAGGTATAGAATAAAAAAGATCATTTAACAGTGTTCTGTACAATACGGAATATATTTGGACTCGTACACAGCTTGGAAAATCATATTGGACTCGCCTAGCGGCTCGTCCAATATGATTTTCCAAGCTGTGTACTCGTCCAAATATATATCCGTATTGTACAGAACACTGTTAAATAACCTATAATTATTACATCGACACAGAAATGTCTGTTTCTCGTATCCGTGACTAACCGTTTTCGTGATATACGCACAGACTGACCAAAACCTGCATTGTTTGTCATATAATCAGTGATGCAACGAGGCATAACACTGGTCAAACTTCAGGAATGTGTTGGATGAGTTTAGACTACTGTCTAGATGTCCAGAAACTGTCTATTCCAATGTATGTTATGTCTATATATATATAACTGTATAACTGTCTATTCCAATGTCTGTGATGTTTATATATTATAACTGTCTTTTCCAATGTCTGTGATGTTTATATAATATAACAGTCTATTCCAATGTCTGTGAATTCTATCTATTCTAACGGTTTATTCCGATGTATGGGATGTTTATATATTCTAACTGTCTATTTCCATGTCTGTGATGTTTATATATTGTAACAGTCTATTCCAATGTAGTGATGTTTATATATTCTAACAATCTATTCCAATGACTATGATGTGTGATAGAGGATATTTCATGAGTATTTATTCATAAATACGTTTAATAAAAGAGTTTACTAAGATGATATAATGCGAGCCTTGGCTTGTAACTGTCTATTTCAATGTGTTTATGATGGTAATTCAAATCTTTGTCCTGTTATAAGAAATTCTGCTTCCTCTTTTCAACTGGATATGATAACATGTTGTGACAAATCTGTTTTAATATTTCACAAAGGCGCCAAATATTATTTATGCGTTCTTATATTTTCTCTATGTCTGATCTCATTGTTGAAGTTTATAACGAACGACCAAAAGGACGCTTAACAACAATGTAACAGTTTGTTATGCGATGTGTTGTATATATAAATGCGCCATAGAAATTATTGAAATTTAATAGGTTTAATTATTATCTTTTCATGTCGCATTACCGGAGACAGATACGATGGTTTACTAGAGGAATAATTTATTTGTCCCCGCTGTGATACTTATTCCATAGAAAGTAAAACAACTGTTATCTAACATTGCACTTTATATTTGACATTAAGTATTTTTTCCGGAGAAAAGGGATGAGATGCAATAGATGCTGCCGTAAATTTCATATCAGGTGGAATCTTAATTAGATTTCACTTTTGATATATTTATTGGAATAATCTGAAATATGATCTGAGTTTGGTCGATCTGTGCAATCTCTTGTTATAAATATATCTTCGCGTGCAGCAAAACGTTGATGTTTTATTGAATAAGGGTGAAAGTTAGCCAGGGTATATTTTAGAACCTCTCACGTTTTACGTCTCACTTAATTATCTACTTAATTATGCTACTGGATCGCTGCAAATCGAACCATTATCTTCATGCCTGCAACTTTTTTGACCGGAATTGGAGCGACCTAAAGTCGGAATTTGCAAAAAGCCAATTAGTCGCCAATTGGTCATAGAAAGTTTAAAGAAATACTGTTAAGCAATATATTCAAGTATTTGGATCCGTTAGTTTGGAGGCACAGGCAGGTATCTTTCACACGTGTAACAATTACGCTATGGGTTTTTTCCTGGGTCACCGCTCATTTTTACAAATTTATTCTGGGTCAATATCTGATATAAATAACGTTCTCAATATATTTCTCCTTTGACATGAAGAATCTGAAGCCTTGTTTATACGTGTTAACAATCTATTTATATAATCAGCATAAATGTTTGCTTCCACTTTCTTTGCCATACATGAAAACCAGCTGTCTGTCTTGTCTCCTTATAGTTATGATGTTGTGCTTCAATTTAATTAAAAAAAGAACGGAAAAAAGAGGATAAGACGGCTTGTTCATTGTACATAGACAGATCATTGTTATAACAATATTATCAAATTGAGAAATTACATTGAAATACCAATTACATGTACGGAAACAACTTTGGGCGTTATTGTTTGTCTAGAAGGTCACTTTTTGATTTTTGGGGTGTTATCCATACATAATAACTTTGACCAAAATAATAGAATCTCCAGTTTCGGATTATTGGAGATGTTCAACACATTTAGAACATTTTGCACCAATTATACAAACCATTTTAAAAAAATGGTTGTATCAATTTCCCGTGTAATAAGTTGGATTGCATGGTATACGAATGAGAACTTTTAGTCTTCCGAATCATCTACTTGTAAGAATATACTTATACTTTAAAACATACTTTTTACATTGTTGTGGGCATGCCAAGTGAGCCTTTAGCCTGACAGACTTCATTCCACAAACCAGACTACACCACTATGATTTTAGTTGGCGGCGAGTTTTATCAGATTGTTGTAAAATCTCTGGACTAAGCATCACAACGAATTGAATACTAAAAACATACTACTTTGGTTTAATATTTACCTGCGAATGACTGCAAATAGTAGAAGGATTACCTAACTCTTTGACATAATTGTCGCTCAACCCCTCACTTTCCAGAACCCGTCACGAATCTACCTGTAACCGCGGTTTTAGAAACCTAGACGTCCTTGAGGGGAAGAAGGACAAGGAAAACAACCACCAGATCCACATTGACTGTTGGAACGTCGCGATGGTAATTTTGCCGGTCGTTTACATCATCGCAACGATCACCATGGCGATCTCCTGGTCGGTCGTTTACATCATCATAACGATCACCATCGCATTGGTCTCCTTGTCGGTCGTTCACATCACATCAAGACCACCATCGCATTGGTCTCATTGTCGGTCGTTTACATCACGACCGCCATCGCGGTGGTCTCCTCGTCGGTCGTTTACACAATCGCAACGACCACCATAGCGATCTCCTTGTCGGTCGTTTACATCATATGAAGATCACCACCGCGGTGGTCTCCTTGTCGGTCGTTTACACAATCGAAACGACCACCATGGCGATCTGCTTCTCGTGTAAATCATCGCAACGATAACATTGATATAAAGACTTGATGCTGTATGTCTTTGACGTTTGTTTTGTTCATGATAATAAATGGGAAAAAGAGTAATAACATAACATCAAATGTAAATTAACAAAAGGATTACATACATATGCCTTGATTCATATTTGTCTTTTTAATTGCCTCACATACTAAAATACTAAAGTAAACAAGAGTTGTAAACAATCATATATGAGCCATGTCACATGAAAACCAAGCTTCGAGGCTCTGGGACCAGTTTTGATCCAGATCAGTATGTGTCTCTATATAGTCTTATCTGTATATTTCCTGTATACCACTTATGATGCTCTCTAAACTACAAGCATTTCAGATGCTCCCTTGTGAATAGTTATGCTATAAAGCCAAAAATGTATGCAAGTTGATTGTATATGCTATGATCTAAACATTCCTTGAATGTCGGAATGAATTTGAGGCAGCTCATATTAAATTAAACAGTTAACATGATCTGATCGTTTGGCAAAGAAATCCATTAATACGAATTAGCAGATGAAATTATTCCAATTATGCCGGAAGTTCAATTCAACAATTTAACCCTTTCCCATATACAACAAATCTGCAGCAGACAACTTTGATAGGCAAAACTTTTGAAGTTATTCTTTTTGAAACGTTCCATTTTTAACGCAGAACTGATGGATGGGTATAGCCTAAATTACATCACTCATATATATACATTCTTTTTCAAAAAATACCTAGTATATAGCATAATGTTACCATAAATAAATGTGTTCATTTTACCACAATGTTGTCAACTCTGTATCAGGAATCATGCTTTTTGTTACTTTTTTCACTCGGATTTTTGTCACATAAACAGCGAATCATGTGAAAGGTGATTGGTTTATTGATCGGAGTTTAACGCCGTTTTCAACTGGTGTCTGGTGAAGGGAACTGATTAACTCTTAAAGATCAACAAGTCAAAATGAACATTTTTAAAGCATTCATTCTTTAAGTAGACTGCTTTCCAAAATAAACGTAAACCGACTGCATATGGAAATTCAACTTTAATACTTTTGTAAATTTATTTTAAACGTGAAGTCTCATTGAGAATTTGAATTCAAATTTTTTAGAAATAGTCAAGCTAGCTTCCTTCAGACTGGACTACAATGTTCAGGTTAGTCTGAAATTTCATGGAATGCAAATGTGTAACAGGTGGATTTATTGTAGTGTGACTAATTGTTTACATTTGCTGATTGATTAGATATAAGATCTATTTAAATAATAAAATATCTATCTATCTATCTATCTATCTATCTATCTATAAGATAACTTCTCCAATACTGACATTATTTATTTATTCTTATATTTTGGATTCCGAAAGAAATATTTGTGGATGCTCACATCAAATTGAAAATGAAGATGTTCAAACAAATTAAAAATCAAGAGAGTTTAAAGGAACACACGTACCATGTACAAGTGTGTAAGTAATTGAGCGTTTAACAAATGGTTAGATGAACAAATAAACAGATAAGTAATCCCTGACAAGGCAATCAACTCAAACAGTTGCCAGATAAGATGGGTTTCTGATAAATGGCAATTCTTACATAACGCACATTTTCCCTACTACAGGCAACATTGTGCACCTCGATATTAGTAAAAAAAAAAAGGGAAGGTTATTTTCTAGACTATTTCTATCATTTTACCCTTCCTCATATGACCAATCTGCAGCAGATGACTATGAAAACATCTTGGTAAAAACCATGAAAGTCTCTATAAATCAAATTGTAACTATGTATATTGCCCATTAGTGTACGCAAAGTGTTCAAAGGTAATTAGCTACAGGGATACATTAAGTGTAAAACGTGTGCTTGAATGTAGAAACGATTTATTTAACATACATTAAAAATAGTGTGGCAAGATACGGTTCATCAAATCTGAGGATTCCATGGCTGAGTGGTTTAATTCGAGGGTGTGTGACCAGGTCCCCGTTCTGGTCCCTGCTTGCATCAATTATGTTGGCTTGATTCGATGGTTTGTGACCATGTCCCCGTTCTGATCCCTGTTGCATCAGTCATGGTGGTTTGATTCGATGGTTTGTGACCAGGTCCCCGTTCTGGTCCCTGCTTGCATCACGTATGGTGGCTTGATTCGATGGTTTGTGACCATGTCCCCGTTCTGATCCCTGTTGCATCAGTCATGGTGGATTGATTCGATGGTTTGTGACCAGATCCCCGTTCTGGTCCCTGCTTGCATCAGTCATGGTGGCTTGGAAAATATCAAATATCTGAAAAATGGTTTGGTTAACTTTCCTTAAAACCTGAAAGTTGCTATCCACTAGCCAGTATTACAATGGCAATGACAGTATTTTGATAATATGTTTATAGTGAATGTTGTCATCCCTTAACGTGTCCGATTAAGGCAGTACGAAACAATAAATAACAAAAAGCCATGCTTCAAAAAGATGTCAATATTAACAATTAAAACTTTAGAAATCATATTAATTTCACAAGCAGACGCCCACCAGTTTTCATCAAGCTATATACTGACAGTATATACAGTTCCCTTGTAAACTATGACACACAGAAACGTCATCATTCCTATTGACCCAGTCATTGAAGACATTCCGACAATTTGTATTTTGTAGCATTGAGGAGCAGACAAAATTACCAAGAAGGGCATAGAACAGACAGTGAGGGAAAACAAGAAAAATCGTTGATTCTTAATCCCAGATATCTAGGCATGATTTTACTATACAGCGTGACTTTCAATCTTAAACCAAACGAACCACTAAATACATAGTGAAATGCTCTGTGATAATTTATGTTATTCGGAGAAAACGAAAGTAGTAAAGATTCCTACCTGAAGTGTAGAAATGGCGGTTGGCAGACCCGCAGACGAATAACAAGTTCTGGTTGACAGCGTTTTCTATAAACAAAACAGTTGTTGTAATTATTATTGTTGTATTCGTTATTTATTTGTAGTAAGTACACGTGATTTGTATTGTTAAACAATGCTATCTTATGTGGAAAATATGACTATAGAAAAATGTTACGAATTTCTTTGATTTGTGTGGCGATTGGTTTGGCAGTTGCCACTATGCTATCAGAAACAACAACGAAAAACAACAACAACTAGAAATGTTACATACGGAAGTTGGATTTTTATCCAATCCTTCAAATTAAGCTGATCTGACCAAACTAAGTTATTGTGGTTGCCATGACAAATCACAGTGCATTACTCGGTTGAGCGATCCAGGGCCTTCTTGTATACTTTAGACATAGATTCCAGAGAATTTCATATGTTACAGGAATTAAGCACATTTAGTCTTGTTTCATTTAAAAATCCTCCAGTTGTTAATGTTAGTGTCAAGAGTATTTAATTAGACACTTTCATTTCCTGGAAATGGCGTTGAAAAGTATACAGCTGTTCTTGTTCTGTAGTGAAGTTTCAACGAGACACACTTGAGTCGGAAATGAAACACTTATTAACAAAAACATTGATCAATCGCTTTTAAATCACTGCAACTATTGTTGATTTTATCTTTAATTTGAAGCGCCATTATTCTTTAATCTCAGTTTTACAAAGAAGCAGAGTTTAAAAGATCACACTATACTAAATTTCCGTTTCTGTTTCTTCAATAAAAACAGTAATGAGCGACGATCTGCAAAAAAACATATTAGCTATTAAGGCCAGTTAAAGGTCAAATCAGTCTGCGCACTTGCGCAGTCAGATTTTATTCCGCCCTGTTTGTGAATTACTAGTAGTCATAGAAGACTTACATATCTTCTTTAGAGAAGCATCTATTTGAATATTTTAGGATGAGCCTTAAGCCTGGATGAATAATATAGTTCTTTCGCGACTCCGCAACGGAACCGAGATATATTGTTAAAGAGTCAGAGAAGCTTCCGGTTTCGATCCCAAGTCCTGCCGTACCAAATACTTTAGCAAATTGAATTGAGGCTTAACGTGGCGGTTTTACTATTATCGACTGATGCATCGGTGTCCGGTAAAAACCTTACCAACAATACGGGTAATTTTCCCAGGAAACGGCGTGATATAACTTACAATACTGGTAATTTACATTACCAAAGAAAATCTGTGATATAACTGAAATACTGTTAAGAGCAGCGTAAAACACAATTCATACAAAGAAATTGAACCAAACTCCTAGAAACTATCAGTGGCCATATCGGCGCCTTTACAAGACCACAATCGTAGATTGGTTACATCCCCATATATTCTGCGATCGATTTATTTGGAAATTACGGAGAGCGAGGAACCAGTTTAATCAGCATCCTTTCTACGAATCAAAGTACATGTACTGTAATACAATATCCTAAAGAGAGATTATGTCGAAAAAGTAGAATTTTGTGTTATTATTTTATCAAATAGCAGAAAGGGTTTGGCGTGAATAGTGTGTCGTGTATGCTGTGACTAAGATATCGTGAAGCAACGATATTCTATTTTTATTGTGTCACAATAAATAACAGAAATGCTCATATGTCAACCGAAATCCCTCAATTTATTATTGTTTCAAATTGAATTGTGCATGAATGAGCGCCAAATATATTATTTGTAAAGTCTTTGATATGAGAATGATTTAAACTTCTGCAATGTAATAGAAAACCAAACAACACACAATAAAATATTCTCTCGTTTTACAATTGCTTATTTGGTGTTTTATGCATCAATTGATCTGTTAAATCACAGCGTTTTCTTTGTTCAGTTAACAATAAGTACTACTGGTCAATGTATCTGTTAAATCACAGCTTTTCCTAGGTCAGTTAAGTACTACTGGTCAATTGATCTGTCTAATCACAGCGTTTCCTGGGTCAGTTAACAATAAGTACTACTGGTCAATTAATCCTGACACCAGGGAGTCAGTCGTAATGCTGAACCCACAACCATGAGCTCCAAGGAGGAGAGGCATTATTCCCAAGTATCTGTAATGATCCGCCCGGGAATCGATCTCCCGCAACCTCCCGCACCCGAAAAGCTTTGAAGAAATACAGTGTAGCCTCTCGAAACGACATCCCTGTAGGGAAAAAACCTCTTTAGAACGGTAGATTAATATGTTTCTATTCTGACGAAAAGCAAAACAGGCAATTGGAAAAATGGACAAAAACAGATTATTTTGGGGATAAATAGGATGATATTGTGTGAAGAGGAGAAATTGCTCATGGTGAATACTTTTTCCATTTCGAACATTGTTTCCAAAAATGCCTGCAATCAAACGCCTACGAAAATGTTTTTAAAAGAAGTAACTGCTAAACCTCTACAGAAGAGCACGTCTCTATTACGACTGTATGTCCTTGTCTCCGAGAGACATACATGTAGCTTCCAACTTCTTTGTCAGTATTTAGGTATACAGTCAAACCCGTGCTAAAGAGCATATTTCTTTAGCAATTCCCTGTCTATAGCAACCACTAATTATATTTCCCAATTACTCATTTTTTTGCATCAATGACCCTGTAATTAAAGACTACCTGTGAATAAAGGCCAGATTGTTCTCTTCCCATGGGTTGTCCCTTAACGCAGGTTGGACGGTATTTAACATACAAGCGGCTGATGGCCACTCTTGTGCGAATGTGTGGGTGCATTTTTCACTGAACGCAAATGCAGTAAGACCCTTATTAGCGAGACGGGACCCATGTCATGCTGTTAACCACTCCAGTGAGTCTGTGCAGGTGCAGTCTTAACTGCAGTAAGACCGTGCCCTAAATAGCAAGACGTGACCCATGTCACAACATAAGTTCACTTAATAGCAAGTATTTTCATTGCTACCTGATTGCTGCGAACCAGGGGATATCCATTTTCGTTAACTCCCAGGAGTTAATGACAGAGTGTCAACGTTCCGTATCATATATCACTCCCTGACAGGTGATGGCGTCAATATAGTTAAATAATCACCCGTACAACACGACAACATCGTTAAGCAGATTGGTGTTCAAAGGTATAGTGTTATGTGTTGTTACTCTGTGACATGACTTTGTACTTATGCAACGTGGGTTCGATTACGCGCGGTCAGGCATGGCTATTGTCATTTGAGTCACTTAACATGACAATCGACTATATGAGGTTTTGATTTGTTTTGGCGGTATTTCAATCACATCACGGCCTTACTTGAACAAATTACCAGTACTGCTGGTAAATCTAACATGAAACCATCCCAGCAGTAGAAATGATATCGCCGCAACCCTGAGCGTCAAGAAATGATATCGCCGCAACCCTGAGCGTCAAGAAATGATATCGCCGCAACCCTGAGCGTCAAGAAATGATATCGCCGCAACCCTGAGCGTCAAGAAATGATATCGCCGCAACCCTGGGCGTCAAGAAATGATATCGCCGCAACACTGGGCGTCAGGAAATGATATCGCCGCAACCCTGGGCGTCAAGAAATGATATCGCCGCAACCCTGGGCGTCAAGAAATTATATCGCCGCAACCCCGAGCGTCAAGAAATGATATGAGCCGTCCGGGGATCGAACCCTGATATCCTGAGTTGAATGCTCTAACCACTGAACCAACGAAGCGGCTGGATATCCTGAGTGGTATGCTCTAACCACTTAACCAACGAGGCGGCTGGATATCCTGAGTTGTATGCTCTAACCACTTAACCAACGAGGCGGCTGGATATCCTGAGTTGTATGCTCTAACCACTTAACCAACGAGGCGGCTGGATATTCTGAGTTGTTTGCTCTAACCACTTAACCAACGAGGCGGCTGGATATCCTGAGTTGTATGTTCTAACCACTTAACCAACGAGGCGGCTGGATATCCTGAGTTGTATGCTCTAACCACTTAACCAACGAGGCGGCTGGATATCCTGAGTTGTATGCTCTAACCACTTAACCAACGAGGCGGCTGGATATCCTGAGTTGTATGCTCTAACCACTTAACCAACGAGGCGGCTGGATATCCTGAGTTGTATGCTCTAACCACTTAACCAACGAGGCGGCTGGATATCCTGAGTTGTATGCTCTAACCACGTAACCAACGAGGCGGCTGGATATTCTGAGACTAATTGTATTTACGGTCAAGCGGGATTGCACTTTGGTCGACTTTTTATATGGACTATCGACGAGCAAATTGGTAGGAGGGAAGAGCCGGATCAGTATACACGGTTGTAAAGACTGTTGTTAATACTAGCTTAAAATCCCACCGGTCACTTTCTATGTGGCTCGTCCCATGTTACACGTCTTCCTGCACGCTATAACATCAGGAAATGTTTGTAAATGTCTGTCTCGGGCTACATTGTGTTCAAACATTTGGTCTCCAGTTTCTATTTAAGAACAGTAATCCATTGCAGCAGAGCCCCGGTAGCTCAGTCGGTAACAACGCGGGCTGTAAACAGGGGTTGTCAGTTGGAACCCCAGCCCAATCAGCGTTCTTTCCGACGTTTGACAAAACTCAGTGTAACAAGCGTCATTCATCTTCCACCAAAGGGCTAACAGTCTATGTGGAGAAGCAGCCAGTTTCTTGGATAGTCTGTAGTGTGGAGTACTGGGGTGAGAAAGCTAGGAAACGCATGACTAGGTTGTCTGGCCGTCGTGATATGACTGAAAAAGTGTTGAAGACGGCGTTAAGCCCCAATCAAACACCATTACTCTTACCAATGGCATTTGGGCCGCGTTTTGGCGATATTGGTTCTTAATTCATATGCGTACAGTGAGGACTCAGGCGAGCCTGTGTATCCGCACAGTCTCACCAGAGCCTTCACTGTCCGTCTATATGTATTTTAGTCCTAGATACACATTTTGACTAAAAGGTAAAAGTGTAGCCCAACTTAAGTTAAGTCTGATACGACTCCGACTCGCCAGACGCGTTAAATGGACAACACGTGTACCAAAATAAGGTTAAATGGCATCCTTGTTTAATACGGAAATATAATGTCAAATGAATTTCAATTTTCTTGACACGTGTCTTGTTCGACTCTTTTATCCTTATACAGAGACATAATAAAGGAATTAGTGTTTCATCCGGATATATGTGATTAAAAAAACAGACATATATATACATAGCCCACCCATTTTAGCTCTTTATCGGCAAATGATACCACCTTAAAACCAGACCTAAACTTCGCTCGCTCGTTTATAGATCTGATGACTGCCCGATGCAGGTCGTCTCAGATTAACCTTTATATCGGCCAATCGAATTGTCACTTACCAAATCCTTACGTATAAAACAGGTAAGGTAACCCATATAAAACAAAACGATATAGAGAAGTGTTTTTTGTCGAATGCTCCGATCGTATAACAGGTGCGTTCGATGTATCGTGCGATTTTTTTTAACCTAAAAACCGAGCACATGTTTACGAGTGTATAAGTGTATGAGGTCAATTCGAGACGAACCTTTATGCGGAATAGTCAGATTCAATCATAGACTTTATAATACATAGTATTTACAATAGTATACGGGGGTCTTTGATCCAATATACGAACAACGAAGTATTGTGGTCTGATTTAAATTCGATTGAGTTATATAAACTGACATTGTTATATATCAACCATGAGACAGGTTCATTCACACGAATGATACCATCTGCACGTGCTAGAAACGTAAAAGGTGAACACACTTATAAACATAATAAACAAGCCTTGTAGATTTATTTGAAGAGTGCACCAAATACTTGTCTGGAATGTTAGTTAACCCTTTCCCACATTTTGAAGCATTTTGACGCATCTGCAACAGACGAGTTTTGACAACATTATGGCCAAAGGAGAAATTATTCATGATGCGCAATTTCTCCTTTTGCTACAATGTTATCAGCTGTTTTTCAGTAGTAATACTTTTAATTTAAGAGAGTTTCTTTAGATTCGCCGAAATATTCGTTAAAGTCGTCTGCTGCATATGTGTTGTTTGTGGGAAGGGTTAACAGATTGGCCCACCTGGAAGACCATTCGGAATTAACAGATATATACGCAGTATACCAATAGAATGGCATTTAACCATTTCCCCCATACAATGAATCTGGTGAATTTGAAACATCTAGGAAAATATATGTGAACACTTTCTATAAATGAAAGAATAATCATTGAACATCAAATGAAATCATTGCTGCAAATTGAAAATTTACTAGTTTTGAAAATAATGAGCATTTTTTCCTTTGGCCAAAACTTTCAGAAGTATTTTGCTTGTTGCAAAGGATTTTATGCAACTTCACCACTTGTGTAGTCGTCTGCTTCAGTTTTGCTGTATGTGGAAAAGGGTTAACTGCAGTCATCTCAAGAAGTCAAGCGTTATTTAAAAAATGTGTATGATATATTCACTCTTTATGTGTGGAAAGCTCCAATTGAATATCCTATTTAACATGTGAATATGAAATCGGGACCGTTTGAACCAAAGAAAGGATTGCTGATTACCATCAACTTTTACATCATAATCGCATTTTCTCCATGATTATCATGCAATGAGCAGATTACGTGACGTATAACACTCGTATGATAAACCTTTTGTTTACATGTCTACTGGTATGATAAAATGTTATCTTTATCAGTCTACTTATTTTTAGAAATGACGTAATCGCTGGAACTACTTTTTCTGAAATATAAATGAGCCGTTTCACCAGAAAACTATCGAACCGGATCAGCCTCAGCCTGCCGCGCAGGCTAACCCGGACAGACACGTTTCGCCTCCGGTGGATTTTCCGTTTCAGGAATCATTGCTCAATACCTCTATCCCACTGAGACGGAATGTGTTGGACCCGATTAGCCTGCGCAGGATGATCTGGTTCGATATATTACGCAGAATCCATAATGTTTTTTTTTTATTGTGGAACGGCTCAATTATGTTGATAGTAGAGCAGTCAAAGCAATGAACAACATAAACTAACAATCAGAAATAAAGTTATTATTGTTTTAATTACATTTCAACAAATTTTACAATGCAAATACAAATCGAAAAGAATATCGTTATATAAATCACAAGGAATCTGCATGTTCAGTCTTACTTGATGAACTGTCTTTCTTCGTTGAAAATCTAGCACACATAGACCTGTTTATTCTCACGTGATCAGTTCATAGGTAACCTTGTTTAAATACAATCTGAAGCGAGTAATGTCCTATACTGTTTCCTCACATGAACCCAGTACGGGTGATCATCCCGGAGTCCCGCTTGAGTCCCTGAATCTTGTGACAAATTCATTGGTGCATAAAGCTGTGGCACCTGCAACTCATAAAACTTATGAACGTGCACAATGTTTGTACCATGAGTTCATTAAAACTCCCTTTCCTTCAATAAAACCTTTTCCAGCTTTGTCGAAACATGTTATACGTTTTGTAGAAAAATGCTATGAAAATAATATTGCTGCATCAACAGTTCTGACATACATCTCTGCTTTAAACACTGTTTTGATACTAGTCATATAGCTTAGAAAACTGAGATGATAGGATACATAGTTGTTATTTTATATATGCATTATTTGTTTTGATTTTAATTATGATACACTACATCAATATGTTACTGTTGATTTTATGTAGTTTGTTTAAGGTTTCATGGGGACAAGGGCTTCTAAATAACTTTTGTGTAATCACATATGAAATTTAGATACGCCCATTTTATCTGATCGAAATATTTAAATTCTTGATTCTTCAGACAAAGTATAACTTGGTCATATTTTCACAATTTGAAAAAAAATGATGCTTTGATATGGATATTGGGATTAATTATTGTTTTTTGTTTAAATTCCTGATTAACATTTTTCAGATAGAGATATGTTATTTTGTTTGGTACATTTCATGTTTGTTTTAATAGTAGTTATGTTCTTTATGATAATTGTATTACTGTACATGTTATGTAGTTTGCTCAGAGTTTCATGGGGACAAGGGCTTCTGAATACTGTTGAGTAATCACATCTGAAAATGTAAATACATTTTGTTTTTGTTTCCCATAACATTAATACCAAACTCTTCACAACATAAGTGTAAAAACACCTAATGTTTAACAAATCATGTTTAGTTTTAGTACCAAATGGTACATATCACTTATATTTGAATATGTAATAAATATCTGAATCATTAATTGTATAGGAAACTGTAATTACAGTTCTTTTTCCAATGGTCGATTGTTTTATAGACTGATGTTCTTTAAGAATTATTTTTAGTGTCTTGAAGAACCTTTACTCAGAATTAGGCATTTTTATGTTTTCCTACTTTTTATTCAGTTTCTAGGAACTAATCAGTCTCCATTTCTGTAATATTGCATGATATACCAAGTAGTGTGATTGACCACTCCAGCGGCTCTTGGATGGGGGTATTGCTCACGGTAATGAATGTCACACTGTGTGTCTTTTATTGCCGTGGCAATATGTGGAGTATAAGTAAGTAAGTAAGTAAATATTTTATTAAAGTGACGTGTGTACATGTAACATGGTATACAATTATAGAAATTTAAACAAAACACCCGGCCCAATGGACCTATAAGTGACCTATATAATAGTAAGTAATATAATTTTCACGTGAAATTAATTTGGCATTATTAACATCATCAATAAATAAATAATAAATGTCAAACATTTGCATAATATTATATGGATTGGAATGAGACTAGTTATATAATGCATTTCTCCTTCTCATATAAGATTTAACAATGTATTTAGCTTCTTTTCTCGGAACGTTTCTGATAAGATATGTAAGTTTATCCGCATCACTCAAAACATTAAACTGTATATTCGAAAATTGATCATTAAAAACGTCTGCTCTAATATCATTGTAAAATGTACACTGAGTTAAAAAATGTATTTCATCTTCAATTTGTTGTTGTTGATTACAAAGTCTTTGCTCCGGGGGCTCGCCTACGTATCGTCCTGTTTCCACTCTTATCGGTAAAATACCACATCTGAACTGAGCTAACAATGAACGTTCCCGTTTGTTCGAATATATTGTTTTCCCATCTTTGATTCATATATGACATTGTATCTGTTTCATTGCATTTTGGTATTTATCATAATTGTTGGGATTAGGTTACATGATTGGATATACTGTTCAGGTACTGATTTTGAGCAGTCTTATTTTGTTCATCATTTATTTATAAAATGGCCTTTTCAATATCAATTTGGTGATGTTCATTTACTTTAAATCGAATCAAACAAGCGATCCATGCAGTGTCACTCATGACTATTGAGGCCGAACATAAATGTAATTTTATATACATGTATCAAAATGTTTTATGCGAGCTGTTAACCACTATCCTTTTAAGATTTAGCAGAGGTAGCGAACTATTGGAGTCTAACAGTCGAAACGTTCTATAGACTATTGTGCTCGAGAGTTATCTCCCTTCTAACATTCCATTCTAAAATAGTCGAATGGTAAAAAAATTAAAGAAAATACCAAACCACCTACCTCCCCATTCACCTCCTTCAATGACATGTCATTTGATTTTGCATGGATAGTGGTTACTGACGTTGTATATATATTGTTTCCCCATCTCTGATTTATATATGACATTGTAACTGTTTCATTGCATTTTGGTATTTACCATAATTGTTGAGATTAGGTTACATGATTGGCTATACTGTTCAGGTACTGATTTGGACGAACAAAGTAGTACCGGATCTAAAGTTTACGTCATGTACTCGATAGACTTGTGCAAACCAATACACTATTTCATTTAATGAGATTGACCCAATATTTGTCTAGATGTTTTCAAAGTCGTTTGCTATATACTTGTTAGACTGTCTAGAGTCTTTATTATCTGTACACATGTACTGTAGTCCTGTATTTAACTGTTGACAAAACACTAGACGTATAGCCCCACTGGTGGCAATTTAACTTCAAATGATACATAGCCGGAAAGTCAATTAGCCCACAAATCGTTAGACAAACATAAAATGTTTATTAAAGTGGTATTTTGCACAAATAATCATACTTCTATATAGAATTGCTAGGCGCTGGTTCCTTGTTTCCTGTTTTCAATGCTCTTATCGTATAAATAGATCGGTCTTTTATCTTAAATGGAATGCGAATGTAACTGTTAATGGTTCAATGACGGGGTGTCCATTTTGCTATTTATATTCCATATCACTCAAATAAAACATTCAGATGTGTAATAAAATTAAATGGTTAGGTGTGAAATAGGTGGAAATAATGAAACATTTAGATTCTATTTACTTATTTCAAAGCTTATATCTTTTTGTATAAAGAAACCTGCTACCTCTATTGCCAATATTGATGTTTTTAAAACAAATCAACCGGAGATGGCACATGGCTCTGTTTCTGCTCATTTCAACATCTTTTTCGAAGTTAAGTGATACACTTCATTAACGCATATATGTATATTTAACTCTCTCAGCGCCAAATGCAATGTTGATGGTTTTGCAAACAATATAAATTCAGGTGAGTCAGCTCGTAACGTTATCGTTATCAAAATATTTTTAAATTCTTATTACATGAAAAATGAGAGTACATTAGGATTGAGTTCAGTCATGATCAAGCGATAACCAACCATAGGGTATATGTTTACGATAAATGTTGATTAATATCAACCTGAACAACAGTAGCTTTGCCTGACTCTGCACTGTTCGTCATTTAATCAAAGCAAACGAACTAAACTCGATTCAAGGTAGAACAACGCAAAAGGTCACGACGAGTTTCATACGTGGTCGGTATTTATGAATAATTTGAATGCTCGGAGATTTCCGAGATCGGCAAACCCACAAGCAATTCCGATCTTTAACGACATCATACGGCGAATCTATAAGTAACATATATATATATCTTTTTTTTTTTTTTTTTTGAAGACGATGTTTATTTCAAAACGTATAATATTATGCGATTTACACAATATCATTAACAATACGGGTTTTATTAATATTTTCCATAAGTTTTATTTATACTTATGATCATCATGAAATAACTTGAAACATAACAGAACCACAGGTATAGTTACAGTTAACTACACTTATCTTTATTACACCAGAAAACTTATTCAAAGAGATACATCCTATAATAAATACATATTAATATAATGATCGCTTTCATGATTTCGTGTTATGATGTACAACTAACAAACATAATAGGTTTACGAGAAGCAAACTAAAACACCATGAACTTACTGTTCAACTATGACATACAACATTCATAATCACGGAGAAAATGCGATTATGATGTAGAAGTTGATTGCAGCCTCAGTAATCCTTTCTTTGGTTCAAACGGTCTATGTTAAATAGGAAATACGATTGGAGCTTTTCACACCTAAAGATTGAATATATCATACACGTTTTTTAAATAACTCCAGATTTGAGATGACTGCAGTTAACCCCTCACCACATACAGCAAATCTGAAGCAGACGTCGTTAAAGGACAAGAAATAATTAGTCATAATGTGTGGATATTCCTAGCGTCTAAATGGAAATCGAATGAAACTGTCTTCACACAGCTCTTGTCAAAACATCCTTTAAAAATGTCCGTCATTTAGTCATCTGCATACTAAAGAAAACTCTTTGGCTGAAATAGGCAACATCAGTGTAAAATAGATTATAATAATTGGAGGGAGTCGAAACAATTTGTGGTAAAAGGAGAATTTACTCGTTTTTAAAAGTCATCTGCTACAGGAGCAACAGAAAGCGTCTGTATGTTGGAGTTGACGTGCCTTGTTTTGTATAACTTTATTAGCCACGTACATAGGTTGAAGTGAGGTCGTGGCCATTTCTCCTTCAACCTTACACTATAAGTTATGTTCTACATTGATTATCTATTGCAAAAAACATGCCTCGCTGAATTTGGGCTTACAGTTTACAAAAACACAAGAATATCATCTGGATTGTGCGTCTACATCTAGAAGGTTTAGTTACCCTGACAGAGCAATTCCTTTGAGCTGTCTAAAGTAATTGATACTATACTCGTTGATATTGTTGAACAGGATTTAGTTAATCCCTGCTAAGTGATTTTGCTTACTTTTTACTCTAGGTAATAGGTCCTTTTAAATGTGCATTTGCAAAAATAATGGATTGGACTACAAAGCAGCAGCAACTCAGAATAATACAGCATCAATAATTACAGAAGCAAGTATATCATAGTTTTAAATATCAACCATAGTTACATATCGGGATACAACTGGAGACACATCTTGGGGAGAATCCCTGACATTGATGCCATTAAGTCCAAACACCTCTTATACATAAGCACACCAGGGCTTAATTTCGAACAATGCTATTTACGACCAGAATAATAACACAATGAGACCGTATAAGTCTTGCTCAATTAATCCAATAGACACTGACCCACGGGCCAATCTTATATTCGAATCACATACAAACGAGACGCGTCAAGCGCTTAGAGGTATTGTTTGAGCTTCGTAATCGGATCACATAAACTTATATGGTAGAAATATCTGTGTGACTACATATCTAGTTCCCCCTCCCCCGATAAGTAATACCTTAGTATGCACATGTACTATATACAAGCGGTCAATGAAGGCTCTGGTGGGACTGTGTGTACGAACAGGAGTCTTCACTGTTGTTGCAGATGCAAACAGAAACCCGAGTCGCCTGCCGTGGATTTTAAGTGAGGAGAGGTCGTTCGGAAACTTCCGTAACTGGTCACTGCTAAAGTACCATTGTGCAGAGATTCTGAATACGCAGATATCATTATAAGCATACCGAAATGTGGCTTGTCCCGATGGAACAATACAAAGTGATAATATTAGAATAGAGGTGGCACGCAGTAATGAATAGTCCACTTAAACTAAGTTTAGCAATGTCGTCCTTGGCGCTCATAATCTTGAGGACGTGACAAAGGTTTTGGTGTTGGGATACGCATACTAAAGTATAATATGAGCCATGTCACGTTAAGGCATTACGCATTGGTATTGTGTGAGAACTATAGAAAATACAATGCATATGCAAAGAGTACAGAGCGAGTGAGTCTGTGAATCCGTAAAGTCTTGCCGGAGTCTGCATTGTCCGTTTGCATGGGATATAGTACTAAATGTTACATCTACCAAACTATTAACAATGTAGTCAAAAAGCGTTTCACGACAGCGGATCTATACCCGAAGAAGGGCAGCGATTCATCCGTCCGTTTCAGGGTGCGGGAGGTCTTTGGACCGATCATCGCCAAGGTCATACTTAATACTTTACAATGGAGGTAAAGGCTTTCCCCCTTGGGGCTCAGCATTGTGGGGTTAGCATTCCGACTGCTCGCTAGTGTCAGTATACATGGATTAATAGCACTGGTTACTAACTGAGGAGATGCCGTGATATAACTTAAAACTTGTTCGAATCGGCGTAAAACACCATAAAAAACAAGACAACATCTGTCAAACTAACAGTATTAAAAGGCAGTTCACGACAGGTTATCTTTATGTGAAGAAGTGCGGAGATTCAACAATTAACACATTTGCCCTGATCTGAGACATGCTACATTTCGATTACTCAAGTGCCTTTGTTCACATCAGTTTATTTCACATTCAAGTACAACATAAGTGTGTGGTAATAAGCGCCGCGTGATTTATGGATATATTTGCAATAGTTCTTATTTTATTAACACAAATATACCCTTCACGCCAAAGAGCAAGTATCCGTATGCAGTCCGAGTACAACACGGAATATGATTACATTGCAGCTAGGTCATGCAGTGAGGTCAGCGTTGCGGTTAGTAAACCATTATGCATAATTTGTGTATCGACTAAGTATTTTCACCTTTCTAAATGGGATCAGAATGGTATAAAAATGAAACGGCCATTTGAGCACATCCGTGGAAAAACGGTACTCGTTCTGAATAACATGTACAGATTTACGTCTTATCCGAATCAACGCAAGTTGACAAAAGCTTATCTTAAACATGTGTTAACAATTTAGATCTATATCAGACTATACGGATGAGGAAACTCTTACTTGTATATTTTTTATTCATTTGACAGGTTCATTTGCTTCGTTTCTTCCCTTTTCACTGATTTCGAATACATGACAAACTATCGGATTGACTTGCACTACAAATATCCAAGGCCTATCATCTGGAAACAAAACCACGAATGATCGGGTCATTTACATTTGGCAGACTACCGATGAGTTATGTCTGATATAATATATAGACGTATACTGCTACTTCAAACACCATTAATATATCATAAAACTTACATGATAACGGCGATCAAGTCTGTTTCAAAGTACATTTGTAATAACGAACCTAACATGAAGCTTTAAATCAAAGTTTGCTTGCCATATACATTTTGTAAAATGCAGTTAGAAAAGAGCGTCTCTGGGGAGGCATTACATGCTGTCTATACCAGGGGAAATGGGTAACCGTTGACAGAAAGGATCGCATTTGAGATATATAGAATAAAAGTGCTTGCGTGATTGTTTTAACGTTGCTTTATGCCACCTTCAGTTTTATCGCGGCGTTTGCTAGTTAAGTTACGAGTATTGATGACAAGTTTAACCTGACGCCTGAAACCTGAACACCAAGGAGCGTAGCCACAACTCCCAGTGCTGTAGAATTTGATATAACCTTAGACGGGACCGAAACAGGACTCTCAAGGTCAGCTATTTCAACAGCCCTGTAACACACGCCAAGATAATAAGAGAAGTGCTGCATGTATGCGAAAAGAGGTCTTGTGCGTCATCGCTTCGGTTACTCATAATAATGCATACGTGTCATAATGCTCCGCTTCTACTTTCATTGGGAGATGCACTATATATGACTTAATTCTACGTCAATAAACTGATGAGACCATGCGTATGAACCAATCTTATTGAAAGTAGACCAACATATTTTGTAAGTATATTAAATCTTGCTACCGCACAAAAAGGTCGTCTCGAATTGATCTTATATTATATCTTTATCTCTCCTGTAGATACTTTACGATTTTTGTAGGCGGCAATTTGATTGGCTGGCGTGTCATCAGATATATACGAGCATATAAGACTGCAGCGAAGTTTGTGTATGGTTTCAATGGTTGGACAGAAACGAATAAGGTAGGGCAGGCATATCAACGCCCCTGACTCGGTCAGTTGTATAAAAAACATATATACATACATATGGTAGCCTTAAAATGATGTGGACATCGATCTCGATCTACACTGGTCCAGCTGTTTTGATTTTGATAAAGAATCAAAGCGCCAATGGCACTGTAGTGGCGATCGTATGGAAAATCCTGCAAAGTAACAAGCAGTTTATCGGTGTAGGGCTTGCGATGACTCTGGTGCGGGTAAATTTGAGAATGTATCAACCCTGCATCTTTTGACAGTAGAATAATGTTAGTTTGCCAGAATGTTGTCTTGGTGATTTTTTAGTTACGTTCTGAAATTGGTCGTTATGTGTTCAAAATTAGGCCATTCCAAATTTATGAAAAATCTAGTTGGTACTCGATAGACTACCGTTTTAGCTCATTAGAATGGCTATTTGTAATCTAAATTGTTCGGGTAATCACATGTTCTTCACCAGGTCGCTGGGCCATATTAAGATAAAATATTTTGTAATTTTTTTAGAAATGACTAAATTATCAAGGACGGAAAGAAAGCAGTATCCATTAGTTTGGTGTTTATTTCAATGATGTCCGATATTAAACAGGTCTGTTCAATTTAGTCCCAGCCGAGCCCCGGTAGCTCAGTTGGTAGCAACGCGGGCTGTCAATCCAGGGGTTGTGAGTTCGAATCCCGGCTCGGCCAACTTTCTTTCCGACGATTGACAAAAGTCAATGCGACATGCGTCATTCGTCTTCCACCAATGGGTTAAGTCTATGTGGAAAAGCAGCCAGTTGATTGGGACGATTGTTGTGTGGAGTACTGGTGTGAGAAAACCAGGGTATGCATGAGTAGGTGAACTGGCCGCCGTGATATAACTGAGAAATTGTTGAAAACGGCGTTAAACCCCAATCAATTAATCAATTTAGTTCCTTCACATTGCATGATTGAGGGTTGTCAGAGACATATAAACACAGTATATTTATATGTATCTGAAGTTGTTAAACTGCTTCGAAAAATGTGAGTGCAAAAACAAACACAAACATGCTCAAAAAGAACAATTTAATTATTTGCCAAACTGTTCAATTTATAAAAATATAGGCATATAATGCTCGATCTCCAAACTAAATTAGGCTACACTTTCAGCATTGATTGCTAATTGACTCTGTATGTATAACGTGTGTACACACTGACCTCGTGTGTCCTTAAACCATTGTAAACCAGTCTTATCATCTAGTCTCGCGCGCTATTTATAGAACCTTTTGGAATTTCCAGATTTGTGTATCATCAGTTATTTGCAAGGCAGATAGAACGCGCAATGATATTTATTATCTGCCCAATCATGACGAAGATAAATATTTACATATTTTAATTATATGTAGATAATGTCTCGAGAAAACTCAAATATTAGTAATAATCCGATGCCAAAGTAGCACTGACATAATTATTATTAATCACGTCTCTGCATCAATGATGGAACTATAACGGATGTGAGTAAATTAGTTTGCAGTAAGGAAAACAAATATCAACCGATTGTTCAAAACCGACTATGTAAATATTGTTCGTTGTTGTTGTTTCTGTTAGCATTGTGGCGATTGTCAAACCAATCGCCACAAAAATGGCTGTTTTGCCTTAAATGATGCTAGTGAGAGCTTTATCAATCTGCAGAAGCCACTATGTTCATTTCAACACAACTGCAGTTTAACCTTCCATCAGTGGCCATCTACACACAACTGTTTAAGGCAGTAGCGAATGATTGGTGTAATATCACGACCGTCGGTGAGCAACCGAAGTCCTCCAGATTAATTGGGCTAAGCTGAGTAGTCAAAAACAATCATTGCCCTCTTTACCTTATGTTTTTGGTCCTCTTTAAAACTATTTGCAACGTAACTGTTAAGTTCGTGGTCAGTTTAAACAAAGTTTAAAGCATTAAACAGGACTTGAACCGTGAACACGTGTATAGGTGAACTCACATTACTAGGATAACTGACAAGATGCTGACTATGTTTGATACAGACAAGATTTGACGGCTTTTGAAGGGCACAGCCAAGTAACTTTAACAGACATATGAGCCATTCCGAGAGAAAACGAACATTGTGGATTCTGCGTAAAAAATAAACACGGACCATTCTAAGCATGCTGCGCAGACTAACCAGGACATACTTTTTTTGCATCCAGTGATTTTTTTGTTAAAGGAATCATTACTCTTTACCGCTAACTGCTGAGACGGAATGTGTCGGTCCGGATTAGATTGGGCTGACTGCGTAGTAATCTGGATCGATACATTACGCAGAGTCCATAATGTTAGTTTTCTCATATGTTCGCCTAGAAATGATTGCTACCTTCACCAGACTGTATTGAATACTAGTATGTGACAATGAGTCAGATTCATAATAAACATGTACAGGATGCACTAGA
This sequence comes from Serripes groenlandicus, assembly GCA_031761405.1. NCBI lineage: Eukaryota > Metazoa > Mollusca > Bivalvia > Cardiida > Cardiidae > Serripes > Serripes groenlandicus. Next base: position 53,023,975 of record JASEVX010000011.1, on the reverse strand, counting down.
ACTGTTTAATTTGATCATTTTCGGTATGTTATACCCGGTCTGATTCTGGAAACAGAGTATGTCGAAAACATGTTTTGCCCGATTGTGACGGGAATCATCCTCGCGGAGGGATTTCCTTCTTACATAATACTTGACCCCCATCATGTTTGGAGTATTTAAAAGCTTGGTCATACTTTCCAAAGGATGAAGAGTGTTCCACCTGTACACATTGAAGAAAGTATGTCAAATGAGGGTTGACATTAGTTAGTTTACATTGACATAAAAAATAAATACAATTGCTAATCTTTGACCTGAGAATTGTTGGAAAATGATAAAAAAAAGGGTATCATCCCGAGCTTTAAGGCAGTTGTTTGCTTCTGCCAAATGAAAAGATGAATGCATACTTGCAGGAGAGGGCTAGACATAATCGAAAAAGGGGAACGTGCTTGTTATAAGCATTTCATCTGTTAATCTAAATCTTTCTGTAAACATTTCTGAAGCTCGGATCAGGGAACGGATTATTTAGAGGATGAAAATTGACAAGCAGTGCTGCCATGGAAGAACATAACGTTAGATAATCCAAGTATATTCCAAACTGTTAGAGCCTTATGTCTTATAACCTCCTACATTAAACTCAACATAAACATAAAGCATTCAACACGGAATCCCAGTTTTTTTTTATGATTAATTACAATTTCAAGCATTTCAAGTGTTTCCTGTCTTTATCGTGTCGAGCCGCGACAGCTCAGTCGGTAACGACGGTGGCTTTATATCCTGGAGTCTTTGGTTCGAACCCCGACTCACCCATTCATTATTTCCGATGATTGATAAACGTCATTCGTCTTCTACCAAATAACTAATAAGTATATGTGGGAAGGCAGTCAGTTCGCTGAGAAAAACGTTATGTTGGGTACTGGTGTGAGGAAGAAAGTCAGTAAACCAATCTTAAGAGTCTACAAATTGGAAGCTGTCGAAAGTATCAAAGATCTTCTTCAACTTGAGTCTTGTTTATTTCGTACTATCGTAAATTAGTACATCAGCTGTGAACCAACAATGGCATCTTGCAGTGTAATCTGGTACCCGGCAAACTACTATAAATTATTTTATTGTATGCTTATCGATGGATTATAGAGATATCTCAGTGAAATAGAAACTGGTAATCCACTTTCTCAAACAGTGAAATTACCATTTTCAAATTGTGAAATTACCACTTTCAACAAAATTACCATTTTTTGCCGAAACTACCTTTTCATGTTTGTTTCTTTTAATTATGGAGTTTACTTATATTTTCTTAGATAATATGCCTCTAAATAATAAAATGTAAATTAAAATGATAACTTTATGCAATGTCTTCAAATTATTTTCACGTTAATCTACACAGAAAATACTGGACTATTGTGCGTCCTCGCTTCGGTTACTCATTCTAATGCAAACGTGTCAAAACGCTCAGCTTCTGCTTACATTTAGAGATTCACAATATATGACTAACTAAATTCTACGTCAATACACTAATTAGACCTTGCGTATGAACCAATTTTATCGAAATTAGACCATCATACTTTGTAAGTATATTAGATCTTGCTACCACGCAAGGAGGCCCTCTCGAATAGATTTTATATATATTTAAAAATAAATTATATACAATCAGAACACTCGGTAATCACCGCGTCTCTATCTCTTTATCTCTCCTGTTGATACTTAACGATTTCGTACGCAACAATTTGAATGACTGACTTGAAACAGACCGTCATCAGATATATACGAGCATGTTAGACTGCAGCGAAGTTTATGCATGGTTTTAATGATTGACATAAACGAATAAGGTAGGGTGTACCATTTCTTCTCGGCATATCAACGCCACTGTCTCGGTCAGTTGTATAACAAACATATATACACAGAGTTGTTGGCCATACAATGATGTGGTCATCGATCTCGATCTTCACTGGTCGAGCTGTTTTGATTTTGATAAAGAATCAAAGCGCTGAAAGCGCTAATGGTATATGGGCAAATGTAAGTTGAAAATATATGGCATAGTTAATATGGACAAACATTGTTAAAACAATAAATCATCGACCTTTAAACAAACCAAACCAAATATTTTTGAAACAACACAGATTGCCTGCCAATAACCAATACCTCATTTATCAAAGTTTGATCCTTATCTTGTATAAACAAAATAAATCACGAAGGTCAAAAGATTGACAAAAAACTGAGCAGCGACCCTTAATTAAAGTATTTCCAATTCAGAAAACACTAAAGATCCACAACGTATATTGGAATCATGCTCATAAATGAAAGACAATCGAAAGCATGCTAGAGTTATGTTTCTTGTGCACTGAACATCTGTAGCTTATTACATGTAGTTTCCTATACACGAAGTAATATATTAATTCATTGAACATCTATTGAGACAATGACCAAAGAAATATATGAACACAATGAGTTTACACCTAAAATAACAGATCATGTTTGCGTTCGAAATATTGCATCGGTCTCCTCATTCCAATGTATAAGTGACGACTTTGAAATGGATCTGCCAAACAGAAACAACACAGTTTTGACTCATTAATGCAAACCGTAACGGACAAACGGATGGATAGATTAACAGACAGTCAGTCGCTCCGGACAAAATACAAAGCTTGGGGAAGCACTCATTAACAAACAAGAGCATTTCACGGAACGCATGTGTTGCACTCGAAAGTCATATAATAAGTGAGAACATGGAAAGAAAAAATATACACACTCCAAACACAGCATGCTAGTAGGAAAGAATGTTGGTCGAGCTGGGGTTAGAACTCACAACCCCTGGATTGACAGCCTGCTTCGCTACCGACTGAGCTACCGGGCCTTGGCACAGACAACTCATAAAGTATTGATTACAGAAGACTGGTTCTATACGTCAAATCACGTATGTGTTTAGGAAAGGGTTAACATGTTCTGGTATTTGTTATGTATTTGCAGTTTAATTGAATCTCCGAAAAGGGCCCGTACATGGTTAATTGACAAAAACCTATTTAGACTACATTTCTAGTATATTTGACATCTAGGACTAGATTACATTTTGTCGTGTGTATGTTGACATAAACTAACAACACTGACATTGAGGTCTATCATATGTCAGAGTGTGTTTCACTCATTGGAACTATTTTTCCTCATTAATTAATGCAAGCGGATTGTTGTTCGTGATTCGGTCGAATGAAATCGTTGTGAAAGTAGATTATAACTAATAAAAACTTGAATTTTTGCGGAGGAAAACAATTGTAATCTATGGTTGCAGCCGTAAATCGACTTTTCGAAAACAGGCTAAGAATGTGTAATAAACGCCCCTATCCCAAACATGGCAGTTTTGCCTTAAATGACGCTAGTGAGAGCTTTATCAATCTACAGAAGCCACTATGTTTATTTCAACACAACTACAGTTTAACCTTCCATCAGTGGACATCTAGAAAAAACTGTACAAGGAAGTAGCGATTGATTGGTGTAATATCACGACTGTCGGTGAGCGACCGAAGTCCTCCAGATTAATTGGGCTAAGCTGAGTATTCAAGCATAATCATTGCCCTCTTTACCTTCTGTTTTTCGGTGCTCTTTAAAACTATTTGCAAACGTGATTGTTAGGTTCGTGGTCAGTTTAGACAAAGTTTCGATAACATTAAACAGGACTTGGACCGTGAACACGTGTATAGGTGAACTCGCATAACTAGGATAACTGACAAGATGCTGACTATGTTTGATACAGACAAGATTTGACGGCTTTTGAAGGGCACAACCTAGTATTCTTTAAACAGACATATGAATCGTTCGGCGAAAAAGCCAACATTGTGGATTCTGCGTAAAAAGTCGACACGAACAAGTCCGAGCATGCTGCGCAGGTTAACCCGGACATACTTTGTTTGGCTCCTGTGGATTTTTTGTTTAAGGAATCATTACTCTTTACCTCTAACCCCTGAGACGGAATGTGTCAGTCCGGAATAGACTGGGCATTCCATGCCAATGGAAATTATTGATACCTTCATCAGACTGCATTGAATACTAGTATGTGACAATGAGAAAGATTCATAATAAACATGTACAGGATGCACTAGAACTGTTTGATTTAATCATTTTCGGTATTTTATACCCGGTCTGATACTGGAAACAGAGTATGTCGAAAACATGTTTTGTCCTATTGTGACGGGAACCATCCTAGAGGAGGGATTTCCTTCTTACATAATACTTGACCCCCATCATGTTTGGATTATCTAAAAGCTTGGTGGTAGTTTCCAAAGGATGAAGAGTGTTCCACCTGTACACATTGAAGAAAGTATGTCAAATGAGGGTTGACATTAGTTAGTTTACATTGACATAAAAAATGAATATAATTGCTAATCTTTGACCTGAGAATTGTTAGAAAATTATTTAAAAAAAGTATCATCACGAGCTTTAAGGCAGTTGTTTGCTTCTACCAAATGAAAAGATGAATGCATACTTGCAGGAGAGGGCTAGACATAATCGAAAAAGGGGAACGTGATTATTATAAGCATTTAATCTGTTAATCTAAATCTTTCTGTAAACATTTCTGAAGCTCGGATCAGGAAACGGATTAGTTAGGGGATGAACATTGACAAGCAGTGCTGCCATGGAAGAACGTAACGTTAGATAATCCAAGTATATTCCAAACTGTTAAAGCCTAATGTCTTATAACCTCCTACATTAAACTCAACATAAACATAAAGCATTCAACACTGTATCCCAGTTGTTTTTTATGATTAATTACAATTTCAAGCATTTCAAGTGTTTCCTGTCTTCATCGTGTCGAGCCGCGACAGCTCAGTCAGTAACGACGGTGGCTTTATATCCAGGAGTCTTTGGTTCGAACCCCGACTCACCCATTCATTATTTCCGATGATTGATAAAGGTCATTTGTCTTCTACCAAATGAGGAGGGAGAAAGCCAGTAAAAAAATCTTAAGAATATACATATTGGAAGCTGTCGAAAGTATCAAAGATCTTCTTCAACTTGAGTCTTGTCTCTCTCGTACTATCGTAAATTAGTACGTCAGCTGTGAACCAACAATGGCATCTTGCAGTTTTATCTGGTACCCGGCAAACTACAATAAATTATTATGATGATTTATCGAGACTCAGAGTAACACGAAAGAAGGAGCCAACCCATTTTGAACGAAAATACAGTTTAGAGGAATAAACGCTGAAATAGTTTAAAGAATAAATCATTTAGTGGTGGATGCGATGCCATCAAACCATCTATTTTGAGCCTTTAACTGATGTAAAATATATACATGTATGCTTTAAACAAAGAAATTGAAACATTTGAAAGTATATACAACGTTGGGAGAGAGGAAAAAATTGATCGTTTTGAATAATTGTTCCTTTCATCCCTAATATTTCTCTAAATGAGCCCGCGTCAAGCGTAAACAGACCAGACCTTCTGAATTCTGCTACCAGAGAAAGTCCAGATCAGTCTGCGACTATTGAGCAGTCTGATCAGGACAGTCGCTGTTTCTCGGCCGAGCATCTTAGAAGATATTTACAAACGGTCATGACTATAAGTTGACTTTGAATTTATGCAATTCGGACACAATGGTATTAAATTGTAAAACCTCCGAAAGTATGTTTCCGAATGGCGTGGCTCAAATTGGTCTGTCACATAAGGTATCATATGTCGTCTGTAGCAGGAAAACAGTTACATAAGCCTAGAGAAGACATACTCTTTATATATAATCCGGATGTGTTCTGGACAGGAGGTAATGACATTGACATCGAGGGACTTTGTAAATGGGTGTCAAATTATGAACCTTGAACCCTTTATGTTTGTAGATTAATGCTAAAAGGAGAAGCATTCATATTTGTAAAATATATGTAATGATAAAACTTAGTAGTTTTCTCGCATTGAAATACCTAAAACTGTCTATCAATTGAGATTTTCATTTGCATTTTTGGGCCGCGTGCTAATTGACTGTATATGGAGCTATGTAATGTGTGTATACCAATGAGTTAATTCAATATGGCGTTGTAAACACAATTCAAAATCCGTCTGAGTATAACAACCACGGCCAGTCTGACATGTGGGTGAGATGGTCCACTCGACCTTTTTAGTAATCTTTAGATCTGCGTGTGTTCGTTTAATCCACAATGGGTTAATATACGAAAGATACACATTGCATATTTCTCTAATCACAATCCCCTCTGTCCAGCGAATAATTACGTTTCCGGGGTAAATTACCTGTAGTCGGTATTATTTTTCCTGACGTCGATGAATCAGACGTAATGCTATCCCCATAACAGGGAAGTCAGTGCTACCATATTTTAAAGTATTTGGTTTAACCGCAAAGGGCATCGAACTCTGGTTTCGCGCTCCAAATGCGGGAGCACTAAGTCTCACTTTACGATGGAGACGGTAGATGAACTAGTGCATAGTCGTGATAGTCCATCTGCACTTAGCAAATGCCAGAAACGTGCCGATTATACCCCTTTTTCGAGGGACGCACGACTCATGCCCTGGTGATGGCGAATTCTAAATCCTGTCCCATATGCAAGCGCATCTGCAGTGGACGTTCAATAATTAGTTACAGCCAACACAAATGTAACTTTTTATATGAAGTGCTTATATAAGCACAAACTAAATAATGTATAAGACATGGTTATAAAATAAATCTAGGATTTGGTAATCACCATGAAGAGGGTCTCAATAGGATTTAGGCTGGAATGACTGAAACTGCACACCATCGTCTTAAATCTGTGAAATTAAGTTAGTATGTCAGAATCTTGCTAAATACGGGAATTAACGCGAGTGCATTATACTGTATTATTGATAAGGAAATATGTTTTACAAAATATATACGGATAAGATGGAATTAGGTGTAAGAATAAAACAATTATCTGAAAACAAAATTTGACCAGATCTGTACTAAATCTCTCTGATCTCTTGAATTGTGTTTAAACTCGAAACGGATATACAGCCATGTGTCAAGCAAATTAACATTTGACCGAAGAACTCCTTATTAAAACTGTTTACATTTCTAGTGTAAATGGTGCATGCATATGCATGTACAACCACTAATGATTTTATTTTAAATCTAACTTTTGGTTTCAATAAGGACATCGTAGCAATGATCCACCTGATTGGTTGTTAAAATAAGGATCCGCCTACTTTCCAATGATGATATATTGTAATGTTTCGCTTAGTAAGTTTCTCCTGTATTTTACAGAATTATTTATATATCGTGTAAGAATAATAACAAACTCTATAAATAAGCCACCACACACGAAAACCGAACTAATGAAGCTTTAATATTTTAACATAAATGGAAATTACGCTTGGACTGCCAATCAGCATGAATAATAATTTTCGAAATTCTTCATCGATTCTTGTTCGACTTAAACGAAATATCCTAATCAGGTTACATTAGATATTGGCTGGTCGAAAATTTCGTAAGACCGTGTTTCTTCTGACGTGGTCTAATGTACCAAAATATTCGAATTACATACTTGGATTTTATTGAATCACTCTCAATCGACACATGAACGAGGCCTTGGTGCTGTTCGCTCGGTTATATCTAGGTATCTAATCATAATATAACTATAAAAAGGCTCCCCGATAAATATTAAAACACTTCAAGAACTATCAAGTTATACTTTCTCACCAACTGTTACTTCGGTGTTAATAATTTTGTAACGAGCTTTCAGAACATTAAAAAATGAAACGATTTTTCATTTCTGACTTACAATCTGTTTTATGCATCACGATAAAAGTAACATTTGAACACTCCCTGATCACTGCTTGTTATATTATTATTAGCCGTGTTTAGAAGTTAAAGTTATGATATTTAGCAAAATCCTAAAATTCTTCGTTAAAACAATAAAACTGGCATACTATTTAATACATACCAAACTATATATGACACGTTTGCCTCTCTAAGACACAAGAAATGAACCACGTGATAGGAGAAATGTATCGATTTGGGGTTAACGTCATTTTTAACAGTATTTGAATTGTAATTAGCGATCATATCACCTACACAATATTTACCTGCTACACAAGGGGAGGGGGGCATATATAATGAAATTAAGACATACGCCTGAGATCACTCGATTCTTCTTATAATAATACTAATACTAATTAATGAGCGCATGATACAGAGGAACATGTGGACACTTGTTAAAGATCTAGTCTAACTTTGATATAAATTTAAATAACGTGTTGGAGAACGGAGTAATTGCTCGTTTGCGTGCAAATTCTCCCTTTTCCCAAGATGTTTTTAAAGTCGTTTGCTGTAGATGCGTCCTCATTGTTAGGACTGATAGTTCCACTGAAGCCTGTTTGTTTAAAACCAAACCAAGTAAAATATTAGTTCCATCAACATTGTATTATTGTTGGCAATGAGTCTCAGATCAGTTAATTTGTAAGCATTTATAGCAGACATTAGAATAGTGATAATTTGGTCATGATGTCAACTTTCTTCCTTTCCCGCATTATTTCAAAAGACCTTTTATTTTATAAATACATGTTGACCTCTGTCATTTCAATCGAACAGAAGAGTGGTCTATTTTTGGCATACGAGTAGCCCTTTATCCTTCGAAGTGTAATCATGTGCTATGACAGGACATTATTGCATTTAGTTATCCCCGTATTGTAACTGGTCTTCAGAGAGTAAAACAGCAGGAATGCATAATCGAGTTGGCATTATAACGCATGATGACTGAATTGACAGCACTGACGTTAATTTGTCCACGTCGATAAAAATTTTTGTATTTCTTCGAAACTGATATTACATTTTGAAAGAAAACCCCTGTTTTATAGCGCTTTTATGACGCTAATTTGTTTCACGACATACACAAGTTGTTGGTGACGTAATATAAATGTACGTCAGGACATTATATTTCGTGTGGGTGAATGATAACACTGCATTGGAATTATTTCAAACTAGGACATTATGAGTTATCTTATTCTCAGATATATTTTTTTATAAATCTTCGCAGTGGATGTAATATGATGGAATACTATCAATTCGTACTTATAACATGTAGATCTAATTTGTTTACCAGATGACAGGTCGCCAAGTTCATGTTATACCTGTAGGGTATATGATTCGTTCGAAAACTCATTAATTAAAATAACCATGCCGCTTTAGACATTATGAGAACCATGGCACACGAAATCGACCTTCGGAATTTTGTTTTCTTCAATATAATGACATTATTAGATTACATACTTTTATATAAAAGTCATCATCGTCTTGTAGATGGTTCATGGACGATGCTATGGACGTTGCTTATACTATATAAGGTTGGTAGGCTAAAACATAAAATATCTCAGGCGCTCGAAGATCTGGATTTTCATTGGTCGCAAATTCCCGAAGGTCGATTTTCGTGTGATGCGGCTCAGTTAAATCTATACATGTCCGACATATTGGCTTACATTAATTAATCACTTTACAATGTAGTGACAATGTTGTTATTGGAAGCCGCCAGCGGCTTCCTGTAGGAATGCTTTGAAATTTAGCACACGGAGATATATAGACCTGCCCGTGTGACCACATATCGGGATTTCTCCTTGTCCTTACTAAGTATATTAATTTAAGGTAAATTACTTTTGAAACATCCCTTTTACACTTTATATACTTGTGTGAGTTTTACAAATTAAAAAAAGACAAAGGCCGGTATATTAATTTAATGTAATTACATTTTTAGATAAGCGAAATTCATGATGTATCTAGTCTAAACAGTTAAATAGAGAACCATATTTTTGAATTGGTTACCTGACTCATACGCTTTATCATTTCAATAGTATCTCAAACCGGAAACCAACAAATGTAGCTAAATGTAGTCTGGTTCCTTAAAAGGCTGCGCACCGACTCTGGTTCGCGAATAAAGTTAGGAGCTAAAACAAAAGACTCTATTTATAGATATTCATTGTTATCGTTTTACACATAGATGACAACTCAATTTTCAATCATCCTAACTATATATTTGCTTTGTTTTTAATAATCTGATTTTCATGTATAGTATAATATGTTGCCATTGTACTATCTTGCGTGACGAAAACTTCGTCTGTCGGTCTTCTAATAGGTGTTTTTTGTCGTTTTCGATCATCTTTCGTTTTCATTTATTAATGCATTTTGTTTTTCGCAAATATCGCTGACAGTTTTGTCTATGATTGCACATACTTGATTAAAAGTTAACTTTGAGTACAATTGTTATCGCAAAATGCAGACATGAAAATATTTAAACCACAGAAATATATATATCAAGATAAATTACGCCGTCTAGTTGATTCGTTCTTTTCATGAATACCGCGGTAAACACGATTTTGGTATATTTTGCCTAGCCGACAACATGTTCTATCACGGATGCGATGTGAACTTCAAGAAAACTTCAAGAAAACGTAAATGAAATGAAACATTCTGGTTCTTACAAACAAAGTTTGCTCAGATTAACTGAACTGTATTTCATACAGACACTTTCAGGCACCTCTGCAGCTAATATGTTTGAAAACATAGTGGTAAAAGTAGGATTGTTTTCAACTTCCTTCAATTATAATTATGATTGTTCTTTCAATTATACAGAGAGTGTCCTTATTTTTAAATACCGCTAAATGCTTTGAAAGACATTGTTTGCAGAATTGTTGTATGTGGGAAAGGGTTAACAAGGGTTAACAAATGTACTATAAATGTTCTTTTAAATATCGTTTGCCTAACCAAAAATTGACTTTAAATTGTTGTAATATATAAGTACTCTAAGGTCATGATTTTACAGTTTGAGAAATAATGTAAATGTTCCTTTTTCTTATTTCTTCATGTGCAATGAAATATTGCGGCTTCTCTTTGATGCTTTGCGTCAAACATTCGTCTTGTTTTTGATTTGTTTAATATTATCTATCAGTTGTTGCATGGATGAACAGGACAGTTATCTGCATTTAAGTTGAATCTAGAACCTCTAGAATGGGAGAAAAGTGCTCCACCCTCGACAGGTGTTTTATGTATGAGTCCCTTTTTGTTGGTACTAATGTCCTAAGTATATCTAGACATGTTCAAAGTCGTCTGTTGGAGAATTATTGTACATGTTTGTGGGGAAGGGATAAATCACGCAGTATATTCTATGTTTTGGATATATACATGTACATGCTATAGCGTTGCCAATCGATTTGCTGCATTAAAATCTCATACCGACCGGTATATTCTATTCTCTATGGAATAGCAATGCTTCTACCAAATTGAAACGTTTAAAATGCATACATAGAAAAGTGCCACTATTTGATATCGTTTATTCAAGCCGCATACAGTATCTTCACGTCAGATCACGTACGTTCTACTCAAACTGTTTATTTATCATAGATACATCTTTGTATTTGTCATGACATGATTAATTGACGGTATATCACGTCTCGTTCATATCTCAAACAGCGAGCACTGTTAAAACAAATCAATCCTTGCATGTTTTTTAGTCTATAACGTTAATGGTTGGGTCAATTACAAATGCGCCTTTACAGTTTTCATAATTACGCAGCTTCAAACAAGTTTCAGTCATATTGCGGCGTTTCCTTGGGAAGTTACTAGTTATATTGGTCAATTTATCCTGATACCAGAGAGTCAGTCGTTATGATAACCCCCAAAACCCTGAACACCAAGCTTAAAAGGAAAGCCATAACTACAATTTTGAAAATCTTTGGTATGGCCCGGCCGGGGATCGTTCACTGGTCTCCCGCCCCGTATGGACACTCTACCACTACACAACCGAGGCGATTGCTATGGTCTTAGATAGATGTTGGTAGTGACTCGCTCATGGGGTACGTTGGTTTGTGTATAAGACGCAGGGCAGAATTAGAAGTTGCCTTTCAAGAACAGGTTCTAATGCACATCTACGTCATTCATGAGTCACCACAAAGTAGCATGTAGGTAGTGACTCATGAATTACGGTGTTGTGTGTATAAAAAGCTGGGTAGGATTGGAAGTAACCTTTCAAGAACAGGTTCTTATGCACGTCTACGTCATTCATGAGTCACTACAAAGTTACATGTAGGTAGTGACTTATTAATTACATTGTTTTGTGTATAAGAAGCGAGGCAGGATTAGAAGTAACCTTTCAAGAACAGGTCCTTATGCACATCTACGTCATTTACGAGTCACCACAAAGTTACATGTACACATTACAATACTTACAACTATGCAGGTATATATTTGACCGTTTGGTGGTGAATATTTGTCTGATTTGGCTGAACATTGGAAGATACACTTCAAGCACTCAAAAAGTGAACTCAAAGAAATGATAAAGTAGAGGGTGTTGAAAAAGCCAAAACTGCAGTTCGTCGAAAAAAGATTATCTCGTGGATTGGAGAAGAGTCTATTAGCGCGCGTGTCTAACCTGACTGTTGATAACTGATTGGCAACTCCTTCGCATTGTCGTGACGCTGAATATAATTGTGTGGTTATGTTACGTTGCTAGTTGGGTTGTATATATGTTCGACTATAACATTTATGATTGACGCTGCAGGAATCGCTTGTTTGATTCGATTTAAAAATAAATAAACAACACCAAATTGATATTGAAAAAGCCATTTAAAAAATAAATGACGGACAAAATAAGACTGCTCAAATATAAGTATCTGAACAAGATCCTTTACAAGATGCAACATAATGCCTATATTATATATATTGAATAATATATTTATAGGTGCTACCTATTTACGAAAAAATGTAAGATAATTCTAAACAAACATTAAAGAGCATCCTTTGGCAATAACTAATAATTTTTAAGTAATTGACTAGACGAGAATGTTAATGTCATGTCTTTTGCATGATCAAAACATGTTCGGAATTCGTATTGCTGTCGTCTACTATTACGAACAGAAAATGATAAAGTAAAGACTTTCAGAAAATCAAGGAATACATTTATGATGAACGAGGTTAAAACATGAGGGCCAAGATGATCCTTTATCGATCACCTGCATTATGGTAAAGAAGCAAATATATCAGCCTTTTTCTGATGCCACCTGGCGACTACCTTTTTCAAACAGTTAATATGACAGGAACAAATTATGTAAGGGGTCACATTTCTGCTAAAAATTATCACTATTTGAGACGGTTTCGGACGCATTTTCAGCAGACGACTTAGGAAATGACTGTCGCCAAAAGAACAATTGCTCATTATGAGAAAGTTATTCTTTTGCCACAATGTTCGATAAATAATTATACTTTGTATGAGTGAGTCTATAGCTCATGTATAGGAATTTGGGGTCTTTCATGTTGATACCACTTTTTTTTGCGGTAAACGACGTCGCTCTATTTGACGTTACGCCAATATGAAGTGTTACGGAAATGACGTCACGTCGCTAATGCTGTCGTTTGCCTTCGTTTTTTTGACGAACGGGAGAAACATATTGTGTACAGAGTTCCATTTATTTTTAACTTTTGCGTACCAATGTTAATTAACACGAAAATAACACAGCACTTTAATGATCTTAAATATCGATTTAAAAAAAAATAAAAGATTAAAAAGACGATAATTATTTTCAATCCGTGTTTTTCGTCTCATTTTATACATAACCAAAATGGCGGCCCGCATGGATTTTGCCAGTTTCATTTCAGAAAGGTTCATGGGTTATTGAAAAACATATATATATGAGTATAGGTGCTACCTATTTCGGGTAAACATTTATTAACTTTTGTGATCGGTAAATCATTCCTCGCGAACTGCAGTTAGCCCCTTTCTTGCAGCACGATCAGTTATTTACGAGAATTACGAGTCCTACCGACCTTAGCAAAGAAAATAAAAATCATCATCAGGTTAAGCTTATATTTAACTTTAAAATATAGCCAAGATTTTAAATCCATGAAATTATTATGACAGGTACAACAAATAATCAACTTGCCCTTCATAAGTACTTCAAATAAAACGATTCCATAATTTACGGAACTTCATTTGTGAAAAGTCAAACTAACGTTTCCTATACTTTCAGTCGTTTTCCATTTGGTTATTTATTCATCATTTGCGTTACGCTAATAGAATGACGTCATAATATGAGTATAGGTGCTACCTATTTCGGGTAAACATTTATAATATGTTCTGATCGGTGAATAATTCCCCGCGAACTGCAGTTAGCCACTTGATTGCAGCACCATCAGTTAGTTATGTCAATTACGAGTTCTACCAACCTAAGCAAAGAAAATAAAAATCATCATCAGGTTAAGCTTATATTTAACTTTAAAATATAGCCAAGATTTTACATCCATGAAAATATGATGACAGGTACAACAAATAATCAACTTGCCCTTCATAAAATACTTCAAATAAAACGATTCCATAATTCACGGATAGATAGATAGATTTGTGACAAGCCAAACTAACGTTTCCTATAATTTCTGTCGTTTTCCTTTTGGTTCATTTAGTTTAAACTTATTTATTTTACATCGATTGTGAAACAAAAAAAACAAAAATCCCAAAGTCAGGACCCACTCATCACGGGACTCGAACCAGGGACCTTTGATACAAGAGGCCGACGCTCTACCTCGGCACCACTAATAGAATGACGTCATATTACAGGAATTTGGATTTATAACTTTCAGAATGTCAAAGGTCAAAAAACCCTTATGAATTTTATTTGAACTCGTTTTAGAAATAGACGACGATTGTTATTTAACGGAAATGATCACACATAAAATGACTTGTGCTCGTTCCTTTATCGAGTACGTATTATCATATTTAATTATTTCCTCTAAAAGTTTTTTTCGATATTTTCTTTTCATCCAATCAAAACGTAGCAGAATCGTAACTGCATCGAAAATTCAACTCTGGACACAATTTTTGGAAAGACGGTATAGCAAAGTTGGGCAAAGTTCATACACATTACCTATTGACGGGAAACATCGCCGGCTTCGCCGTCGATTTGTTTACCCGTATTACAGGAATTTGGATTTGTAACTTCCGGAAAGTAAAAAAACACTGATGAGTTATTATTTGAACTCTGTTATTAAACGGAAATGATCACACCTAAAATTAATTGTGCTCGTTCCTTTATCGAGTACGTATTATCATATTTAATTAATTCCTCTAGAAGTTAGTTTTGTTTTGATATTTTCTTTGCATCCAATCAAAACGTAGCAGAATCGTGACTGCATCGAAAAATCCACTCTTGAACTCGTTTTAGAAATAGATGACGAGTGTTATTAAACGGAAATTATCACACCTAAAATTAATTCTGCTCGTTCCTTTATCGAGTATGTATTATCATATTTAATTAATTACTCCAGAAGTTTTTTTTGTTTTGATATTTTCTTTGCATCCAATCAAAACGTAGCAGAATCGTGACTGCATCGAAAAATCCACTCTGGACACAATTTTTGGAAAGACGGTATAGGAACGTTTTGCAAAGTTCATACACATTACCTATTGACGGGAAACATCGCCGCCTTCGCCGTCGATTTGTTTACCCGTATAACGCATAATGACTGAATTGACAGCCCTCGACGTTATTTTGTCTACGTCGATAAAAATGTATGTATTTTTCCGAAACTGATATTACATTTTGCACGAAAAAAAACCGTTTTATAGCGCTTTTATGACGCGAATTGCTTCACGACATACACAAGTTGTTGGTGACGTAATATAAATGTACGTCACGAAATTCATATCGTGAGGGGGAATGATTACACTGCATTAGAATTATTTCAAACTAGGACATTATGAGTTCTCTTATTCTCAGACATTTTTTTTATAAATCTTTGCAGTGGATGTAATATGATAGAATACTGTCAATTCGTATTTATAAAATGAAGGTCTAATTTGTTTATCAGATGACAGGTCGCCAAGTTCATGTTATACCTGTAGGGTATAGGATCCGTTCGAAAACTCATTAATTAAAATAACCATGCCGCGCTGGACATTATGAGAGCCATGGCACACGAAATCGGCCTTCGGAATTGTGTTTTCTTCAATATATAATGACAATAATACTCAGATAACATACTTTTATATAACAGTCATCACCGTCCTGTAGATGCTTTATGGACGATGCTTAAACTATGTAAGGTTGAAATGCTAAAACATGAAAGATCTCAGGCGCTGGAAGATCTGGATTTTCATTGGTCGCAAACTCCCGAAGGTCGATTTTCGTGTGATGTGGCTCAGTTAAATCTATACATGTCCGACATATTGGCTTACATTAATTAATTACTTTACAATGTCGTGACAATGTTGTTGTCATTTCTGATTTGGTTAATATGATCTATCAGTTGTCGCGTGGATGGACAGGACAGTTATCGTTATCTGCGTTTAAAGGCGTATGCTACAGTTATTTATCAAAAAAATTACCCAATCATAGAATTTCTTTATTCTTTGTATTTTGTTAGTACATACATCATCTGGTTGAAATAAGAAAAAAAACATATATATGTTATCAATCTAAAAAAAAAATATTGGCCTGTCAATGACATGACCTATTTCATCAAAGGCACAACTATAGGCATTTTGGCCGAAAACCTAAAACACACGAAAAGAATAAAATGAAAACTACAAATCATATTAATGTTCATATATAACTTAATAAATAGAATTTAAATCAATATTAAAAGAGAATTTGTGAGAAAAATATGAAAAAAAATATATTAAGCTGTTTTTAAGGTCGAAATGTCGTCACATTTTACCCCTGAAAAAGGTAAAATCATACAATGTTTCAAGAAATTTTCTATTCTACATAATAGAATTTTCTGTAATTATCCATAAACAATGATCATGCAAAAAATGCAAAAAAAAAAAATAGGTCACCGTACTCCTTTTCTGGTAAATCAATTTATTCCTTGAAGCAGGGCCTGCTTTTTAAGCAAAACTGCTGTATTTCTAAGAAAACGCAAGAAAAGGCAAGGAAAAAGTCCCTTTACTCTAAAAGGAGTACGGTGACCTATATTTTTTTTTGCATTTTTTGTTAAAGTGAATGATGTTTAGTGTTTTTGGATAATTACAGAAAATTCTATTATGTAGAATGGAAAATTTCTATGATTTTAACTTTTTCGGGGGTAAAATGTGATACCATTTATACCTTGAAAAACAGCTTAATATATTCTTTTTTCCTTTTTTTCTCAAAAATTCCTTTTTCATATTGATTATCATTCTATATATACGGAATATTACGTTGCGGGAGCGATAAAAGGGTTTGTATTGCACGACAAGTAGCGTGGAAAAATCGATATCTTACGAGACCGAAGGTCGAGTAAGATATGGATTTTCCCACGCTACGAGTCGTGCAATACGTACCCATTTATCGCTCCCGCAACGTAATATTCCTTTTATTATATACCTACGATCTATGAAGAGCGAAAAAACTATTAAATATACAGATTCAATACATTGTTTATTGGGGATACCTCGCTGAAAGTATTCCGCGCACTGTCTGACGTCACAATCTTGTATTTACACCGCATGTAGATACGGAATTTTAATCTGTCGTGGTGTATTTGCGCATGTCAATCTGCATGTATTTCCACCGGAAAATGTACAGGCATATAATAAATAAAGTTATATATGAACTTTGATATGATTTGTAGTTTTCATTTTATTTTATTTTTTGTTTTAGGTTTTCGGCCAAAATGCCTATATTTGTGCCTTTGATGAAATTGGTCATGTCATTGACAGGCCAATATTATTTCTTTAGATTGATAAGAATTTTTTTTTTTTCTTATTTCAACCAGTTATTATATGTACTAGTAAAATACAAAGAACTAGAAGAAATTCTATGACTGGTAATATTTTTGTGAAAAAAAATGTAGCATACGCCTTTAAGTTGAATCTAGAACCTATAGAATGGGAGAAAAGTGCTCCACCCTCGACAGGTGTTTTATGTATGAGCCCCTTTTTGTCGTTGTTATTTTTTAATTTTGACAATAATGTCGTTATTAATTGATCCCTTAAATACTAGCATACCCAATTTAAAAATCACAGTAAATCCTTACTAAGCAAATTTAAAACTTGATCAAATTTAAGTGCGTATGTTCTCATTTTGTAACAATGTTTTCAGTCTTATTCAATAATAATACTTCGATTTAAAGAAAATGTCCCAAGTATATCTTTATAGTTTTTATAATAATATGTGTTTTACGCAGCTTCAAACAAGTTTCAGTCATATTGCGGCGTTTCCTTGGCAAGTTACGAGTTATATTGGTCAATTTATCCTGATACCAGAGAATCAGTCGTTGTGATAACCCCCAAAACCCTGAACACCAAGCTTAAAAGGAAAGCCATAACTACAATTTTGAAAATCTTTGGTATGGCCCGGCCGGGGATCGTTCACTGGTCTCCCGCCCCGTACGGACACTCTACCACTACACAACCGAGGCGATTGCTATGGTCTTCGCTACATGTAGGACGTTGTTGTTTGTACTTGACGCAGGGCAGGACTGGAAGTTGATCTTCGGGAACAGAATGCAATACTTTTCTACATAAGTCACCATAAAGTGACATGCAGGTAGTGACTCACGAATGACGTTGTTGTGAGTATTTGACGCAGGGCATGATTGAACTTTACCTTTCAAGATCAGAATGCAATACACATCTACGTTAATCAAGAGTTATACCACTGGCATCAGAGTAGCAAATTGACGTAAAAGTAAAATGTGATTTTTTAACAATATTTTTTCAGCTCTGAAGGTTATAGTAAACATAAATAACAATGTTTTTAGCCTTTACGGTACTACTGGTTTTTTTCCCAAAAGACAACAACAATAAATGGCGGTAATGATTTTGTTCGGATGCGATCATATCGAATAAAACACGATTAACATGGTAACTCTTGGTAATTCTTTGAACATGAAGCTAATTGATTATGAATGGTAATCACCTACACACAAAAAGTGATAACAAAAACTCGTTCAATGTACATATATGGCTAACAAGAAACAAGCTTCTCCACCCACCATCGAGAAAGCTACGACGGCTTCACAAAAGGGAAAGGGCAAAACAAAGGGTGATACGATCAGTCAGCAGCTACCAATCCCTACAGCTGGAAGCAATCAACAATTGCAACAACAAATGGCTACTCCACAACCAACGGCTAAACCTCAGTCAATGGGATAAAAAAAAACCACTAATTTAAAACAATTATTTTAAGTTGCGTGTTTCTTTTTCTGTTTCCCTTTCACCTAATGCAAACATTCCGAGTGCCTAGTTTTGATGTTATCTTCATTAAATCTGAAATAAACCAAATCACATATATGTCAAATCTGCATTTTGAACAATAGAAAATTATATATTTGATAATGTTCTAATAATATTACTAATATACTATATGATAGATATAACTAAATATTTATATCAAATCATCACTGTTTTCAATTACGAAGACATCTGATCGTAAAATAACTAGCTGAAATAACAATCAAGATGTATATATAGCAACAGGTCCCGGCCGGTCCCGACAAATCCCGGTCCCGGCAAATAGAAGTCCCCCATGTATAGTTATCCTTTCCCAGTAAGTAATATGAACTCATGCTGCCCCGAATTTCAACCCGAACTGCAACAAAGTGATCAAACCAAGATGATATTGCAGAGGATGGACACAAAAACAGCTGGGTCAGTTAGGACAACAGTTGATGCAATAAGCATAAGATTAAATGACATGGACAAGAAAAGTGTTGACATAGAAAACAGCCAAAGCTTCATTAGTGAACAATACGAAAACCTTAGACCTACTGTTGAGAGTCATAACACTGTTATAAATAAACTATAGTCTAATGTGCAGGGACTTACAAATGATAAAAAAACATTGAAAACAATGAATGAAACTATAACTGAAGATATCATTTATCTGAAATTTAGGTCTATGAGAGACAACCTCTTATTTTTTTGGATACAGGAGGGACTAAATGCCATTGAGGCTACATACCACCATCCGCAACAGAGTCAGACTGAAACCCAAAATGCAGAACATGCAATTAATAGTGATAACAAAGATCATGAGTATGAGAACATAAACTCTCTTTGATATCATGGAATGTTGAAGGGCTTAGATCTAGCTTGGATGATGAAGACTTTGTACTTTTGTGACTTCTTATTCCGAAGTACCTTACAGTTGTGTACACCCACCTTTGAAATTACCGTTTAAAAAACAAAATACAAAACTACAGAAACTAAATAAGCACGATGTAAACGGTCATTATAACAGTCTTTCCACGTAGCTTATATCCACTCGCATGAAGAATATAAAATAGTAACTTTACAAGTCCGTTTCATCAGGCTTTTCATTTTCATCCTTCACAATCCTGTTAAAGAACTAAGAAGGGAGGTCATCCTTACCGAAACAACGTATTTGTCATCTTTTCTGTCATTCCATACACGATTTATGTTTTGTTTGGTTATTTTGTTGTGTACGTTAAATTGATGGTTCTGACGACATCTTTGCCATATGTAGTATATGTAAATTGTTAAAATGTATGTATTTTTTCGTCAATGTATATATGTTCATTTGTTAAACTGTCATATGTATATATATATTTACGGCAATGGCATTAGTGCCGAGCGCGAGGGTAAACAACGTCAGTATTAAGTAAACTATAATGAAACAAAATCAACACAACAACAGCCAAAAATAAAACATTACTTTTTAATTGTTTTTTATAGTTACAAGCAATAAATATATGGGTATAGATAAAATAAGAAATCACTTACCTGATATTTCTAAAAGGTTCAGTGTCCAGTTGTCTTGCTGTCCGAAATCCAATATATCCGAAGTACCTTACAGTTGTGTACACCCACCTTTGAAATTACCGTTTAAAAAACAAAATACAAAACTACAAGAAACTAAATAAGCACGATGTAACCGGTCATTATAACAGTCTTTCCACGTAGCTTATATCCACTCGCATGAAGAATATAAAATAGTAACGTTACAAGTCCGTTTCAACACGCTTTCTATTTTCATAGTGCAAAATCCTGTTAAAGAACTGAGAAGGGAGGTAATCCTTACCGAAACAACGTATTTGTCATCTTTCCTGTCATTTCATACACGATTTATGTTTTGTTTTGTTGTGTACGTTAAATTGATGGTTTTGACATCTTTGCCATATGTAGTATATGTAAATTGTTAAAATGTATGTGTTTTTCTCGTCAATGTATATATGTTCATTTGTTAAACTGTCATATGTATATATATGTTTACGGCAATGGTATTAATGCCGAGCGCGAGGGTAAACAACGTCACCAAACAACAACAGCAACAATGTTAAATAACTTGATATGCCGAATTAATAAACTTGAAAAACTTGAAACTTGGTATGCTACATGTGGTTCTCACTGTATTATCTTGACAGTCCTTAGGGCATGCACATTTCCTTTTTTGTTTTACATTTTTAATTTAACCGTAGGAGCTGAAAAAGAAAACTATTTTTTGTCTCACAGCTTACTCTTTCATTAGTTTGTAACTCTGGGGCCAGTGGTCAGTACCTAACTACATTAAGGGTAGTTAATGACACATGTTAAAGCTGAGTGTATTATCGGAAGCTATCCTTACAAAAAGAGGTTCTAATACACATCTACATCATTCTAATAAGCATCTTCATATACTTATTACGATACTTGTGCTTGCAGTACACCCACCCCAGAGCAACATACAGTGTGGTCAATTAAATACAGCTGTTCTAGAGTAACGCTCCTCTGATGATAATCGTTTCCTTGATACAAGCGCCTTTTGACATCTCTTAAGAAGATCATCATGGAATGTACTAGGTGAATGCTTATAATACTATTTGTCTTTGTCCACTCAGCGCAGGCTGATCTGGTCGATACATTACGCAGATATCTATCGCCGCAGCTGCATTTTGGGGTATTTTAAGAAAAAAATGTGTAGGCACGTGCATACAGTGCCTAAAGGGAGCTACGACCATGGTTTCCATTCAATGTTCATCAGATGTGATAATTATTTTTAGAGGTTTTAGCTCTACATATGTGTATGAGAGGTTACACAGTAATTATTTTGTGGATCACAGTTGTGCAATGGTAGAGAAAGGTAACACTGTGATTATCATTTGTATCACAGTTGTGCAGTGGTAGAGAAAGGTTACACTGTGATTATTATGTTGATCACATTTGTTCAGTGGTAGAGACAGGTAACTATGTGATTATCATTTGTATCACAGTTGTGCAATGGTAGAGAAAGTTTACACTGTGATTATCATGTTGATCACAGTTGTGTAGTAGTAGAGAAATGTTACAATGTAATTATTATGTTGATCACAGTTGTTCAGTGGTAGAGAAATGTTACACTGTGATTATTATGTTGATCACAGCTGTTTAGTGGTAGAGAAAGGTTGCAATGTGAGTGTTATGTTTATCACAGTTAGGTGTTATGGTAGAGACAGGTTACACTGTGATTATTATGTTGATCACAGTTGTTTAGTGGTAGAGACAGGTTACACTGTGATTATTATGTTGATCACAGTTGTTTAGTGGTAGAGAAAGGTTACACTGTGATTTTTATGTTGATCACAGCTGTTTAGTGGTAGAGACAGGTTACACTGTGATTATTATGTTGATCACAGCTGTTCAGTGGTAGAGAAATGTTACAATGTAATTATTATGTTGATCACAGTTGTTTAGTGGTAGAGAAAGGTTGCACTGTGATTATTATGTTGATCACAGTTGTTTAGTGGTAGAGAAAGGTTACACTGTGATTATTATGTTGATCACAGTTGTTTAGTGGTAGAGAAAGGTTACACTGTGATTATTATGTTGATCACAGTTGTTTAGTGGTAGAGAAATGTTACAATGTAATTATTATGTTGATCACAGTTGTTTAGTGGTAGAGAAAGGTTGCACTTTGATTATTATGTTGATCACAGTTGTTTAGTGGTAGAGACAGGTTACACTGTGATTATTATGTTGATCACAGCTGTTCAGTAGAAGAGAAAGGTTACACTGTGATTATTATGTTGATCACAGCTGTTTAGTGGTAGAGAAATGTTACACTGTGATTATTATGTTTAACACAGTTGTTCAGTGGTAGAACAAGGTTACACTGTAATTATTATGTTGATCACAGTTGTTCAGTGATTGAGAATTTAACTGTGATTAGTACATTTATGTGGATCACAGTTGTTCAGTGGTAAGGAAAGGTTAAACTGTAATTATTATGTTGATCACAGTTGTTTAGTGGTTGAGAAAAGTTGCACTGTGTGTGTTATGTTGATCACAGTTGTGCAATGGTAGAGACAGGTTACACTGTGATTAGTATGTGTATTACTGTTGTGCAGTGGTAAAGGGTCGAACCCTCCGATTTCCCAGAAGCATGGCCAAATAATAGAAACGTTGGTGCTAATCAGGATGCAAATGGGCCGCTTGCATACGTACCGTTACCATCGAAATAAACAATTGAACGGCTAATTAAAATTCTCTGGCAATTGTGGTTAAAGAAAATGAAAGATAAAAGTAAACTGTTTACCCAGATAATATATGACGAGAAAATCAGACTTTAAGAAAGAAATAATTCAATTTAAGAAGCGGTCTAATCGAAAAGGTACACGTTGACTTTTTGTGAACAATGTATATCCAGATATACACTGTTCACATATCACTTTCATGTACACAAGTCTGTCAGAAGCATCTGTCATTTGATCTAGATTCTAGAAAGACGAAGTAGATATACAGACTGATCTGAAACTACACTGCTCATGAACTCAAACGTGTACATTTCCTCGTGTATGGGCTCATATCACGTCGGGTTGAGTAAGCTTCGATAGTTATTTGCGTATATATTTAAAATGTAACTAAGCTTCCCCGGTTTCTCATTTTTAAGATGTTTGTTGCAAAATACAATTTGAGTATTAGTATAACAATATCAGTGCCGAATATTCTGAAGTAGACAAAGGCAAACAATGTTGATTTCAGGTGAGACAGCTCGTTACGAGCTGACTCACCTGAATCTGTATTGTAGGCGAAAACCTAAGTGGTGCCATTTGCGCTGAAAGAGATAAACGTACTCGGTGCTAAAAGGTAGGAACATATACGAACACAAAGTTAACAGGAACATGGGTTATTTTCATATCAAGCTGACGCCACTTTGTTCCCTGTTAAATAAAGAAAAAATGAAAGGATATGTAATTGATATAATTCAAATTGTAATAGGTATGCATTCTGACGTTTAATAAAGCTGTATTGGTTTTCAAATTTCAATACTGTTCCTTGCTTCCCTCGGATTTTATAACAATAATTAATTTTTTTAAATTCAGATTAATTAAAATAGAACTATTGAGCATACATGCGTACAGATGATGCGCCTGCCACTGGATTAAAAAGTTTATAGTGGTCGATTATAGACAAACGACACCATTTTGATGACGTAAACTTCATAGTTTCTTGTCAAACAGAACATATGCTAATATACTTAAAATCCGAATATCGAATATATACATAATTCAAAATAGATCAAATAGATCAAAAATAGAATAAAATGTAAAATATAGAAAAAGGCTTAATAAAAACAAAACATACAAGAACTAGATAAACACTCTTATCTTATTATGTTTTTTATTATAGATATTTCAGGCATTGAAATGGATAAAAACACTTTTCGATCATTTCCAACACACAACACATCTGTAGCAGATGTCATTCAAAACAACAAGGCAAATATGTGCAAAATCTCTATAGTGGAAGTATACTTATTAGACGAGTTAAAACCAATATTTCCACGTAGTTTTAGTGAAAACGTTCAGATGAGTCAATGGGAGGTTTCAAGGAAATTACCAACAATCATTTCCATTAGCATTCGATGGCATTGACTTGCATCGGATGTTATTCTACACTTGTTATAAATACTTTAATGGTTACCTTCACGACTCATATCATGTGTCAAAGTTAGCGAGTATGATTTTTCATACTTTCAGTTTTCAGTGTCAGACATGACTATATATAGGGTAGAAGTAATACAAACATTTTTGCTATGTCAGTGGTCGGTAGCTAGTACGTAGTATGGCTTAATCTCGAGAAAATAGTTAGAAACTAGAAGTCTTCTTCATTTAATAGAGATATCTTTGTCGACTGATTAATGCGTTCTCGAGCCAATGCCAGGACACCATATTAGATGTGTAACTTGTCAATCCTGCATTGCGTTTCCAGTTTAGCCGTATTTTTTAAAAAAAGTATTTGAATGAAAACACAAAGCAATACGAACATTTTAAAAGGTTGTCATATTTCTGTTAATCCTTGTGTCATTGAACACGACTCTAAACAGCATGTGCTCGCCCCGATAGAAATAAATTACTTTTAATGTAAGCTCAGTCCTCATCGTTATCTATGAAAGTCCAGTTGATGCATTTGAGCCGTGTCTAGCAGATAGGGATCTACAGTGAAGATCCAGACTCACGTGTTACTCCGATAAAGGGCACTTATTAGACCTTTAGGTAAGCGATGTGTTTTGTTATTTTCGGGAATCCTTTGTTGACGCTCTAACCCGATGAAGAGGGGACTCAAGTGAATCGTCTCAATGAAAAAGTATTTCGAGTACCCACACCATACGGCTTGGTTGGATAATGAGAAAGATATTATAGCGGTTACAGTATATTCCGGTATTATTAAAAATGTGTCCTTTAAGAATTGAATGGCTAACACTCTCCGTGGTTTAATACCGATATTGAAACCATAACACTAGTCAAAACAAATTGAGATGCTTTAAAGCTGTCTAGAAAATTAAACACCCTGGTGATCGCATAAAAGTTGAACTATCCGTAATTAAAGCCTGTACGATGAAATATGTGCATTGCTGTTCAAATGAAATTTAACAAAAACAATCAAAAACCTAAGCGTTCTCATAACATATCCTGTCTCTTTTATCAAATAGCTTGACGGATACAAAGTATTATATTCATTTTCTTTCGTGAAAACATGACTCATGCTTTTCAGGTAGAAAACAGTAAATTTATACACTAAGATCATAACGTCAAACACGCTTTCATGTCTATTTTAGCTTTCGTCATTGCCGATCAGTTTCGTATACCCACGAGCTTGAAACTTCATTTTATCTTATTGTATCATTTCGGGGGATATCAATGAAGACCCTTAGTAGTTACCAATTCAAACAATATTTTCGGTATATTCACATCACGCGACATTTCAATTTACAGATTCGAAAGTAGTCAGTTGGATCTATATAAAGAGAAGTTTTAGCTCCCTTTTGCTATCAAAACTTTATTTACCATGATATTGAAAAAAGAACAACAATATTGCATTGACCTCAAAACGACCCTAGGGGCGAACAAGACAGAATGGATAGATTGGTTGGACGATAACAGAAAACATTACAAAGAACTGCCTTATTTAAACCTATAATAAATCATAACCCTAATATCGCGGAACAAAACAATGGCCGATATTCAGCCCCAGCCAACATCAGATAGCGATAACAATTGGCAAGCCAATTAATTGTTTCATTGATCGATGCTGTTCTAAAATTGCGTCCAAAGTATTTCGAAACTCGTTAAATATAAGTAGATACGGTGGAGACACACACTAACTTGAGCATGTGATACTTCGATCATATCGTTAACTTGAATCAATTCCTGGTACGGATTTGGCTTTTGTAAACAGCGTAGCAGCAGTTATAATAGCTAAGGTGAGCTATGGAAAATCACCGAAGTACGAAGTAGGAAATAGATATATGAATTTAGAATTCATCGAGAAATCACTCAAACATGTCGATACCTCGAATCAATTCATTTGTTCCTTTATACTTAAAGATGTATTGGCAGGAGGCTGGTTTATATCTTCTTTGTGGGACAAGAGCAATCTTGCTCGTGCCACTTTAAGGTAGAGATGGATTGATCCTTTTAATTTATGACTAAAGAAGAAAACAAAATTGGTCTACATATTGGTGCAGGTACATGTATATCGTGGTGCATTGTAATCTCTGTTTTCATTCTGGGAGTGTATGAACTGTATTCAATCGACAACGAAAGACGGAGGATTTGATATGCCAAACATGACCGTAAACATTTTCGTGCGATGCTATAGTATATATATATAGAAAGGCGACTGGTTTCGAGCCCGTTGGAGTAACGGTCGGTAAGTAGTAACATTCCAAACCTTTCTCAAACCGGGCACAAAACCCGTCTCCTACAAAGTCCATAGTTTCTCACCTTCACGAGAAGTTCAATTGTCTTGTTGTATTTTGGATTACTTTGTGAAATATGTATTGAACCGTATTAATAAACATCAGTCACGGCACATCAATTTCGTCGATAATTACCCCCCTATTCATGTCGATAAATCAGTGGTAACGGCCATGCTTGCCATATCCAAAACCCCCGTCTTCTGTTGTAGTTTGAATACACGATATACATTCAATTCAACATTCCACATCAGTACAACTGTCGGCAACTTACAGTAAATAATGAAGAGATAGTATGCTTTTTCTTACAAATGAGCCACGTGTTGCGTCTAATTAAGTCTCCGTATAGGGTTCATATATAGGTCAATTTGTGTGAAACTAAGGGGGTTACGCTTTTAGTTCCTTACCGAAAGTTGCATTGAGGTCTAAATAACATGATTCGTTCCACAAGAAAACCAACAGTGTGAACTCCGCGTAAAGTATCGACTCGGATCAGCCTAACATACCGCGCAGGCTTATCCGGGCAGATACTGTTCGCCTCCTGTGGATTTTCTGTTTCAGGAATCATTACGCTATACCCCTAATACGGAATATGTCGGCCCGGATTAGCCTGCGCGGAATGCGAAGGCTAATATGCGTCGATACGTTACGCAAAGTCCATATTGTTGGTTTTCTTTTGGAACGACTGACATGTAAACGGATTGTGGAGGCTCTGATGAGACTGTATGGATGTCCAGGCTCATTTCAGTCTGCACTTTTCGCCGATGCATATTAAGACCCGTTATCGCTAGACGCAGCTCATACAAACAACGCCCCGCATTTTAACAAAGTAACTCTATAGGCAGGATTATGTCAATCATACGAACACTAACTCGTAACACGTTTTCTGCAGTCATTAGAAACAAACAAAAAAAAAATCCGGCATGGGCTGATAAGATAGCATATTGCTCAAATCTTCGTGCACTATACGATTTACTGTAACCCGTAAACGTGCAATTCATCCCAGCTAAATGTGACGGTTTTCGTGAAATACTGTAGAAACCTACCATGCATTCTTTAATTTAATGAATATGTTGGAACTGGTGCATCGTCAGCTTAAGAGATTAAGCTAGTGATTAAGCGAGCATATGGAAATAATAGAAAGAGTAACTTTATTCCGAAATCAATCATGTTGGCTCAAATTAGATGAGGTGAAATGATGTAACAGAAAACATTATATGAAATGGGAATTTCTAGAATCTAAGATGTTATATAAATAAAAGTTGGTTAAAAATATGTATGAAATGAAATTGAATGTAGACAGGTTGAACATATCACAGGTTATTACCAAGGGCAATCTCCTTCAACCCTGTCCCAGGTACAACACACCTGCAGCTGACGACTTTGAAAACATATTGGCACACACTTTAAAAATCTCCATAAATTGTAATTTAATTATTGAATATAGTTGAAAACGGCATGACAATAGGAGAAAGTGCTCATTTTTTGTTTTCAAAGGTCATCAGCTGCAGAGAGACGTCTAAAAGCGTTTTTATGGGGAAAAGGGTTAATACATCAATATTAACATGTATTGGACCGTGTCGAAAAGGGTTTTAAGACGACCGACACTGTATTATTTAGAACTAAGCGGTGCAATGTCAGTGCAATTTGGTCTAGTATGCTGATTACATTGCTTGAAGAACAATGTATACATCCAGGTGCATCGTCCATTGTCAAAGAGCCAATAATATGAAAGTCTACAGTGCCCAATTTAGCAATGGGTTTAAATAACCGTTTGTCGACGAATGGACCTGTACACGGAATTCTACTCGCCAAGGATTGGTTCGATAGAAAGCTGCCTCGCTGATTATGTCAGCATCCCTATGTTCCCTCTATCCATGTAACAGTTTTAAGTCCCTTTGAACACCAGACAGTCCAATACCTTTACCGGTAGAACTGGTAATTTACCGGTAAAACGTCGTGGTTCAACTGAAATACCGTTGAAAGCGGCGTAAAGCACCATTCTGCGGTGGTTCTTCCTTTATCAGTGAATTACAATAATCAATTCATGTCAAAGGAAATCGGGAAAAGAAATGCAATTACGAGCAACTTCAAACGTTTGCTTTCAATGACAATAGTTCTCTAGATAAACCTATGATACTTGTTAACCTACCATCGATAAGATCATGATGAAATTGAACGAAAGCGCAAGCTGATCTGAAGGGTCCTACTAAAAGCCAGTTAGAGGCACTAAGAGCTACTAAGAACTACTAAGAGATACTAAGAACTACTTAGAGATACTAAGAACTACTAAGAGATACTAAGAACTACTTAGAGATACTAAGAACTACTAAGAGATACTAAGAACTACTAAGATATACTAAGAACTACTTAGATATACTAAGAACTATTAAAAGTCACCAAGAGGTACGAAATACACTAAGAGGCACTAAGAGATACTAAGAACTACTTAGAGTCACTAATAGGCACTAAGAGATACTAAGAACTACTAAAAGTCACCAAGAGGCACTAAGAGATACTAAGAACTACTAAGAGATACTAAGAACTACTAAGAGCTACTAAGAACTACTAAGAGATACTAAGAACTACTTAGAGATACTAAGAACTACTAAGAGATACTAAGAACTACTAAGAGATACTAAAAACTACTAAAAGTCACCAAGAGGTACGAAAGCCACGAAGAGGCACTAAATACACTAAGAGGCACTAAGAGATACTAAGAACTACTTAGAGTCACTAAGAGGCACTAATAGATACTAAGAACTACTAAGAGTCACCAAGAGGCACTAAGAGATACTAATAACTACTAAGAGTCACGAAGAGGCACTAAAGCCACCAAGAGGCACTCAAACCACCAAGAGGTACTAAAGCCACTAAGAACTACTTAGAGATACTAAGAACTACTAAGATATACTAAGAACTACTAAAAGTCACTAAGAGGTACGAAAGTCACCAAGAGGCACTAAAGCCACTAAGAGGCACTAAGAGATACTAAGAACTACTAAAAGTCACTAAGAGGCACTAAGAGATACTAAGAACTACTATGAGTCACCAAGAGGCACTAACAACTACTAAGAACTACTAAGAGTCACCAAGAGGTACTAATGCCACCAAGAGGCACTAAACACTACTAAGAACTACTAAGAGTCACCAAGAGGTACTAATGCCACTAAGAGGCACTAAGAGATACTAAAAACTACTAAGAGCTACTAAGAGCTACTAATAAACAATAATTTGGTGTATGAATTCGGCAAAACTGTTGGAATACATAGAACTTTATTTGTCTCTGCCCGGTTTATATAAACAAAATCAAATCATCGACAAATGACCTAGTTCAACTTCGAAATTAAAGTTAAATGTTAAAATAATGCAATTTTCTTTTTAACATTCTTAGACCTTTCTTAGTAGCTCTTAGTAGTTCTTAGTGCTTCTTAGTACCTCTTAGTGGCTCTAAGTGGCTTTTAGTAGGACTGAATCTGAATTTTGCAAATGTCTCGAAAGTCAGTTTTTGTTTGACGTGTCCCATTGTTTTGTTTTTTAACTCTTGCAAATGTTGTGCATATCTATACACTGCATACAGATTAATGTTCATCCTATCGAACGGGAAACATGTTTGATACAGCTGCAGGAATCGTGCTGGGAACTAAATCACGTTTACGTTCTTCAGATTAAAAACGCCAGGGACCCATTGATAAGTAATCTACAGCAACACGATCCTGGGCTAATTTGTACCAAATAATTCTATAATATGAGGTTTGTTCCATGTAAATCAACCATAGTGAATCTTAATATGTGTTAATAAACGTCAGAACGTGCACCCAAACCAACCTAGTGCATTTTTATATGTGTTAATAAACGTCAGAACATGCAACAAAACCGATCTATTGTATCTTAATATGTGATATTAAACGTCCGACCGTGCACCCACACCACCCATTGCATTTCGATATGTGTTAATAAACGTCAGACTTTGCACCCAAACCAAACCGAGTCCATTTTAATATGTGTTTATAAACGTCAGACCGTGCACCAAAACCGACCCAGTGAATGTTTAATATGTGGTAATTAACCGTCATACCGTACACACAAACGAACCTAGCGTGTTTTAATATGTGTTAATAAACGTCAGACCGTGAATCCAAACCGACCAAATGTATTGTAATATGTGTTAATAAACGTCAGAACGTGCACCTAAAGCCACCTAGTGCACTTTAATATGTGTTAATAAACGTCAGACCGTGCACCCAAACCGACCCAATGTATTTTGATATGTGTTAATAAATGTCAAACCGTGCACCCAAACCGACCCAGTGAATGTTTGATATGTGTTAATTAACGTTAGACCCTGCACCTAAACCGACGTAGTGCACTTTAATATGTGTTAATAAACGTCAGACCGTGCACATAAACCGACCCAATGTATTTTGATATGTGTTAATTAACGTCAGACCGTGCACCAAAACCAACCTAGTGTATTTTAATATGTGTTAATAAACGTCAGATCATGAATCCAATCCGATTCAATGTATTTTAATATGTGTTAATAAACGTCAGATCATGAATCCAAACCGACTCAATGTATTTTAATATGTGTTAATAAACGTCAGATCATGAATCCAAACCGACCCAATGTATTTTAATATGTGTTAGTAAACGTCAGACGATGCACCCAAACCGATCCAATGTATTTTAAAATGTGTTAATAAACGTAAGACCGTGCACACAAACCGACCGAGTGTATTTTGATATTTGCTGATAAACGTCAGACCGTGCATCAAAACCGACCAAATGTATTTTGATAGATGCTAATAAACGTCAGACTGTGCACACAAACCGACCCAGTGTATTTTGATATATGTTAATAAACGTCAGACTGTGCACACAAACCGACCCAGTGTATTTTGATATATGTTAATAAACGTCAGACTGTGCACACAAACCGACCAAGTGTATTTTGATATGTGTTAATAAACGTCAGACTGTGCACACAAACCGACCCAGTGTATTTTGATATGTGTTAATAAACGTCAGACTGTGCACACAAACCGACCAAGTGTATTTTGATAATTTTGATATGTGTTAGTAAACGTCAGAGGTGCAACAGAACCGACTCTGCTAAACTGACTTTTTTAACGCTACTTTCAACAATTGTTCAGTTAAACCAGGCTGTAAACAGGGTGAAATACCAGCAATGTTGGTCCATTTATCCAGCCAAAAGATAGCCAGTCGTAATGTTAACCCACCAAACCTGAGCGTAACACTACTTCTATTTGTTTAAGTCTTTGGTATGACCTGGCACGGGTCGTATTAGCAACCTACCGCAACCAGGGCGGATGTTCTAGCACTACACCATCGAAGGGGTGGACTGGCTAATAACCCCGAGATGATCTTTAACCGTTATATAACTGAACTACCGTTGAACATGGCGTATATTACCCATTAGTTAATATATTTAAATCATTGGACATTTATATACATGTATAGACCAACCTACCCTGAAAGGATCTTCAACCATTATGTTTTTTATCACAGTCTTTAAATCATGTCGGTCATGTTGGTCCGTTTTATGCATTCAATAGTTTTAAATATATAATACTTATAAAGTATATGCCCACTATACAATGTAATTCCTTATCAACATTGTGACTGATCGACCATTTCAACAATCCTCTCTGTCACTCGCATTTCGACACATCTGCTCATCATGAGCCAACTTTCTATTTGCCACAATATGTTCAAAATTATTCGATAATTATTCCATTTGTAGAGAGATCCCACGTTATTGCCTTAATAGTCGTCTGCAGAAGATTTGTCGTATGTTAGAAAGGGTAAAATACAAAACGGTTAGTTTATACACGGCATGAAGCTCTCTCGCATACTTGAATAGCAGACGTCAGAAAGGCAGACGTTAGAAAATGTTACAGTTATTCAACGGGACGTTGTTTATCTTTCTTTTCGGTCAGGTATGACCCGTACATCAATGAGAGTTATTAAAGAATTGTGGGGATTTGACGGTAATTAGAGCAATTACTCCAGTGTTAATGCGAATGCCAAACCTCATTTCTAGTTAGTGTCTATGGTCGAGTTTTATGAGTCCAAGCTTCAAAGAAACAACAAATCATAGTAAATTACAAAATCTTTGCTCATAATCCAAACACCGTTCAAGCTTACAAAATATATCAGCCGCATCGGATAATTGTTATTTGTTTATGGAGAAATATACCGGAACAAAAGAAAAAGATATAGTATGAAGGAAAACAAGGCACTACATTGGGTTTAAGGGTGCCGACCGGTTTCGTTTATTCTCCTCACCAGGGCAATATTTACAAATATAATCTAACATTATAATTGATAACAAGAACAATTTTGATGCAAAGCATCAAAGACGCCGCGCATGATTTTGAAGCATGACGTATAGGAAGCAGATACATTTAAATAACCTGTGCAAGCAGACAGGATGTAAATATTTTGAACAAGAAGGCTAAATGTCCCTTTATTTTAAACAAGAAGGCCAAGATGTGCCTATATTGCTCACCTGGTTACTATAGCCTATATAAAAAGGTTACCAAGAGCAGAAAGGGTCAATATTGACGTAGGGATTAAACGTTTTATATGCTACGATCTATGTGATATTCAGCATGTGAAGTTTAGTCGTGAAATGACAAGTTTAGTCCTGAAACCATTTGGTTTACGGTCTGCAACTATAATGTGTCATACAAGCTGAAGTTTCTCAAATGTTTTTTGACCAATAAACTGTTTTAAATCCTCTAACTAGATCCATTAGATAAAACAAACACAAGTGCTTAAATATTAACATATATTAAGGTTTATTATGTCTCCCCCATACATGGGGGTGACATATTGTTTTTGCCCGTTCCGTCCATCCGTCCGTCCTTCCGTCTGTCACACTTGTTTCCACTCAATAACTGAAGAACGCTTGGGCCGAGGAACTCCATACTTGGTATGCAGGTTGTCCATGGTCAGTAGAAGACCCCTATTGATTTTGAGGTCCGTATGTCTAAAGTCAAGGTCACAGTGACCTTGAACTGAAAGGTCACAGTGACAATGAGCTGAAAAATTGTTTTTGCTTGGGCCCAGGAACTTCATACTTGGTGTGCAGGTTGGTCACTACCAGCAAATGACCTCCATTGATTTTGAGATCACTAGGTCAAAGGTCAAGGTCACAGTGGTCAAGGTCACGTCCATCACACTTGTTTCCGCTCAATAACTGAAGAACGCTTTGGCGTAGGAACTTCATGCTTGGTATGCAGGTTGGTCATGACCGGTAGATGACCCCTATTGATTTTGATGTCATAAGGTCAAAGGTCAAGGTCATGGTGACCTTGTGAGGTAAAAAATGGTTTCCGCTCAATAACTGAAAAACGCTTAGGCCGAAGAACTCCTTACTTGGTATGCAGGTTTGCCATGCCCAGTAGAAGACCCCTATTGGTTTTGAGGTCAGTACATCTTGAGCTTGAAAGGTCACAGTGACAATGAGCTGAAAAATTGTTTTTGCGTATGGCTTTGGCCATGGAAGTTAATACTTGGTGTGCAGGTTGGTCACCACCAGCATATGACACCTATTGATTTTGAGGTCACTAGGTCAAAGGTCAAGGTCATGGTAACCTTCAGCTGAAAAATGGTTTCCGCTCAATAACTAAAGAATGATTATGTCGAGGAACTTCATACTTGGATTCACAGGTTGGTCTTAACCAGTAGATGACCCCTATTGATTTTGTTTGATTTTGAGGTCACTAGGTCAAAGGTCAAGGTCATGGTAACCTTCAGCTGAAAAATGGTTTCCGCTCAATAACTAAAGAATGATTATGCCCTGGAACTTCATACTTGGATTCGCAGGTTGGTAGATGACCCCTATTGATTTTTACTCCATCATTTCTTTTCCTCTCCTACAACCACACAAATGGGGAGACAAGCGCTTTTTCAAAAAAGCAATCTCTAGTTGCCTCTAGTTATAAGTTAAGTGTGACACAAGCTTTGGAAGGAGAGGGGGAGTCTATTCTCCTTCCAGTTTAGCAGAAGTATGATAGCAAAAACGAGAGTATATAAACAAAAAATACGAAGTAATTAAAACAAAAGAAGAAGATATTTATGATCAGGATTGAGCATTATGAAAGTTCACATGTATAGTCAACATATAGCAAGAATTATTAAGTCTGTTTTGTTTGTTTGTAATGTCACTTTAATCGTTTTGAACATGCTAGTAGAAAACGGGAAAATAAACAAAAGAAAATGGTCAAGTCAGTTCCCCAAGAGCAAAGAGCGAAAACCAGTTGGTACGAATCGTTCATCTCGAACGAAACATGAAAAACCGGGTACGAATCCAATGAATTTCAGAAATCGGATGAAATCGTGAAAACAGCGAAGTATTCATAACGGAAGGAAGCAGAGACAACTTAATAATTACTCTATGGGAACCGATGACACCTTGTCGTCTATTCAATAAAAATGACCAAAATCGCCAAGCGATGACATGCTGCATTTACAAATAGAACGGGTTACGTTACGGCAATGCCTATTGCATAGTTGGGTTAACGTTGTTTTTACAGTTTCTAGAATTATACTGTAATATGTAGTAATTAAAATGAATCATCATTGATTTTTTAAAGACTACTAATTTATTTAAAAATCTAAAAAAAACAAAAAACATCGCCAGAAACTCTTTTCCGAGCTTTGATGAATCGGGTCGTAAACCAAACTATAAAAAAAGCGTAGCCTAGGAAGTTAAGGGAAAGTTATTAAATACCCATTAGCTGTGTCTAAAGTGTTTTAATAACGGTTGAAGACATGCCTATTTTGTATCTTTTTGTGTCTTAAATCATTTTATACAATTTATTGATTCATAAAGGTTTGGGTTTTTTTCAAACAAAAAACAGAGGTTTTTTTTAACAATTATAACATTGGTTTCTCCCTTTCCGATTACGTCACCCCATGGTACAAAATTAAAACCTATCCCATACTGACAAAGCGCTTCCACGCGGCGTCAACAATTAAAGTTACTCTGGTGAGTAGAATAAAGGAAACCGGTTGGCACGTTTAGAACCTATTCAGTGTCTGTTTTGTCTTTAGTACTATATATCGAGGGCTTGGCGTGAAACGGTTGTAACTCAAAACCTATTTTGAATGCCCTGGATTAGAGGCAATTTTGACCCTTTTGTAAACAATGCAAATTTAGGTGCCATTGCTCAGAACGAGCAATGGCACCTAAATTTCCATTGTTTACCAAGAAAAATGATTTAACGCTTAAAAAGACTTTATGGCGAGGTAAATAACCTTGGTAAAAAAAAATACCAAATTTAGTTACAACCGTTTCACGCTTAGCCCTCGATATCGTATGTACTGTTGGACCACGTCGGTGGTGTAGTCGTAGAGCGACACCTTCGTGTGCGGTAAATCGAGGGTTCGATCGCTTGCCGGATCATACTAAAGTCTTAAACAATGGTAGTAATGGCTTACCATCATTGGCGCTAAGGAATATGGCGTTAGAGTTATGACTGACTTGCTGGTGTCAGGATAAAATGGATCAGGAAACGCCGCGATACAATGTTGACCGCGGTATTTAACACAATAAATATAAATTTATTGTTGGACACATTTTGAATGGATGCCAAAGTGGTTGAGCAATAAAAACAATTTAACAGTAAACATTTTTCTAGAAGTTAATCACGAATGCGAGTTAATATTTGCATGACGTTTTATTGAATTTCCGTCTCAGTATTCCTAAATATATATAGACGAGAATTTCGGTAATATATTCTTCAAGATTCTCGTCATAAACTACACCTAGATATATGTGACATTATTTGAACACAGCGAAACCTCCGGCCAGTCTATGCTTTGGACATATTTCTCATAAACAAATTAATACAATCATTGAAACAACGTTCATAAATATGGTCGCCCCAGTAGCTCAGTCGGTAGCGACACGGACTGTCAAACCAGGGGTGGTTGTGAGTTCGAACCCCAGCTCGGCCGACGTTCTTTCCTACGTTTGACTAAAGTCACTGTGACTGGTGTCATTCGTCTGCCATTAATGGGCTATGTAGAGAAGCATCCAGTTGGTTGGAGTACTGGTGAAAGAAAGCAAGGAAACGCATGAGTAGGTGACCTGGTCGCCGTGAAATGACTGAAACATGTTGGAAACAGCATTAAACACCAATATGTTAATTTCGGAAAAAGGACAGTTCCGTATATTGCCGGAAATAAACACATATTAATTTTATAGCTGGATAACGCATTTGTTTCGACGAGGGTTTCCGTAGGCTTTGTGGCATAGATGGCCTCAGCATCTTATATGTTTAGATAATGCGAAGACATACATAATTAAACAAGAGTGCTTCTCATTTACGTCTTTAGAATCATTGTATGTCGCCTCTCTCCTATTGTGTAATGGAATTGTTATCGCCTATTGACATTATCACTTGAGTTGATGACAATTTTCTGTCGGAAGAATGGCTTTAATCTGTACTCTTACATTAACCGCGTAATAATAATTGAAGAATGATGAGAGAACCGTAACTGGAAAAGCAACAACATGGGACATAAATGAAAATTACAAAGGAACCTAAGTGAGAAAATAAAATGTCATATATAAAAAAATGGCAAAGGGACAGAAGTTAATAACAAAGGGACAATACATATTTATTTAAACAGTTTACTTGAAACAGTTTGTTAAGTGTCTACTGCTGAAGATATTTCACGAAGAATTGTAATAAATCCAACAGCAGACGGCTCTGAAAACATATTAAATCGTAACTCTTATGACATTTCTGGGTAATGGATTATCGTTACTCATGTTATTTCTCTCTTGTCATTGTCATTCCTTTGTTAAACCAATTGAACCAATGTAACACAGTACTTCAACTGTAGCAGCTGTGAACATGTTCGATAGTATTGTTAATGATAGAATGGGTCGTGTTGGTGGAAGATTGACTTACCGACGTTTTAAATATTCACTTGAACGACGCTCTGCGGAAATCAACCGGAATGAATATGCGACAAGCTTAGAGTCATATCAGCCAGAGTCTTGTCAGGTTCTGCACTTTTTAATCCTTCATCTTTGATATGTATAACAACAATCGGCCAAAGAGGGCGAGTATCAATCCACTATTGTAAGGCAATTTAACTCACTATTGCCATATCATTCAAACAGCCCGAATCCCCTGGCGGCAATGTTTTACGATCAATCAACATGGCTTTAAGTAATCTCATTAAAGGTCACCAAATGACCAGTTCTACAAATTCTTTGAAAATCAGCTTCATACTTTTGGAGGAGAAGATTTTGAATTGTTCACGATACCTATATATTAAGGCAAAATAGCCATGCCATTAGCGGTCATGTTGTATTGAAAAAATGAAGTTATTTAAAAATCGGATTTATTCTTTTGGAGAAGAAGAATTTTAAAGTTGTCAAGATTGCCATATCAGGCAAAACAGTACCGCACCCTGGCAGCCGTGAATTTACCAATCAATATGGTTTGAAGGCATTTGAAAGAGGGTCAATCATGGAACATTTCTACAAAAGTTATTTGAAAATCGCCCAAGCAACTTCGGAGGACAATACTATTAACGTTATTTATTTCGGAAACCAGAATTGTGCGTGGACCTCCAAATAATCAAGCAATTTAGGGGTTGAGATTGAGAGGATAATAACTATTAAGTTTCATCCCAATTTGCGAAGTAGTTAAGAGAAGAAATCGTTTGAAGGCACAAGTTGGCGCACGCACGATTGACGGACAATTTACAATGACATAAGCCCGACTGGCTTTATGCCAGTGGAGCTACAACTGACAGGGCTGGTATTCGCAGAATGGCTACTTTTCCACATATACTGTTAGCCCATTGATGGAAGACGAATGACACTGTATAACAAGACTTTAAACATAGTAGCAATAACTTTCCCTCCTTGAAACTCAGGGTTGTTGGGTTAGCATTGCAACTGACTCGCTTGTGTAAGGAACAATGAACCAGTAGTCCTGCAACTTACTAAACATTACGCCGTAATATACATTGGAATTTTAAAGGGGCGTAAAACCCCACACTAACAAAATCTTTATAACAAAACTTTAGTAATAGTTTTGAGCTGTACCGTGAGAAAACCAACATTATGGTCTCTGCGTATTGTATCGACCCAGATCAGCCTGCGCAGTCCATGCAGACTGATCCGGACGGACACATTCCGTTTCAGGGGGATAGAGGTATAGAGTAATAATTCCTGAAACATAAAATCAACAGTAGACGAAAAATGTATACCCTGGTAAGCCTGCGTTGCATACTTAGGCTGATCCGTGTCGATACTTTACGCAGAGACTATAATGTTGGTTTTCTCTCTTTTAATGATTTCCCTACTTGGCCCTCAGGAGTGTAGGATTGCGATAAACTGAAACTGAACCAATAACTCACATGTTTCGTTCGTCGGTTCAATGCAATTAGAGCAAGGGTTAATTCCCGAATGAGTTAATAGATATTAAAGTTGGAATATGTCAATAGTTAGAACAATATTTGAACTGCTAAATAGCTAAATCTAAAAAAAGACTCGGATTATTGAATGTTAACACTTTCCCATACAGAATCAATCTGCAAAAGACAACGGTGTATTACTTTGGGCAGACTATGGAAATTATCTAAATTAAACTTTATTTATTAAATAGAGATGAACACATTGTGGGGAAAGTATAACTTTTCCGACA
The DNA here is from genome assembly GCA_031761405.1 of Serripes groenlandicus. Taxonomy (NCBI): domain Eukaryota; kingdom Metazoa; phylum Mollusca; class Bivalvia; order Cardiida; family Cardiidae; genus Serripes; species Serripes groenlandicus. The sequence continues at coordinate 52,984,211 of JASEVX010000011.1, read as the reverse complement.
CAAGCAAATTCTCCATTTGCCAAAATGTTTTCAAAAGTCGTCTACTACATGAGTGTCAAAATGCACCTGCACGTGGTAAAGAGTTAAAATCAATAAACATTATGTACGCTATGCCTTAACCCTTTCCCTCATACGACAATTCTGCAGCAGACGTCTTTGAACATACTTTGTCAAAAAATAGAAAATCTCTTTAATTGAATGGATGAATTAAAGTAGAAAACATTGTGGCAAAAGGAGAAATTGCTCGTTTTGAGCAATTTCTTCTTTTGTCGCTATGTTTTCAAAAAGCCGTCTGCTGCAGAGGCTTCAGAAAGTGTCTATATAAGGGAAAGGGTTAACACTTTCTATAATACAGAGGGCAATCGACACACGAAAGCAGCAGATGCCGTTTAATAACATTGTGAAAAAGAAAATGTTTATCAAATACAAATGTTTATTTTTTCTTACTTTCTAAACTTTTTAAATTTTATCCTTATTTATTTTTCAGATTAAAGGACTTTAAAAATACCGTACAAAGTCAATGATTATCACATTGTGTTTCCTATAGGGTGACTGGAATATAATGGTTAACCCTTTCCTGCATACAGCAAATTTACAGCAAACTACCTTGAACATATCTAAGCAAACTACATGTATAATCAATTCTTTACATAACAGTATATTTATTGAATAGTATGCTCATTATTAGAATTATCTCCTTTCCCCATATTGTTTTCAAAATGTGTCCGCTGTAGAGGCAGAAGAAAGCGTCTGTATTTGTGAAAACATGGTTATCACTGGTCTCCCCTGTGTTCGTCGTAAAACCCACAGAGACATAGCATGACAATTTAAACTGATTAAAAAATACATCATTTTACAATTCTGTACATTATAAGACTACTTTCACATATGAGTCGTCCCGCGAGAAAACCAACGTTGTGGATCAGCCTAAGCATACCGCGCAGGCTAACCCGGACAGACAGTTTTCGCCTCCTGTGGATTTTCTGTTTCAGGAATCATAACTTAATACCTCTATCCCCTGAGACGGAATGTGTCGGCCCGGATTAGCCTGCGCGGACTGCGCAGACTGATCTGTACGATACATTACGCAGAGTCCATAGTGTTGGTTTGGTCGTGTAACGGCTCATATATCAATTTAACTGAGTAGGAAATCACATATTTCAGCCTTCTATTGTATTGTAAAATGTAAAGCATGTTGTATTTGAATTGCGGCATTTTAAAACAATAATGTAACGAAATTAAATTTTAATATTTCACTAGAGCAAAACGGATTCAATGTCACCATTGTTTTGATTGCTTGGTTTGAGTTAACTCTATCTCACTCATAGCCGCATCTTAACGCATCTGCTGAAATCGACTTTTGTCACAATGTTTTCAACTATATTCGATTATTGTATTTACATTTATAGAGAGTTTTCATATTTCAACTAAGATGTTTTCAAAGTCATCTTCTGCAGACTCGTTGTATTTTGGCAAAGGGTTACGGCATTTGCAACGGTGTTGCAGTTATTTCACGGCGGCCATCTAATTAACATGTGTTCCCTTGCTGTCTTGCACCAGTTCCCCATATGACATTCACCCAACTCAACTGGCTACCTTTCAAAATAGCGTGTGTAGCTATGAGTGCTAGACCGTTGTGAATCATTGGAAAGACTAAATGACCGATCCCTGGATTGTAAGCCCTTGTCAGGGGCGTAGCACCCTTTAGGCACTGTAGGCACGTGCCTACACATTTTTTCTCAAAATGCCTCCAACATGCAGCTGCGGCGATAGACATCTGCGTAATGTATCGACCAGATCAGCCTGCGTTGTCCGCGCAGACTGATCCGGCCGACACATTCCGTCTTAGGGGGATAGATGTATAGAGTAGTTATTCCTGAAACAGTAAATCCACAGAAGGCGAAAAGTGTCTATCCGGGTAGGCCTGTGTTGCATGCTTAGGCTGATCCGAGTCGATACTTTACGCAGAGTCCACATTGTTGATTTTCTTACGAAACGGCGTACACATTGATTTTCGCAAAACTACGCCCCTGCTTGTCGTTTCCGACTGAGTTATTGGGGCTCGATCATCACATCAGTGTACGTGTCTATGTCAGTTCTTGACTTAACTCAGACACAACGTCGTATTTGACCCTACGACCATAACCGGAAAGGTCTGATGCAATATGACTTGGCACGAACATTTATTCTGAGGATTGTTTAACCCTTTCCCACATACATCAAATCTACCGCAGACCACATTGAAAACATATAAAAAAAATAATATTGAAACTCTTTATAAATGAAAGTAAAATTATTAGATGAAGTTGATAACATTGTGGCAGACGGAGTTTTTACTCATGATGAGTTTTCAAAATATCGTCTGCTGCAAAGGCGTCAAACAGCGACTGTATTTGGAAAAGGTTAACATGAATCGGGTAAATATTGAAAACATCGTGTACATACATGTATTACTCGTCGTGGTAAGATAAAACTGCGTTCCTGTTTATAGATAAGTAATTTCAATTATTACCATGTACGTTATTTTTAATTCCGAAACAGTTCATCTATCATAGTTTACTCATAGTTGTATGTACGTATACATATATACATGCATCTTGTAATACAATACAAATAAAGATAAAAACAAAGCAAAAAAGTGTTTTTTGGGGATGAACTTCTATGATTCTTAAAATGAGCCGTTCCACGTTAAAAAACCAACATCATAGACTGTGCATAATGTGTCGACCCAGATCAGCCTGCGCAGTCCGCGCCGGCTAATCCGGACCGACATATTCAGTCTCAGGGGCAAAGAGTTATAGGTTAATGATTCCTGAAACAGAAAATCCATTTTTCCTGCGGCGATAGACATCTGCGTAATGTATCGACCAGATCAGCCTGCGCTGTCCGCGCAGACTGATCCGGCCGACACATTCCGTCTTAGGGGGATAGATGTATAGAGTAGTTATTCCTGAAACACAAAATCCACAGGAGGCAAAACCGGGTTAGCCTGCGCGGCATGCTTAGGCTGATCCGGGTCGACATGTTACGCAGAGTCCACAATGTTGGTTTTCCTGCGGAACGGCTCATACACGTATTAAGTGTGAGCGGAGAATGAGACATTTAACGTTTAACAAATGTACCCGTTATCCTTGAGTGACAAAAACAAACTAGGAATGCCGTGAACAAGAGCGCTCCATCACGACCAATGCAATACGGATACGAACCCGAGAACGTCGGTCTAAAATACCCAACACGTTACCACCAATTGGTCAAGGCTGATTCTTCATGAGGGGACATCACATCGTAAACGATCCCGAAACAATGGAGGGATGATATTTGATGAAATATATTTTATAATCTGAATCACGTTTAGCGGTTTGGGTTTTTTAATGCATCTACGTGCAAGGAAGACTCAGGCAGGTGTGTGTATCCGCACAGTCTCACCAGAACATTCACTGTCCGGCTACATGTACTTTTAAAAATCCTTCTTGACACGAAATTATTTTCTTTATTTGTTTTGTTTTACAAGATGCATACAGATGTATACGTAAATAAAACTATACTTTACCGTGCTTTAAATTTAAAATTGATGTTTTATAGACAGGAACGCAGTTTTATCTTTCCGCATATATGTTCTGTATGTGGGAAAGGTTAACATCAATGTACCAGGAAATATTGAAAAATCATGTTCATATTAATCGTCGCGGAAAGATAAAACTTATATTAATTGTATGTCAATTCACCTTTAGATATAATTACGTCTAGTCAATATGACCCCAAAATGGCTAGTCGAGCTTCATCGCTATACTATAACATTTTTGCAGAGGCGTGAAAAGGCATTTGAGGGAGACTAATGGTTCATAACTATCGGAAACCTTGTAACGAGCGCGGGAAAACGTGACGTAGACAGGCGGTATCGGGGCTTACAGCAGAAATCAGAAAGTTCGGTATTAGTTAAGTGGTTGTTCTACAGTGTTCGGTTTGATATAGAATTCTAATCATGTGATTTTTTACACCCGTGTCAAAGGTAGGTCTCTTTTCATATATATCTAGTTTAGCAAAATTTAGTCTTTTGTTTAATGTTTATTCTTTCTATATCTGAATTGAATCCTTTATGGGTTTTTTTTATATATTAAAACGCAAATCGAAATAGTTTTATATTAAATAAACGCAAAACGAAATAGTTTATATTAATAAAACGCATATCGATATGTTTGCAATAATGAATCGCAAATCGATATTTGTTTCATTAATTGGACGCATATCAATATTTCACTTGTAATATGCGTAAATGTAGATCTATTTGATTGCTAGGTTATATCCATATATACATGGAAAACAGAAAATAAGTGTGTGTGACTTGTTTCTTGTGTTTTCCATAATAAGTGCTTTCTTGTTATTACAAATGTAATTAATTGCGAAACATTTTCAACGATTCAACTTTACAATACGAAAAGAATTAAAAATAGTTCTTTTTGTGATAGTATTTTGTATACTTCTACATTCGCCTCAATTCCAGAATTATTTAGTTATTAAAAAGTATACAAGCTAATGACCTAAACTTTTCGTTGTCCAACTCTTTCAGCGCCACAGGCAATATTAAGGTTTTTGCAAACAATGCAGATTCAGGTGAGTCAGCTCGTAACGAGCTGTCTCACCTGAAATCAGCATTGTTTGCCTTTTAGTTACGAAAGTAGTCTTTCATAAATTGAGAAAAAGACACACCCGATTTTTAACATGGATGAGTCTACTTTAAACAATTCGGCGCTGAAAGAGTTAAAGGAAAAATGAGATGCGACTGCCGAAAAGTGTTTTTTAATGCATCTGCGTACAGTGAAGACCCAGGCGAGAACGTCAATCCGCACAGTCTTACCGGAGTGATTACTGTCCGCATAGGTATCATATGTATCTATACCTTAGTACATCCCGAGGGCTTGGCGTGAAACGGTTGTTACTAAAAACCTATTTTGAAAACCCTGGTTTTGTTAACATTGCAAATTTAGATGCCATTGCTCAGAACGATTTTCTGACATAAAGCTGGAAGTGAAGCCTAGCTAACTTCATGGCAATATAACTCCTTTAATTATTCCATTCAGCACCAATTGCAATTTTGAGGATTTTGCAAACAATACAGAATCAAGTGAGTCAGCTCGTAACTAGCTATCTCACATGAAATCAGCATTGATCGAATTAAAATAAGTTATCAAACTATTCCGAAACTCTTATAACATGAAAATGAAGTCGCCCGACTTTAAACATGGACGAGTCTACTTTAGAAAATTCGGTTCTGATAGAGTTAAAACCCTACAATTCAATAGACCCGGTACAAGTAAATCTCGCTTTGCGGGAATAACAAAAGGATTTTACTGCTATTTAAATTTAGATACAAATAACATTTCATTTCATAAAGTTGTTTTAGCAATTTGAGTGTGTGGCAGCGTTAAGTCCGGAAGAACAGTTATAATATATCGACTGAGTTTTGATTATTGTTTTACTTTTTAACGGTCGCTTCCATTCCCTCATGTAGTCTCTTTCTGACTCCTCTGCAACAGACGACATTTGAAAACAATGTGGCGAAAGGAGAACTTGCCTATAAAGAGCAATTTATCCATTTACCACACTGTTTTTAACTCTATTTAAATTTAGATAGAAATAACATTTCATTTCATAAAGTTGTTTTAGCAATTTGAGTGTGTGGCAGCGTTAAGTCCGGAAGAACAGTTATAATATATCGACTGAGTTTTGATTTTTGTTTTACCTTTTAACGGTCGCTTCCATTCCCTCATGTAGTCTCTTTCTGACTCCTCTGCAGAAGACGACCTTTGAAAACAATGTGGCAAAAGGAGAACTTGCCTATAATGAGCAATTTATTCATTACCACACTTTTTTTAAACTCTATGTAATAACTATACATTGATTTATGAACGTTTGAAAAATAAATATGAAGAAGTTGGTAAGTCCTACGCAACCTTCAATTGTTAGCGTATCTGACTCGTGATCTGGAGGTCACGGGTTCGATACCCGGTTGCGGCGACATTCTTTCGGGCGATGTTTTCCATTGCCTCTCACCTCTGATCTATGTGAGAAAGTAGTCAGTGGCTTCGAAAGAATGTTGTGTAAGTACTGGTGTGTGAAAGCCAGGAAAACATGGGTAGGTGCACTGACCGCCGTGATATGACCAAAGCTGTTGAAAGCGGCGTTAAACTCCAAACAAACAAAACAAACAAACCTACGCAACCTACCAGTCTGATCTTATACGTATTTCCACTGTAGTAATGTTTTCACAGGTACAATCAAGAACTTTCCGACAATATGGAGTGTGTAGCTACGAGTAGACCGTTGTGAATTATTGGAAAGACTAAATGACCGATCCCTGGATTGTAAGCCCTTGTCAGGGGCGTAGCTCCCTTTAGGCACTGTATGCACGTGCCTACATATTTTTTCTCAAAATGCCCCAAACATGCAGCTGCGGCGATAGGCATCTGCGTAATGTATCGACCAGAACAGCCTGCGCTGTCCGCGCAGACTGATCCGGCCGACACATTCCGTCTTTAGGGGGATAGATGTATAGAGTAGTTATTCCTGAAACAGAAAATCCACAGGAGGCGAAAAGTGTCTATCCGGGTAGGCCTGTATGGCATGCTTAGGCTGATCCGGGTCGATAATTTACGCAGAGTTCACAATGTTGATTTTCTCACGAAACGGCCTACACATTGATTATCGCAAAGCTACGCCCCTGCTTGTCGTTTCCGACTGGGTTATTGGGGCTCGATCATCACATGACTCTACGTGTCTATGTTAGTTCTTGACTTAACTCAGACACAAAGTCGTATTTGACCCTACGACCATAACGAAAGGTCTGATGCAATATGACTTGGCACGAACATTTATTCTGAGGATTGTTTAACCCTTTCCCACATACATCAAGTCTACCGCAGACCACATTGAAAACATTTAAAAAAACAATTGAAACTCTCTTTAAATGAAAGTAAAATTATTAAATGAAGTTGATAACATGGTGGCAGATGGAGAATCTACTCATACTGAGTTTTCAAAATATCGTCTGCCACAAAGGCGTCAAAAAGCGACTGTATTTGGGAAAGGTTAACATCAATATTCTGGGTAATATTGAAAACATCGTGTTGATACATGTATTACTCGTCGCGGAAAGATAAAACTGCGTTCCTGTCTATAAATAAGTAATTTCAATTATTACCATGTACGTTATTTTTAATTCAGAGACAGTTTATCTATCATAGTTTACTCATAGTTTTATGTACGTATGCATATATACATGCATCTTGTAATACAATACAAATACAGATAAAAAAACCACATTTTTAACTATTAAACTTTACAATACGAAAATAATTAAAAATAGTTTGTTTTGTGATAGTTAATAATTAAAAATATATGCAGAAGTCTTTAAGTCCTACGCAACCTACCAGTCTGATCTTATTCGTATTTCCACTGTAGTAACTTTTTCACAGGTACAATCAAGAACTTTCCGACAATAAGGATCATGCGGATAGAAGTCTTAACGTGTCACAATTACTCATTGGTTTGGCTTTCCCGGAACACGGCTTAATTATTTATCTTAACCCTTTCCGTAAATCAAAACTGCAACATACTACTTTGAAAACGTCAAAGCGAAAGTATGGAAACTTTCTATAAATGCTGTGAGCAATTTCTTCTTTTGCCACAATAATTTTAAAAGTTGTCTGCTACAGAGGCGTCAGAAAGTGTCTGCACGGGAAAAATGGTTAAACGTTTGATTATATGGTTTTTTTTTATCATTTATTCCTTGATAATGACATTAAATTCCTTGTCTTTTAATTCCAAGTCATTTGTATTAGATCTAAAAAAAAATACAATCGAAAAAACACATATTAAACCAAATCAATTTCAAAGAAAATGTAAATCGTAAATCTTCTGAAATGTTTAACACTCGTTCATTCGAATTGAAGATTATTCCATTTAAAATAATATATTCTAATTTTGTTTTTTAATTCTGCTCGAATACTAATCTTATAAGATTTACAGAACTTATTCTTTATTCCTAGTTTAAACACCGTTTACGATTGAGCGTTTCATGTAAATACGTGAATCGAGTGAACATGTATTTCACAGCAGTTTTGAATATTCTTCGTTTTTAAAGATAATGTATTTTATATTGCAGGGTAATACGCGCGGTTAAGTATATTGAAACAGCTCGTAAATCATTTTGAGCCGCGTCTTGTGATTTTTGGTCCTAAACACTCTCAATAACGGGGTCATGATAAGGCAAATTGGTCTTAAAGTAATGACGATATTCCTCTACGTGTTTGTCAAAAGATACATCTAGGAGTAAATAACATGTAGATGGACAGCGAAGGATCTTGTTAGACTGTGCGGGTACACGGGCTTTGTCTGGTGTTTCACTCCCCGGAGATGAAATAAACACAATATCGCCAGACACGGGTCATGTTCATTGGCAGAAAGGTAAACGAAGTCAGAATTGAAATCTTGTCGGTGAATATCATTTTAATAAAACCGATATTTGGGTTTTTTAAAATTGATGATATTTAAGATTTTAAATACACCCATTTTTATCAGGATGCCAAGATGGCGAACAGATAATTCCTAATCTGGATCCAATTCCACCAACCTTACTTAGCACTTAGTTATATTTAAAATCTTAAGTAAGGTTGGAACCAATTTCAGCATTCATGTTGTACAACTCAAATCAACTCCACTTAATTTTACTCGGCAAAATTAATTGAATATGGTTGCATCAATAATTTTAGATCATCAATACAGAATGAAATATTTAGGCATTCTTGTCCGGCATTTTATTTTGTATTGAAACTCGCTCGAGCGCTTAGTAACGTTCGTGGAATCGGGGTTTAGATCTTTACTCGCTTCAAAGACATTACGGTCGGGTTTCTCTTGGCGGAACTCATTTCATATTCACTGACTCGCTAATCAACAATCTATGTACATGTATTCAATGGCGAACTACTTGTAGTCAATAATGCCTTTCATTGAAGGAAACAATCATGGACGCACAGAAGATATGAGTCTCAAAGCAGAAAAATAGGCAGCTTGACATTTGTAATCAGTCTAGATTCAGGCCAGCCTGTACATACGCATTTTGAACAGGGTCTGCATGGTTCGCTGTCAAACCGATTGATAATCAGCTATTAGTTAACCCTTTCCCTCATATAGACGCTTTCTGACGCCTCTGCAGCAGACGGCTTTTTGAAAACATAGTAACAAAAGAAGAAATTGCACAAAACGTGCAATTTCTCCTTTTGTCACAATGTTTTCCTCTTTTAGTCATAGGTTATCCATTCAATTATAGAGATTTTCCATTATTTGACAAAATATGTTCAAAGTCGTCTGCTGCAGAATTGTCGTATGAATTGTCGTATGAGGGAAAGGGTTAAGAGACAAAAGTGAAAACATTGACGAAATGTGTAGGATGCTCTTAATCCTTTCCAACAAATTTACACTTTCTGAGCAGACGACTGTTGAAAACATTGTGGCAAAAGGAGAGATTTCTCATTATGAGCAATTCTTCTTTAGTCACAATTTTTCCAATTTTATCAGAAAATATTCTTTTATTTATAGGGATCTTTCAATTATTTTTTCCTTCATCTTTTCGATCTTGTCTGCTGCAGATTTATTGTATGTGGGAAAGGCTTAATCTACACATGGGGGGGGGGGGGGGGGGGGGGGGGGGGGGGGGGGGGGGGGGGAAAGCACAGAACAACCCATTTAAACATCAAACCGCACAGACAATTGATGCTTTATCTGACAATGACAGACCAGTCCCTTGGCTTTGTATTTTAACATTTCAAACAGAAAGTCCATATATCGTGTAGATTAACACTTCCCCACATACACACAATTCTGCAGCAGACGAAACTATCGAGACAAATAATTCATCTCTGTAAACGAAAGTTTACGTATTTAAAACAGTTGAAACCAGTGTCGCAAAAAGAGAAATTGTTCATTATGATCAATTTCTACTTTTGTTACAATGTCGTCCAAAAACGTCTGCTAAAGATGCGTAAAAGGTCGTTTATATGTGGGAAAGGGTAAACACTTATCTACCACAAACAGAGATATTATTTTATTTACTTCCGAACGGTACCTATAAAATACCTAATATTGTCGAGGTGTTGAGGTGACGATTCGTATATTTTATATTCCTGGCGCTCTGCCTATCCACGTCGTATTCAATTTGATCACGTCTTTGAATAAATCTGGAAATGCCATATAAATAAATGTAAAATTAAAAAATCTCTCTATATGTATGAAAATACTTATTGAATAGCGTTGGAACTATTGTGTAAAAAAAGGGTGTGGGGGGGGGGGGGGGGGGGGGGGAATGCTTGTTTTGAGCGATTTCGCCATTTGTCTCATTGTTGTCAACAGGTGCTGACTATATATGTGGGAAAGGTGGTTTTATTAAACAGTTGAATATGTCTCCTTTTATTCTTTAGAAAAATATTCATCTTTGTTTTGTAACAATATAGTGTTAAAAGCAGTGAAAGATTGCCTCCTGACAATTGATTGATTGATCACATCAGTACTCAACACAACAATCTTCCCAAGCAACTAACTGCTTTTCCACTTGGTGGAAGACGAATGACGCATGATGTCGCATTGACTTTTGTCAAACGTCGAAAAGAAAGTTGGCCGAGCCGGGATTCGAACTCGCAACCTCCCTCCTGACAAACTAATCAATTCAAGCAATATCTTAGCCGCCCCGCTATAAAACCAACATTTTGGACTCTGCGTAAAGTATCAACACAGATCAGCCTAAGCATGTCGCGCAGGCTGATCCGGACATACACTTTTTGCCTCCTTCGGAGTTTCTGTTTCAGGAATCCTTACTCTATATCTCTATGCCCCTGAGACGGAATGTGTCGGCCCGGATCAGTATTTGCGGATTGCGCAGGCTGATCTCGGTCGATACATTACGCAGAGGCCATACTGTTGGTTTTCTCGCGGGACGGATCAATTATGATCCTTTTCCACAATGCTTTCAACTCAGAATCAAATTAACACCTACCATTGTAACATGTTACTTCCCTTGTATTTTCAAAAAAAGAATTATTTTAGAATTTCATAACAATAGTGTATTTCGATAATCGGTAGGCGGCTGTAAGTTTTAACGAATTTCAGAACGAAGAGTAAGCCTAACATGTTGAGTTTTGTGAACAGTTTAGACCCAGACTTTTACATTTACTGTACATATAGTCTGAGTGTATACCCTGTACAACATGCAGACACTTTCTGGCGCATCTGTAGCAAACGAATTATGAAAACATTGCTGTAAAAAGAAGGAATTGCTCATAACGAGCAATCCCTCTCCTTTTGCAACAATGTTTTCAACTTTATTCAACAATTATACTTTCATTTATTAATAGTTTTCTCATTTTCTCATATGTATTCAAAGTCAGCCGCAGCTTTGTTGTATGTGGGAAATTGGGAAATAGTTATTACGTTTGTCTTTTTTTAAATTTATTCCTTGAACAGTAAGACTTACAGAGACGTGACTTCCCTTTGGCAACAGTGTATTCAACGTTGAATATAAACCATATTTAATATTTCATTCTCGTATATTGTTCAATACAGACAGGTCAATAATCGTGTTAACGGTCAAACATGTGCTGCATGACAACATAAATGTAATGTGCTGGAGGCCTTATGTTAATAGACTATTACCATTGTCATCGTCATTACATCATATCAGACCGATAATAGGAAACTCCATGGTTATCTCGTTAAATCAGAATTGCTGCTACACTGTATTGATTGTTTGTTTGGTGGTTTATGCCGCTGTCAACAAGTGTTTAGTTATATCACGCCGTTGTCTGGGTAAGTTACCAGTAAGTCTTACTGGTCCTTTTATCCTAACACCAGACAGTCAGTCGTAATGCTAACACCGAAACCCTGAGCGCCAAGGAGGGCAGCCATTTTTAAAGTCGTTGATATGACTTGCTGCTACACTGTAATCACAAAAGA
>JASEVX010000011.1:52852336-52972011 GCA_031761405.1 Serripes groenlandicus | reverse complement strand
CCAATTGATCAGCATACAAAGAAATTGTAGAAATGAAAGTCGACGATGGTGTGCATCGTAGCCGATTGGGAACATGGTAGGTCGAGAGAAAATACTGACCTCAAAAGAAATACAATGCCAACAGAAGAAGAATAAGTGTTGTGCCAAGAAGAGGTTGTTGAAACCTTTCCTTGAAACAGCTACAGAGACATCTGAAATTAAATGCCATGTCTTTGGAAGATATAACTCAACCTTTTGAACAAACTGAAACACAAACAATTATGTATGAAGATGAAGCCTCAAACCAACAACAAGCGGAATCACTGCATAGCATGGAGTCAGAATATGAGTCTGAATGTGCTCCAGCTGTATCAGAAACCATAGCAGCTGAACAAATTCAAATAGTAAAAGCTAAAGTTGAAGATATAGAGGTTTGCACAATAGGTGATATCAAAAGCGGATTATCAAAATTCTTCATTTGAATATCCCATTGAACCATCATCTACGTTTGATGATGAACAGGAACATGAGCATGCTAACACATTGCTTAAGAATCAATTTGAATCTGAAATTGCACAAGCGCTTCTAAAGGTTGAAGCCTTTGAAGAGATTAATCATGGAGGTTGGAAGTTGGTATTAAAACTTCAGATTTAGGACAAAATACATACACATGGTCACTGCGACATCTGTTGTTACTGCGGATGATGAGGATGCACAGTCATCGCAGATAGCTGATGATGATCTTGTAGAACGACCCACTCATATTAGTAGAGAGCAAAGTTTGAATTTAACAGATGAGATTATCCAATCTAAATATGAATTTGTAGGTGGTTATGAAATAAAAGAAAAAGGGGAAGAAATAATATTCGTCGAGACTGATACATCATTTTCAAAAGAGGAGGCTGTTGAGGTAGATCCACTTCCAGTTGCACATGTTAAAGAGGTTGTTGAATCGACATCTGAAATATCTGAAGAAAAATCACAATTGTCAGACGGAGAGCCTGTAGAAAAATCTACTCATATTAGTGAGGATGCTGTTAATATAGAACCAGTTCCAGTTCAACATGTTACAGAGGTTGTTGATTCGACATCTGGAATATTTGAAGATGAATCACAAGTGACAGACAGAGACATTGTAGAAAAATCTACGCATATAAGTCAGGAATCAAGTCTTGAAACAATTTATGACGACAAAGCCCAAGAAATGAATACTAAAACAGAAAAAAGGAATAAAAGAACAGGGGGGCAGACATATTATATGTGGAGACGGATTCATCATTTTCGAAAGAGGAGGCTGTTGATATAGAACCAGTTCCAGTTGAACATGTTACAGAGGTTGTTGGTTTGACATCTGGAATATTTTGAAGAAGAATCTCAAGTGACAGACAGAGACAGTGTAGAAAATTCTACGCATATAAGTCAGGAATCAAATCTTGAAACAATTTATGATGACAAAGCCCAAGAAATGAATACTAAATCAGAAAAAGGAATAAAAGAACAGGGGGGAAGACATATTATATGTGGAGACGGATTCATCATTTTCGAAAGAGGAGGCTGTTGATATAGAACCAGTTCCTGTTGAACATGTTACAGAAGTTGTTGATTCGTCAGCTGGAATATTTGAAGAAGAATCACAAGTGATAGACAGAGAGCTTGTAGAAAAATCGACTTTTATTAGTCAGGAATCAAGTCTTGAAACAACTTATGATCAAAAAGTTCAAGAAATAAATACTGAAATAGAAAAAGAAATTAAAGAACACGGAGAAGATGTAATATATATCGAGTCAGATACAAGAGGTTCCAAAGAAGATGCTGTTGATTTAGAACCAGTTCCAATTGAATATGTTGCAGAGGTTGATGATTCGACATCTCAAATATCCGAAGAAGAATTGCAAGTGTCAGATAGAGACCTTGTAGAAAAACGTACTCATATTAGTCGGGGAACCAAGTCCTGAAATAACTTACGATCACCAAGGCCAAGAACATGTTATTGAAATAATAAATATCGAAACAAATTGAATCTGAGCAAGAGGAAGAACATGATTCGTATTCTATAGAAGAACCAACGTCGATAAATGTATCAAAAGAGAAAGTATTGCTGTCGCGTCAAGAAAGCAATATTGAAATAACAATTGCTGAATATGGTGAACCTGTATTACTATGAATATGAAGGTGAACAAACAGACGAGACAAAAGTTAAAGAAGCTGAAACTGATAATGAAATTGAAATTAAGCTTGAAGACGATGAAAAGATGCCTACCGAAGTAATCAAACAAGAACACATAAGCGACGATGTGATTGAATCTGAGATTACCGACCAAAAACCTACAATGCAAGACACCCAACTTCATGGAAGAGTATTCAGCGACATTCTAGATGCTGCAACTGATGAGATGGAAGGTGAGCCAGTAGGATTTTCTGTAGAACCCACAATGTCCGAAGAAAATAGAGTATTTAGATAATGCTAGCGAAAGGTTACATTTTGATCTTGAGTCAGAGGAAATTGTTGTTGAAGGTAAACAGTGAAATGTATTCAGAAAAGCTTTGCAGTGTACAGGAAGCAATAGAAAAGCCTCAATCATCACATCTGGAGTTATAGAAAAGGACGCCAGCCAGACAGCAAAGGTCATAGAAATAATCGAGGGATACGATGAAGAGGATGAAATGGCTTATAAAGCCGAAGATATAGTTCCCCCAAGTCCACATACTGTTAGCGAGACTGTTGAATACGATGAAATGTCTGACCGACGAACAAGTGATTATGACCTTGCATTAAGTTACACAGACATAGTTGAACAAAGACCCAATAATGACCAGGAAGAATCATTAGCATATACAGAATCAATAAACATGACAAACATGCTGAGATTGTCGATCAAGAACTTAAATCTGCCAGTGCTGAAATGGAAGAAACGCAGAAAGAACATGTAGGTCTACAAAACATCGACACCATAAATCAACAAAATGAAGAGATCAATGAAACCAATATGGTTATATTATATGAAAAGGAAAATGATAGAGCATTGATCAGAGTAGAATATGACATTGATGATTTTACTGAAACATTTATCGACCGAACCGAAAGTTTTATTGAACATACACGTTTGTTTTCAACGTTATTCAACAATTATACTTTCATTTATTAATAGTTTCTGCATTTTCTCATATGTATTCATAGTCAGCCGCAGCGTTTGTTGTATGTGGGAAATTGGGAAATAGTTTTTACGTTTGTCTTTTTTTAAATTTTATTCCTTGAACAGTAAGACTTACAGAGACGTGACTTCCCTTTGGCAACAGTGTATTCAACGTTGAATATAAACCATATTTAATATTTCATTCTCGTATATTGTTCAATACAGACAGGTCATAATCGTGTTAACGGTCAAACATGTGCTGCATGACAACATAAATGTAATGTGCTGGAGGCCTTATGTTAATAGACTATTACCATTGTCATCGTCATTACATCATATCAGACCGATAATAGGAAACTCCATGGTTATCTCGTTAAATCAGAATTGCTGCTACACTGTATTGATTGTTTGTTTGGTGGTTTATGCCGCTGTCAACAAGTGTTTAGTTATATCACGCCGTTGTCTGGGTAAGTTACCAGTAAGTCTTACTGGTCCTTTTATCCTAACACCAGACAGTCAGTCGTAATGCTAACACCGAAACCCTGAGCGCCAAGGAGGGCAGCCATTTTTAAAGTCGTTGATATGACTTGCTGCTACACTGTAATCACAAAAGAAATCTGTTCCAGGTAATGGTTTGAGTCAAACAATATAGTTGAGCTGTCCCGCGAGAGAAACCAACATTGTGGACTCTGCGTAAAGTATCGACCCGGATCAGCCCAAGCATGCCGCGCAGGATAATCCGGACATACACTTTTCACCTCCTGTGGATTTTCTGTTTCAGGAATCATTACTCTATCTATCCCCCCTTAGACGGAATGTGTCGGCCGGATCAGTCTGCGCGGACAGCGCAGGCTGATCTGGTCAATACATTACGCAGATATATTGATATGAGCCGTCCCGCGAGAAAACCAACATTGTGGACTCTGCGTAAAGTATCGACCCGGATCAGCCCAAGCATGCGCGCAGGATAATCCGGACATACACTTTTCACCTCCTGTGGATTTTCTGTTTCAGGAATCATTACTCTATCTATCCCCCCTTAGACGGAATGTGTCGGCCCCGGGATCAGTCTGCGCGGACAGCGCAGGCTGATCTGGTCGATACATTACGCAGATATATTGGTATGAGCCGTCCCGCGAGGAAAACCAACATTGTGGACTCTGCGTAAAGTATCGACCCGGATCAGCCTAAGCATGCCGCGCAGGATAATCCGGACAGACACTTTTCGTCTCCTGTGGATTTTCTGTATCAGGAATCATTACTCTATCTATCCCCCCTTAGACGGAATGTGTCGGCCGGATCAGTCTGCGCGGACAGCGCAGGCTGATCTGATCGATACATTACGCAGATATATTGGTATGAGCCGTCCCGCGAGGAAAACCAACATTGTGGACTCTGCGTAAAGTATCGACCCGGATCAGCATAAGTATGCCGCGCAGGCTAACCCGGATAGACACTTTTCGTCTCCTGTGGATTTTCTGTATCAGGAATCATTACTCTATCTATCCCCCCTTAGACGGAATGTGTCGGCCCGGATCAGTCAACGCGGACAGCGCAGGCTGATCTGGTCGATACATTACGCAGATATATTGATATGAGCCGTCCCGCGAGACAACCAACATTGTGGACTCTGCGTAATGTATCGACCCGGATCAGCCTAGGCATGCCGCGCAGGATAATCCGGACATACACTTTTCACCTTCTGTGGATTTTCTGTTTCAGGAATCACTACTCTATCTATCCCCCTTAGACGGAATGTGTCGGCCGGATCAGTCCTGCGCGGACAGCGCAGGCTGATCTGGTCGATACATTACGCAGATATATTGATATGAGCCGTCCCGCGAGAAAACCAACATTGTGGACTCTGCGTAAAGTATCGACCCGGATCAGCATAAGCATGCCGCGCAGGATAATCCGGACATACACTTTTCACCACCTGTGGATTTTCTGTTTCAGGAATCACTACTCTATCTATCCCCCCTTAGACGGAATGTGTCGGCCGGATCAGTCTGCGCGGACAGCGCAGGCTGATCTGGTCGATACATTACGCAGATAGTATTGATATGAGCCGTCCCGCGAGAAAACCAACATTGTGGACTCTGCGTAAAGTATCGACCAGTATCAGCCTAGGTATGCCGCGCAGGCTTACCTGTATAGACACTTTTCGCCTCCTGTGGATATTCCGTTTCAGGAATAATTACTCTATACCTCTATCCCCCCCTGAGACGGAATATATCGACCGGGTCAGTTTGCGCAGGCTGGTATGGATCAATACATTACGCAGAGGCCATACGGTTGGTTTTCTGGCGGGACGGCTCGTATTCAAGTTTTCGTTTGAGTTACCAAGAGTCTACTGTATTGTTTCTTAGCGTGCATTAACTCTTTCCGCGCCAAATTGTTTAAAGTAGACTCTTCCAAAATCAGTCGTCTCCATTCCTCATGTAATACAAGTTTAGACTATTTTGATAACTAAAAGGCAAACAATGCTGATTTCAGGTGGGACAGCTCGTTGCGATCTGACTCACCTGAATCAGTATTATTTGCAAAAACCTCAATATTGCCTTTGGTGCTGAAAGAATTAATTTTTCCCACATACGACAAATCTGCACAGTCGACATTGAAAACATACCCGAAAAAATTCGTTGCATACATGGTGACAAAAGGAGAAATTGTTTGTTGTGAGAAATTTCTTCTTTTTCGACATGTTTTCAAAAAGCCGGCTGCTGCTTCTGCAGAGGCATCAGAAAGCGTCTCTATGAGGGAAATGGTTAATATCACGCGGAGTAAGGAAATTATTCACAATTCTTAATTGTGTAGCAAATGAAACCTTGAAGTCTTGTACGTTCATAGCACACGCACACAATATACAGACTCAAACATAAATTTTCCAGTTAAATAACAGATAAATGTAAAAACAGGAATTTCTATGGCTGGTTTAATATTAACAATCTTGTCCCAAGAAAATAATCGGGTAGAGTAAGAATATTCAAAAACGTGTAATATATTTTAATAGTTTTATCTTTTACAATAGAGGACTATTGAAACTTCCAGAAAAAGTTCTTTATTATTATCATATGTTCAACAGTGTTCGAGCTTAACTTGCTAGAAAGGGACGGATGATAATATTAATTACTTGTCAATTCAAAGGTTCAAGGGTCAGACTATGTTATTGTTCTAATCAATAACAAGATTCAAGATTCAATAATTTATTGACTGTTTTTCGGCAAAGCATTTTGCTCATTTATAAATGATATAAATATGGCAAACATATATACATAGAAAAACATATAACATTTATACATATAACATATAACATATATACATGTAACATAAAAAAGTGTTTTTTACAAACATAACATATGTATAGAACAAAAAATACCTACATTCAAACATATTGTATATATCATGTACATTAGTTATGCATAACAGACAATTCTTCATTTCTTAGGATCATTGCGTTCTTTACGTATTTCATTAAATTAATTAGTTTCCCTTTTTTCTTTGTATTCATAATATAATTAAATTTTTCTAAATCAATAACAACAAGAGAAAGTTGATGCAACGCATCAATGTCGCCGGATATCAATAGTGCAGTTATGCATAACACTAACATTATAGTATTTGAATAAACAGTTATCAACTGAGGGGCATATTGGAACATCAGGGGTGGGGTCAAGTGAAAATGTATCATAACTTGCATTGTTTTGTCAACGAATAATTATAAGATTTGTGAATTCCACATACACTTTTCAAGATGTTTGTCAGAATATTTTAATTTTATTATTTTTCAATAAAACCACAAAACAGGCAATTTAGGATTTGCATGCAATAGCACGTCATTTTACCTTTCCTCTATTAAAGTCAACAGTGGACACCTTTGCAGCAATCTACTTTTAAAACAATGAGATAAGGGTTAAATCGCTGAAGACACGAGTTTTCTCTTTTTCTCAAAATGATACTAGCTTGGCATCCTAATTATATCATACTTTAACAAATGTTGAAATGTAGTCCAATATTTATAAATTAGACCACCTTCGAAATATAATATCAACTAAACAGTTAAATCTCATTGATTGTTGTATAATTTAAACTTAATTTCGAACATAAACTGAGCCCTACAACATGTTAATTTATTTTAATTCTTTCCTTCCTTTTTTATAATGAAAATAACAAACTACTCATGTTTTAACATTATATTATGATGAGCGCCCTTGTGTCAATGATGCATAACAATATGCAGATCGGAAGCAATATGCCTTTAGGGAATTAAATGACACATTTAAAATTTTCAAGGACGAAATAATTTCGTACGAAAGACCCGATTCTTTCTTATTCGCAGAGGTGTCGTTCTTGAAACTCTCTTTATAGGCAGAGAGTGTTCGTTCAAAGTAATTTTTCTATTAAAACCAGTTTTATCTCGGTTTGTTCTTGTTTGTTCTTTTCTTCATTTGTTTCGAACCAAATAAACATTTTAAATCACCTATGATTTACTATTTGTAAGTGAGTGTAAAGAGCGGCTCTCTGCAATGGAGATTGATCTACGCAGTTGGTATTCGCGAGTCACGCGATCAACAGTTTTAGCTTAGAAACAGTTCATATGTTAGATATACATGGATAAACATTATAAAATGCCTTCTTTACAAATCAAGACATCTCTTTGAACATGAAAATAACATTTAGTAAGTTAAAATTGCCATTAAAAGGAGAATATTCAACGTCATTTTCATCTCGATATTTACACATAACAAACAGGTGCGAGTATGTAAACAAATGAGACTGTGCGACGTAAAGGTTTGTAGTTATCGCCTTTCGATTACATGTAGTATATTGTGTAAAATATAGTATACCAGTCTAGCTAATAGGGACTGTTTTGTCTTCGTAAACAAAATAAAAAAACATAAATGCGAGTCAAAATAAAGAAACTGAAAATACCTAAAACACCGGAATATTTATTTCATTTTAGATGTGTCATTACTAAGTGTTTTTAAACAAACACAATTGTAATATGTTCAAGACATCTAAATGTGTTTCTTTCTAATAATAATCTCCCCTCCCATGTCATTTCCGAAAACCTATCAAAAATAGAAGTCGTGGGCTTCTGCCCGGCGACTAATGACATGAGAACAACACGAATATATATATATATATATGAGCCGTTCCGTGAGAAAACCATCTTTATTAACTCCACGTAAAGTACACTATAAACATGAATATATATGATCCCATCCACGAGAAAACCAACATTATTGCCCCTGCGTAATGTATCGACCCAGATCCGGGCAGACACTTTTCGCTTCCTGTAGATATTCTGTTTCAGAATGCATTACCTCTATCACCCTGAGACGGAATGTGTCGGCCCGGATTAGCATGCGCGGACTGCGCAGGCTGATCTGGGTCGATACATTACGCAGGGGCAATTATGTTGGTTTTCTCGTGGATGGGATCATATATATTCATGTTTATAGTGTACCAACATTTTAAGTCGAAACAAAAAGTTAATACGAAGGAAATTGGGCTTCAACCACCTGTTGCAATTAATTCATTCGTGTTTTTATTTACATACTAATTCAATACTATCATTTCGAAAGTCTAGTTATGCTTGGAAAGTATGTTGTGTGGAGAACTGGTATGAGGAATCAAATAAGCACATAGGTAGGTGAACTGGCAGCAGTAATATGACTGAAACATTGTTAAAACGACGTAAAACCTAAATAAATCAATAACCTAAAGTCTAGTAATAGTGGTCGAGTGATTAACGTCGGGGATTTGAAAACGGAGTGTCCTGGGTTCGATCTCTAGTCGCGATACGACGGTCATGGTGGAGTGCTTTTCGGCAAGGAACATTTTCTAGCCTAGTACTGGTTTGTTTACCCAGGGGTCATGAATAAATATTTACATTCGCACTTGATTTTATGTACAATAAAATTTGGGTTCACTTTGCACGAACCGGTCGACATTTCATGACATCTATAGGGATTATGACGTCATTGTTTATTGCACTCCAATTGGAACAAGACGAATGTTTGACGCAAAGCGTCAAAGAGAAGCCGCAATTTTTCGTTGTTCATGTAGAAATAAGAAAAAAGAACATTTAAATCCACAAACAACTGTAGACGGTAATACGCTGACATATTTATCCCTTTGAAGACTGTTGGATACTTCAAATTACCTCCCTTTAAGCAATACAAGGATATTTACCTTGTGATTCGTATGCTTAAGATTAATAAACATTGATATTATATGAATGAAAACTATTATTTAAATTAGTAACAGCATCAAAATCAAATTTAAGCCAAGATAAATGTGTACACATTTTATTAATTGTTTGTAGATACCCTAATGTATAGGTATGAATATAAAATTTATAATGTTATAAACAAATTTTCATTTCAATGTACTAAGTCTGTAAATCTCACAGAAACACCCATTTCAATATACCAACATGTTAAAGTAAATTCAAGAATGAACCGTTTGTGTATATACTGAAACTAGAAACGTCCGTTTGTGTATACGTATATTTCCAATATTTGCGGTTTTATATTGCGACTAGCTAACCCGGCACGACGTAAACTTTCCTCTACCAAATTGGTTGATGTATGTGGGAAACGGTTAGCTGCTGAACATGTATTTAAATGTTTAGCTGTGTTAAATATTTGTATTCCCTTTAAATTGTTAATTTAAATCGTCATACATGTGTATGTTTTTCTTGTGATTCGTATGAATAAGTTTGATAAACATTTACATTTTTACTGCGTGCCTTCTCTTGTTCACTGTTCAAGATACAGTATGAATTTCGCTTACATACATGTTTAACTGTGTTAAATATTTGTATTCCCTTTAAATTGTGTATTTAAATCGTCATACATGTGTATTATTAGACAAAGGTGTCAGACCAAATGGGAACTTAATTAAATTGTGCGTATATACTTCAAATTACCTCCCTTTAAGTACTACTAGGATTTTTTTCTTGTGATTCGTATGAATAAGTTTGATAAACATTAACATTTCAACTAGACGGCAACATTTATTGTGAAACAGATATTTTGTTCATGTCTGCAGTTCTTCATCTAGAATTACTGCGTAATATATTATAGCATGTAAGGAACGGAATGGCATTAATGCCGAGCGCGAGGGTAAACAACGCCAAACAACAACAACAAGAAACATATTACATTTACTGCGTACCTTCTTTTGTTCGTGGTTCCCGGTTTAACATACTATCGAACTAAAAAAAGCGTATGAGGCAGGTAACCAATTCAGTTTACTGTTTGGACAAGATACAGTATGAATTTCGCTTAAATAAAAATGTACATACATTCAATTAATATACTGGCCTTTGTCTTTTGTTTTTAATTTGTAAAACTCACACATGTATATAGAGTGTAAAAGGGATGTTTTAAAAGTCATTACCTTAAATTAATGTACTTAGAAAGGACAAAGAGAAATCAAGATATGTGGTCACGCTGGCAGGTCTAAATATTCTCTTTGACCGAAAATTAAAAGCATCCCTACAGGAAGCCATTCGTCATTTAACCAAATATATACGACGTTACAAATATCAGCTATTCATTTAAACAAACGTATGTTGTCGGTTACATTCCTTTGTTGTTATTAAAGACTTGTTTGCGAACACTTTTAGGTCGAAAAAATCAAGTAATGAAAAGGGGAAAATGTAAATTTAAGGATTGATTCTTATTTTCTTGCGTTCATGCAGTATGAACGCTCGGCCACGATTTTGCAAATTTTCCAAGAAGCGCTAGCGAAAAATAAGAATCAATCCTTAAGTGAACTGTCGATGTGATAAAACTGAAATAATGTTGAAAGCGGCGTAAAACCCCAATAAAACAAACTAATCTAGTAAAAGTCGTACATAAATTCATCACATTTCACCAGAGTACATAATGACGCATTTCATGTAATATTGTAAATGTTTTGTTCATCTTGTTTGGGCGACAATTGGCGAAGCAATTGGTTTTACATTGTTTGCATTGCAAAAAGCTGATGTTGTTAATGTGTCACTCTTTAAAATAGATTAGCACATTATACAGACAACAGTAAATAATTAGTTACACGAAAAGAAGGGAAAATAATACGCAACCTCCGTCTTTTAAAAGATAATTAAACAAAAACAAATGTCATGGGTTATAATTCGCTAAAATGTACGTTTTTCTGTTACTTAGAAAACGATGAACATTTTGAATGCATTATGTTTTTAAATATAAATAATTGAGTTTTATTCCGGTAGTAAAATGCTCGTTACACAAGACGTTATCCGTTTTACAGATAAATTCAGGGACAGATTAAATACAATTTTCTCTCTTAACCATTTCCAGCATACAAGAAATATGCAACATATGACTTCAAAACGTCTCTTAAATAACTAAAATACCTATAAATGAAAGTATAATGTTTTGAACGAGTTGAAAACGTTGTTGCAATTGAAAATTGCTCATGATGAGCATTTTTTCCCTTTTGCCATACAGTTTTCCAAAGACGTCTTAGGCAGATGTGTCAAAACGCTTCTGCGTCAACACAAGGGTTAATGAACAGTAAAGGACGTATCTAATTGGTACTAATTAACAGTAATGATGAACCGCCTATCAGCAGTAAATATAATGAGTTGAGTTTTTATAATCAGTTTATGTTGAGTTAGCTACTATTTATGTGCCGTTTTGTCTATTTAAGTTTAGTTTACAGTTTCTCCATCTCTTTAATTCGTTTCATCTCAAATTCGTACAATTTGTGCTGATGAAAACAAAATTGGAAACGATTCGATTATTCTTCATGAGAAGGTTTGCAAAATATAGTCAAATTTATGGAGATTTGTATAAATATTCCATACAGTAATCGATGAACTTGAGCCGAATCTGTCGAGAGGGGGGACAGACATATTGCACCGCTCTAGAAGGAACCAATAATGAAGTATGCAAGTAAGAACATTCGGGCTACAATTCTAGTGTTTCGTTCTAAGGTACATCGTTACCTATTCTGTGTTTGTAGAGACTATGCGTATTCAACAGTATCGCCAAGCGCAAGACTCGGTTCATGCATTGCGCCGCGCTCCAAGTCAACTGCTTTATCTCTGCTGATAAGATCTCATTCATAATTCATAATTATACGTACTTAACCCTTTCCCTCATATAGACGCTTTCTGACGCCTCTGCAGCAGACAGCTTTTTGAAAACATAGTGACAAAATAAGAAATTGCACAAAACGTGCAATTTCTCCTTTTGTCACAATGTTTTCCACTTTTTGTCATAGGTTATCCATTCAATTATGGAGATTTTCTATGTTTTGACAAAACACGTTTAAAGTCGTCTGCTGCAGAATTGTCGTATAAGGGAAAGGGTTAAATAAGCTCTTAATAATAACCTTATTGGATATTCTACGTTTTGTTCTTGTTTTGCGAATATATGTTTTGGTATGGTGATGCTCGTATCTGTATAACTAATGTTTGCGTTACGAAGTAGTATGATACAGGAGAATATACATTTTCCAAATTTGACAGGCATCACCATGTTTGTTTTCTTAATCATATTTATTTTGAAGGTGACTCATGGACCCAAAAGACCTGATGTTATTTATTACGTGTTCTACTGTTATTTTACTGGTATATATACACACCACACGTCACTATAATAACATAGTGCTTTCACCAATGGGCTAACAGTATTTTGTGTTGAATTTTGGTATAATAACTTCAGATAATGCATGAGTAGGTGAACTGGCTGCCGTGATATGACTGAATTTCTTTTTGAAAACGGCGTAAAACCCCATTCAATCAATAATATCATATTTATTAAATGATATCACCTTTAACCCTGGCATTACATTCACAATTGTACCAATGCTATGGAACAACTCGTCTCCAATGCAATATATCTCTTCGATGTGCTAGGTATTTCTTTTAATCAAAACGACTTTTTATCATCTTAACATACGAGTTTGTTACGGACTATGTACAGTAAATGGCATTCTTTAACGTAATAAGTCATTGATAAAACTATGATCAATATGCTTTATACACATTGACGAAATATCTATTTTGTTGTCAAATATATACAGTTGTTATCCAATTCGGAATCATTGGAAGCATCGAATCGAGTAAATTCCTGCCTAAGACTACTTGGCTTCAACGCATTTCCTTTTTTTTTTTTGCGGCATATTTTCAGAGGTAATTTGCATGTGGATAGTAAGTTTTACGTGTTTATGGACAAAACAAGATAGAGTGTTTATAAATCGGAATTTCTGTTCTAAG
Organism: Serripes groenlandicus; assembly: GCA_031761405.1. NCBI lineage: Eukaryota > Metazoa > Mollusca > Bivalvia > Cardiida > Cardiidae > Serripes > Serripes groenlandicus. The sequence continues at coordinate 52,958,640 of JASEVX010000011.1, read as the reverse complement.
GATTGAACGGAACTAAACGTATAAAACATTTGCCGACGGAATTGGAACAATCAGAACAAAAACGTTGTTTGACAACACCTACAATATTGCTTCATTTTGAAAAACAACTTCAGGTCGTTCCAAAATACACACAGACAGACTTCGATGCAGAAGAGCAATTTCGCCATTTCTCACAATGGTTCAAACTATTTATGGAAATCGCAATTCAAATCTAGCATTAGATGGTTTCCCAGGCTGTATATATTACACATTTCTTTAAGCCAATGAATAGTACCGGTGAACATTTGTTTCTGCGTATGGCGTTTTACTCCACTTTCAACAATGTTGCAATTATATCACGGCATTCCATTGGTAAGTTACAAATAAAGTACCACTGGTCCGTTTGTCCTGATACCAGCCAGTCAGCCGTAATGCTAACCCATACAATCCTGAGCGGCAACCAGGGAAACGCATAACTCCCAGTGTAAGGGAATTTAGTGCTACTCGGCCTGTTATCGAACCCTTGACCTCCCATACCGAGACAGACACTCTATCACTACACCACCGAGGCAGCCGTTAGTGAAAAATTGCAAGATTGGAGTGAATAGCCTTTTACAACAATGTTCAGTTATATCATGGTATCAGTTCGTCTAACTGTGAGTTTTCCGGATTTCTCGCACAAGAACTCCGGATAACACGTTCAAGTTCTTTATTTGCATAACATTTTGCATATTATTGCAACGTATACATAATAAACAATTGTATAGCAATACATATAGTATAGTTTCAATAGATGACATGTGATATATAATATTCGGATAACAATATTTTCGCAGCAACTAGCTTTCATTCCCACTTGTACTTTCAGTCAATTAGTGAAACACGAGTCACACTGACCTTTGTCGATCATCAAACATGGTGAATGGTTGTTGACGAGCTGGGAGTCGACATGTCCGTTGATTGATGATTCCGTCTCGTTACCGACTGGTCTATAGGGGCTCGACAACTCTCAATTGAAAATTAACGCAGCGCATTGAGTACACCAAAGATTAACGCTTTCCCATTTACAACAAATCAACAATTTAAAACAAATCAACAATTAACGACTTTGCAAACGTCGAGGCAAAACTACGGAAAATCTGTATAATTGAAAGTAATTATTATTGAATACAGTTGAACACATTTTGCCTACCCAAAGGAGAAAGTGAGCAGTCTCCCCATTATGCTGCCTTATTTTCGTCTGCTGCAGATACGTGTAAAAGCGCCTGCTTGTGGTAAAGGGTACAACCCTTATCGTGATATAATAAATAACGGATCGTCTATTGTGATTATATTGCTAACGATGATAAAATTCAATCTGAAACATTGTTACATGACGAGTCCTCCTTCTCCACAGTGTTATTAACTCTTTCAGCGCCCGAAATCTCAAAAGTGGTTTCGAATATTTTGATAAAATTTAATAAAAGGAAAACAATCAGGTGAGACACAATAGACAATAGACAATAGACAATATTTTATTGACGTAAACTACATAGTTTCTTGTCGAACAATAAATCATTATACTATATGCAATACAAAAAAACATACAACCAATTGCATAGAACATGAAATATACACAAAATCGAATGGTTATATTCCAAAAATGTGAAAAGAACAACAAAAAAATAACTGATAAATAAAAATTTAAAAAAAAAAAAAAAATGATTCCCCAATATTACAAATAATTTATGGAAGACTAGCATTTTAACTATTTTACTGGACTTCCTTGGTTAATAGTATAATAAATAATCTTTTGCTACAGCATATTGTTTATTAAACTATTTCTCCGGATAAAGGCTTCCTTGATAAATTTTGCAAGATGTAATAGTTTTTGCTTATTATTGTTGTTTAGTAAAGAAATAAATTTGTTCATGTTCGGGCGAATGAAGAAATATCGCTTAAAATAAACTGCTCTAATATCTGAGTATAATGGGCAAACCAGAAGAAAATGAAATTCGTCCTCCATTTCATTTTTATTACAAAACACACATAAACACTGATGTCTTTCTAGCCTCCCATTTCCATATCTACCTGTTTCAATTCTTAGAGAATGTGAAGACAGTCTAAATCTGGAAATGTAGGTTTTCCATTTACAAGGTAAAATATTTAAATAATCTTCCATGGTCAGACCATTACTTATATAAGAAATTGTTTATTAAAGTGACATGTGTGAAACATATTATGATTAACAGTATTATATAAAAAACAAAAATGATCACACCCGGCCCTTTGGGCCTATAAGTCACCTATATGTGTATACGTATATACATATTTACATATAATGATATAAAGTCATAACACATCATATTATTTATAATCCGCAGTCGCTAAGTTTAATATCAGATGTTTTCAGAGAAACTTGCTGAATGTAGACACTTTGAAAACGTCGTAATCAAGGGAGTCAGCATTTTCCTTAAGCAGTGACTATAAGAAAACTATCCTTTCACAGTGAAGAACTCCACGGTATGTTCATAAGTTATGCGGTGTTTTCAGACGTAGTTGATCCCTTGGTTATAATAAGTTGAGAGCTATGTGCTGTTTTCGATACACATAAAAACGTTGTCGTTAAACGCGAGAGCCAATTTCATTTCAACGAAACGAGATAGGTATTCGCGGTTAATCACTGAGGCATGACGTGTTTTCGCAAGACAGGTTTCTATTTCAGAGTCTAATACAGGGAAGGTAAACACCAATCAGATTAGTTATGATACATGGCTGATCTTCTCTTTCGATAACCCTTTACAATAAATTTAGCGCATTTACGAGGATGATTGTTCATAAGGTATCTCATTTTATGATGATCCCTTAACTGGTTAAATGTAGCATCATTGAATTGGTCTTCAAATATTTCTAAACGAATATGTTTATAAAATTCACAGTTTATCAGACAATGAGTTTCATCTTCAACTGAATCTGTTTCGCACATATTACAAAGTCGTTCCTCGGGGTGCTCTCCAATATACCGCCCTGTCTCGATTCTAAGGGGGAGAATCCCACACCTAAATTGGGCTAGCATTGAACGCTCACATTTTGTCAGATTAAACATAACATAACTCTCAGTTTTGAATTCGGTCTTAAACTTGATGTATGTTCTTAGTTTCGGGACGTTTTGCACACTATCTACCCATACGCTACTATAATAAAGGTGTATTTTATCTTTTACTGTTTTCATGTTTATCGTGGTTTTATTGTCGTAAAAGGTTATTAAGTCAAGTTTGTTTAGCACATCTTTTAATTCACTGCACCAGTTATTACGACACAGTCTATAGTCCCTATTAAATATAACCTTTGTGAGTCTGTTCTCATCGAATTTTACCAATCTGTTCCAGTATCGAATCAGGCTTATCCATCGTCTGTAAATACTAGGGATCCATCCTATATCCCCGTGTATAGCCAACAGCGGTGCAAACCTATGTACCCCCAGAAAGTATCAGATGGCCCTATGTTGTATGTTGTCTATTGCCTGATACCTACGATATCCCCAAACCCCAGAACAATAGTCTAACATTGGAACTACTCCTGATTCATACAGTTTTTCAAATGTCTTAAGCCCGGTGTCTTTTAAATGATGTATCCGAGAAATTATCTTACCTAGTGCACGACCGGCGCCTTTGGAAAGTATAATCGAGTTTGTATTAAAATCACCTTTATAATGGAATGTAACACCTAAATACTTATATGTCTCGACGTTGAGTAAGATATTTTCACCAATTGTAAATGTATGTTCGGTTTGTGCTGTTCTTCCTTTCCTGAAATGCATGCATTTGGACTTATCAGTGTTAATCAATACACGCCAACGTTTACACCAGTTATAAAGTACGTCTAACATTTTCTGCAGGTTATCCTCGGTTTTTGCAAACATAACTATATCGTCCGTATATATTTGTAAGTGCACAAAATCCGACTACTATTAATGTAACTATCTAAACTTTGTTGAAAATCATCAATTAACCTTTGTTTAAAAATAGTGTGAAAATTCTTATGATTAACAGTACTTGGATTGAGCCATATATAACCAAAGCCATATTGAAATAAAAGAGTTTTTACATTTCTGCACCAATTATTTGATCCCTTATCAATGTTTTCTGTTAACCAATGATATAAAGTCGCAATAATTATGTTATCAGATGATAACAGTTTACCCCAATATTTTATCATTCTCGCATATCTATGAATATATAACGGATATCTGCCTAGTTCACAATATATTGCAAAGTTACAAGTAGATCGTTTAACACTCAAAACCCTTTTACAAAACTTTAGATGAATTCTTTCTATTTCCTTCGACTTTGATAATCCCCATATTTCGCTCGTAAAACCTAAGATTGAACATACAAATGCATCAAATAATTGGAATAAAGTCGAAGTATCGAAGTCAAAACGACGAACTTTACTGTGTAAGACATTCAGAGCTTTTAAACCTTTCTCTGCTAAGGCTTTCTGATTCAAACTAAATGAGCCAGTATAGTTAAATATTGTACCAAGATAGTTAAAATCATTTACAATTTCTATGTTTTCGTTATTATATGTCCAATGCTCATTCACTCTTAATCCACCTCTTTTCCTGAAAACAACGATTTTTGTTTTGTCAGTATTGACCTCTAATCCCCATCTATTACAATATATGTATAAATTATTTAAACTATTTTGCAAATCAATTGGATCATCACTTAAAATAGCCATATCATCTGCAAACAGCAAAAGTAAAATCTTATTGTCTCCAATATTCAATCCAGACGAGTTATTTCCCTGCAAATAAAGTTCAAGGTCATCTATAAATAGGGCAAAAAGCAATGGTGAGATTACCTCCCCTTGTTTAAGTCCAACGTGTGAAAATAAACAATCAGAGGTCTTATTATTGACTTTAACAAATGATTTAACCTTTGAGTACATATCTCGAAATATTCGTAACATTCTACCCTTAGACAAAGCTCGTTACATGAATCTGTAGATATATTTTTGAAAAATGGCGCTTCACCCTTTCCCTCATACGACAATTCTACAGCAGACGACTTTGAACATATTTTGTCTAAATATAGAAAATCTCTATAATTGAATGGATAACCTATAACTTTAAGTGAAAAACATTGTGGCAAAAGGAGAAATTGCTCGTTTTGAGCAATTTCTTCTTTTGTCACTATGTTTTCAAAAAGCCGTCTGCTGAAGAGGCGTCAGAAAGCGTCTATATGAGGGAAAGTGTTAAATAGTCAAGTCGTCAATTTCGTCGGATTCAGGAAGACATTTTAATATTTTTTTCCCATCCGCGCGAAAGCCGATCTTCATGATTTACGACCAGCGTAGATCAGTCCGATCAGGATTGTCGCTGATCACAATGTATGTGTAGTCGTACACGCACACTATGTTTCTATATGGAACGCGTTTGACCAGGAAGTAAATATGCAAGATTACGACAAATGTAAACAGTAATGTAAATTGTTTCAAAGTTTCTAGTTCCATACATGCTTATGTATAATATACTATGGGCTAATGAGAAAATATACATTGATTGATTTATTGATTGGGGTTTTCGCCGTTGTTAACCATTTATCAGTTATATCACGGCGACCAGTTCACCTACTCATGCATTTCCTGGTTTTCTCACACCAGTACTCCACACAACAATATTCCCAAGCAACTGGCTGCTTTTTTACATAGACTTAGCCCATTGGTGGAAGACGAATGACGCATGACGCATTGACTTTTGTCAATCCTCGGAAAGTAAGTTGGCCGAGCCGGGATTCGAACTCACATCCCCTGGATTGACAGCCCGCGTCGCTACCGACTGAGCTACCGGGGCTCGGCTGACAAAATGTACAAGTCGTCATTTCTGATGAACGTAGGTTTCAGATCATCGTGTTCATCTGCTCAGACTTATCGAAATCTTCACGAGCTGACAGAATCTTCCAACAAGCTTGTATGAGTTATAATAGCACAGGGTAGATATTGATCAGACTGTGCGGATGAACACGCTGATCTGGATCGTAATTGTTCACAAAAGCCTTGAATGGGCTAATATATGTAATACAAAGATCAAGTCCGGCTAACTATGTGCACAATGTTAATTTAATAACTATATTTAACACATACGTATATGAGGATGGGCAGATCTGGAAATGTAAGATATATATGTATGTATATACAATGTATAGATATATATAAGTATATGTAATTTTATATGTTAATACATGTAGATATTTGTATATATATATATATATATATACGTTAATATATTTGATAAGTAGCTTAGTCATTAACAAGTACAGTCGAACCTGTGCTAAGGACCACCTTTGTATAGCAATTCCATGTCTATAGCGACCACGAATTCATGTTGCACGATAGCTCGAGATTTTAAAATGATATTTGGCCAAGTTCAATAACATAAAATATTTACCAGTTGTTAGTAAATCGATGAACGAGCTGACTCACCTGAATCTCTATTGTGTGCAAAAAGCTCAATATTGCCTTTTGCGCTGAAAGAGTTAAATTAATTTCTAAACCTCCGGAGGTCCATTTTCGCGCGTCGTGGACAGTTATTACTGAACCATGAGTGCACTGAATAAAGCCAATCTCGGTGCTGGCTTGTCAATGAAACTTGCATCTTTTGGAATTTATTGTTGATGTAGAAAAACAAAGTATACAGATAAAGCAAACTGTGAAAGACGATTACAGAATCGGTTACGACAGCTTCCTATAGAAACTAAAGATTTAATACCAGAAAAGTGTAGCTTGATCTCGACACTGGGTGTAGATACATCTTTATTGAATGAGCGTACAGAACTGCACTGATCCGCCTATTTATCTTCATTAAAGAGAATTTCTTAACAGGTCGTAATGTTAATTATCCCGCTCTCTTTTACAAACTAAACTCTTAACCCTTTCCCTCATATAGACGCTTTCTGACGCCTCTGCAGCAGACGGCTTTTTGAAAACATAGTTACAAAAGAAGAAATTGCTCAAAACGAGCAATTTTTCCTTTTGCAACAATGTTTCCACTTTTAGTCATAGGTTATCCATTCAATTACAGAGATATTCTATTTTTTGTCAAAATATGTTCAAAGTCGTCTGCTGCAAAATTGTCGTATGAGGGAAAGGGTTAACCTATGAAGCAGACGACTTTTGAAAACATGTGACAAAAGGAGACATTTTTCGAACTAAACAAAGTAATCTTTTGTCGCAATGTTTTCAACATTAGTTTTTAATTTTACTTTTATTTATAGAGAATTACCATATTTGTGTTTCAAAGTCGTCTGCTACAGAATTTGTTGTATCTGGGAAAGGATTAAGTATGCTTGAGTTCATCTTTTAAACGTTCTCATGTTATAGAAACTTTAACACTCCAGTTTTGTTGTACCACCCTCTGTTTTATTTATTCATTGACATTTCCCCACATATAAGAAATATTCAGCAAACGATATTTAAGACGTTTGAATAAAACTTTGGATATTCTCTGTGTATGAAAGTTCAAGTATTTTAAAGAGTCTAACATATTGTGGCAAAACGAAAAATGTTTCATTTTGAGCAATTTCTCATTTTATCAAACTGTTTTTAGTAGTGGCCTGATGCGCCAGAATACGTCTATATGAGGGAAAGGGTTCAATACCCTCAACCGTTTCCCAATATATTAACCCTTTCTTTCCCTGACATAGACGATTTTAGACGCCTCTGCAGTAGACGGCTTTTTAAAAACATAGTGACAAAAGAAGAAATTGCTCAAAACGAGCAATTTCTCTTTTTGCCATAATGTTTTCCACTTTTAGTCACAGGTTATCCATTCAATCATAGAGATTTTCTATTTGTTGACAAATAGTCGTCTGCTGCAGAACTGTCGTATGAGGGAAAAGGTTAAGTGGTCCCTGCTGTACAAGAAAAATCCATGCTCGAAAATACTGTAATATCTAAGAAAACACCGTGATTTTCATAAATATTTAAACACATCGTTGATATTTTAAGACATTTCTCCTTTACCATGTATCGTTCATTGCCGAGAACTCCAAAGTCACTAAAAAATCTGATATGTTTATAAACCCTTTTGAATTCGTGAATTATTTAAAGATAACGAAGCATGATAAGCCTATTATGATTTTGACCGTGTTTAAACATAACTGATTTGATACTCTAAAGTAGTCTGCTAGAAGTTGTGAAAATATTAAGAAAATGGTCGTTTATAGCAAATCTCTCAGTTGTCAATACGTTTAGACATGGCATAGTGGTGTGAACTGTTTCTCTACGCGTATAAACTACCGAATGTGCAACACTGGCTAAAAAAGTATTTTTATATCATACTTCCGTATTTATTACAACATTTCATCAATGTCCGTATGTGTACTCACTATTTACCGATCGAAAGTGCACGATGGAGCGGTTTAGACCGTAACGATAGACTGTGTAACAAATTTAACCTACATAAAATTGAAGATGACTTTCATTATCTATTTGACTTCACGCATCTTTTAGCAGAGAGAAATACATTCTTGAGTGTCTTAAATACAAACACCCCGAATGCAATAATGAATGGAAATAACCAGATAAAACTAACAAAGACTTGTAACTTTATCAAAATCGTACTAACTTAGCTGGCTTATTGTATTTCTGTAATTACTTCAGTATTTGACGCGTCTTTGTATTTTTTGTACTTTTTTGTGTTGTTTTTCTTTTTTCTTTTTTTGTAATATTGTTTTTCCCTTCTTGAATTTCTTACACATAGCCTGTTCTATTCCAATATTACAATAGGTATATATGTTGCTAATATTACCTCATATTACATTGTTAAAATGTACCGAGAGAAACAAATAAACATTGAAACTTTGAAACTTTGTAAATCAGCGTGTCCGATAGTTGCTTAATCGTGCAAAATCGTTAATTCCGCCTCCAAGGAAAATGCATAAGCTGTATTTAAGTATGTGCTTCAACATGGATACTTGACAGAGTCTGTTTTGAAATATAGACCATCGTCGTTCAATAATGTTGATTTAGCTAGGGACACAAGTATTTGATTTTACGTCAGCCAACAAATCAAGTTTTTATATTGATTTGAATGCTTAGAAATTAAGCTACATTGGCACAAACCTTTCGCTTGTAATACGCGTGTATGTAAGTGACACGTACGCAACTCAACACATATTAAGCATTGCTACACAACGTTTGCGGCACGATCGTCGTGCCATGTCCCAAGCATATCTTACAAACAGTTAACATGGAGTGTAAATAAACAAACTGTATGTTACCTATCAGAATTCACCTAAGAGGTCTGTAAAGAGGACATACGTTTCATTAAGTGAAATCGAAACGCACATGCACATTTTTTCACTAAAGTGCGGCGCCTAGTTGGACATGGTTCACAAGCTGTTCACAAAACTGGCTTTTAAATGAAGTCGTGAAGATGTCTTGACTATTTTAAAATTACGCCATGAAAAGACTTGCACCCCTTCGAACAGGAATATGATGTATCCTCATTGGCACATGTTCTCACATTTACGTGACCATTCTACATGTGTGCGAGTTGCTACCCACATTGGCTTAGCTCTATACTATCTTTCATCATTGGAACCTTTTCGCCAAATTACGTGCCATTGCGTAATCTATTCTGCGAACGTGCTAATTGCAACCTAGTCATACGCCACAACGGCACGTATGTTCACGAGATCCCCTCACATTTGAGCGCCAAATGTTCGATGGTTGTGACATTTATCTGAACAAATGTTGATATATTTTCATCAGATAACTTTACCTTCGCTTTAATGAAACAATCTGTTTCTGGATGTTATAAAACATGCGTCATCAGTTGCAGTGACACTTGCACGCACAATTGCGATTAATATATGTGTTTATCTTAAGAAATCACCCATTCCACAGTTAGTATAAATTCGGTATATTTAATGTCAATACTTTATGACATATTATAATACACAGGACTACGAAATAAAATTTCCATTTTCAGTCTTTAGAGTTTTGATCTATACTATCTTTTATCGTTGAAACATGTAAGCCAAATTACGTGCCATTACGTAATCGATTGTGTGAACTTCAATAAAACTGAGCATATTGACAGGATGGTCTGAATTAACACAGTTGACATTTGACAATTTCACATAGTACTTACATTAACATTGTAAAAGAAGAAAGAGACTGTTAAAGTCTGTAAATTATGATAAGACGGAGCAGACGTACCGGCATATTTGAATCTCAACTATTCAACAATGTCAACTAGTACATTTTCGTCGTGAACAGGCTTATTTCTTCTGACACATTGTAAATAAGTCAGTTCGGAAAAGAACCGAAGAAGCTTTTGGAATTAATAATGTATACCTCATGTGATAATATTTCTTAACCCTTTCCCTCATATAGACGCTTTCTGATGCCTCTGCAGCAGACGGCTTTTTGAAAACATAGTGACAAAAGAAGAAATTGCACAGAACGTGCAATTTCTCCTTTTGCCACAATGTTTTCCACTTTGTGTCATAGGTTTTCCATTAAATTATGGAGATTTTCTATGTATTGACAAAATACGTTCAAAGTCGTCTGCTGCAGAATTTTCGTATGAGGGAAAGGGTTAAATTGGAAATATATGCTAGAAATATTTAACATCTAGAAAATAAGAAGTATTTACTGTTAAAGCATTACAAAATTGTGGGGGGAATTGGAAAAGTTGCTGGTTTTGATATATTTGTCCTTTTTCAAAACTAGTTTTAAAACGCATCCGCGGTACTCTGCTAAATTGAGACAGTAAAATAATTGAACTACGTAGATACACAACACTTATTTTTAATATCAGACAGTGAGTTATTTACTTTCGCTTCAGTGTCAATTAAAAGAAACTCATTGTAGCAGTTATCTTTAAAATAGACATAAATATGTAAAACTTTCCCGACAATTAGTTCTGAACGTTCAATACTTGTCAATTTGTAAATCTCACGCGCATTTGAGATCTACCATGCGCTTGTATTTAGATAGTTCGTCCCAGACGCGGTTCGTGCTCGTAGCGGTTCTTGTGGAGCGCTCTTTTGCAAATTTAGTTCTCTGGCATACTACTGGTGAGTCACACAGACAGAACATGAATAAGCTATACTGTTAGTAAGCCAATATATTCGAGAGTAAGCCAAACAGTATTTATCCACTTCAGATCTACGTGCTTAAATGTGCATGTTGTGGAGTGGCCACATTTTACACATGGAAGAGTCGACTTTGTTCCTAAATGTGCATTTTGTTCTGCCTATAAAGTTTTGCAAATTAACAGAAGGTTTTCATACACCTTTGCAAATAATGTCCATCGGATATTAAATGGTACCAAATTTCCTGTTAGACGAACTTTGGACGAAAACGGAATGGACCAATTTTAAACGTCGAAGAATCGACTACGTGCTTAAATGTGTAATTTGTCCAACCTATTAAAGTGTTGCAAATTACCGGAAGGTTTCCATACACCTTTGCAAATAGTGTCCATTTGAATCACATAGCACATATTATATACATGCGGATCTTTATCTACATTTACTATAAATACGTTTGGTTTATTTTGATCAGGGCTCGTATGTAAAATGCGATTCGACTTGGGGGTTTAGTGACACATTCAATTATGTCTGATGAATCCATTTAAACTCTTTCGCTGCCAAAGGTAATTAAAGTTTTTTTCAAACGATTCAAATTAAGGTACACAACATATGGTATGATGATAGGGAAAATGTCACACACAAACCGACATTCAGCGATTTTGATTCAATACGATACAAGTATTACTTGACAACTTTAACCTGAGCCGGCCTATTGCGTGAACACATATGTACTTTAATTTACCACCTGATTCAAGGCGGCGTTTTGGATTTGACCGTTACAGGTGATCTGTCAGTGTTAAGGCGTCATGATCCATAGGCCTAACATTTCGGAATAGAGCCTGAGGTCATGATAATTTGATCCGTACCACGAGAAAACCAACATTCTGGACTCTGCGTAATGTGTCGACCTAGATCAGCCTGCGCAGTCCGCGCAGGCAAATCCGGGCCGACACATTCCGTCTCAGGGGGATAGAGGTATAGATTAATGATTCCTGAAACAGAAAATCCACAGGAGGCGAAAAGTGTCTGTCCGGGTAGGCCTGCGCGGCATGCTTAGGCTGATCCGGGTCGATACTTTACGCAGAGTCCACAGTGTCGGTCTTGTGGGACGAATCAGATTGTGTCTTGAGTGGACTACTGCACAAGGATCGCACGAATTACACAGAGTGCGTATGTCTCGTTTTAGTCACAAATGTAATTGAAAGTTGAAGCCATTTTCTTTCTGGATGAAAGAGGCTTATTCAATTGCTCTTTGACATTTAAGAAACACCTCGTTTAATCTCACAGTTCTGGTGGTGTTTTTTCGTTTATATTTTATGTTACAGAAACAGCTAATGACATTTTCTTTTCAAATCAAATCTTTGTAACCTTTTCGTAATTAATTCGTTTTTATTAATTATGTCCGCTTATGTCACCAGGATACATTTATCTGTATCTTTGTATGAATAACGTGTAAGCAAATTTGAACTTAGATCAACTGTCAAGTAATTGCAGTGATATTTGGCTTTTGCCTCGGGGCACATTTCTAAGCATACTACTGGCCAGTCACGGTAAAAGCACCTCATATAGACGTTTATTTAAGCAATGGCAGAGGCGTAGCTTTGCAATAATCCATGTGTAGGCCGTCTCGTGAGAAAATCAACATTGTGGACTCTGCGTAAAGTATCGACCCGGATCAGCCTAAGCATGCCACACAGGCCTACCCGGATAGACAATTTTCGCCTCCTGTGGATTTTCTGTTTCAGGAATAACTACTCTATACATCTATCCCCCTGAGACGGAATGTGTCGGCCTGATCAGTCTGCGCAGACAGCGCAGGCTGAGCTGGTCGATACATCATGCAGATGTCTTTTGCCACAGCTGCATTTTGGGGGCATGTTGAGAAAAAATGTGTAGGCACGTGCCTACAGTGTCTAAAGGGAGCTACGCCCCTGAATGAGAAAGAAGAACGCCGATGTGATTGCTAAAGAAAGGAGAGAACATAAAATATTATTGATTCCCTTTCCCTCATATAGCCTCTGCTGCAGACGGCTTTTTGAAAACATAGTGACAAAAGAAGAAATTGCTCAAAACCAGCAATTTCTCCTTTTTCCACAATGTTTTCCACTTTTAGTCATAGGTTATCCATTCAATTATAGACATTTTCTATTTGTTGACAAAATGTATTGAAAGTCGTCTGCTGCAGAATCGTCGTATGAGGGAAAGGGTTTTCGGAAAAACCTCTTAAAATGAGAGAATAATTATTGAACAGCGTTGAAAATATTGTGGCTACAGGAGAAGAAAAAACTCATATTGAGAAATTTCTATTTTTGCCGCAATATTTTAAGAAATCATCTAGAGCTGATGCGACAAAATCCATCTGCACATGTGAAATGATAAGAATACATAGTTCGGCAGTTTCGGAATAAACCGAAGATTCATTGATAACGATAGTATGATTGATACACAGTGAATAAGACAGTTGTGTCACGTCATTTTTAGAAGAAACCGATATCACCAATTGGTTGTTCGCAGCCGGATGGTAGAGCACTGACGTCCATTGAAATATAAATGAAAATAATTACTCGGATAAAGCACGTCATTCATTTCCGAATTTGAATTCGTTCATTTATTTTAATTAACAATCTAAAAATTGCTGAATTCCAGATTATAGATAGTTTAGTCAAAGTTTTAAAACAGTTTTAAAGTTGAAATATTAGATTCATAATTCTGGTATAAAATTAGAGTAATCATTTCACTTTCCAGTGCAATAAACATCTAAATATTGATCTGTTATGCTTCATTTGTACTGGGTAGACATATCCAGTAAGCCAAATTGTGTACATTTCCATGACTTTCAATAGACTGGTTCAACATTATTGCCAACAAGTTTTGAACTATCTATTTCTTACTTTGTTGTCACTATTAGCAATATTTGCAGAAGTTTCAACATTTCAAAAGTTTGATCTCCATCTGGAGTTCAGCACATTTAAACTCTTATCAAAAGTGCAGGATATGTTGGCGCACCTGCCGCAAATCGTTATTTGTAAACACGAATAACAATTTGAAACATATTATAAGTGGACTGAATACAGTCTGGAATATTGCTGATTCTGTTAACCCTTTCAGCGCCGAATTGTTTAAAGTAGACTCTTCCATGTTCGAACTCGGACGACTCTATTTTCATGTTATAGGATTTTTGGAATATTTTTATAACTCACAGCCAAACAATGCAGATTTCAGGTGAGACAGCTCGTTACGAGCTGACTCACTTGAATCTGTATTGTTTGCAAAAAGCTTAATATTGCCTTTGGCGCTGAAAGAGTTAAAGATCATAGGTCAATATGTGTTATTTTCAAGGTTTTGGAATAAATCAAATCATCTTTGACACAGACCACATGCAAAGGAACTAAAAAGAACAAAATTACAGTTCTATTAGTTTGTGACATGACATTTTCATGTATTTATGATATTTTGAAAGACATGGAAAATAAAAGTGCCCACTGTCAAACAGTTTTATGGGATCGACAGAGAAAATGTTTACCATTTCTCAGCTACAGGCACATTTTGACAACTCTGGAGCAGACGACTTTTGAAAACATTTTGACAAAAGAAGAAATTTCTCATGATAGCAATTTCACCTTTTGCCACAAAGGTTTAAACCCTTTTCAATCATGATACTTTCATTTTCAAAGATTTCTTTGCAAATTTTGCATAAAGCTTTTCAAAGTCATCTGTAGTATGTTTTACGTATGTGGGAAAGGGTTAATATTGAGTTGAATAGAGGTAATGTATAGTGTTCGTTATGTTTAGCGCCGTGAAATTGGTATGTAACAAATCTGACCGTGCCAGTCAGTCGTAATAGTTTGATACTAACAGTGTACAAGAATTAACAATCTTTATAAAAAAAAGAAATAGAAATTTCTTTAAATAAAAGTATCATTTGTAAATAGAAACACCTTCTCATGTAAACTAAGACAAATGACATTTGTTACAATGACTTTTGTCAAGCATAATTATGAAATGAGCCGTTTCACGAGAAAACCAACATTATGGTCTCTGCGTAATGTATCGACCCGAATCCGCCTGCGCAGTCCGCGCAGACTAATCCGGGCCGACACATTCCGTGTCAGGAAAAGAGAGGTATGGAGTAATGATTCCTGAAACAGAAAATCCACAGGAGGCGAAAAGTGTCTGTCCGGGTTTGCATTCGCGGCATGCTTAGGCTGATCCAGATCGATACTTTATGCAGAGTCCACAATGTTGGTTTTCTCTTGTAATGGCTCATGTAATGAATAGCGGAACCAGCTAACAGCTGTTCTGTTATGTAATTCTGTCTGAATACAACATTAATCATTCTTTTTACGGAAAACGCTATCAGAATACTCAGATATACAGCATGCAGGGTTACGTTACGGCTCGTGGAGGAACTAGGAATTAAGTGACTACGGCACCTTTGTAAACTTTCGAAACACAAAAAAATACCATTTCCGACATCGGCCCGACTGACCTAAATGTTACCTGGAACGTGCTATTAATACAATGACTGTTTTGTGTTTTACGCCGCTTTCAACAACTGTTCAGTTATATCACGACGTTTCCAAGGTAAGTTACTGTTTCGACTTGTCCATGTAATCCTGACACCAGTCAGTCAGTCGTAATGCTCATCCCTCAATCCGGAGCGCCAAGGAGGGGCGACATTACTACCATGTTCAAAGTATTCGGTATGAACCGGCCGGGGATCGAAGCCGCGACCTCCCGCTCCCGAGGCGGACGCTCTTTCACTGCACACCGAGGGCGACTACAATGAATGTATACATTCGTATAGATTCAATTTCAATTTATTTATTTACGTAATCAAAGGCCACCGGCCCAAAATACATAATCAAATGTTACAAATAATAATACATCATGTGAAAAATAGGTTATGTCAATTTATATGTGTTAAATATAAATATGATATATGCAAAACAAACAATACATTTCAGAAAACACAAAATTCATGTCTTATGAAATAAATGTTCCTACAAATCATCAATTTCCCTCATAAGTTTTGTAATAAATATCATTAAAAGTTTTAATTTTTTACAATTATTAATTTTCATTAAGTTAATAAAATCAACTGTTTCAGTTCTTCCACAATACCAATTAAATAAATAGTTTTCCCTTACAATATAATATTTGGGGCAAATGAAAAATGCATGATACTCGTCTTCTAAAATAAGATGGTTACCATTTAACAAACAATAAAAACAAGTTCTGTCGGCTCTTTCTATTCCATAATGTCTTCCAAGTTCAATATTTAGTTTGTGACTAGAGCATCGAAAACGCGCAAAAGATTTCCTAAAGTAAAAAGATATGTCTATACATAAGTATTTTTCAACGTTTAACAGGGATTTAAAAGTGCAGTAAGTGTCACATCTTGAGGAACTTGATAATTCATCAGACCAGTTTTGAGTCATGCAATCCGTAAGACGCTGTTTAAATGAAAAAATAAACATTTTCTTGTCACCAACATCTTGGTTTAACCAAACGTACCCATAGCCGTATCTATATAATAACTCCTTGATATTTGTGACCCAGTTTGTTCGACCAATATTGTCATGTGATATTAACATCTTATAGCAATTTTTAGGATAGCGTGTGTCTGACATTTGCAATAATTTACACCAGTACTTAATGCACTTTGTAAAATATATTTGACTTAAGGGAAGACTCCCACATTCTCCCAATACCACACAATTGTTAACAGACGAATTTACACCGAGATAATAACGACAGAATTCAATTTGAACCTTTTCAATATCTGAGGAATAAGTGTGCCCCCATATCTCCGCGCCGTATGTGAGAATAGGGATAACCATCGAGTTGAATAATTTGAACAAGTCTTCATGAGAGAATTTACCAAAAGGAAGTTGATATCGTTTGATGCTATTTATAGCTTTTCTTGCTTGAGATGCCAGTTTTAATTTAGCTGCAGTCCAAGATAACTTTGGTGTAAATAGAAGACCCATGTATTTATAAAATGATGTAACTTTTACATTTTCACCGTTAAGTTTCCATTTTTCGGTATTTCGAAGCGGTCCACCGTTTCTAAATACTATTATTTCCGTCTTTTTTAAGTTAACTGTCATTTCTGATTGTAAGCAAAAATCTGAAATAGCGTTAAGTTGTAACTGAAGGTTGTTTACTGTATCTGCACCACAGGCCACGTCGTCGGCGAACAACAGACACACAATATCAAGTATATCATTTGTTAAAAAAATACCTCTACACCTTTGTCGTAAATGCGAAACTAATTCATTGATATATAGACTAAAAATTATTGGCGAACTTATGTCCCCCTGTCTCGTTCCGATATTACACCTGAATGGACCTGAGATTGTGCTACATGACGTACCATTTGGTAGTTTGACATAGTTTTCAAGTTTTTCATACATTGACTTAAGCACTCTAATTAAATTACCGTTAGCACCTTTGCTCAGAATACTTGTAAATATTTTGTGGTGTACTAGACAATCAAAAGCTTTCTGAAAGTCAACATATAGAACATAAAATCTACCATGAGGTCTAGTGATATATTTTTGAATCATACCTTGGAGTGTAAACATATTATCAATAACCGAATAACCAGTTCTAAATCCCGCCTGAGCTTCATCAATAATATTATACTTGTATATCATTAAATCTTTCAGCGCCGAATTGTTTAAAGTAGACTCTTCCATATTCAAAATCGGGCGTCTCCATTACTCATGTAATCAAAGTTTGGACAATTTTGATAATTAATAGGCAAACAATGCTGATTTCAGGTGAGACAGCTCGTTTCGAGCTGACTCACCTGAGTCAGTATTGTTTGCAAAAACCTCAATATTGCCTTTGGCGCTGAAAGGGTTAAAGAAAAAATATATATCTACAACGATTTGAATGGTAAACTAGCATGAACACGTTTAAAAGAATGAATCATGTAACACACAATGTTAGTTTTATATATTGATAATACTTTTCAGTATAAACGTAGTCACACTAATGGAAACCCGAACTTCGGTAAGTTTCCACAGTGCAGGAGCGAAGCTCAATTCCAACATAGGTCTATCCTGTTCCCAAATAAATCACTGAAATGTTTTAGAAAGTTCCGGCGAGTTAGAACTCTGATTAAATGTGAAATGAGCCTGTCCATGGGAAGAGAAGTACGTTTGCATTTATAAACAAAATAGATTCGCATACGCATGTTCATTCGCTTATAACATCTACACAAGTTGGCAGTGGCTTCTAACACAATTATGTAATATTGATTGATTAATTGTTACGTGTTTTACGCCGCTTCAACACTTTTTTAAGTTATATGACGACGTTCCCCGGTTAAGTTACTACTGGTCCATTTATCCTGACACCAGCCAGTCAGTCGTAATGTCAGTCACTCAGTCGTTATGCTAACCCTGAAACCCTGAGTGCCAAACAGGAATTCCATAACTACCAATTTTAAAGTAGTTGGTATGACCCGAACGGGAATCGAAACCGCGACCTCCCGCACCCGGGGCGAACACTCTACCACTACACCACCGAGGCGAACACTCTACCACTACACCACCGAGGTGAACACTCTACCACTACACCACCGAGGTGAACACTCTACCACTACACCACCGAGGCGTACGCTCTACCACTACACCACCGAGGTGAACACTCTACCACTACACCACCGAGGAACACTCTATCACTACACCACCGAGGCGTACGCTCTACCACTACACCACCGAGGAACACTCTACCACTACACCACCGAGGCGAACACTCTACCACTACACCACCGAGGAACAGTTTATCACAGTCGGACTAAACAACAGTTTACCTTTTAGAATCGACGTGATTTCGGGACCTCCGTAAGTCTCTTTTCGTGTATCGTAGATCACCTGGTGCATAATGAGGAGTTCAAAAACACCTCGATATCACACTCGGATTGGATCGTTAAATCATTCGGCTGCTGTCACGCGAAAACCGACCCAAGGAATTTTGCGAATAGTGACTATCTAGACCATCCTACGTCTCCTCATAGTCGGATCATGATTAACATTTTCCCCCATCTAGACGTCAACCTTCATAAAAGCCTATGACATTATTATCGTTATTGCCATACTTATGTAACAAATCCCAACGTAAGTCACGTTTTCGCATGGCGTAGCTATACTGACGTAATCTGGCCGTAATTAATCTATTTGTAACTCAGCGGTGGAGCATAGAAAAATTCGGATATCCGAAATTAGCACATATTCTCTCTTAGTATGCAGACCTAATGATGCTGCAGTCAATAACATTGACAGTTTGGTTGAGGAAAAAATGGTATCTCTCTCATAACTAACGATTACTTAACCCTTTCACAAATACACAAGCTTTCCCACACCTACAAAGCGGACTACTTTTGAAAACATTGTGACTAAAGCAAAAATTGCTCATGACGAGCAATTTCTTCTTTTACCAGATATGTTTCAACTTTATTCAATAATTGTACTTTGGTTTAAAGAGAGTTTCCATTTGTTTGCCCATGTGTTTTCAAATTCGACTATAGACTATAAACTGTAGATTTGACCTATGTTCAAAATGGTTCATACCGGGGCCCATGCTACCTTAGAAACGTCAACCGTCTATAATTGTAGGTTTAATACAGTTATAAATGTGAAACTCTGCGAATATCAACCGACTGGCATTTTAGATTAGTGTAGACCCAAATCAGTCATCGTATGCTCGCAGTCTAATCTGACTCTGCACTGTTCGCCAATTTGTCACAGAATGGTTCACGAAACTTTTGTAAAGGAAAGCCTATTTTGGATCCTTAGAGGGGATGCGATCTTTTTTTCCACACGTTAAATGGTATCGTTGGGGAGGGGTTTCGCCGCAGAGAACCGCTCATATAGACATTGGGTCATACCAAAGACTTTAAACATAAATGCTAGTAATGTCTGCACTCCTTGGCGCTCAGGGTTGCGGGGTAAGCATTACAAATGACTGGCTGGTGTCAGGATAAATGGACCAATAATACTGGTAATTTACAGAGGAAACTTCGCGATAACTGAACAAGTGTTGAAAGTTCGTAAAACACAACACAATACATAATATAGCCATTGGTAGTGTCCTCGTTATTTGACGCAAAATGATGAAGTTTGATACGGAGCTCTTCGTAGGCTTCTACCAAAATAAATAAGTTATCATATACATTAAGAGAAAGATAGATATATATATATATCTTTAATTGACAAGGACGTAAGTACATAGTCATAGTTTTAAACATATTGATATGGCAAATGTTATACAAAATCATCAAGAATCAAAAACCAAGAATCAAGTATAGATTCTAAAATCAAGTATAGATTCTAATGAAAAAAAGATATATATAATGAATGAAAACAGTTAGAATGGTTTGTTTGAACGGTGTTCTACGCCGTTTGCAATATCACGGCGTGTTTCGCTTAATACACCAATACCTCCATGATTATTTATCTCAAAATGGACAGCTCAGTCTTATTGCTATCCCTGCAACCCTGAGCGCTAGGAAGGAATCCGTAGGTTCCAGTTTTAAAAGTGTTTGGATGACCTGCGAAGCTGTAACCATTACATCAAGGAGACTGCATAGATTATAGACGTCCAGATGAACTGATATGTGTTATCGCTGTAAAGATAGTATCTAAAACGCTTTGATACCTCTTTACTTACTGAACATTTTATATGTTATTGCTGCGAGTCTTGTGTTGAATGGAATCAGAATATTCAGTCTCAAATACTTATACTGTTTTACGTAAAAGGTTAAAACTATACCAGGTATGGTCCAATTAGATATTTAATGAAAACAAAGAATTAAGAGAAATTAATCAATTTAATGAAATACTTAAAGATCGCAATAAGCATAAGAAATACAGAATTGACTGCCATACACATGCATATACTATGTTTGTAGACTTTGCTTATATGTATGTTATATGATATTCTATGTATATAGGTTTGCCACACTTATATAATATTATTACATTTCGATAAACGCCTTGAAAATGATAGTAATGGCTTTCCCTCCTTGGCGCTAAGCATTGCCGAGTTACCATTACTGCTGACTTGCTGGTGTCAGGATTAATAGACCAAGACTATTGGTAACTACATGTACACAAGAAATGCATTGATATTACTTAAACAATTGTGGAAAGCGGTTTAAAGCACCAAGCAAAGCCGATATCTAAACGTATTATACATAACAAAGTACGGCACTTTGCGTTTATTTTCAACTCTATTTATATATTGGAGTCCCTTTTACAGATACTGTAGTAAAATATACAAACCGCGTTTTGTGATTTGGAGTTATCACATCTGCAACTTTCAATACGTACCTAGCACAACGTACGGAAATTGCGTATATTTACCATCCTTACATGTATTTTATCTGGGAGTACCTTTACAAAAACAACATGAAGAAAAACATACAAACCTATGTTTTGTGATTCGGAGAAGTCCATTCTGTTAATCACCTACATATATCACTGCAAAGGTCATCTTAATCATTTGATCTGAAGCGTATGGTATGTCAGTAATGAGTCTATAAAACATGAAAATCAAACTGTAAATAACATCGCTTTAGAATGCATCATCGTACACACCAACTAGAAGTGTAGCCCCGCTTGGGTTACATAAATGCTTCTTTATCTGTAAACACATTTATTGATTTATTAAACAGTGATAAAACTGATACGTTATTGAACTTGGCCAAATATTTACGTGAAGCTTTTGAACAAAGGATAAGCTTAGTTAATACCACTTAAAAATCTCGAGCTATCATGCGATATGCCATGAACATCTAATATGTTCCTTATCATTCATATGTACGTGTAAGTATGCGTAAGATATATATGTCTGTATAAATATTCACATATATTTCTTACATTTCCATATATGTTCAACCTCATTTATATTTTGAAAGAATATATTTGTCGATACAGCATTGTGCACATAGTTGTCTTGACTTGATCTTTGTATTATATATTATATTATTCATATGTATGTAACTAGAAACTTTGTAAAGTTTACGTTACTGAATAAAGAAATCTTGAATCTTGAATCTTTATCATATGTCAAACTTCAGTGGCATAAAGATCCCATATCGCCGGACGCAACTCTGGTACGTATGCCCTATTCACAAGATCAAATATAACTTGCAAAAACGTTGCTTTATCACTTTCCGGCATATTGAAGCTTTGTATGACGACTTTGCAGTAGACGGATTTAGAAAACACTGTGGCCAAAGTTTAAATAGTTCACATCGTGCAATTTCCCATTTACCAACAATGCTTTCAACTCTATTTTATAATTATATTTTCATTTGTAGATATTTTCTATATTTTTGCTTACATGTTTTCTGTCGTCTGCTGCAGATTTGTCGTATGTGAGAAAGGGTTAATAGAGAAGTGTTTGATATCTTAGATGATTAATAGGAATCGTTAATATCGTTTAGAGATTATGAAAGGAACATGGGCAGATAAAGGTAGTAAACACCTGATGTGATTATTCATAAATTACATATATCCTGGTGGGTCGAAGATAGGAACATGTGAGGTTTACGATTCAGTGTTATATTTAACGATATATTATAAAGAAATGTACTTACAACCGTTACCTTTTTGTGCCGCACATGAGCATTTTTGCATCGTGTTTTGTGGTTCTACAGGTCAACGTATACCAAGTACATGCGTGGGTAGACTATTCAAATAATCCCCCATATCCCCAAATGTTTGCCTAGAACAGAGTGTATACCTACACCAGAATGCATTGTATTTGTGACAATGAGGTAAATTGTAAATATGTATAGGATGCAGTGCACCTTTTTTCGGCGATAGACGATTAATGTGGGTTTTGACCTAGGTGTTAAACAATTGATCTAGCTTGTAGACCAATCAAATGTTGTATTTAATGAATAATGTCGAAGAAATAAAGGAAAAGAAACGTTTTGATTGGTTCGTAGTTAAGTTGGCGATCCCACGAGAGGCACTTATAAGGTGAAGTTTTAAAATGAATGTTTTGCATACTAACCTTTAATTGTTTTCCTTAAGTGAAAAAAATCATTAAAAAAAAGAATGAAATATACTATTTAAGAGCAAAATGTTTTGTTTTTTTTGAAATATGACAAGTTTTCAGTTATTTGTCGTCAATTGAAACTTAAACTGTGTTACATAATACACCTCTTGTGAGCCTCGCGTAATCTCCAGCCATGTGATGAATTCTCGGCTTTGAACGTATTAACGTCATGTCGTGCTAGTGTAATGGATGTTGACTTGGATTGGCAAGTGAAAGGTCTGCTCTTTTCTCTTTTTCATTCATATCAAAACCAAAGTATATAAATAAAACAAATATTACATATTTAACGTTGTTTCATGTCATTCCAATAAGTAAGACAAAATATCAAATAATATGCGCATGTTCCGTTTCTTAGTGTTTACTCATATTGATCGCCGTTTTTCTTTTTTAAAGATATTTCTTGTTATTTTGACATTTTCTGATAGTGAACATAGAGTTTGTCGAAAACAAGTTTTGACAAAGCCTGATTGTGTGCATAATGACGGGAACCATCTTCGACGAGTGATGTCTGTCTTGCATGATGCATGAACCCCAGTTCTTGTAATATTTATTTTAAGCTTTTATTTTCAATAAAATAGAGTTGGCTACCAGTTTGACTGAGGTTAAAACTTATTGATTTTAGTGTAAATAAAGAAGGAATTCAATTTGATCCAAATGAATACTGCTATTACAGACGGTTCTTGAAATATTTTCTGACTAACTAGGGCCGAACCAGATAAGACTGCACAGACTCGGTGGTTGATCTGGTTCTTCCACCGGTCGCATGTGTATGTAGTAAGGTTTGTTTTCGTAGAGTGTTGATGATGTATTGAATTTGTTTACCCTCGCCGTGCAGAAAACACTATTTGACGCGCAGAAAAACGTACAGCGTCTTCAGTTCAAGTAATTGTCGTGCATAGCAAATGATTATGTTCAGAAAAGGTAGCCAATCTTGTCAAAGATGTAGCCGAGCCTCGATAGCTCCATCAATATCGACGATGGCTATCAACCCAGGGGCAGTGAGCTCGAACCCGATTTCGGCCGTTCATTCTTTCCTCCGATGATTGACAAAGGTCACCGTTCTCAACCAAAGTGCTTAATACAAAACAATCAAATACAATACTATACAACATAGTTTAATTGCAATCATGTACATAAAGTAAAAAGCAAAAGTACAAATAATATTGGTGATTTGGTAGATTTCCATACGTCAAAAAGTGTAGAGAAGATTAGTTATTAAATTATTTAAAATTCCCTATGAATATAAGGTTACTATAATCTGTATAAAATTAGCTTAATAGGCTAAATATTAAAATATGTTGAATTCTAATTGAGATTGCGAAATAGTCTGTTTGTGATTATAGCCAGTTAAATATAGATATGAATAACTAATTCATAGGCTATTATCAAAACAAGTATTAGATGAGGATCGAACACGATTCTGCATAAAGTTCGCAAACTAACTCCTACTCATATACAAAAGCCCTTCAGCAGACGACGTTAAATGTGTATTGGTAGATACATTAACATCTACAAAATGAGAGTTTAATTATAAAAGAGAGCTGAAAAAATTTTGGCAAAAGAGAAAATTGCTCATTATGAGCAATTTCCCCTTTTGTCACAATGATTTCAAAATTTGTCTGCTGGGGTTTAAGCTCATGCAATCGACGATATGCACTTAATATCGTTTATTTATTTTAAGGCTGCCAGCGTGTTTTACGTCAGTTTCAACAATTGTTGAGTTATATCACGTCGTTTCCTTAGTAAATTACCAGTACAACTGGTCCATTTATCCTGATAACAATGATCCCTAGCGCCAAGGAGGGAAAGCAAATACTACCTTCCTCAACTCTTTCAGCGCCGAATTGTTTAAATTAGACTCTTCCAAATTTAAAATCGGCCGATTCTATTTTTCATGTGATAAGATTTTTTTTTTTTTTTTTTTTTAATAAAATGCAAACAATTGCTGATTTCAGGTGAGACAGTTCGTTACGAGCTGACTCACCTGAATCTGTATTGTTTGCAAAAGTCTCAATACTGCCTCTGGCGCTGAAAGAGTTAATGTTGTTCTTCTGCTAGCCCGACACTAGATATGACTGAAGCGATTACATAACACAGAAATAAACAAAAATGACAGAACGCGTTTGTCATTTATAAAACACAATTAATTATTAATTAGCATTATCTCACACGTGTTGGTTTTATATGAATATACAATATCCTGGTATCAAAAAGAAGAAAGACGCAAGTCAATATGGCAAAATTTATGAAAGAAGCTTCGGGAAAGAGGGATCTAAGCTTAGAAGAAGATATCGAATGATTATATTAAATTTTTTTTTTTTTTAAAAGTATATTGATATATTTTGACTAATGTACGTACAATATGTAAATATTTATCATCGTCATCTTTTCATTTATGTATTATTTATGACCAATGGCATGTTTATTTGCCGAATGCCTAATACAATTCAGTTGAGTTGAGTTGAGTATAAAATCTATGGAACAAGTGATTCTATCACGTGTGGTTGGTATAATAGAATGGCACACCTCAGACAACAGGTACAATAACATATCGGGTAATACAAGCCCCACCACTTATTTAACCAATCAATCACGTATCGTCATATCTGTACAATACCGTGACAGGTCGTAAAATGCTCACAGTTTTGAATGAATTGATAGCAATAATTGTCTCAACAATTGTACATTTAATTTAGTCAATAGGCATTGTTCGTTTCTAGTGTATGCGATCAATTTGACTGTTCAGAATAATTAATTGTCTATTATTTACAATAACATTGTTTGTTTTCATCATACAACCACAAATGCCACTAGAGTGGTTAACACAAGGGCTTTGGACCGGGCATCTCAGGTTCGATCCCTAACCGTGGTCGTCACGCTTGAGTGCCCATGAGAAAGGCACGTTTTCTAGTTCTTGTTATCAATGGATCATTAGATAAGTGTACTATCGCAATAGTGATATATCTGAAGTATATTGTAAACGACATAACATCTTCCTCTTCCTTCCCCTAAACAATGAAATACAAAGCTCTACAGAACAAGAGTGTATGAGCGATGTCCCATGAAAACCAACTTTAACGTTATTAATACACTTGTGGAAAAATACTTTGCTGTGAATCCATGCTAGCGGATCAAAATAAATACTGCTTTACAGACAATTCTTTAAAATCTTCTGTGACTAACCGCATATCAGATTAAACTGGTCGCAATTATCTTCTCAAAGGGCCGCTAATATTTCTCGAACGCCTGATAAAAGCTCTTCACGGGAATTCAAGAATGTTTCAAGTTGTCTGTATTTAAATGATTCTTTTTCAGCGAGATGATGATGGTTTTGATTTAAGCGCCAAATGTGACAAAGGCAATGATCTATGTCTAGATCTTTAATTACACATTTCAATTTTTGAGGAAGTAATTACAAGTCAATTCTCACTTAACAAAACTCCTGTTAATTTTATTGTTGTGCTAAACTTGGCTGACATCAAAGGTTCTAAACCTGGAATAGCGCCCATTCGTTGGTACAAGTGATCACCTGAAGTGCGAACACTGTCTGGTTCTATTAAATCACAAGGCATACTTCTAACATTTCACTGGTTAGTTAGGCGTTGTACTTGCGGTTTTATTTTCTAGTTAACTCCAGATGATTTTTTTCCCTCAAAAGTATGCCATCAGCTCCGTAGAACAGTGGTTAGAGCGTCAGGATCTAGAGCAAAAGGTCATGGTTCGATTCCCGATCGAGTCAAATCAAATACTGTAAGACATTGTTTTAATGGCTTACCTAGTTGGTGCTCTTGGTCGCCGGGGTCGCCGGGGTAATAGTGCGACTAATGCACCGGTCTCAAGATAAATACTACCGGTCCTATAAATGAAAAACTGTTGAAAGCGGCATTAACAAATTCAAACAAACAGACCGATCGAACTTCTTTATCCACCATTATGGGAATATATACAGCATCCTTTTTTAATCATTTAGTCCCTATACTCGACTGTAAACAACAAATGTCTTATAATTCAAATATTGTTATTTCTGTCTTAAAGTCTTAAAGTTAGCCATGCCATGTTCGTATACATACTGAACAAATACTTCAAACATGGTAGTAATTGTAAATGTAGCAACACCGGTTTAACGTGAACAATTGCATTTCTATGAGATTGTTTACTACAAATGCGCATGCGAACCAAAAGTGTAGCCGGCCTGTAGCGATGAAATTTACGAGACTGGAGAACATTTGTGCAACTTCAGTGGTAAAATAGCTCTTACACTACGGTTTAAACTATAAAGGTAGGTGGATTAATGTCCTTCGTTATGATATCTTTCTGTGTGGTGTATTAAGGTATATTGTGTATGCGTTTTAATCCATTACTCCGCCCGCACTGATTTACTTTTATTGTTCCCATTGCTAAAAATGTATCAAAACTATTATGGAGAAAGTTGCAGCCCTATAAGAATTCCGAACATAATTCATTCCAGTCCTTGTACCTCGAAACGCCCAGCTGTAGTGACTTTAATATCTATTTCAAAAAAAGATGATTGTAATATGTGATTGTTTATTACATATGATATCGATATGTTATTACATTACAGATACAATATCTTCAATCTGTCTTTGAGCATTCACTTTGAGTTATTCACACACTACGGTCGCCGTCACGCAAAAAGGAACCTATCAGAGTTATCTAAAATTAATGACAACCAAATTGTATTATTGTCTAGTAAGGTTTTTCATAAATAAGGTACTGCTTATATCTCTACCTTTACTAAGTTTTGACAGGTATCATAATTTTTGCGTTCTTAATTATATTTCTTTTGAAATTACTTATAGGCCTATCGTTGCCGGGCGTAAATCATTACTTTTTGCTCTATTGTTGTGTTGCTTTAAATATTTATAAACACATGTCACTTTAATAAAATATTTACTTACATTACTTACTAAACAGGGGGAATCTGAAGTTGTCGAGTGGTTGGCGTCATTGATTTGGAACCGGGAGTCCTTGGTTCGCGGAGGAAATGATGGAGTGTCCTTGGGCAAAGCACACTTCCTAGCCTATTACTGGGATCTTGAATAAGTTAGTAGCCGCGTTGATATAACTGAACTTATATTGAAAATGGCGTAAAACTCCCATAAAAAAAGCAAATAAACAAAACAAAACTAAACGCTAAATAGAATGCTTGTACTACTAGTCTACGAACCAGAACTATATGCGAATGCCAAGCTTGTATACAGTTGTACATTGCTGATTGCAATGTTCCACGAATACCAAGCTTGTATACAGTTGTACATTGCTGATTACAACGTTCCACGAAGGCCAAGCTTGTAGACAGTTGTACATTGCTGATTGCAACGTTCCACGAAGGCCAAGCTAGTATACAGTTGTACATTGCTGATTGCAACGTTCAACGAAGGCCAAGCTTGTATACAGTTGTACATTGCTGATTGCAACGTTCAACGAAGGCCAAGCTTGTATACAGTTGTACATTGCTGATTGCAACGTTCCACGAAGGCCAAGCTTGTATACAGTTATACATTGCTAATTGCAACGTTCCACGAAGGCCAAGCTTGTATACAGTTGTACATTGCTGATTGCAACGTTCCACGAAGGCCAAGCTTGTATACAGTTGTACATTGCTGATTACAACGTTCCACGAAGGCCAAGCTTGTATACAGTTATACATCGCTGATTGCAACGTTCCGCGAAGGCCTGTTTTTGTCTGACGCCACTTATATTAGGCAGCGGAATGTAAGACAATATTTTTGTTATTCCAACGTATTTATTAACGCGTATTTTCTCTTGAGTCGAGAAGCAAAACGTGACAAAAACTATCAGCTATTGAAATGAGGGAATTATTATTTTTGTCCTTAATTTAGGTTAGGAAAACATAAAAGTCGAGATATGAAACGAAATTGTGATTTCGTTTCAAATCTTAAAGTTCGAATGCACTTAAATCTAGTAATCTGGATTTTCTCCTTGCGCAGTAAACATTTCCCAGATACAGAAGCCTTCTAGCGTCTCAGTAGCAGAGGACTTTTGAAAACATTGTGGCAATATAGTAAGCGTTTTTTTTCCTACTGCCGCATTGTTTCGAACTTTATTCAATAATTGTTTTCAACTTTATTCAATAAATGTTTTCAACTTTATTCAATAATTGTTTTCAACTTTATTCAATAAATGTTTTCAACTTTATTCAATAATTGTTTTAAACTTTATTCAATAATTGTTTTCAACTTTATTCAATAATTGTTTTCAACTTCATTCAAGAATTGTTTTAAACTTTATTGAAGAATTGTTCTTTTATTTATACATGTCCATGTATTTGACGAAATGTTTAATAAATCGTCCGCTGTAGATTTGTTGAATGTGAGAAAGGTTTAATGACAATGCATCCAGATAGCTTAAAATTGAACTCTTTATGTATGAGATGAATGGATATTACTCGTAATTGAGCCAATGCATGATAAAAGGTATCCTAGTCGAACGATATAATTGGAAAAGGATGCACGACAAATGAAAACTGGACTAAAAAATAACATATGAACATTATTAGTAGCAAAGTCCCTCATATAAACGACAATGCTGCTATTGTAGAGCTTTGGGCATTTGTACAAGACCTCCCGGGTTCGAATCCCGTGATGAGCATGTTTTGCCTTTGTGATTTGACCACACCCACGTGTCCCGAGTACTGAGTATATGTTCAGACAGTAGACATTGGGCGTGATTAATATGAGATAATCCGAAAGCTTGTATCGAAATGGATGTTAAATGGATCACCTCAGAATGATACATGTTTGCTATCCTCAAGTTAAAAAAGTAAAGACCCTGATAAGACTGAGAGAAAACGTCTGTGATTTACTGGTTATCTTTGGATTTCATAAAACCACCGTATTCTTCTTGTTGTTTTAATGCTTGGAACATGGATTGTTGAGGATGCATTTGATAATTGTTCAATTGCAAAACGCCCTAAAGGACGAACTGGAGAACACTGTTCATGTTGCAAGCACAACATTAATGTCGCATCATTCTCATCCTCAGAATATGTGCGATGTTTCATGTTTATTTTACCTCATTAATGTATATATTATCTATTAAAACAAGATCCACTATGTTTTGTCGTTTTAATGTCCTTCATTTGCTCTGTAATATAGACGTTATCTTTCAACTCATTGTATATCAAAATTAATGACAGATGTTATCCTATAACGATCTTAATCTCGTCAATTATTTCGCAATCGACGAGCTGTGCTCGTTATTAGATATTGTCAGTCATTCGGTTGTTTTTTAATGTACGCCATCATCTGAAGCGACGTCCGAATCGATTGTCGATTTATTAGAAACAAGAAATGAAGGACACTCATTTCAATTAACACAATATTCATTCGGAGGCACAAAAATAAGGATAAGAAAGAAGGGAATATTAAAATCCTTCCTAAAAAAAAAAAAACAACCTTAGCGTAAATATTACACGATGCGTGGATAAAGAGACACATTTCCATTCATTCTATCTGATGTACCATTTCAATGTTTGTGAAATGATTCTTTACACCTTCCGTTAATAGGTTGCTAACAGTGGTGAATCAGATTGAACTGCGCGGATGCGTCTGCTCATACTGGACCTTCAATGATCGCAGCTGCCTAAATGTCAGTTTTCCTAGGGCACGATTCGTGTGTGAATGTTAACCCTTTCCCACTTACAAGCAATCTGCAGCGGGGGACTTAAAATATATATAGGTGTGACTTTAGACAATTTTTAAAAAATAACTTGTTTTTATTTAAAATAACTGAAAACATTGTGACAGAGAAATTGCTCAGTATGAGCAATTTCTCCTTTTGTCACAATGTTTTCAAAAGTTGTATGTTGCATATGCGTACACATTCATCAATATTGAAGGAAAAGGTTAGCCAACTGTCATCAGACTTGACGTCGCCACCGTTCGATCATATCCCTTCATATAAAACATCGATTAATTGAAATATCAAATCCGGCGCCAGTTAACCGGTTAATATAACCTTCCGGTAACCGCGTAAAAGTCAGCAGTTCTACAGAGGACAACATAACTGGTTATATCAAAGCCGATGAATGATACGGTATTACTTGTAAATTACCGTTTAATGTTCATGCAAGGCACCGATAGAATCAGTATGATCAACCGGCTGATATGAAACATCAATATCGAAAACAACATGAGAAAAATCAATTCTCGTTAAAAAGTAATTTCCTGAATACGTAGATAAGTGGTCGACTTATATTCGTAAATGAATCGCGTCTGGTTGATTTCGGGGTCTTGTTTCATTTACATGAAGCGATTTGGAGTTGTACTTTTATTGTTTTTGTTATTGTATGGACATTTTGTCTGAGTGCTTTTTTGACCCGTGCAACAAACGACCCGTTTTATGTTGATAAAAGTGCAATTGTACACTTTCAGTATTTATAGATGATCTTGAACTGTTTTAACAAAATAATTCATCAAGTGGTCTCTCTATTAATGAGTTTCATTTCCTTTTCGTCTGCAAAAAAATATAATCATATAAGAAATTTATATTAAAAGAAAGTTTACTATATACGGCTTTTTATGCACAAAATGGTTTTTCTGTTTCAAGGAAAAAGAGACCGACATTTCTGCTTGATTCGGCAATATATATTAAACACGCTTTAGAAACAAGAAATAACTACATAAAACATATAAAACATGATTAGACTTACTGACTTTTGTATTGATAACATCCCATGGTAATTATTGTATAGCTCGGGAATTATGATTTTGATCACATGCGTGTTTATTTCTGGATTCACAGGCTGATCTGGACCTACCACAAAAGCCAATTTGAACTTTTTCTCATACACAGGCTCATGCAACAATAATGTGAACTCCTCGTTGTAAGTGAAAATATTCAGAGTGGAAATGATTGATTCACAACAATGATCGCTTACGGAATTAGGATAAGAATTGTATCTATTAGTTCTTAATGATGTGTCTAGCATCACAACTCAACTCAGCTCAATTTTATTTGGCTGTCGGTCCATGAGTGCTATTGTCCATATACAAGACGTGTTTTTGAGTCCTGAAGTCACATTCGTCACATTTTCTTTTACATGATAAGTTTTCAAAAATACAACGTCATTACGATAAATGACATCAACTTGTATGTAGGATGTATCTTATAAACAACGGACTGTTTTATACGATAACTGCTATCCATTTTACCCCGCTAAATAACCAACTTGAACAGACGCACCCGTATTGCTACACGAGGAATCCGCCGTGGTCGAGTGGTTAGTGTCGGGTATTTGAAACCGGGAGCCCCTGGTTCGATCCCAAAGTCGCGACACGACGGTCATGGCACGATTCTCATTGGACAAGGCATATTTCCTAGCTTAATGCTGATGTGTTAACCCAGGGATCATGAATATAAGAACTGTCGCCGTGCAATAACTGAACTATTGTTGAGAACGACGTAAACCTCCCTCCAATCAAATACATATGAATCGGAAATGAATTCCAGAATATATAGTTCAATGCTCTCTAATTCGGCATACCTATTGCCTTGGAGAACAATACTTAATAATTTAAAAGTAATAAAAAACTTCGAATGGATTTCGTGTAACAATGATCACGTAAGCAATTATAAATATTTTAAACTGACTGTCATTCAAGTTTCTAGATCTGGTAAAGCAACCGTAACCTTCGTTCAATTGATCACCACACGTGCGAACACAGTGTCTGTCTAGTTCTATTAAATCAATCATAAGGCATGCTAGTACTTATAACAATTCCCAATCTCAGTAAAACCAGACATTAACTTCGCTCGGTCGTAAATAGACATACATGTCGTCTAACATTGACCTTTTCGTCAGCCAATCAGGGGATACGACAAAAATAGCCAAGCGGTAATCGTCGAGCGTTCAGAGTGTATAGAACCGAGAGATGGTTGTACATCACAAACCGAGCACCAAATTATTAGTATCTAAATAATTCGAGAAGACCTTTTGTGCGGTGTCGTCATATCAAATATATCGAGGGCTTGGCGTGAAACGGTTGTAACTAAAATTTGTATTTTTTTTACCAAGGTTAATCACCTCACCATAAAGTCTTTATAAGCGTTAAATCATTTTTCTTGGTAAACAATGGAAATTTAGGTGCCATTGCTCGTTCTGAGCAATGGCACCTAAATTTGAATTGTTTACAAAGGGGTCAAAATTGCGCCTAAACCAGGGTTTTCAAAATAGGTTTTTAAGTTACAACTGTTTCACGCCAAGCCCTCGATATGTGCATCGAAATCATTTGGTCTGATTAGAATGATATTGAATCTTTATATGACTAGAATTGTAGCGTACTCGTACTTTAATGTGTCTTGCAACCGGAGAAAAATTTACGGAAAAGTTATCGTTATGCCCTTGATTGAGTACAAATATTGATGTGCAGAATGCAGCAAGAAAAATAGAAAGCGTGGTGGAGTGAAACCGTCTAATGACGTGTCAACGTGTATCTAAACGCTATTAAACAGAGTAATGACAATAGTATTATAAATAGTATGTTAATTAAGAGTTGAAACGCCGAAAGCTTATTACACACCGCAGGGGTGTTTTGCATCGGATATTTGTCCAAGAGGATTGCTGCAATGTCAATTGAAGGTCAATGTTGAAATTAATATTATACTGCCCCTTGCGTGATTGCAATTTTTAAAACAACATACTGGCGCTCTGTCTGTCTCATTAAAATCAGACAAATAGTCTTCATATAGTGCGTATATTAAATCTGAAGTCATCGCATACAAGATCGAATCAAATTGACCCTAAATGTGTGAATATTTATGAGCAGGTTTTTCATTTTTCTGTCCAATAAAATCGCACATTGCATCCAACGCTCGGCCCTCAACTTTGTACAGAGTTACTATAAGTCCCTTTCCTAAACGTGTCTTTAAAACTCTACGGTTTTGGGTAGTAACTGATTGTAAAGTAAAGTACAGTATCGACCCGGATCAGCCTAAGCATGCCACGCAGGCGAACCAGGACAGACTGTTTTCGCCTCCTGTGCATTTTCTGTTTCAGTAATCATTACTCTACATCTCTATCCCCCTGAAGCGGAATGTGTCGGCCTGGATAAACCTGCGCGGACTGCGCAGGCGGATCTGGGCGATACATTACGCAGAGTCAATAATGTTGCTTTTCTCGTGGGACGGCTTATATATTTATATCTTAATGAATTTGTAAATTATTTACCAACGATTTAAGGAGTGGTTTGAAGTTTTTAACACATTTTCCCCTGAGTTGGTATTTAAAGATATGCAGCTATGCACCTCTTTCATTCAACATATTACAAATCGAATAACAGTCTGATGTAAACATGGCCGGGAATTACTAGTTAAAACAACAACAACAAAAATAAAAGGGAAATAACAAAACCTGGAATAGCAAGTGAATATTGTTTGTCTATGACTGTATCCGGTTAACCGATTAACCGGTTAGACGATCATCCCTAATTCATTTTGTGTCGTTGATTGGATTTTAACGCTTCTGTCAACAGTGTCTCCGCATTCGGGAAACCTCGGTGCTTCACCAATGTTGATGAATGATTATGGATTTACCCGAGGAGTTTCGTTTGGGTGTCTCCGGTATACAGTGGGTGCCAGTTTATTTGACCACGTGATTTCTAGCTTTATCGCATCCGTACTCATCACAGCATTCATTCCTCCCAGACAGGCGACACTCCCCTAAATAGCCTGTTGGTCTGTTGGTGGAAGACGAATGACGCCCATGCGTCTAAGATTGGAGTTGAAACACACTAAAACGAATTTCAGACTTGTAAATGTCGAAAAAAATCATTATTTTAGGGAATCATTTGCTTAGCTAATTCTTGTTAACCTCTCAAATACATTTTCAAAAGTAGTCAAGATTCTTCGAAAATGGCATGTCATTTCAATCGAACAAGCATCGAACTGACACAAACAATTCATTCGCACGCAACATGTAAGACACGAACAAGGACGTGTTTAAGGGGGCGATAATATCCCTTTCCCGCATTCAAACGCATTTTGCAGCATCTGTAGCAGACGGTTTTCCGAGCAATGTGGCAAAATGATAAATGCTTATGATAAGCAATTCCTCATTTTGTCTTCATTTTGTTCCGATTCTTTTCACTAAATAGCATTTCATTTCTAGATAGTTTTAACTAAATAGCATTTCATTTCTAGATAGTTTTAACTAAATAGCATTTAATTTCTAGATAGTTTTAACTAAATAGCATTTCATTTCTAGATAGTTTTCATAAATTTCCAATTATATGCGTTGGCTGCACATTTGGTGTATACTGAAAGGGTTAATCGTTCAAATATTGAATGTTTTAAATGGACTTGTCCATCTTTGCATTTGGAGGAGTTCATATCAAATTCTAGGAATATCAATATATAACTATTAAGTTAAACAGCCATCGGTACAGCGGCTGATCAGACGTTAGGGGATGCGCCGGCTGACCTGACAGTATATTAGTTGCACAGTCTTCGATTGCAACATCAGTTACGGCGGTCATACGTTTACCTCACACAACATGTCTGCAGCAGACGACTTTGAAAACACATACGCACCAGTTTAGAAACTATCTACGAATTAAAGTGTAATGTTTTAATAGAGTTGTACACTTTGGGAACAAGAAGAAAATGCTCATTATGAGTATTTTCTTTTGCCGCAATGTTTTCAAAGGTCGTCTGCTGTAAACGCGCCAGGTAGCTT
Organism: Serripes groenlandicus; assembly: GCA_031761405.1. NCBI lineage: Eukaryota > Metazoa > Mollusca > Bivalvia > Cardiida > Cardiidae > Serripes > Serripes groenlandicus. The sequence goes on along the minus strand of JASEVX010000011.1, from coordinate 52,922,772 downwards.
TTATATGAATTAACTCTTTCAGCGCCGAATTGTTTAAAGTAGATTCTTCCATGTTCAAAATCGGGCGTTACCATCACTCATGCAATAACAGTTTTGGACTATTTTGATAACTAAAAGGCAAACAATGCTGATTTCAGGTGAGACAGCTCGTTACGAGCTGACTCATCTGAATCTGCATTGTTTGCAAAAAACCTCGATAATGCCATTGGCGCTGAAAGAGTTAAAGGTGTCAAAGTCCGGGAGTTAATGGTATTTTATGATTGGAACACATAATTCTACGAAATAAGGAGCCATGTTTATGTCGTTGTTCCTTATAGAGATCGACACCATGGATTCCTTTACAACGTCTAATGACAGATGACTGACGCGTATTGAAATTTGAACAAATAAGAATTTCCCCGAAGACGTTTTGAAAGATATTTGAACCAAGCCACGCAAACATCGACCTTTGTTGTTGTTTGTTTACACTGACAGTGTCTGCGTTTAATTATTGTTTTATTATAAAGTAGAGCTTTTGTCACAAACGTTCTACAGAGTCGTCCGGGATACACGTACTATTAAATGACGAACATGCACGATTATGTTCAGCCTGTGCGGTGGCGTAGGGTTATCTGGTTCTTCGCCGTATGAAAGTCTACAAGGTCGTTATTCCTGTGACGTGGCCCACTTTAGTCTTTTGAAGGGCGATTTCATAAGAGACCTGTTAATGCGATCCAAAAGATCTTGTGAAAGGCCTTTAGAGTCTCTGCTTTATTGCCTTGTTTGATCTGTGAAAGTCATTGTAGAATTGTGAACTACGTTCACTCACGTAATACACTGGGGGCCACGTCCGGTGGAAAACTACCTTCGAGGCTATGATGTCACTGTACTAATGATAATATTAGTTGTAATGGTTGGTTATTCCATTGATATAGTTCTCGTATTACAAGAAAGTAAGAACCTATGTTTGTATACGGACATCTGTATACAGAAACTCATACAAATGGTATAATAAATATACACACGGCTCTGACCCTCACTCTAAAGCAATGTAATATTAACACAGTGAATAAACGTCACTGTTCCGACGGTGTATAAAGTATAATTTACATCTTACAAAAGCGACTAGATATTTGCATACCCTCTTAATTAAGATGCTTAATATGTCTTATTAGTCTTGTGTAAATATAACGTTATTATTTCACATATCAATTAAATCGCTTAGAAATAATGTTCTATTCTTAGACGGAAGAGGTCAACATTTAATTATAGTTGGTATGTTTCTTAGTACACGAAGGGCGAGAACCATAATTAATCAAAGTACTGAAAGTACTAATTACTAATTTTCGGGGGATGTTGGATCTAAAGTGTTAACAAGATTTTCCTTCAATTTGACCCAGTGACCTACTTTTTGACTGAACATGACCAATGTTAGAACTTGACCTAGATATCATCAAGAAAAACATTCTGATAAAGTTTCAACATGCTCAAGCTTAAAATGCAGTATCCAGAGTGTTAACAAGATTTTCCTTCAATTTGGCCTAGTGACCTAGTTTTTAACCCGGCATGACCCATATTCAAACTTGACCTAGATATCATTTAGATAGAATTCTGACAAATTTTCAAGGTGCTGTAGCCAAAACGGATGCTTCTACAGAGTTAACAAGATTTTCCTTCAACTTGGCCTAGTGACCTAGTTTCCCGACCCAATATGACCCATATTCGAACTTGACCTGACTATCATTAATATAAACATTCTGACAGAATTTCCAACTGCTGAAGCAATAATTGCGTCCTCTAGAGTATTAACAAACTACCTTCAATTTGACCAAGTGACCTACTTTTCGACCCATCATGACACATGTTCGAAATTGACCTACATATCATCAAGACAAACATTCTGATAAAGTTTCAACATGCTCAAGTTGAAAATAAGGCCTCCATATTCGAACTCGGCCTAGATATCATTTAGATAAACATTTTGACCAAATTTAAGCTGCCTTAGTATAAAATGCGGCCTCTAGAGTGTTATCAAGCTTTTCCTTCAATTTGACCTAGTGACCTACCTTTTGACACGACATGACTCATGTTCGAACTTGACTTACATCATCACGATAAACATTCTGATAAAGTTTCAACATGCTCAAGTTGAAAATGTGGCCTCTAGAGTGTTAACAAGATTTTCCTTCAATTTGACTTAGTGACCTAGTTTTTTTACCTCAAATGGCCCAGTTTCGAACTTGTCCAAGATTTCATGGAGATGAATGTTATGATAAACTTTCATGAATATCCGATGCAAAATGTAGCCTGTAGAGTGTTAACAAGGGAAAATGTTGACGATGCACGATATCCGTATTTTTCATTGCAGGGATTTTCTCAAAAGGTTTTTAAGCTTCCTGCTTTCATCCTACTCGTTTTCCATATATTTAAATGAAGCATTTAAGATCCTTATGTCTAACTTAAATTTCTAAATTATGTATACAACTTCATGTATTACAACTTTACATTGTGTACGTTTACTTTGTATAATGTGCATACTATTTAGCTTGTTGTGAAACGTATTTAACTGATCCCTGGACAATCAAGAAAAAATGTCCATTTTGAAAAAACAAAGGGCAGCACAAAAAAAAATAAAAAATTACACTTCCTGAAAGCTGGGCATGACAATATACGGACGTATTCAGCATAGCTGAATCCCCCCGCATAAAAATCACACGCTTGATCTCAATAACATGACCCTACACTTTCTAATATAGTGCAACCCTCTATATTTAAATATAGTAAATAAAATACAATACACTGTATTTGTGCACGAAGGACACCGACCAAGCATAATAAAAAATACATCGATGTATAAATATTTATGCAGAGTTGTCATATATTATCAAGTTTCAGAGACAAATATATGTAATGTTAAATATTTCAAATAATTAGTTGTGTCTTGGCTAATTTGAGACTTTTTCATGTTCATCACTGCTGACATGAAGACTGCATTTTTGTCTTATTGTCAGTTCATCAGTACTGCATATTAATGATTGACACCTGTTATAGTTAGACCTTCCAAAGTACCAAGAATTCAAAACACGTTTCCGTACATCAGAATATTGAAAGCAGTAGAACAATGATATTCGTCTTAAAAACTAGTACAGTGCATATCGAGCGCTTGGCGTGAAACAGCTGTAACTAAAATTGGTATTTTTTTACCAAGGTAAATCACCTCGCCATGAAGTCTTTCTAAGCGTTAAATAATTGTTCTTGGTAAACAACAGAACTTTAGGTGCCATTGCTCGTTCTGAGCAATGGCACCTAAATTTGCATTGTTTACAAAGGGGTCAAAATTGCCCCTAAACCAGGTTTTTCAAAATAGGCTTTTAGTTACAACTGTTTCACGCCAAGCCCTCGATATATAGATACGGCAATCTGATTTAAAAAATGCTAAATGGGTTCCTGTGTGTCGGAGAACGGACACTTAAATAGCAGATATTTATTTTGGTCTTGGAAATAACTTCTTGTGAAATCCTATTCGAATTATCCAGGCAAACAACCAATGTTAGTGTTTTTATTATATTTGTAGAAAACGACCACGCCTCCATGCTCAAAGATCTTAATGGGAAGTGTTTAACAGAAGTTTCGTGAAACCTTCTCCGATTAAGTTGCAATTACATATATGGCAGAACAAGATCAGAAATAATTACGGTTAGTTTTCGAAGGGCTCCAATCGACTATATATGAGCCCTTCCGTGAGAAAACCAACATTATTGACTTTGCGTAAAGTATCGACTCGGATCAGCATAAGCCTGCCGCGAAGGCTAAACCGAACAGACTTGTTTCGCCTCCTGTGAATCTTCTGTTTCAGGAGTCATTACTCTATACATTTATACCCCTGAGACGGAATGTGTCGGCCCGGATTAGCGTGCGGGGACTGGGCAGGCTGATCTGGGTCGATACATTACGCAGAGTCAATAATGTTGGTTTTCTCGTGGAACGACTCATATATATGTGATCGATGTACTTGAAATGCACGTCCCTCTTGCATCCGACGTGACCGAGTGGTAAGCCGCGTGGATTTGGAACCGGGCGTCCCGGGTTTGATCCCCAGTTGCGGCATGACGGTCATGATGGAGTGTCCTTGGTTAGTTTTATACGTCGTTTTTTTAATAATATTTCATGTAAATAACATCCATTCATAATTACCTATGGTCCCTGGGTGGATGATCACTGATGTTCACCAGGCTAGGAATCGTACCTTGCCAAATAACATTTCACAATGACCTCTGCGAGACGGGCAGGGAGCGAACCAAGATAGTCTCGTTTCAAATCCGCTATAAAAATAATCGCAACCAGCAGATTCCCTTAGATTGAACTTAACCCTTCCCTACTTGTAGACATATTTTGACGTATTTTTCATAAAAAGCAATTTCATCTTTTGTCACTATATTTCAAATTCTATTCAATCGCAATACTTTAACTTCTATGTATATTCTGTATTTTTGCTGACATGTCTGCAGACGATTTTATCTAATTGGGAAAGGGTTTAAAGATACTTTCGTAAGCAGGGTTTGATATTTGCTAGACAGTTGTTAACATAACTAGCAGAGAAATCATTGTGTATATCAGGCGTGCATTTTGACACCTTGACAATGTAATTCTTCTTCTCCAGACAAAGAATTTCGAATTCAATTGAAACTGAATACAAATTCTTCGTGTTGGCAAATTCATTGGCAGAGGTTTTGCTTTGTACCGAGATAACATTGAAGAGATACAAAATAAGCATTAAATATTGAGAATTCAAAATTTTACAAGGAAGAAATGTCGTAACTCTTTCAGCGCCAAAGGCAATATCGAGGTTTTTGCAAACAATACTGATTCAGGAGAGTCAGCTCGTAACGAGCTGTCTCACCTGAAATCAGCATTGTTTGCCTTTTAGTTATAAAAATAGTCCAAACTTTTATTACATGAGCAATGGAGACGCCGGATTTTGAACATGGAATAGTCTACTTTAAACAATTCGGCGCTGAAAGAGTTAATAACTATTGTCCAAGTATTTTCGTGAAGAAAATACCTTCGCATTCAGGCCATTTATTCGGACAACAAACTAATTTTATCTATCCATGCGGTAAATTATTTCGCACTCAGGGGAGGTAATTATTGTAGTTTATGTGTGTATTTTTAGATTATGTCAGTGGGCCAGGGCTTGATATGAATCTACGTTAATCGATTATACACGAGTTTGTTATAACCTGTCTTAATCAGTTGTGCACGGTCGGTTTTCACTGAAAAAGATCTGATAATTACGATCGATTATAATTAAATAATGTCATATGACCCGTCTTACAGGGAAAAAAATCAATACGCGGAGATTCGTAGCAAGTCCCGCTTTGACGCGTCCAATATTCGAGACAATAAATGTTCGACTACGTCAGATTGATTTACTGAACAAACACAGTTAAAACATCAGCCATGTTCCTCTTTTTACGACACGTGTTCGATATCACCGATAATGGATGGTAGGCAGGAACATGTCTGGTGCGTGAAAAGGTGAACTGATTTGTACCACCTGGCTTCCTAACTCAGTAAATAGTGCGCTGATTTACGCTGTTTGTTTTGAGATAAAAGGCAATCATTCTTTTGACGGAGATACCGTGCAGAATTCCCAAGAGTTTAGCCATTTCATCAATTCGTTTCAGTTTTTACATTTTCCCACTTGCGTTTTGCAAACGGTTACAAATTAAGATACTACTTATAATGATCAATTATATTCACTTGTCAAAATGCTTTCAACTCTTTTCAATCATCATATATGTTCGTTTATAGAGATCTTTCATGTAATGAAAGTATCATTGTCGCTTGTTTTCAAAACATTAGATGCAACAGTGGAAATTGTTGTTGAAAGTGGCGTAACAAAGATACAGTCTCCGTAGCGAAGTGGTGTTAAAGCGACCACTTTCGAAGCAGGGCACATGCATTCAATTCCCGATTCAGTCATGCCTTTAACTTTAAAATGGCTTCCGTCCTTCAGTGTAGTTGGCCAATTACGACTGATTCATCAGTGGCAGGATACAAGCTATCAAACGTACTGGTATTTTTTTTATCCAATATAACTGAGATACTGTTGACAGCGTCGTAAAATACCATTCAAACAAAACTAGACGTCTGCAAAAAGTAATTAATTATGAAATTAATAGAAATTGAACAGTTTCATTAATAGAATTATGAAAATTTATTATTTCATGTAAAAAGTAATACGGGTAAATAAACGATGTTTCCCGTCAATAGGTAATGTGATGAACTTTGCAAAACTTTGCTATACCGTCTTTCCAAAAATTGTGTCCAGAGAGGATTTTTCGATGCAGTCACGATTCTGCTACGTTTTGATTGGATGAAAAGAAAATATCGAAACAAAAAGAGGAAATAATTAAATATGATAATACGTACTCTATAAAGGAACGAGCACAATTAATTGTATGTCTGATAATTTCCGTTTAAAGGCGTATGCTACAGTTTTTTCACAAAAAAAATCCCAATCATAGAATTTCTTTTTTCTTTTTATTTTATTAGTACATACAATAACTGGTTGAAATAAGAAAAAAATATATTAATAATCGATCTAAAAAAAAAATATTGGCCTTTCAATGACATGACCATTTTCATCAAAGGCACTAATATAGGCATTTTGGCCGAAAACCTAAAACACACACAAAAATTAAAATGAAAACTTTATATATAGAATGTTAATCAATATGAAAAAGGAATGTTTGAGAAAAAAAGGAAAAAGAATATATTAAGCTGTTTTTCAAGGTCGAAATTGTGTCACATTTTACCCCCGAAAAAGTTAAAATCATAGAATTTTTTATTCTACATAATAGAATTTTCTGTAATTATACATTAACACAAAACATCGTTCACTTTAATAAAAAATGCAAAAAAAAAATAGGTCACCCTACTCCTTTTAGAGTAAAGGGACTTTTTCCTTGCTTTTTCTTGCGTTTTCTAAGAAATACAGCAGTTTTGCTTAAAAAACAGGCCGTGCTTCAAGGAAAAAGTCGATTTACCAGAAAAGGAGTACGGTGACCTATTATTTGTTTTTCCTTTTTTATTTAAGTGAACCATGTTCAGTGTTTATGGATAATAATAGAAAATTCTATTATGTAGAATGGGAAATTTCTTGAAAATGTGTATGATTTTAACTTTCTCAGGGGTAAATGTGACCTTTTCGACCTTGAAAAACAGCTTAATATATTTTTTTTCATATTTTTCTCATTAATTCTTTTTTCATATTGATTTAAATTATATATATAAAGTTATATATGAACTTAAATATGATTTGTAGTTTTCATTTTGTTTGTGTGTGTCTTTTAGGTTTTCGGCCAAAATGCCTATATTTGTACCTTTGATGAAATTGGTCATGTCATTGACAGACGAATACTTATTTTTTTAAATCAATAACATATATTTGTTTTCTTATTTCAACTAGTTATTGTATGTAAAAACAAAATACAAAGAAAAAAGATATTCTATGATTGGGATTTTTTTTCATAAATAACTGTAGCATACGCCTTTAATAACACTCGTCGTCTATTTCTAAAACGAGTTCAAATAATAACTCATAAGGGTTTTTTGACTTTCCGGAAGTTATAAATCCAAATTCCTGTAATATGACGTTATTCTATTAGCGTAACGCAAATGATGAATAAATAACCAAAAGGAAAACGACAGAAAGTATAGGAAACGTTAGTTTGACTTGTCACAAATGAAGTTCCGTAAATTATGGAATCGTTTTATTTGAAGTACTTTATGAAGGGCAAGTTGAATATTTGTTGTACCTGTCATCAAAATTTCATGGATTTAAAATCTTGGCTATATTTTAAAGTTGAATATAAGCTTAACCTGATGATGATTTTTATTTTCTTGGCTTAGGACGGTAGGACTCGTAATTGACGTAAATAACTGATCGTTCTGCAAGCAAGGGGCTAACTGCAGTTCGCAGGGAATTATTTACCGATCACAAAAGTTAATAAATGTTTACCCGAAATAGATAACACCTATACTCATATTACAACGTACTTATTAACTGATCGTTTAATGAACATGCAGTAAGGCTATACATCCCATGGCTTCTATATATAAAGTCATATACGCCTATATAATAAAGGACAAGAGATATTTCGGGAACCAAAACGCTGTTACCACGGCATTTAACATACAATTTGTAAGTTTCACCTATTCTGAATTGTGCTCGATAATAATTTCTGCACAATAATCAAGGACATCCGTCCCTGGTAAGGATAGTTTAGTAGACGACAGCCATTTAACAGACTTTCTGTTGGAAGTTCACCGTTGACATTTGACCGGAAGTTCACGTGACCATACCGGAAGTAAATATATTATCTATCCGGATCGAGGCTCTACTAATTGCACTAAAATGACATATTCCGAAATGATTAATGGAAAGGCTTACATAAATGGTAAGGCGTTTTATCGTACATCCCCTTGTGTCAAATTTGGCTTATCAAATTCGACGATTACTTTCATGTCTGGGTAATTTTATGTTATACTAACGCAAACGTCCTTTGATTGTCCATGTTCTTAACATCTTTACGAGTTACGCCAGTGTCTTCTCAGACTTAAACGATACGTGTCAAGCCAGCTTTATATGTTTCATGAGATATAAGAAAACCCCGATTTTTAAAGCCTCTTCCGCATCTAGGGAGACTAAAATGTCCATTTCTTTAAGATAATTGGAACATCTGTTTCAGTCTTGATGAGTTTAAGTCCCTCGAGTGTCCCAAGTTTAATGAAGTTCTACATAATTGCCAGAATGTCGCTCCCAGCTTCATTAACAATGGACATACTGCGACAGTTAGATATATCTCATGTCAACAATTAAGCAATTATATAAAGTTCCTTACCAGCCAACGATTAATTAACTCTTTCCAATATACAGCAAATCTGCATCAGGAATCATTACTCTATACCCCTGAGACGGAATGTGTCGGCCCGGATTATCTGGGTCGATACATTACACAGAGTGCACATAACGGGACATATGCATGAGATTCCTTTCTTCGAAGAGTCGAACAGGTAGGGCCAATGACACATTTATGTGTGTTGTTGACTAGTAGATGGTTGATGCATTATACATGCACATGTAGGTGTTCATATACTTATATGTATGATAATGTGTAATACTGTGTATGTGTAAACTGTGACCTAAGTCTGCGGTGTTCAATAATATTGTTTTATCCATTTCTACACGTGTAACGTTTTAGACGACTTTTGAAGAAAAAAACAGGTGTGGTATGATAAACTTTCCATTGTGGAGATTTAACATAATTGGGTCTAGATTTATTTGAGCTCGTCTGCAGCTAACTTGTTTTATGTACAGGTTGCGTAGCTCCATTTAGGCACTGTAGGCACGTGCCTACACATTTTTTCTAAAAATGCAGCTGCGGCGATACACATCTGCGTAATTTATCTGTCCGCGCAAACTGATCCTGCCGCCACATTCCGTCTAATGGGGGAATAGATAGAGAAGTGATTCCTGAAACAGAAAATCCACAGGAGGCGAAAAGTGTATATCTGGATACGCCTGTGTGGCATGCTTAGGCTGATCCGGGTCGATACTTTACGCAGAGTCCACAATGTTGATTTTCTCACGAGACGGCCTACACATTGATTATTGCCAAGCTACACCCCTGATGTACGCGAGGGTTAAGTTGAATACCGCTTACTAATTTGTACCAGTTTTGTTTACAGAAATATATCAATATATATGATTGGTATTTAACACTTATAACAAAATCAAAATGTTGCTAGAGCATTAAGCAGATAATAATACCAGGTTATTTATTTTGACATAAATCAGATGCTTAACAACATAAATTAGATGCTAAGCAACATAAATCAAAATTATATGTAGACAAGCAATTTGTTCAAGTCATTGTTTCCAATCCCTGTTTGTGAACTGTTGTCAAATTTGAACCATTCCTTTGAAAAACAAACCTTCGATACTTGAGTTCATGATCTAATTACGCGCAATTTTACAGTATCTGCTCAATCAGCAAATCACGCGGTAATATTTGTTTGGATACTATATCCGGCCGTTTTCAACAGTATCTCAGTAACATGACGTCATGTCATGTATTATTAACCACCCCTAGCTGTTTACTTTATCCTGACATCCACCGATCAATCAGTTGATCAGCTATCCCCGCAATCCTGGGCGCAGAGGATAGAAGCCATTACTACCGGTTTTAGAATAGTTTATACGACTCGACCGGGGATCGAACCTTGGTACCCGCTCCCAAATCGGACGCTTTATCCTAAAACATACAGAAAGATCTACGCGGAAATAAACTTCGGAAGACAACTGTTACCGCAGAGAGACTCTGAATTGAATTTCTTAACTATGGGAAACCATATCAAAGGGAATCCCTCGCGACTTTTGGCTCACATTTTTCAGACAACGAAAGCTATTCAAATAATTATAACGGCATGCTAACTGAATATAAGAAACTATTATAGATGTCTTTGTCTAGACATATTTCGGTGTATCTATTATAGATGTCTTTGTCTAGACATACTTCGGTGTATCTCGTTTTTGCAAGGAAATACCACTTGGGGTTTGAACTAGTTGGATATTTGTTGGGCATCTAAACACGTTTAATTATAATTATAATATTGGTAAAATGAATTAAAAGAAATTGCTGTTAAATTTAACATTAATGGAACTGAATCATGATGTTCCCACAAACATGACACTTTCACATTATGTTTCATTTGGAAACCTGGCAAAGTGTACACGACCATTTCAATTAATTAACCATTTCCCACTTTAAGATGCATTTTGACACCTGCACCAAACGAGTTCGATACACATCTGCACTTGACGATTTATCAAACACTGACATCATTACATAATAAGGAATTTCCCCTTTTGTCAGAATGTTGTTAGGACTGTATACTTTCATTTAGATTTTCTATATTTGCCTCGATATTTTTAAAGTTGTCGGTTGACGAGTCGGTGTATGTGTGAAGTCTTTTGCTAAAAAAGAAAAAAGTCGTTGGCTGAAGATGTTTTAAAATGCGAATACAAAGTGTTAAATATTCATCATGAATTACCAAGGGCTAGAAACATACTTTATAACATGAGTGTCGATGGGTTTTTGCGAAACAAGGGTGTATTCTAGTGACATCAAACATACGATAATGGGATGTTATCATATTTTTTTTATGATTTGATAACATACCATTCAAGTAGCATAGTTTGAATATCAAACTAATGCAATCTATATTAATATCGTTAATATACCATTCTGTGAGTTTATCAAGGTGAAATTACGGAAACATCACAACGTAACTGTCCGTACGCGTAAGAAAATTTACAATTTGTAAAACACCTGCAACGCAAGTTCTGCCGCTAAAGTGCCGTGCATGACGTCATTTAAAATACATTATAAGGAATATTTGCCGCTATGAAAATATTCTAAATATGACCTTACTTTATATAACCAATTTGATTAATACGAACATATTTACATTTATTTTAAAATTCAATTATGAATGAAACTCTTTCGTCATGGCAGTTTGCTTTGAGATACAATAATAAAGAGTAAACGAAATAGAGCCAGGGGAGGTCTGTTTAAAATAAAACACTGTAAACAGTAGTCCCTGCAACACTTCAAACGTGTTATCATGAGTAATGCCGATATTCATTGTTAAAAAAGAACCTTTACACTGATAAATCCCAGTATTCTATTGAATGGGGATACAATAAATCCCAATTGACTCATTGTTTAATAACAGATATACTTCTCATGCACCATTTGTACTGTTTAATTCAGGACTTTTCAGCTACGTTCAGTCTTCTCATGCACTATTTGTACTGTTTAGTTCAGGACTTTTCCCTAACGTTTAAATCTTTCATACACTATTTGTTCTGTATAGTTCAGGACTTTTCCCTAACGTTTAAACCTCTCATACACTATTTGTTCTGCTTAGTTCAGGACTTTTCACCTACGTTCAGTCTTCTCATGCACTATTTGTACTGTTTTGTTCAGAACTTTTCCCTAACGTTTAACTTCTCATACACTATTTGTACTGTTTAGTTCAGGACTTTTCCCTAACGTTTAACTTCTCATACACTATTTGTACTGTTTAGTTCAGAACTTTTCCCTAACGTTTAACTTCTCATACACTATTTGTACTGTTTATTTCATGACTTTTCCCTAACGTTAAAAACCTCTATTACACTATTTATTCTGTTTAGTTCAGGACTTTTCCCTAACGTTGAGACATCTCATATACTATTTTTTTTCTGTTTAGTTTAGGACTTTTCACAAACGTTGATACTTCTCATATACTATTTTTACTGCTTAGCTCAGCTTGAACAAACTGTCATATAAGTTTGCGAAGTTTGTAAATAATCCACCGGAATACCACGCAAGGAAAATGTAATTGATTCATTGAATGATCTGGAATTAATTAATTAATTTCTTCAGTCATATTTTAATAGTTTCACGAGTGGCCGAAATTATGACGTGAAATAGAACTTGCCTAAATACAATTATATCAAACACGGATATAGATCAATGTGCAATGCCCTACGAACACCAACCTTAACGCTATTAACCCTTTCCCTCATACGACAATTCTGCAGCAGACGTCTTTGAACAATATTTTTTTTCAAAAAATAGAAAATTCTATAAATTAATGGATAACCTATTACTTAAAGTGGAAAACATTGTGGCAAAAGGCGAAATTGCTCGTTTTGAGCAATTTCTTCTTTTTGTCACTATGTTTTCAAAAAGCCGTCTGCTGCAGAGGCGTCAAAAGCGTCTCTATGAGGGAGAGGGTTAATACAAGAGTGGAACAAAGACGTGCCTGTGTATCCACGCTAACGGATCCAAAAGGATACTGATGTACACACGTGTCTTCAATCTTTCCGTGACTTATTGCTGAACAGTGCAGAGACAGATCAGACGGCGTGGATGCGCTTGCTTACATAAATGTAAAACGGTCCAAATGCCCTTCTGTTGGGTTTTGCAAAGCACCGCTTCAATATCGTCCCATTTCTTTTTGAGAGCTCTCCACAAGTTGAGTTAAAAAAAACAAATTTCAGATTGTTAGTTAATGGTATCTTTATGAATTATTAAGAGATACCACTTGCATTGACGCCCTTGCAATAGCCGTAATGTAATTAATGTATGTATGATTTGACAAATAATGTCTCTGTCCAATACAAAGTCGACAAAAGCCTTAAAATGGCGCCTTGTATAAGTGGTTCCTATAACGACGTACATGTAACCTAGTAATGGCTTTTATCCTGTCACTTCTAGCAACAGGGTGCCGTATATTTCTTTTGATCTACGTCAGTTGGTCACGTGATAAGCTGGCGGGCACCTGCTAGCCGGGACTACTTCTTTTAGTAAGCGTCGCTGTACATTCTAACTTCAATCGATGAAAACAGCAAATATCGTCGATAAATTGACAGCGATTTCAGTTGTTTAAATAAATAAATATTTAATTTAACATATTTGAACATCATGAAGATAGCTGTTTTTTGTGTTGTATAATGTTAGAATTTTGAGAACTATTTCTTTTCGCGCATCAATCACAAATGGCTGCTGTTTATTCATAAAACATGACGTGACAATCAAAGGGATGCAATTCAGTAAGTTACATATTTCAAAAGTTGCCACAAAAACTAGAACTATCACTGAATATGATAAATACCCCCTAAACAGCACCTTGACCAACACCGTAACTTAATTAGTAAAAGGGCCATAACTCTGTATAATATCATGCAATTGTAACCCCTTTAGGATATGCTCACCTCCTCTTGGTATAGAAGCTTCATGTAAAATGTTATTGAATTCCACCCAGTTGTTTGTAAGACAAAGGCCGTACAAAATACCGTCTAAACAGCACCTTGACCTACACCATAACTTAATTAGTAAAAGGGCCATAACTCTGTAAAATAGCATGCAATTGTAACCCCTTAAGGATATGCACATCTCCTCTTGGTATAGAAGCTTCATGTACAATTTTATTGAATTCCATTTAGTAAGAAATAGGCCGGACAAAATATGGCTTCCGACCGACCGACCGACTGACAGAGAGACTGCCCAACACAGTGACTCCTATATACCACCTCTTCTTCGAAGGGGGTACCTGATAAATTACTCCGCCTTGCCAGATAAACTTTCTCAATCCACGGCACCAACCTATTATTCTCTATATATTTCCGTAAACAAAACTGGTACAAATTAGTAAAGCGGTATTCAACATGACCCTCGCGTACATCTGGGGCGTAGCTTGTCAATAATCAATGTGTAGGCCGTGTCGTGAGAACATCTACATTGTGAACTCTGCGTAAAGTATCGACCCGGATCAGCCTAAGCATGCCTTCGGCTCACCCGATAAATTACTCCGCCTTGCCAGATAAACTTTCTCAATCCACGGCACCAATCCTATTATTCTCACTCTCTTTTTTGACGCTCTGCATTATGGGTTACTGTAGCATTACGACTAATTGACTTGTGTCATGTTATATGGATCTGTCCTGGTAACTTATCCAGGAAATTCCGTGAAATAACAGAATAAATGTTGAGAGTGACGTTAAACGACTTACACACAAACACACCATGCGTAAAATTGAATTAAACAATCCGTATTGACGAGACACAAACACAAACACACCAAGCGTACAATGGAATTAAACAATCCGTATTGACTCCTTGTTGGTGACGAGACCCTATTCACGTCTAAGTAGGTATTTTCAGAGTTGTTGTAGTTTTACTTCATGTTGATAAAATAGCCATGTTTTTACATCCGGATAACTAAGTCTCGCTTTGTACGCTTCATATTCTGAATGAACGTTTAATCTAAACTATTAATCTATAGGACATGTTTACAATGTGTGGAGCTAGAACGTTGCAGTTCGTTTTTCCTGTAAACGGATACGTTTTAATTCAGACGAAATACTGTGTTCTAAAAGGTGGGTAGTAAAGTGCGTAAGTAACTTGTTTATTATTGTGACTTGTGAATATCAACATCCAAGAACTATTTGAATTCTAACAGTTATCCACCAAAAGTTACACTACATCGAATTTTGCAGGCTGTTAATAGCCTCTTAACACTTTTTTTGCTGACTCTCGTCAAGCACATTTTTACATTCTCAGCCGACGTACTCGGCGCCCTAGCCGCCTGTTTTCCTTTTTTCTGTCGTGAGAACCGCGTTCTCCCGTATTATCTTTGCTGCCACTAGCAGCTTTGTTACTCAATGACGAACTATGTTTTGCCAGGATTTTTATCATCCGCCATGTCTCAAAAATTTCAGACGCCACGTGCCCGATTAAATTTTCCAAATTATCTCGCTCGTTACAACGTAAAACCAAGCAAGAAGCCTCTCGGTCTAATCTGGATAAACACTTTATCCAATAATTTATTTTACTTTAAGCACTTTCTGCGCTTGAAATTTTGATCCACGATTAAATTTATTCACCGCACAATCGAGCGAGAATCAAAAGATTCAGAGGACCGTACGGTCGTTGGGGAAAATGTAGGGGTCCTTATATGGTGAACCAAGTACTTCCTATCGAGCAAAAAACTCTTACAGACGGGGGAGCCCTCCAGGAAACAGACAATAAATGAGGTAAGAAATCTTGAAAAAATTGCCGCAGGTAGACTCCCAAAATATGTACATGATTTGGGACAATTAACTAGTGATAGTCAGACTTTGGATATAGTTAAGCATTGTCATATATATTTAGATTTAAGTGAATACAAGCAAAGCAACGACCGGTTGCAATATCATTTTAGTAAAAATGAATGGCGTCATTGTAGGAGAAGAAATTAAAAATTGCTTGATTTGGATGTAATCATACCTGTAAACAATTGTGAAGGACAAATTTTATCCCCAATATTTCTCAGGCCAAAAAAGAATGGCGAATACAGAATGGCATTAAATCTAAAAAAGGTAAATGAATATATTCCATATAAACACTTTAAAATGGAAACATTAGAAAATGCTTTGACTTTAATCACAAGGGGTATTCATATGGTATCAGTTGATTTGCGTCATGCTTACTACTCAATTAAGATTGCAGATGAACAGCAAAAATATTTCAATTTATTTGGAATGACCAAATTTATCAGTTCACTTCTTTGGGAAATGGAATGAGTAATGGCCCAAAAATGTCTACTAAGCTTTTAAAGCCAGTTTATGCAAAATTGAGAAATTTAGGATACATCAATTCTGGCTTCATTGATGATAGCTTATTGTGTGGGGATTCCGTTGAGGAATGCACCAACAATGTAGAGTCAACAAAGGATTTGATGAATCGAGTAGGATTTATGATTAATTTAGAAAAATCTGTTCTTATTACAGTTACTAGAATACTGTATTTGGGGAACATTATTGATTCAGTTAGAATGATTGTTCAGCTACCTGAAAACAGGCAGGAAGCTATTATGGATGCTTGTTGTGTATTGAAACGCAAAATAGGAACTACCATTCGTGAAGTAGACAAGGTTATTGAGTTGATCGTGGTTAGTTTTTCAGCGGTTGAATATGCAAGATTGCATTATAGAAATTTAGAGAAGACTAATATTTCAGCATTTAAGCTGGAAATGGGAATTACGATGCTAAGATGAAAGTCACTTATAGCATGGTGTTAGAATTGAATTGGTGGATTAAAAATGTTAAATCCCAAATCGGAAATATTGCCAGGCAGCCAGCTTCTGTTGAAATGCATACTGATGCATCATTGCAAGGTTGGGGTGCTTCATTAAAAGGTGTACAAATAGGTGGCAGACGGAAACATATTAATGCTTTCGAACTAATGGCTGTATCATATGCTTTATGCTTTGGAACTACTGGCTGTATCATATGCTTTAAAAGCTTTTAAATTGGAAATGGCATTTAATCATGTTAAGATTTGTTCGGACAACACCATTGCAGTTACTTACATAAATAATGCGGGTGGTATAAAATAAACGGAATGCAATGATATTGCTTCAAATATTTGGAATTGGTGTATTGAACATGACATATGGTTACATTGTGCACATGTTGCAGGATCGGATAATGTTGAAGCTGATCCAGAATCTAGATCATTTAATGATAATTTAGAATGGAAATTAAATGAGCAAGTTTTTTTTATAACATTTGTGTACGATGGGAAAAACCAGATATCGATCTATTTGCATCTAGGCTTAATGCGCTAATTCCAAATTACTGTTCGTGGCAACCAGAGCCTTACTGCTCTTATGTTGATGCATTTACTTTAAATTGGCAGTCCTTAGGAAACATTTTGTTTTTCGACCTTTCAGTCTGTTGGGTCGCTGCCTTCAGAAGATTCGAGAAGAAATGGCTGTAGGCTCTATGGACAACTCATCCATGGTTTTCTCGTTTGATGGAGTTGTTCGTGGAAGGACCGGTGATAATTTACAAAAGGAAGGCACTTCTAACCCTACCAGGGACAGACCTGGAACATCCTTTGCTAAGGAAGCTGAAACTGGTTGCATGCAAAGTGTCAGAAACACATAACTCATTCTGTTCTTGTGACTGTTCCTGGTTTATTACAACTAAGTCTTTAGCTTCTTTTTTCTGTTTTTTATTTAATTATTGAAATCTTCTTTCTCGAACATGCTTTCCATTTCGTTCCTATTCGATCTCTCCCTCTCGTACCCTATTCACTCTATCGAATCATGTTCTAGATTTAATCGAATCAAAAATGCAGTCTTCTTCAGAACACATTCGATTCGCTAACAATCAAAGTACTCAGAGTACTGAAAGTCGGTTTCGCATGAAAACACAAATATCTGATATGTTCAAATATGCTGAAAATACAAAGAAATCAGAGGCAGTGGAGTACGAAAAATGATAAGGTTTAATATTCAGCTAATTTTGTTTCAGTTACACATTGACTGAAAACAGCACGAAATAGACATGTTTTCTAACTAATAGAAATGTATTTTGAATTTGTATTGGATTTTAAATATAAAAAAAATCTTCAAATCCGGAAATTAATCTTTATCTGGTGCCACTTTGCACATAAGGTTTCTGAATTACAAACATCATACACCCCGAAAATCGATATGACTTTCATCCGCTGATTGACTTAAAACTTTTGAGTGTCTGAATAAATGTAACTAAATTTCTCTTGCAAAAAACAACAACATTTTGGAATTTTCGGCGGAAGATTTCGTTACCCTAAGACAAGGCTTGAAGTATGCTCCTTCCGCCAATATTGAGCAAGATAAAAATGTTTGTGAACGGGTGTCTACGGCCATCTCACGGAAGTAACCGAATTTCGTTCAACAGGCGAAGTAATACAATTTTGCTACTGAGTCAAAACCATCATTATTGTGCATTTTTATGTTACTGTAACACCCGTTGCAATAGGTACGACCGTTATGGACGATTAAATTGCTTCACTAAACACTGGTTTAAAGTTTGCGGTGTTTTGCTCAGATCAAACTTAACGTTAAAAGTATTCCTTTGGGAAAAAACAGAAGGCTGCGGATCTATGAAAAATAATTGAAAAAGATACTTCTTAGTAGAAGTGTATTGAATCCTTCCATGATTAATTAGCGATCCAGATCATACTGGTTGAAAGCGCTGGCTGATCTAAATATATAGACTGGTTGCAAATGCCTAACGGTTTCTTCTCGAAGAAGGCCTCTCAATGAGTTTACGCCCACACATGTAACATCAATGTTATAGTAGTGATTGAGTGTCTGCCTCGGGTGCGGGAGGTCGTGGGTTCGATCCTCGGCCGGGTCATACAAAATATTTTATAAATGGTAGTAATGGCTTCCCATCTCGGTGCTCAAGTTTGTGGGGTTAGCATTACGACTGACTGGCTGGTGTCAGGATCAAGGGACCGGCTGTATTGATTACTCATTGAAACGCCGTGGTATCACTGAAATAAATAACTGTTTAAAGCGGCGTAAACACCATACAATGAACATATATTATAGTCAAGGGCAAACGATGTAAACTATTCAACCAAACTAATGCCATAAGGAGGAAACGAAGTTGTATGACACAGTAAGCTAACGCTTTCGGTGCATATGAAAATATAGAAGCTTTTTGCAAACAATACATATTTGGGGGAGTCAGCTCGTTACGAGTTCTCTCACCTGAAATCAGCATCGTTTGCCTATAAGTTGTTAAAAAAATGTAAAACGCTTATATTATCAAGTATAAATGATACACAACAACCTCGCAGATTGACCAATCACAGCATAAGGTAACACCAACTTCAAAAGTGTGTTGATATGGGATTGCCACCAACAACAACAACATCTCGTGAAAGAGATTCTTGCATATAAAAACTCGTGCGCTATGGCGCACTCGTTTTTATATCGCAAGAATCTCTTCCACTTGGGATTTAAATCCCGTATCATGAAAACAATGTTAATTAAACTCTATATAACATGAAGAATGGAGTCGCCCGGCTTTTAACATGGAATAGTCTACTTAAGGAAATTCGGACAAGTATAACTCGTCCTCTGGACGGCACTAACCTAATGTAAACAGTGATCGAGATATTCAGGAAATTACTATTTAACGAGCATTGATTTTATTTTATTTTTTATTAAAAGCTCACTTCGGTCTGGGACGATCTTTTATTAATACTTCGACATTGGTCAATTAATTCTCTCTATGTGGTTAGAATGTGTATTGTAGGACGTCGTAAATGCCCCCCAAACGAGCTGTGTTTAAATTTGTTTATCGATACATATTTTGGGCCAGGGCACATGAATAATGACCTGTCAATAATTATGTATAAGAAACGTTGATTCTGTTGAAGAGCTCACTTGCTATAGTCAACGTTTTGTTTAAAACGTTTATTTGACATCGATTTCTAAACAAGCTTTAAGCTTACGTCTATCACGTTCTGCTTCCTTCTGATTTAACCAGTACTCGATCCGTTTTGTGTGGAAAAAATTCCAAAGGTCGAAACTATTCTCCATTGGATTTGAACCCCGGACCTTTTTTAAGAGAGGCCAACGCTTTATCGTTGCACTACTGTTTTCCAATTAGAAGTATTATAGGAAACCTATATTGAATTGTGCTAAATATGTGCTTATGTTTTCAAAATGTGCGGGCAAGTTTTAACCAATCTCTATAGGATTGTTTTGGTTCTTTTCAAAAATTACTTTAGGGGCAACTAATTGTCAACTTTGCGGAAATTCTTCTTCAGTTAGTGGAATTGTTTCTTAGGTGATCCTATTAAAATATTGTACACACCATATTCATTCATTCAACAACAGGGCTACAATGTGGTATAGCAAATGGGTTAAAACGACGCAATTTTGATCTGAAGTCATTTGGAAGAAATGTTCCTTAGGTGAACTATATCAAAACGTCATATTGGCTAAAAGAAACATGGTTTCAATGCGGCATCACATAAGGGCACATGGCACATGCTTGTCTGAAGTACTCCGGTCAGGTGATAGATACGGGACCAAATTGCCATTTCTATACATGTATAGTGGCGTCAAGAGAACGTTTATTGTTTTTAAATCATTCACAGAATGCATTAGTTTGCAGATAATCCAAACCTTGAAGAACACAATAATTTTATGTCTGGTATTGTAGCTGCTACATTTATAGGTATGCTAATTGAATGTTAAAGTTAATTATATTATCATGCAAGACCAGACATCGAATCTTTACATCTCTAAAAATGTTATCGGTGCTCAGACATTAGCTCTATGCTCAAAATAGGACTTCTAATTGGTCAATTCGAAAATTAATTTGATTTTGACAATTCTAATACTTAATCACATGCTGAGTAAATGTATGTAGTTTTGAATCCTATTTGTGTTGTGAAACCGTGAACAACGCCATTTACCAGTCCAATATTCCTGACTAAAATCAGGTTCATTAACGGTTGACTTTGTTCCGGAAATATTCTACAAACGCGTACACAGTGATGTTTACCGTTACCGGAAGGCATACACTGGGCGGCATGTACCGGGTTTTAATAATCCAATTGCCATATGTTTATAATAGTGGAATGGAAATGCCCGTGGCGTCACCAAGTCGGTAAACAGTCATGTTGCGGGTATTCATATCCTGTTCAACCGTATTGTGTAAGTGAGCCGCGTCCGTCGATTTGGAGTATTGATGCATCTGCATACAATGAAACCTCTGACGAGTGTGTGCGTACACGCAGCCTCAACAGATACTGCACTGTCTGATTATATATTGTATTCACCTTTATGCATTTTTGACAACGACAACAAAAACTAGAAGCAATGCCCCACTTGTTTTCAAAATATTTGATTTAAAATGATGCCAAACCGGAGTGTAAGTATGCCACCAAAATTGGCTGATGTATAGGGTAGATTACGTTACATTAGCGAATCTTAGAGAAGTACAATACAAATCGATATATCGCTATTTTATAGCGTCCTTTTCCTTCCCTTACTATTCTGTACCTTGTATATTTTTTAAGACAAGAAAAGGGAAAATCTAAAACAATAAACATTTGCAATAACAAAAAAACACAGATTACTCATTAAAAACAATTTTAAGAATGGCGTCCTATGCGATACCGCTTTTGATCAACGTGAACTAATATTTCAATCTAGCACTCTGCATATGTTTCCGCCGGAAACTGTCCAGGTAAATAATACATTATTGGAAAAAGACATAATTATTTATGGCAACACATACTACTCTTATCATCAATTCGAATGTCCCGATACACTTTGACACTGATTAACAAATAACAGTGCGTATCTCCGTGATGCTGCAGGTACCGTGACCTTATTAGACAAGCGAGCTGCATTCTTTGATATAAGGTCACATTATGTTATTTCTGTTCTTTCGACCTATTTCCGAATTTTAAAGGTCAAATAATTTGTTTTAATCTATTTATGATTGTTGTCAATTGTTTGATTATGTTCTTAAGTTCTTTTTAAGATTGCTGCCAAAAGTACCTTCTGTTCTTAAGCTTTGTTTAACCTTTTCCCACATACACTAAATCTGCTATAGACGACTTTGAAAATATCTACATTCAATACAAAAAACTCTCTTTAAATGTAATATCAATTATTCAATAGAGGTGACAACATTGTGGCATTATGAGCAATTCCTCCGATTGTTTCAATGATTTCAACAGGCGTCGGCTGCAGAGGCGTCCGAAAGTGTCCGTATGTGGGAGAGGGTTAAGCTATTGATGAACAAGGACTCATTCTCTTCTGTAGCTCTATTTAAAGTTTTTAAAAATGTCAAATGTCATAATCTATTATTTAGCTCTATTTAAAATTAATGTCAAACGTCAGACTGTAGTCTCTTGTTCTATTTGATATAGATGGTCAAAGTCCTGTTCATTTCTTCTATTCAAGATTGATGTTCTAGGTAAGATTATGTTCTGTAGTTCTAATTAAGATGCCCATGTTACTATTACACCTTCAATATTGCGCGGGTGAAAATAATAACCTGTATCCTGTCAAAACAAATAATCTATATCTTTGCACCCATGGCCCCACAATTATTTTGACACTTATACGCTTAATCATCTCAAAATAACAAAACATCATATTATTTGTACGCAATAAGACTTACCACAGTATGAACAAAGTGCATTGCTTGGTATTTTGTTTGATGTAAGTAAGACGATAATGCAGACATAGCCGTTATTCTGTAAATAAGTAATACGTGCACGAAAACAAATAACACGAATAGCTGGGTATCCTAGCTCGGTACGGAACTTTGTATGAACTGTGTTCGGTGTAGTTAGTCTTGTTGCATCCGCGTGCTGTAAATATTTGATTTGATTGATTGGGTTTAACGCCGTTTTCAACAATATTTCAGTCATATTACGGCGGCCAGTTGACTTACTCATATGTTTCCGTGTTTTCTCACACTAGTACTCCACACAACATACTTTCAAAGAAACTGGTTGATTTTCCAAATAGACGGTTAGCCCATTGATGAAAGAAGAATGACGCTGGGGTTCGAACTCATAACCCCTGGATTGAGAACCCCGTCGCTACCGACTGAGCTACCGGGGCTCGTCCTAAACATTTGGGATAGTTTGTGTACATACAAGAGACAAAAAAGAGCATTCGCTGCCCGCCTAACCTTATAATGGGAACATATGTTCAGTTCTTTATGACGAAAATAATATATGTGAAGACCAACGAGTTTTACTACCTGTTCTCGTTTTGCCACACGTTTTAGAACTGTTGTCGGCACTAGATGTGTCAATAGGCGTATGTAAGTGAGAAAATATTAACCGGTATAACACACCAGACATAATTTAAACTGCTAACTATTCCAACTCTTTTCAATAAAAATCCTCTAAGTATACCAACTTCTTCCGCCGACCAAGCTGACCTAATAGTCACATGGTCCCATAACACACTGTGTTTGCCTAAAAAATACTGTATACCTTCAACAGACCAGGGGCGAAGTTTGGCAATAATCAATGTGTAGGCCGTCTCGTGAGAAAATCAACAGTGTGGACTCTGCGTAAAGTATCGGCTCGGATCAGTCTAAGCATGCCACATAGGCGTACCCGGATAAACACTTTTCGCCTCCTGTGGATTTTCCGTTTCAGGAAACACTACCCCATCTATTCCCCCTTAGGCGGAATGTGTCGGCCGGATCAGTCTGCGCGGACAGCACAGGCTGATCTGGTCGATACATTACGCAGATGTGTATCGCCGCAGCTGCATTTTGGGGCATTTTTAGAAAAAATGTGTAGGCACGTACCTACAGTGCTTAAAGGGAGCTACGCCCCTGCATACTGCATTCACTATTTGAACATGTGTTTAATTTCATTGTAAATGAGAAAAGAATGTACTGGATCTGTTAGATTTGTTATTTCTTTCGAATATTTGACAACCTTTGATGTAAAAAAAATATACAATGCCGTAACCCAATTTTAGCCGAGCCTCATTGTGCGCATATTGACGGGAGCATCATCGCGAACTAATTTCTGTCGTACATAATACATGTTTATGACACTGCACGAAAATTGGGATTTAATTTAGAAGTAGATTCCCTTAAATTTCCTTAAATTTCCTTAAATTCCGAAATTTACTTGCACATCAAATCATAAACAATTAAATCCCAATTTTCGTGCAGTGTGACCCCTTATGTTGTCTAGATTATTTTTAAGCTAACAGTAGACTTTTTTTTAAATAATATAAGGTGCTCTACCTGTAAATGTAAAAAGTGAAGAAAATGTGACAATGAAGGGTTGCAACGTGTTGATTTACATTTAGCGGGCACTCAGTTACTCGTGTGAAATGGCATATGGAGTGCAGGAAACCCGGGGGAAAAAAACAAGGAAAACACGTCAAGTCAACTGTACGGCATGGTATGATAAAATATCGTTGTAAAATTGCGTTAAACTCCAAACAGTTAATAAATGGTAAGAACGAAGCTAATCATATTGTATTCCTAGTTTTTCGTAATGGTATTTTGATTCCATCTCTAGGGTTTAATCAGTATCAGGGCGAGATTTTTAAACAAAGAGTAAACTCGTTTTGGGACGTGGATTATCGATAAAGAAATATTTTACAATAGATACTGGTATATCAATGGTATGCGGGAGCGTTGCTGTAAGTAACGTAAGAGAATGGTTTTTTTACCTTTATTTTATGCCACATGAGTACTTAAGCACTTAACGGTACATTCGATTTCTCTTTCTTAGGTGACTGGTGTTATAGGCAAGTACTCAGATAAATTCAAGGAAATATAAAGGGTTTTACACAAATCATTATTAGGAATCAATAACATCGAAATATTAGAAAGATGCCTGCTTCTATACTTGCAATGTCAGACTGGGGCGTAGCTCCCTTTAGGCACTGTAGGCACGTGTCTACACATTTCTTTCTTAAAATGCCCCAAAATGCAGCTGCGGCGATACACATCTGCGTAATGTATCGACCAGATCAGCCTGCGCTGTCCGCGCAGACTGATGCGGCTGACACATTTCGTCTAAGGGAGTATACTTAAGTAGTGATTCCTGAAACAGACAATCCACAGGAGGCGAAAAGTGTATATCCGGGTATGCCTGTAGCATGCTTAAGCTGATCCGGGTCGATACTTTACGCAGAGTCCACAATGTTGATTTTCTCACGAGACGGCCTGGCCTACACAGTGAGTATTGCCTAGCTACGCCCCTGTCAGATTCAATTCAATTCAATCGCAATATCAGTGAAATCGGACCAAAATTCTTCCCTGTGAATGTACGTATATTGGAGCTGACGACACCGCATAAAATATCGAGGGCTTGGCGTGAAACAGTTGTAACTTAAAACTTATTTTGAAAACCCTAGTTTAGCGGCAATTTTGAACCTTTTGTAAACAATTCAATTGTAGGTGCCATTGCTCAGAACGAGCAATGGCACCTAAATTGCCATTGTTTACCAAGAACAATGATTTAACGCTTATAAAGTCTTCATTGCGAGGTGATTAACCGTCTAGTTACAACCGTTTCACGCTTCTCTATCTCGTTTATTTATATGAGTTGTCTCCCATGTTGATACCGAATTATTATGTAGGCGACAATTTATATTGACTGACGCGAATGTAATTGTGAAAGGACTTGTACCATGCAGTCATAATATCTATACAAGTGTTTGCTACTGCTGCGTATATTAGGTCTGGTTTAAATGAGATCGAACATTATAAGAACGCCAATTGTGTGTTTATACAGTTAATGTACATACAGTCGAAAATTTTATCGATCAAATTTTATTTCGAGTGAATTAATTCATCACACTCAACAATTCAAGAAAGGTAAGTAAGAAGAGAATCAATAAAATCTACTTATAACAGTCGACAATTGGATAATCTCTTACTGTGCAATCGTTAAACCTTTCCGGAAAAAGATCGTCGAAATTGCGTTGAAAACAAAAGGCACGGACAGCTATTTTACCAGATCATGTTCGTGATTGATTGACAGTCGTCAAATACCATATCCTTATAGTACAATACGCTACTTTATCGTAATGATTGGAGCTACACATTATTTGCGAAATCTTAGAGCGATATCAGTCTGCAAATTCGTGCAATTTTATCTTGGTATTCCTTGTTCGCTACTCATCTACATGTATCATTGTGTAATGAAAACAACTCAACACCTTTCCAAGAATCTACGACCGACCAGTGCCAGGAATTCGGCAAGATAATGGAAAACCATTTTTCTTTTACAAACCCACCATAGACTGAATGCTTCCCTGAATTGTTGAGGAGCATAAATAATATTATTGTATACAGTATCAGTCGATTGTGCACGGGTTGATATTGCACGCATTGATATTGCACTCAGATCTTTTTCACGTGCTACTAAGGACGGAATTATTTCCATACAGTAATGTTACAAAGCGCTCTCATCCAACCTTTGATGATTTAGAAACCACCAGCTAACTTCTACTTCTACTTTGGTACTGCCTTTGAAGGCAAATGAGGAAATCAAAATGGTAAGAACAACCAATAAGGCATATTTACAAATGAAATAAAAAAAAACATCTGCGTTGGTTTAGGCTGTGTATGACTGCAGACGCGACTTTGAATAAGTCTACAGACGTGATCTGCGCAAGATCCGGAGTAAGGAGGTTCCAGTCTCTAATAGTCCTAGGAAAAACTGCGCTTATACTGTTCGTATTGGTACATCTTTTATAGATGACACGTAGTGAAAAGTCGAGAGACATTCAAAAATCCCAATCTGGTATATAGCGTTAGCTGTGTTTGTAAATAACTACGTAGTTTCTGACGTAATAATGTGATGTGTAGATCTAAAATATTACTCGATTGTAAGAACGTACACTATAAAGTTGTTTTGATTGTCGTCGACGATCTATTATAAGTGTATCAAAAAAATAAAGAAGATTTCATAACTGCTAGGATGAATAAGAACATAAGTTATACATCATTTTGTCGATGATTCAATTTCGATTCGACAACAATGGCGGTTCGTAAATTATATTTTTCACGACCCTAGCAACCATCGGAAAGGACAGAATAATTGCGCGATAGATCATTAATGTTTTTTACAAATTTTAAATAGTCAATATCAAATTATACAATAAAAAGATTATTGCATGATTATGGGAATATATTCGCAAGGTCGGCAACTCAGACGAAGGAGCTCTTCCAAATAGATGCCCATATAGATGCAATAACCTATAATATTGCCTAACTTGTATGAGACTTGACGTGATGCCATCAACAAGCAAACTCCACATCGTCTCATGACGCTCGTTAATCGGCGATGCCTGTATGACGTATTTAGAGATCGATCGAGTTGCCGGTCACTTCCGATGAAAAAGATCGAAAAGTATTCGTTCGATTCGGATGTGTTAAGACTTCGAACTGAAATCACAAAATATATAATATTGTTAATAAATACCATCCTATTATGTAGTTGGTATCAACAGCACGTATTCCTGCTACAAATCGAAATGGCTTTGCCACGTGACACAGCCACGTGACAGTAACCGATGCGTCGCCTCGTTTATTTCCGAAAGAAATTCAGGTGTTCCCTCTTTGCCCTGGTTAATCCTTTCCCTCATATAAACACTTTCTGACGCCTCTGCAGCAGACGGGCAATTTCTCCTTTTGACACAATGTTTTCCACTTTTTTACTGAAATCGCAGAGTCTATTAGGGGTATTCAAATTTAACGAATTAATTCATAACGTCGGCAATTTCCCTGGAATTTCGCCGATTTTCCGGCATGAATGCTCCGCTCATTCCAGTAATTTTAGCCTTATTCCAGACCATGCTAAAATCTCTGGTCTACCTCTGTCCTCGTTTACAATTCGATATGAATCTTGAATTTGTATTACTGATACATGCAGGGAGGAGTCGAGATAAGAAGTACTCAGTGGAACAACTTGTAATTAACCGTTACGTTATTTGCACCATTCATGCGAGAATGCTCGTAACACTCCTCTTATCTTGATACTATCCATATGAATATTAAATCGGGACTAAAGAACATTGTGTAGTGCAGGAATATTCTTTGAACATTCTTTTGAGTTATTTCAGAATATGTAATTAGTTGGTATCAACAGCACGTATTCCTCCTACAAACCAAAATGTCTTTGCCACGTGACACAGCCACGTGACACAGCCACGTGACAGTAACACTTGTGTTGCAGTAGCGATGTGTTGCCGCGTTTATTTATAAATATTGATATCTCGCGAGAGAAATGTACATCTTCAACGGTTCCGAGTAACAGCATACAATGCCGCTTAACGCTACTGAACATTTCTTCTTCAATCACTATATATAACGAACGGCGTGTGAAGGACACTCTTTCATTTACGTCACATTACCATAATTTGTACTGAATTCACCCTAGTCAAATACAACAAGTTTAATCTGTCGTGTTATTTTTGCAAATGACGATTTGCATGCTTTTACACGAGAGAATGTGCAGGTTTTTAATAAAAGGCAATTTATCTAGTTCGAGAATAATTCAGATGACAGCATTTGATCGTTTGCTTGTTGCTTACGCTTTTCAAAAATGTTAACGATATTGTAATAAATATTCCAAAAATATTTCGTTTACCTCTCCCTCAGTAAGCATAAATTAATGACATCGTCATACATGTATATGTAATACATGTTCAATATCCATGTCTATACTTATGAATGTCATTAGTTTAATTTGCGTTATGACCCTCAAGGATTCCATGAACGCTCATGACGTGATACGTTCTCGTATAAACTGACTGACATCTGTCATTTACTATCGTTAACCCTTTCCAACATACAACAAATCTGCAGCAGACAACTTTGAAAACATACCCGAAGAAATTGGAAACTCCCCTCAAATGAAAGTTTAATAATTGAATAGATTAGAAAACATGGTGACAAAAGGAGAAATTGTTCGTCTGCTGCATAGGTGTCAGAAAGCGTCTATTTGAGGAAACGGGTTAAAACAATCGATATTTGTTTAATAAACTCATAAACCTCGTGATCAGCGTCCGAAACCATTGCCGCAAGCAAAATGTACGGTTAACCACTTCCCAACCACATACGCTTTCTGACACTTCTGCAGCAGACGACATTTGAAAACATCGTGTCAAAAGTAGACAAGTGCTTTTCGTTTATAGATAAGTTGCATATGTTTGCATAAACATTTTCGTATTAGCCTTCTGCAAGATTGTTGCATGTGAGAAAGGGTTAAAAGTCTGTACTGAATATAACCGTTGAGTTGTCCGTACGGTAGGTGTCAGTTAATCCTTTCCCTCATATGAAAATTCTGCAGCAGACGACTTTGAACATATTTTGTCAAAACATAGAAAATCTCTATAATTGAATGGATAACCTATGACTAAAAGTGGAAGACGTTGTGGCAAAAGAAGAAATTGCACGTTTTGTGCAATTTCTTCTTTTGTCACTATGTTTTCAAAAAGCCGTCTGCTGCAGAGGCGTCAGAAAGCGTCTTTATGAGGGAAAGGGTTAAACGTCTGTACTGAATATAACCATTGCGTTGTCCGTACGGTGCCAGTTAAGAGTTTGTCTTAACCCTTTCCTTCATACGACAATTCTGCAGCAGACAACTTTGAACATATTTTGTCAAAACATAGAAAATCTCTATAATTGAATGGATAACCTATGACTAAAAGTGGAAGACATTGTGGCAAAAGAAGAAATTGCACGTTTTGTGCAATTTCTTCTTTTGTCACTATGTTTTCAAAAAGCCGTCTGCTGCAGAGGCGTCAGAAAGCGTCTATATGAGGGAAAGGGTTAAACGTCTGTACTGAATATGACCATTGAGTCTTCCGTACGTTGCCAGTTAACAGTTTGTCTTAACCCTTTCCCTCATACAACAATTCTGCAGCAGACAACTTTGAACGTATTTTGTCAAAACATAGAAAATCTCCATAATTTAATGGATAACCTATGACAAAAAGTGGAAAACATTGTGGCAAAAGAAGAAATTGCACGTTTTGTGCAATTTCTTCTTTTGTCACTATGTTTTCAAAAATCCGTCTGCTGCAGAGGCGTCAGAAAGCGTCTATATGAGGGAAAGGGTTAATTAAGAGATTGTCTTAAAGAGCTCCACGTTAATGATACCGCCATATATCAAGCCAGACAAATACTATATTTATGATCTATGATTGAGTATGGCCAGACTGTTTTAACACTCATTGCTATTAATCTAAATATTGTATAAACTCGGTATAATCGTCGGCGAATAATCTTTGCGTTAGCCTAGAAAGCCAAAGCTACACATTTTGACATTATCTATTTTTAACACATACCCTAACGATTGTCTGTAACTGCCCGCTGATCGCTTGGACATTAACTCGACCACATACCCATTTATAAACCTTTGGGGAAGATGAAATATAGTGGGTAGTCCTCCGTTGATATAATTTCGATGGTTGGGTCATTATTTGAAAACAGGTCCTTTCGTTTCCGAGACCAGTGTAACACCACTATACCAAGTTCACCATTTCCCTGCTATATGCGATAAACAGCAATTGTGTAACCTGTTCTGTACAATGTTAAATCAATTTGAGAACATTGTTGATCAAGATCAAGCTGCATATTCACGAAGTTGAGTCTGTCAAATAAAGACCCTCCACGTCCATCGTTAAACGACTGGTAACCATATCAAGTAATAAACGATGGGTCTTTTCTTGTTGATAGACTGTACTCTTAAAACAAAGCGTTTCCTTCACGTCCATCGTTAAACGACTGGTAACCATATCAAGTAATAAACAAAGCGTCTTTTCTTGTCGATAGACTGTACTCTTAAAACAAAGTGCCATTGCATAACTCATGACTTGTGATTGTCAGACATATACACATAATGATGATTTTAAACTAACAGGCGGACGCAATGCATTTTAACACAATGTTGCCGATATTCTAAAATATACAAGATCTACGAAATTGTTCTAGCTAAACTGATATGTTTCTTTCGGTGTTGTAACGTTTTATTTAAGGGTTTAACCATTTTAACACCAATAAACGTTTGAAACCGAGTGGTATTTAAGACCGTTTAACAAATGATTGCTTATGCAAATATTTGTTATTGCAGTATTAAATTACAATTCCATATACGATCTATCATTTCATATCACTCGGGCGATGAATGACATCTCTTTTGAATTATTTCTCACTAGGCACTTATAATGTTTTTCATAAATCCCCGTAGTTTTTAGCTCTACTGGCCAAAGGCCAGAAGGGCTTATGTCGTTGCGATTTGTCCGTCGTGCGTGCGTGCGTGCGTGCGTGCGTGCGTGCGTCCGTAAACAATTTCTTGTTAACACGATACAGTCTTTTTATTGTATCTCAACCAAACTTATACGGTAGTTAGATATCCATGAGAGCTCGGTTCCTTTCGAAAACCAGCCAGATCCGCCCATGCATGACTGGATTATGGCCCTTGAAATGGTCAAAATTGCTATAAAAGAGCTTGTTAACACGATACAGTCTTCACTTTTGATTGTATCTCAACCAAACTTATACAGTAGTTAGATATCTATGAGAGCTCGGTTCCTTTCGAAAACCAGCCACAGATCCGCCCATGCATGACTGGATTATGGCCCTTGAAATGGTCAAAATTGCTATAAAAGAGCTTGTTAACACGATACAGTCTTCACTTTTGATTGTATCTCAACCAAACTTATACAGTAGTTAGATATCCATGAGAGTTTGATTCTTTTCGAAAACAAGCCAGATCCGCCCCATGCATGACTGAATTATGGCCATTGAAATTGTCAAAATTGATATAATAGGGCTTGTTAACATGATACAGTCCTTATTTTTTATTGTATCTCAATCAAACTTATACAGTATTTAGATATCCATGAGAGTTTGGTTCATTTCCAAAAAACGGCCAGATCTACCCATGCATGGCTGGATTATGGCCCTTGAAATTGTCAAAATTGCTATAATACAGCTTGTGAACACAATAGAGCTTCCATTTACTATCTGATCTTCACCAAACTTAGATGGTATTTGAATATTGATGACATATTGGTTCCTTTTGAAACAAGCCAGATCAATGCCATTAGAGCATAGGCCCTCATGGGCCTCTTGTTTCTATATAACGTTTATATTTCATTCCATACGTTGTTAACTCTTTCAGCGCCAAAGGCAATATTGAGCTTTTTGCAAACAATACAGATTCAGGTGAGGCAGCTCGTAACGAGCTGTCTCACCTGAAATCTGCATTGTTTGGCTGTAAGTTATAAAGATATTCCAACAATCCTATAACATGAAAATAGTTTCGTCCTAGTTTGAACATGGAAGAGTCTACTTTAAACAATTCGGAGCTGAAAGGGTTAGACTTATTGCTACATGCTGTCTAATGTTGGCCTTTATGTTTTACTACTCAGGGTTCAGACGAATGCCATTTAAACCAGACCTTAACTTTACTGCACTAGCAAACGCTCATTTTAATCTAATGAATGCCAATACGGATAGTCTCAGATTGATCTTTGCGGCAGCCAATCAAATTATCGCCTAGAAATGCGGTATAAGCCGGGGATATATCGAGGGCTTGGCGTGAAACGGTTGTTACTAATAACCTATTTTGAAAACCCTGGTTTAGGGGCAATTTTGACCCCTTTGTAAACAATGCAAATTTAGGTGCCATTGCTCAGAACGAGCAAGAAAAATGATTTAACGCTTATAAAGACTTTATTTCGAGGTGATTAACCTTGATAAACAAAATACCAATTTTAGTTACAACCGTTTCACGCCAAGCCCTCGATATATAATATATAGAACAACAGAGTCTGCATTTGGATAACAGAACCGATCTTTGGTTGTGGGTTACAATACACCAAATACATTCCTTATTTGTTTCCATGTAAATCGACCAAGTTTTAGCCCTCAAGTGTCACACTTTCTAAGCGTGTCTCATGTAGAACACCTATATCATTGAAAAGAGTTACCTCAAAGCTTGAAAACATTCATTCATTATGAAAGAAATAATTCAACAGGCGAAAATGGTTACCGTCATTTTGGACCAAATCGGGCCCGGACATAACCGCTGTTTCACATTTTCTACTTTCACTTTTAAACAGGGTAAACATACACAAATGATAAAAACAATCATTTCCAGTGCATCTTATACACATTTACAAAGAATTTAAAATCAATGTCATATACGGCATTCTGGTGATAGTATAAACTCATTTCTATGCAAACAAAGTTTTGAGGTACGAGTTGGCTCTAGCTAGATCAGCGTGACTGCGGATGTATTTGGCGTAATTTGACCTGTATTGTGTGATTTCACAGGAAAGCAAAACAGACACCTGCTCATGAATATTTAAATATATTCGGTCAATTCGAGACGACCTTTCATGCGATATCGTCAGATCAAATATACACGCAATGAAGTATTTTGGTCTGTATTTAATGATATTGTAATCAGACTGAGTAATAGATTGCATACGGCAGATGGAGAGACCGGTTTGAGGAATTCAGCAGGATAATAGTTAACGCTTTCTTACATACAACACATATAAAGTAAGTAAATTCCCGAAACTTTGATAAAAGATTAAAGTCGAATTGTGGTAAATGGTTAAAAATATCGAATGATGAGTTGTTTCTTCTTTCACAACAATGTTTTCAAAAGTCGTCTGCTGCGTTTCAGGATTGTGTCTATATTCGGGATTTTTTTTTCTAAATGAGAGCTTAGTTAACTGGAAGCCTTACCTTCTTTTGGAAAGAAATGCAGGTGTTCTCTCTTTGCCCTGGTTAACCCTTTCCTTCATATACACACTTTCTGACGCCTCTGCAGCAGACGGCTTTTTGAAAACATAGTGACAAAAGAATAAATTGCTCAAAATGAGCAATTTCTCCTTTTGACACAATGTTTTCCACTTTTAGTCATAGGTTATCCATTCAATTATAGAGATTTTCTTTTTTTTGACAAAATATGTTCAAAGTCGTCTGCTGCATAATTGTTGTACGAGGGAAAGGGTTAATAGTGGTGTGAGCCCACCCACTAAGACAGGTTACATGTATGTCAATGCGTATAGAATTAACATACATTAAATTAAAGATACTTTTTACAATTTGTTTTCAATGCAAATGCGCAAACGAATAAACATTATAATAATAAAACATCACACTTAATTCAATTTTCTGTCTACAGGAATTTATTCAAGTCAATGCGCAAAAGAGATATAATAATTATAAGAAAACATTAAACCTCACTTAAAGACACTTTCTACAGTTAGGTTTATTATGTCAACGTTAAAAAAAAAAATTGATTGATTGGGGTTTAACGCCGTTTTTAACATTGTTCTCATTCATATCACGGCGGCCAGTTCATCTTCTCATGTGTTTCCTGGTTTTCTCACACCAGTACTCCACACAACACTCTTCCCAAACAACTGGCTGCTTTTCCATATAGACTTAGCCCATTGGTGGAAGACGAATGACGCATGTCGCATTGACATTGGTCAAACGTCGGAAAGAAAGTCCCCAAGGGGACAGGGTCAAAGTTCAAGGACACAGGAACTTTTTAATGCCAAATCAGTTTTCTCATAGCTCTAGAAATCTTTGACCCAGAATCAATGAAAATAATTATAAGTGATTTATGTCGTTTACTGTAAATTGTGTTTCCTTCTTTCTGTTTGAAAAGCTGATACATGTCATTGATCGAATATTAAATCTATGTTTCGAAATTTTGAATTTTAGAAAACATTTAAGAGAATCACACATATCAAAGCATCAGATGAAATGCAGTAACATCTATACGTATAAGCGTATACATGCATCTACGTCTGTATAACTATGCACATCATAACTTCGGGGACCAAAGATTGATAGCCGTTTACTTAAATATCTCGCAAATTGTGTAGCATCCCCGGTCAGGTCATACCAACTACTGTAAAATGGTAGTAATTGCTTCACTCCTTGGCGCTCAGGGTTTCAGTGCTTGCATTGTGACTTACGCATTGGTCTCAGGATAAAGAAAATCCGGTTGTTTTAGTAAAATACTTCGAAAAAAGGCGTGATATAAATGAGTTAATGTTGAAAATGTCGTGAAATCTAATTAGAACGAAAGCTTGTATCAGACTTTCATGGATTACATATTTAAATAAACAAGGTTAGACATATTATGTAACCAATGGAGCCAACTGTTTATGCATTCCGGAAGCAGAAAGTAAACGTTTCCGAGTTACGACAAAACCAGCACTTGTGCTCAATGAAAGTGTACTCGTAGACAAAATGGCAGCTAATACACCACTTTGGTTTACCTCTGGTAAGAGCTATTACAGACCGTGAGCTACTAAATTACAACACTAATTTGTTTTTATAAGGGTTTAACGCTGTTTTCAGCATTATTTCAGTTATTTTACGGCGACAATTCACTTATGCATGATTCCTTGGTAAACAAACCAGAGCTAGGCTAGGAAAAGTACCTTGTCCAAGGGTACTCCACCATGACCGTAGCGGCGCGACTGCGGATCGAACCCGGAACGCACAGTTCCAATTCCCCGACGCTAATCACTCGGCCAGTGCGGATTTAACGTAATGCAGTTCACGAGATGTTATAGTTTAATATGGCAATTACACCGTGGGAAATGTATCATCGGTGACAATCGTCTTATCCCCGTCAATATTTACCTTTGTTGTAAATTTCTTGAGATGACAGT
Organism: Serripes groenlandicus; assembly: GCA_031761405.1. Lineage (NCBI taxonomy): Eukaryota > Metazoa > Mollusca > Bivalvia > Cardiida > Cardiidae > Serripes > Serripes groenlandicus. The sequence goes on along the minus strand of JASEVX010000011.1, from coordinate 52,887,165 downwards.
TGCAATTACAAAATGTCTCTAGTGCTGTTTTTCATATGTGTTGCGTCCATTGAATTGGACTCTTATTGACTCTCCGTAACTTTTTTCAAACGTCGGAAAAAAATGTCCCAGATCTTTGACCCAGAATCAATGGACATATAAGTGATTTGTGTCGTTTACTGTAAAGTGTGTTTTCTTCTTACTTTTTAAAAAGCTGATACATGTCATTGATCGAATATGAAATTAATGTTTCGATATTCATATCTTCGGGGACCAACGGTTGATAACTGTAAAATGGTAGTAATTGCTTCACTCCTTGCCGCTGAGGGTTTCAGTGCTTGCATTGTGACTTACGCATCGGTCTCAGGATAACATAAATCTGGTAGTTCTAGTAAAATACTCCGAAAAAAGGCGTGATATAAATGCGTTAATGTTTATAATGTCGTAAAACTTAATTCAAACGAAAGCTTATAGCAGACTTTCATAGATGACCTATTTAAATGAGCAAGGTTAGACATATTATATAACCAATGGAGTCAGCCGTTTATGCATTCCGGAACCAGGAAGTAAACGTTTCCGAGTAACGACAAAACCAGCACTTGTGTCTAATGAAAGTGTACTCGTAGACACAATGGCAGCTAATACACCACTTTGGTTTACCTCTGGTAAGAGCTATTACAGACCGTGAGCTACTAAATTACAACACTGATTTGTTTTTATAAGGGTTTAACGCTGTTTCCAGCATTATTTCAGCTATATCTCGTCGACAGTTCACTTATGCATGATTCCTGGGTAAACAAACACGAACTATGCTAGGAAAAGTGCCTTGCCCAAGGGTTCTCCGCCATGACCGTAGCGCCGCGACTGATTATCGAACCCGGGACGCCCTATTCTAATTCCCCGACACTAATCACTCGACCACGATGGATTCTGCTCACTGCAGTTCACGAGATGTTATAGTTTAATATGGCGTCGTTACCGTGGGAAATGTATCATCAGTGACACTCGTCTTATCCCCGTCAATATTTACCTTTGTTGTAAATTTCTTGAGATGACAGTTGCAATTACAAAATGTCTCTAGTGATGTTTCTCATATGTGTCGCGTCCATTGATTTGGACTCTTATTGACTCTCCGTAACGGGATCCTATCAAGGGAGATTCACATTAAAGCGCTTCTTCATTTTTTCTCAAAAGGTACAGTTATGTCTTTGTTATATGTTGACGGACAGTGAAGGCTCTTGTGAGAGTTTGCGTATACACAAACTCATCTTATTCATCCCTGTGATCTACATTAAGATCCCAAGTTACAAGACGTGAATCATTTACAATGTTACATCTTTTTATCATGAAGGGACTCTTGCATAAAATGGCTGACTGTTGTTTACTAAGATTACAATTTAGGAGCGGTCTGGGCTTTGTCCAGTCCGACATTAATATTAAAAGGTTTCTATAAACAGACAGAGAGTTATCATTATCTAGAAAACGCAATATCATATATACAAAAATATCATTATTTCGGAATGAAAGAATGATAAGATTCAAGTGTCTCTCCAAGTCCAATTTAAATGAAGCTGGGAGCAACATCCAGCCTAATGTAACGTGGGATACACGAGGGACCTAACGTAATTAGGAATGAAATAGTTTCTCCAATTTTCTTTGAAAATATACATTTTAGTTGACGTCGTATTTCCCTTAATATAGAAAAGAAAAAGGGATTAATGCTACGTTAAAGTCGTATATTAAGTTAAACGAAATACAGAAAAGAAATCAGATGAACAATAAACTATTGACAACAGAAACTCAGATAATCAAGGTAAAACGACGCTCTGTCTGAACGGAGTCGGTGCTATTCATTGCGATCTCTTGCCGAATCGAGAACTAAACCCCGGATGCAAACAGGCCGATCTGTACGTGATTTATGGGACGAGTCTCAATATAATGTGAGCCAGTGCATGAGAAAAGATGCAAGTTGGCATTTCGGAACGGTGTAGATTCCGACAATGATGTTTACCTGCTCAGTCTTATCAGAGTCTACATTAGATGACACAAGATTCTACCCAGCTTTTGTAAGTTATATGAGCCGTTCCACGATAAAACCAACATTATGGACTCTGCGTAATGTATCGACACAGATCAGCGTGCACAGTCCGCGCAGAATCATCCGGACCGACACATTCCGTCTCAGGGAGATAGTGGTATAGAATAATGATTCCTGAAACAGAAAATCCACAGGAGGCGAAAAGTGTCTGCCCGGATTAGCCTGCGAGGCATGTTTATGCTGATCCGGGTCGATACTTTACGCAGTGTCCACAATGTTTGTTTTCTCGTGGAACGGCTTATGTATGTGAACAGTGTAGAACTGCATCGATATTGTGCACAAAAGAAAGGATGTACATTTCCTCGTGCTTCTATATAAATTCGTATGCACTCAGGACACGACTGCAATCTAATCCTTTCTTGATATCGGTGTGAAATTGATACTAAATAACATCTTAATTCGCGATAAATGTAATACCCGAAACATCGTATACAACAAATGGGTTCGAAACGCATAAAAGTCTCATCGGAGGGGATTGAAAAAGACAATTACATGGAATAGAAAACACCGTAATCTAATGTTTATCTTTTCCCCTAAATATAGCACCTTGTCTTGGGGAATAACAGTTGTACTTTATATATTGATTGATTCATTGATTGGAGGTTAACGCTCGTTTTCAATAATAATAAATATTGAAAAAGACAATTACATGGAATAGAAAACACCATAATCTAATGTTTATCTTTTCCCCTAAATATAGCACCTTTGTCTTGGGGAATAACAGTTTATATATTGTTTGATTCATTGATTGGAAATAAACTTTTGTTGTCAACAGTAATTAAATCAATAATAATGATAATATGTTGGTTAACATTTGGAAACAATCTTATAGATATAATAAACAGTGTTGATTGTGATCAGACTGTGCGGATGTACAGGTTGATTTGGATTTATTTTCACTCTTTTCCCAAGAACGGCTCATTCGATGAGAGTCATATTACCACTCCGGTGTTCAATGTTTCTGCACAAGGCCTTCTTGAAATTAAATGAATAACTTTCACTGACTAATTGCGTCCATCTTGAAATAGGAATAGGAACTATGCTAATAAACAGACTTGCATTTACTTTTCTTATATGGATATAAATAAGGAAGTGCGGTGAAGATATTTGCTTGAACCGTTCCTACATACATGTACATAAATTCGGCCACAAACGACTTTCAAAATGTCTAGGCAGAAACACGGATTGTTTTTAAAAACTTATTTAAATTATCGAACAAAAGTTAAAAAAAAAGTGTAGATAAAGGGAGAAATTGTTAATGTTGAGCCAGTTCTCCTTTTGTCAAATTGTTATCAAAAGTAGTCTATTGCATAGGCTTCAGAAAACGCGTACATGATTGAACGGGTTCACATGAAAATGGCATAGTTTAAAAATAGCGGGCTGCTATTATTTATGCCATAGACATATTTAATTCACTATTTACCATACTTTTCAAGCACATTGCATACGGTTTATTACTGATATCATGGCTGCCACTTCAACTTATCATGAGTTGTTCGGCTCTCATCTCAACTTGATGGTTCAATGTTTAACATGTTGTGAACTCAGGGGTCAAGGTTGTAAACAGGAAGCTCGGATCCTCGTATTACACGTATTCTCTTCGATATGAACTTGAATTGTCGTTATTTGTATGCAATGCAATAGCAACATGTCATTCTACGTCCTGAATCAAGTATGCATCAGGTTTTTATTCTTTCTACAAAATACAAGATGACGTTGACTCCTAAATTGTCGTCCAGTTCGTTTTAGGTATTGTAATAATGACCGACACTGTTGGAGTCTTTGAAAGAATCGAATATACATAGAGGATATTTAATGAGTTTTTATTTATTACCAATTTTAATAAACGAGTTTACTAATATGATATACCGTGAGCCTTGGAAAGAAAGGCGGTTAATAGTAAGGACTCCGATCGGTGATATATTCTATTTATCCCATAAAGTGATTTATGAAGCGTATTTCGAAAAACTGTACATGGAATTTGCAGGTTTGGGCGCAATATATACGTCATTTTCATAGTTTGGATAGCACGTTGTAACAAAGACTTGAGCGTAAAACTGAAAATCAAACTAGTAGTGTCGTAAAACATTATGATATTTATTTAGAAGGATTTTGACACTCCCATAGAGGGCTTTATGTAATAATAAGGAGTAGCTTGTTCGCATTTTAACCCTTTCAACGCCGAATTGTTTAAAGTAGACTCTTCAAACTCGGACGACTCTATTTTCATGTTATAGGATTTTTGGAATATTTTTTATAGCTCACAGCCAAACAATGCAGATTTCAGGTGAGACAGCTCAATACGAGCTGACCCACCTGAATCTGCATTGTTTGCAAAAAGCTCAATATTGCCTTTGGCGCTGAAAGAGTTAAGAATAGGGTCAAAGTGAACATTGCAGATCATCGATAAGAATTCCAGTCAATTTCCTATCCGTCTCCTAATCTCGATGCATTGACTTTCGGAAGCACGATACTAAGTGGTTTTCGTCTGAAAATAGCACCCGTTCTGAATTCATTTACCTTGGTTTATGATTGTTGAATGATGATATTTGAATTTAGATCTAGCTTCATTGGGAGTTTTAAGATGTTGATAAAACTGAACAGAAGCCAATTTATTTGTTATTTTATTGACGGGCTCAAATGTGAAAGAGTGGTTAGGCTAATATATCGGCCAGATAGCTTAACATAACATGACATACATTTGTAACATAACACAAACACAACTTTTTTTGGCATTAGATATTACATACTTACATATTTATAGCCAATACACTTATAAGCATTTTACTTAAAACAAGGATGTGTACAAGAACAGTTTGCCTTTTCGAGAAGATGTAGATGAGATGTATGGAATATACGAAACGTTTCTCTTTATTCAAAACACGTGTAACGATATTAAGCCTTTTGTAAGTAATGTTATAACGCGTGATATAACAGATTTCTTCATAAACAATAGGTATATTCATAATTTATTAATTTGTTTGAAACGTTTTGATATTTTTTGGAATAGTGAAAGCAAATCAAACAATATTTATATGATTTATGTTATATTGTACACTAGTACATTGTCCCTTATGACTGTCCTGTTTGGCAAATCTGAATACAAAACGATTTACAACTAATAACGAATTATGTTTTGTGTTCATTGAATCAAAACAAACTCAGACATTCAGTGCTTCATTCGTTCGATTGCGTCGTGGATTTTTGTTTCAAAATAATGATAATAACCAAGAACAAACTCATCCCGAACGAAACATTGATGAAGCTCATTTTTGAGAAGGGACAGTGACGTCAATGGACACTTTTTCTAGGGAAACACACATGCCTACATTATGATTAGTATATGCACTAAATAACCGGAGAAAATATTTTAAAAATGTGGATAACAGAAACCACGTTTAAATACAGACATCAGATTCAGCCTGTGACCACATTAATGTTCTTTTCTGTGTCAAATAGTTAGAATATAGCTTCTTGTTTTAAACAAATAGCTACTTTCCCTTTATCCATTACTTCTGACTAATATCACTTTAAAACATAGTTCAATTACATCACGGATGGATGTCTAGACTGCCATGACATTGGAATCCGGATCATCAGCCGTAACCCACTGTTTCAATGAGCAGTGCTCCAGGAAAACTAACCTTAACTTATTTATTAAACTTGTGGAATGATCTAATTGGATACTGTTTTACAGAAGATTGAAATGTTCTATGTATTATGTAGAAAGAGTGAATAGTCAGAACAAGCTTTGTAGATGCACCGACTGATCTGGATCTACTTTGTCGTAAATGCGTAACGGTTGGGTTTCGCAGAGCAACCCTTACATTAAACCATCCATTTCTGTATGATTGATGAACGGAAATTAATTAGTCGGAAACCCTTTAATACAGGTAATAACCCGTAGAAACTCGTCTGTTAACACTTTGCGTACCAGTTCTTGTATACTGATAAGTCAATTTTGACTCTCTAAACTGCGAATTAAACTTGCCAGACGCAGCATTCTGGGCACTGTTTCATGCCAAAATACAAGCCAGGATAGACACAATGTTCTGAATACTGATCTAAAGCAAGATAAAATAACTTAGGTAAGTATATTAACCAATATTTCCGAACCGTGCTGCTATATATACAGATGAGTGCTTCGCATCCCCACATCCTTTATGACCATCAAACCCTATGATGAGGGTACTCAGGGGCGTAGCTTTGCAATAATCAATGTGTAGGCCGTCTCGGGAGAAAATCAACATTGTGGACTCTGCGTAAAGTATCGACTCGGATCAGCCTAAGCATGCCACACAGGCCTACCCGGATAGACACTTTTCGCCTCCTCTATCCCCCTAAGACGGAATGTGTCGGCCGGATCAGTCTGCGCGGACAGCGCAGGCTGATCTGGTCGATACATTACGCAGATGTCTATCGCCGCAGCTGCATTTTGGGGCATTTTGAGAAAAAATGTGTAGGCACGTGCCTACAGTGCCTAAAGAGAGCTACGCCCCTGGTACTGAAAAGTGTCGTATCAGTGAGACGATTCCATTGCGTACCCAAACCATAGGATTAAGTTAAGTTGACGGAGAGATGTTGTTGGATAAAGAGAAGTATATTTCTCCTTATCTAGTCCTTTGTACAAGTATATACGATTTATAAGGAAATCAGAGTCGTATTAAGCATGTCCTTACACATCGAACACTTATTCTCGTTTTAACTGAGTCAACCAATCAGATTACAGCTCTTTACGACAAGAACGTTTGCCGAATGTTGGTGTGTTCGCACAATCTGAACTCTTATAATCTCGGATACTAGAAGGGCTAATTAGCTGTGCACTATATTTCACATAGGAACATTTTGAAGTCATATTGTAAACTAATCACAATAATTGGACGTAACTCATTTGGCTTATTGGTTTCTGTAGTATTTGCCCTGCATTTGTTCGCAAATGTGCTATGCTTTTTCTAATTTCGTTTCATAGAAAGTTGTTTATTCAGTTTTTAGTTGCGATGTGATCGTGACCTAACTTGGTCGTTGATGTTTGAACAGCATATTTGGACATGTATGGTTGTCACTCCTGTTCATATACTCCATAGAAAATATATGAAACCTCTGCGTTTTTCTTTTTTTTGTCTTTTATTTCGTTTCATAAAAAGAGTTTATGTAGTTTTAGTTGCGATTTGATCATGATCTAGCTTGGTCTGTAATGATGGAACACCGTTTGTTGACATAATTGCTTAGACTTTAACATAGCGTATGTTGCTAACATTACCAGAGAACCGTTATATGATAAATACTAAAGAGTAATCATTCAAACATTGCATTCGTTGCATTCCTAGGACAAGAGTTCCTTGGTGTTTGTCTGTTGTTAATTTGAAATTTTCAAAACTTGAATATGTTACTAAAAACGATTAAGGATTCTTACGATTTTCATCGTCATAATACCAAAAAAAAATCCAAAATAACAAATAGATATGTAAGAATATAAATGTATCTACATTTACATGTATCTCGTAATGAATCGTGTAATAGTTCGTACCATTTGGAATTTGTTCATGAGAGTTTTATCTGTGATGATGTTTTGACATAAGCCTTTTAACGACACGCAGTGTTTTATCCTGTCCAAGTTCCGGAAATTCGAATTCCTGTGATGTCACGTGATCGAACTACTTTTCGCAGTTTGCGTAGGAATACATTAATTGAACTCACGAAAACGATTCGGCGACTTCCTGTTGATGTAATGACGTCCACCAGACATAGAGCAACCACTAGCCTAATGTAACTTGCGTGATCTGACGAGTCGCACTATATTTGACGTGGTAGTGTACACTTCAAACGTGTCACAAATCAACCACCGCATGGTGTCTAGTTGGCAAACTTGAAAGATACTTTCACTATCGTGCCACCCTGCAATTAATAAAATCCATTTGACACTATTACTGGTTAAGAGATAAAATCACGAGAGTTATTTATATTAATAAAAGGTCAATACTACTTTATCCATCTACTACAAACCACGATTTTGTTATGTTATTCATTTCACTTCTATCCGTTCTTATGTTTCGTCATTCTTTCTAAAATAGTGATAATCTATTCTACATGATCTTTGTAGTGAACATTTCGAACCACCTCCCTGTTGCATCAGTTTTGAAATTGTTAACAAGAATGTGTTCTGTCATTAAGCACGGTATGTCAGGTCAAAGTATATAAAGTATACCAAATGATTGATGACTCATACACATCATTGTGACTAGCGTCATTCGTCTTCCACCAATGGGCTAAATAGTGCATGTGGGAAGGTAGCCAGTTGCGATCAAAGAAATGTGTGTGGAGTTCTCGTTGGAGATAGCCAGGTTAAACACGTTCGTCGAACCGACAGCCGTTATAAAAATGAAATTCCGTTGAAATCGGCGTTAAAATCCAATCAATCAATCGACTGCGGGTTACCGCGATGCCGATATGGTATAAACCAGGCTTCGTTTGGAAGGAATTTTGTTTTTACATTTTGAAATGAATCTGCTTCATGTTTTACCATAGAATAACGTAATACCGTGTCACACGTTTACCGTAGCGCAAGGTGTGTGTAGGGCGACACTTCGTCGGTTAGAACTCGTAGCCAAATTATATTGAACTTGTGCAATAATATGTGCATGAAATGACTGTATGCATATACCAATTTCGTTAAAACATCAATGAAATTAAAGAGATATCAAATTAATCATAATATATATGTTGCAGAGTACAATGCGATGTGCATGAAATAACTGTTTACACATTGCGTTCAAATAACTATGCGATTTAAGAGGTATTAAGTTAATGCTGCGGAGTGCAATATTATGTGCATAAAATAACTGTATAGCCGTTTCATTCAAATATCTATGAAATTAAAGATGTATTAAATGAATCATGACTTTTAATCAAAGAAAAGAATAAACTCTTGACTTGGTACACCTGACCTGTATTAATAGTTCTGTACATCATAACTCTTTCCGACATTAAACACAAACTACAGCAGACGACTCTGAAAACGTTCAGCCAAAAACAAAGTTAATCTATATAAATATTGAACAGATTAGGAAACACTGTGACCAAACGCGAAACTGCTCGTTACGAGCAATTTCGCATTTTGCTTCTATTGTTACAATGTTTCCAAAAGTCGTTCGCTGTAGATGCGTCGAAATGCGTCTTTTTATGTGGAAAAGGGTTTATTTCGTCTGAAAATCATCAACAAACAAACGACTATATCTTGTATCTGGAGGTCTTCGTATCTTGCTTTGATTGCTGCCATCAATAGACGGTGCTAATTATAGTACGAATCATAAACAATAACGAGCTTTAAGTATGCAGTAAATTACGGCGCTCTAATGATGAAAACAGTCTGCATGTTTGAGAAACCAAAGACAAATGAGCCGCGTCTGACGATTTAAGGATCTTAACCCTTGCCAACATATAGACGCGTTCTTTCGCCTCTGCAGCAGACGACTTTTGAAAACATTGTGACAAAAGGAGAAAATGCTCATAATGAGGAATTTCTCCTTTTGCCACAATGTTGTCACATTTATTCAACTTTTGTACTTTCATTTACAGAGATTTTTTCAAATTTTGGCCAAAATCTTTCAAAGCCGTCTGCTGCAGATTTGTTAAATGTTGGAAAGGGTTAGTGCATCTGCTTACACCGGGACTCATCTTAGCACGTGCATCTGAAAATAGTCTTCATCAGCCGTATAAATGACGTGTATATATATATATGAGGTACTCATCATTTAATTTTGACAAAAGCTAGAAGTGTAGCCTAATTGGTTTGGACTCCAATTTAACTTTAAAAATTGTCAAAACGAAATGAAATTAAGATCCCAAACTCGAAAGACGTGACTTTTATGCCGTTGAATCGATATACAAGGGCGTAGCTTTGCAATAATCAATGTGTAGGCCGTCTCGTGAGCACATCAACATTTTAAACACGTTTATTTAATCGGATAATATTAGATTTAATTAGCAAATCTGTGGACACTCAAAAATGTTAAACCTGACTATGTCTTTAAATGACTCCTTAAATAATTTGTTTTAGATGGACAGTCTTTGAAACAGAACACGATCAGTGACTTTTTTAGTAAGAAGTCGTGCTCTATTCTTCTTCTGAACATACATGTACATATCCTTTTCATGTTAAAGTTAAACAAAAACATCAATTAATAAATAACAATCAAGTTTGTGATTAAATTTATATATGTTTTATTTATCAACTTACACTTTTGCAAATAAATATTATTAATATTGAAATAAAATATAAAATTAGAAGAACAACACAATGTTTATTGTTATTTATTCTTTAAAACCAATACATGTACATGTATAATGTAGTATACATAAGACCCAAAAAAAGAAAAATACATTTGTACCTCAATAAGAGACCACCTGTCTTAAGAGACCACTTATAGCATTTCCCTTGGGTGGTCTCTTAATACAAGTTTGACTGTACTATAAGTATAGTCGCGCGGGAGAAAAAACAACATTATGGCATCTGCGTAATGTATCGATCCAGATCAGGCTGCGCAGTCCGCGCAGACTGATCCGGGCCGACATATTCCGTCTCAGGGGGATAGAGGTATGGAGTAATGATTTCTGAAACAGAAAATCCATAGGAGGCAAAAGTGTCTGTCCAGGTAAGCCTCTGCTGCATGCTTAGGCTGATCCGGATCGATACTTTACGCAGAGTCCACAATGTTGGTTTTTCTCGCGAGACGGCTCAAATGTAGTCCCGCGATTGATTTACTATCCGTATCTCTCGACAGGGAGGCTTAATTGATTGATTTGGATTTAACGTCCTTTTTAACAATTTCTCAGTCATATCACGGCGGCCAGTTCACCTATACATGTGTTTCCTGGTTTTCGCTCACCAGCACTCCACACAACAATCTTCCCAAGCAACTGGCTGCTTTCCCACATAGATTTAGCCCATTGGTGGAAGACGAATTACGCATGTCGCAATGACTTTTGTCAAAAGTCGGAAAAAAAGTTGGCCGAGCCGGGATTCGAACTCACAACCCGTATTTCTTTGTGTGTATGGTGTTTAATACAGCATTGAACAATTTGTTAGTACAAGAAAGTATATCTTGTAGATGGGAAAAAAAAGACTCCCGCGAACCGGATTCGAACCAGTGACCTAAAGATGACAGTGTTTATTAACCTCTACAGTCTTCCGCTCTACCAACTGAGCTATCACGGGACCATATATAAGACGATTAAGTGACAATACGTACAAAACATATTTACGTTATACACTTGTATATAATTGATGATGATTAATATGTCTAACAAAAGGTCAATACAGCTATATAGCTATATAATTGACCCTACCCTCATAGTTCACGTTTTACTTTGTCGTCTGCAAAATCATACACCGTATGACTTTAGTTTTGTGCAATTTAATATAGATAGATATTTTATTGACTTAAACTATACATAGGTTTTCATCATACAACATAAGTATTAATAAATAAATTTCATGCACATGACACATTCACACAATATATATATATGCTTTTAAATCTTAAAACCTTTTCTCAATATCAATAGGATCAAGTGTGCATCGGACACCGACAACTAAAACATTCTTTTGTTTGTTTGTATGGTGTTTTTCGCCGCTTTAATGATTTTTTTTCATTTACATCTCGGCGTTTTCCGAGTAAGTTACGAATACCACTGATCAATCCATCCTAACACCAGGGAGTCAGTCGAAATACAAACACCCACAACTCTAAGCGCCAGGTAGGGAAAGCCGTTACTACCATTTTTCACTGTGAGTAAATATTCGGGTTTTATAAGCGGTGTCAACAAGAATGGCACACAGGCCGTCACCTAGCCGTTACTACCTTAGTATCTTTATACGTTAACCCGTTCCCTCATAAGACAATTCTGCAGCAGTCGACTTTAAACATATTTTGTCGAAAAATGGAAAATCTCTATAATTGAATGGATAACATATGACTAAAAATGGAAAACATTGTGGCAAAAGGAGAAATTGCTCGTTTTGACAAATTTATTCTTCTGTCACACTGCTTTCAAACAGTCGTCTGCTGCAGAGGCGTCAGAAAGCGTCTATATGTGAGAAATGGTTTATCATGGGATGCGTTCAATAAACAATTAACGTTACCGTATTACACGAAATCCATTTCGTTCCAGCGAAACGAACTCAGTCTGTACGAAAGGAAAGACCCACGGAACCATACTTGGTTTTTCCCGATTGTGTGTCTGATGTAATATGTCGAGCCCCGGTAGCTCAGTCGGTATCGAAGCGGGCTGTCAATCCAGAGGTTGTGAGTTCGAATCCCAACTCGGCCAACTTTCTTTCCGAGGATTGACAAAAGTCAATGCGACATGCATCATTCGTCTTCCACCAATGGGCTAAGTCTATGTGGACATGCAGCCAGTTGCTTGGGAAGATTGTTGCGTGGAGTACTGGTGTGAGAAAACCAGGAAATGCATGAGTAGGTGAACTGGCCGCCGTGATATAAATCGAGCAATTTCTCCTTTGGCCACAATGTTTTCGTAGGTTATCCATTCAATTATAGAGATTTTCTATGTTTTAACGAAATATGTTCAAAGTTGTCTGCTACATAATTGTCGTATGAGGTAAAGGGTTAAAAAGTGTTAACTGCATATGTGGTTTAGTTGTAGTCTGTCTGCCTCGGTTGTCAGAGGTCGCGATCGCGAGTTCGATCCACAGAGCTAGTCATACCAAAGGCATTAGCTTTTCCACATATGCGCACATAATTGTTGAGCTAGCATCACGACTAAATCGCTTGTTTCAGGATAATTCGATTATTAGTATATCAGATACCTTACCCAGGACTTCCCGTGATATAAATGAAAGCGGGTTGTTAACACCATATTAATATATACAGCTATTAAGGTGGGCAACTAACAATAAAGTGCTTGGCTGTTACTGGTGTCACAATGTCGGTTACAACAGTCGAAGGGTTAACATAAGTTATGCATCTCAAGTTCACAAACTCGTTTCTTCGTAATGATAAATTGAAATGTAAATCATATTTAAAATGCCTACTTTAATTTATGAGAGCAACAAAAATAGACACTGTAATTACTTCGCAATCCTTTGGATTACTTCTGACAATGAAATATTTCCTCCTGCACTTAAAGGTACTCCTATTTGAATAAACAAACATATTTCTGTTCTTGCATTCATTTGCAAGAGTTAGGTTTCAGTTAGACACAATCAAAAGTCACCACGTGGCTGCAAATAAGAATATCACTGATAACTATGGGCAAGCAATTCAAATAGCATGGATCAATTAATATATTGCCTCTAATTGATGTTACTTCCGGTTTCCTTAAAAACGTGCGAAAATTAACGCAGCTTTGCAACAGGAAAACCAACCGTATGCCATTTGCGACCAGAGAAGACCCATATCTATATATTCGTTTGATTAGTCCGTTCATATCTGTACAGTACATTTCGAAAATCTTCCGATCAACGGAATGCGTATGAGATAGCATTGATTCACTACTAACGGAAATGTTCCCACAACACTAAGGTCAGTTTCCTGGCATCGGATTCCGGTAACTAAGTCTTTAGGTCAAATTAAGCTAAGTACATCCGCTGTCATGCTGATCTACAGAATGTATGTATTGAATATATGACATTGAGTTTAAATTCATTGTAAATGTGTAAAGGATGCACTGGAAATTATTGATTTGATCACTTTTAGTAGTTTGACCTTGTTTGAAAGTGAAAGTAGAGAATGCTAAACACCGGTTTTGTCCGGGCTCGATTTGGTCCAAAACAACGGTAACCATTTTTGCCTGGTGAGTTCTTTCCTGCATAATGCATGACCCCCCTTTTCTTTGGATTGTTTTAAAGCTTGGAGTTGACTCTTTTCAATAATATATGGTGTTCTACATGAGAAACGCTTAGAGAGTGTGACAACTGAGGACTGAAACTCTTCGATTTACATGGAAACAAATAAGGAATGTATTTGGTGTATTGTAACCTTTATCGACTCGGGCTGTCAATCCAGGGAATGAGAGTTCGAACAACAGCTTGTCCAACATTCTTTCTCTCGTTTTACGAAAGTCACTGTGACAAACTTCATTCGTCTTTCACCAATAGGATAATAGTATATGTGAAAAAGCAGCCAGTTGCTTGGAAAGTTTTTTGTTTGTATTACTGTTGTGAGAAAGCCTCGAAACACATAAGTAGATAGATGAACAGGCCGTACTGTCATTATAAATGAAATATAATATGGGCCATTTTATGCGAACACTGACAGTCGCAGTTACCTATGTGAATATTATTTACGTTCAAATACGCTTAGGCTATAACCATTCGCGGGAGACCTCAAGAGTGCTTGCAGCCACAGGTGCCAGTTTCGTTTAAGCTAATTTGAAATTTTAAACGAGACTGGCACCTGTGCTTGCAGCACTAGATGACAAATCAGGGAATATCTGGATCTATCCAGTTCGCAAAACCTCGAAGGTCGGTTTACGTATGACGTGGTTCATGATGATTTATGTGCTAATAGCAGGAAGCATCAATAGTGCAGTTCGTTTTAAGTTCCACTCGTTAAAGTTATTTCCAAAACTCAAATACTCGTCACTATCATTTCAATTACTGAGCAAACAAAGACTTGTAAGGTTTCTAAACATTCATGCCATAAATATAACGCTTATCAAGGCGGCAATTGCTCTGTGAGAGCAGCGGGTATTTGCAACAACGTTTTCACATACCGGTTTTATTGACAACACCCATGCGTCCATTGACACTGTATGGTAGCAACCGGAAGGAAAGTGATCCACTAAGATACAATTTAATAACATCGGGTTAGAACCTTTACACGCCATGAGCTATTAAACTGATACACTGAACACAAGGATGTTTCAATAAGAGCCGTGCAGAACGGACCGATTGGTGAAATCACGACGAAGGCAGATCATCGAATGTTGAATTCAAAACTCTTTACGATCATTTCTCTCTTTCTCGTACTTTCATATGGATTGCGTCACACAATAAACGACTTCGGGATTTCGCGACCAGTAATGATCAAGATCAGTCGCAGCATTCTCGCATTCGGATCAGGGTCTTCCCGGTTCACCACCAAGTCGGACAAACAACACGGAAGCATCACTATGATTTAAAACTGACTATAACACATGTAGTTTAATCGTAAATGCTATTAAATACGTAAATTGATGTCATTATCCCGATGGCCTGTTTTCACGTACAGTTCCCCTTATATTATGACATATGTTATCATGACCATTTTCTAGAGGTTAACTGGGCTGAATTGTACCACCAGTGGCGAAGATCAAAAGGTCGATATTCCCGTGGCGTGATCAATAGAGTGAACGTCACAGAGCCCATTACACAAGGCGTTGTCAAGATATTTTGCTAATTTGAAATGCATTCATTTTCTTTAGAAGCCATAAAACTTATGAAATATTAATTACCCTAAAATGCAGAGTGATTCTTTTATGACCCTATTTTCAATAAAAGTGGATTCCATCATTTACTGATGGAATATGTCTCGAGTCGTTTGGCTGTGGAAGCCTCCGAGGGAAGTACCCTTTCCCCCATACGCCAAATATAAAGCAGACGTCTTTTAAACACTTATGCAAAAGTGTGATTCACATATATAAAAGAAAATATAATAATTGATAGGAAAAAGCATTATGGCAAAAGGAGCAAGATCTAATTATGGCAAAAGGATAAAAATCTAATTATGAGCAAGTGGGAAAGATTAAAATACAATTATGATAAAATAATACGGCGTTTTGAGCTATTGTTTCTTTGTAACGATGTTAGTAATGGTTCTCTGCAGCAAGGGCGTAAACAAATCTTTGTCCCATGGTTATTGTTTATCAGTGTTGATTACGATCAGTCACCCTATCATACATGTTGAGTTTCCGTTTATAAGTTACACAATTAGACGTCGCGTCAGATGCCGTTGTACGTTAGGAAAAAGACCACTAATCGCTTTACGATACTTAACCCCTTTCCTTCATACAGACGCTTGCTGACGCCTCTGAAGCAAACGTCTTTTGAAAACATGGCCACAAAAAAAGAAATTGCTTAAAATGAACAATGTCTCCTTTTTTCACCATGTTTTCAACACTATTTAATTATTATACTTTCATTTGATGGGATCTAATGGGACTTTCCAAAACTTTTTTTTTCAAAGTCGTCTGCTGCTGATTTGTTGTATGTGTGGTAAAGGATTAAACGTTTTAAATATATGAGGAGTTCGATGTTAAAATTGATATTAGACAGCAGAGCAACAAATGGCCATTAACACAATCTAAACATTTTTCATCTTGTATCGTAGTAAATAATAAGTCAGTAACGTAAAAATCACAGACGTCACACATATTTTGCAATTGAGATTTAACATAAACAACGTGCTTGCAGCAATAGAATCGGTATGTACTCACGAGTAGTGTACTACACTTATATTATATACGTATGCGCCTGACAACAGTTGAGCAGCATGCATTTATTCCTCGCATTGAAGTACATAACATTAATACAATCGTAGACCTAATAGTTGATGACTCATTTTCTGTTTAAAGATGTGTTGTTGGTTATCTCTATAAACAAACAAATTTAAGTTCTAAAACCTTCGATTACTGTTTTATTTCTATCATCACTATTAAAGCAAGATTTTTTATCCACATTTTCTTCTCTTTTTTTTTATTGGCATAATATCTAAAATAAATTTGTGAAGGTAACATTTCATTCGCAAACTGTCCATTATGTAAGAATATCCGCGTCAATATCGGATGTAAGTACATCTAGCATGCATTACGCAATACACATTCCTGTCCTTTGAACGGAACAGCCACTGAACCAGCGCTGCGGAATGCTATTATATACCTCATGCACGGTTTCCACTAGATCCAATGTGTGGGGGAGTACATAAACCCAATCCCGCTCCAAAAACAGTCCCATAATCGCTCTATTCAGGGTTTAGAAAAGTCTAGGGGTGATTCAAGTTAACCCCAGGTGTAAATCCAATCATCAGAGCATTTGTAAACCCCTTTCCCACATGCAACTAATCTGCAGTAGGCGTTTTTGAGAACATTTAGGCAAAAATATGCCAAAGTATTATTTTCAAATAAAGTTGAAAACATTGTGGCAAAAGGAAACATTGCTCATAGTGATCAATTTCCTCTTTTGCCACAATGCTTTCAAAAGTATTCTGCTGTAGAACCGTCAAAAGCCGCCTATAAGTAGAAAAGAGTTAACACTGCCATTTTATTCTAATTCAGTTATGTGTTTTTTCATAAGTTCAGTTCCTTTCGTAATCGAGACATTAATACCTTTCCACATGCAGACGCAGCAGACGACTTTGGAAAACGTCGTAGTTGAATGATAAATGGCTCTCTATGAGCCATTTCTCCTCTTCGCCAAAATAATATAAACTTTATTCAATGTCACGGCTTTGATGCTTTTTGCCCACAGGTACCAGTATTGTAAAGATTAAACAAAACAAGAATTCACTTTTTTTCACTATTTACTAATACATCAATTGATGTATAAGCAAATAGTGTTTTGTTTTTTTTAAATTTTACGATACTGGTCCCTGCGATTTTGCCTTCATGTTTTAAAAGGTGTCTGAGGCAGATTTCTTTGCATACGCAAAAGGGTCTTCGTGTATATTGATTGCTAAAACGATTCCTCTTGGACAATAACTCTTCAACATTCAACTTTAAATGTTGGAAACTAGTGCTTGGGTTTTGTGTAAAAATATGGGGGATAGCATTTTGTCAGACTGGTTATGTATTTAATGAATGTTTGTGATGTACCGTATACACTGTTGTAAGCGGCTTAAAATACCATTCAATCAATTCTCGTTTTGCCACATTGCTTTAAAAATGTGTCTGCTGCAGAAGCGTCAAAAGCCGCCTATAAGTAGAACGGTAGACAGAACGTTATTCAGGCTGTTATAGGTACTTCAAGCTCATTGTGTTAACCCTTTCCCTCATATAGACGCTTTCTGACGCCTCTGCAGAACTAGTAATCAAACCGCTTATCTGTAAGATGTAACGCTTAACCCGCGGAATTCCCAGCACTTATATCACTGTCACTGATTCATCCCACGTTGTTACATAAGTATGATCCTTACCAATGTAGCTCAGCCGATTACGATGCGGGTTGTCAATCCAGGTGTTGTGAGTTCAAATTGGTTAATATGTGGATGGAAGCAAGGTGAAGTGAGATATCACTAGAACAATTACTACGTTTTGTTTTTAGTTTGTCGTACATATGTAGATGTATTTCCCTGTTTTGTTTTTCTGATATTATCTTATTCCAAGAAAAGACATCTCAACTTCATCGATTGTCAATGAACGAATTGGCTTTTCCATTTTCATTTTTTGTTTGTTTGTTTGTTTGTTTGATATTAAATATGAAATAGAATTCGAGTTCAACAATCTGTACTATGCCTACATCAAAATCAAAGTAGTAGAATACTGTGATATAACTGAAATACTATTGAAATGGAATGTAAAACACTATTTAAACACATACTTTAACCATATGAACCCAAGGCCAACCCCTTTACCTCGTTGGAGAACACTGTGATATAACTGAAATACTATTGAAATGCGGTGTAAAACACTAGATAGACACATATAGTGGTAAGTATCTCCGCCTGTCACGCGGGAGACCGGGGTTCAATTCCCCGTCTGGGAGGATTTCTTTTATTATTAAATTGCGTGACTTTTGATTGTGTTTAACATTTAGCCACTTTTGAATAAAAGCTTCCCAAGCTAAAAATACAACTTTGGCTCAAAAACTCTTCTGAGAATATATTTCAGTGGTCACTGTTTTCGCTGAAATATATAGCGGCGTACTAGTGCGACTAGAATTGAGCCGTCCCGCGAGAAAACCAACGTTATGGTCTCTGCGTCATATATCGACCCAGATCAGCCTGCGCAGTCAGCGCAGACTGATCCGGACCGACACATTCCGTCTCAGGTGGATAGAGTTATAGAATTATTATTCCTGAAATAGGAAATCTACAGTAGGTGAAAAGTGTCTGTCCAGGTTAGTCTGCGCGGCATGCTTAGGTTGATCCGGGTCGATATTTTACGCAGAGTCCACAATGTTGGTTTTCTCGCGTAACGGCTCAGATTTGTTTATAACCCACATCCTCAGCCTCCGCAGCCCGCGCAGACTGATCCGGGCCGACACATTCCGTCTCAGGTGGATAGAGTTATAGAGTAATTATTCCTGAAACAGAAAATCCACAGGAGGCGAAAAGTGTCTGTCCAGGTTAGCCTGCGCGGCATGCTTAGGTTGATCCGGGTCTATAGTTCACAATGTCGGTTTTCTCGCGAGACGGTTCAGATGTGTTTAATGCGCCTAATAACGCACGTCCTGAAGCAAACAGCTACGTTGACTGGCATCCTTGATATGTTGTAAACGACATTAAAACCACCCAAGCAATCAATCAATCGATCAATTACACTCGTGTGAACAAGTCGTTTCTACAAATTGATACATGAGTAGCCAACAATGCAGATCAAGATTAGAATGCAGTATGCAGGATGCTATTGGTCTAGACTCTATATTGGTCGGCGCTCTACGAAAATCATCATTAAGCCGATTGCGATCAGTGTAGATCTATATCAGCAAGCGCCGACGTGCTGTCAAATCTGGCTATGCACAGGTCGCCAATAATTCATACAAGGTTTAGAGGATCTATTATATCCATTTAGATTAATCCACAAAAATGTATTTGTTCACGCATGTAATATCAAGTTTATGATCGAGCCCCGGTAGCGACATGGGCTGTCAGTCCAGGGGTCGTAAGTTCGAACTACAACTCCGCCAACACTCTTTCCGACGTTTGACAAAAGTCACTGTGACAAGCGTCATTCGTCTTCTTCCAATGGGCTAACATTATATGTGGAAAAGCAGCATGTTGCTTTGAAAGAATATTCCGTGGAGTACTGGTGTGAGAAGGCCAGGAAACACATGAGTAGGTGAACTGGCAGCTGTGATGTGACTGAACAATTCTTGAAAACGGCGTTAAACCCAATCAGTCAAGTTTAGGTTGGCTTTTCACAGAAGGTTTCAAGTCGTTTTTCACTACGATTCGGACTAAAGAAGTACACCTCCTAAAACAAACACTTCAATTAATCTTTATAACACTTTTCCAGTTATATCACGCCTTATGCTGGGCCAGTTTCCAGTACGTCTGGTATCTTTTCCCTGAAACCAGCGATTAAGTCGTAATTCTAACTGAACAAACCTGAGCGCCGAGTAGGGAAAGCCGTTAATCCTATTCGTGAATGTTTATAAAATCAGAACAATACTATTATTTATTGTAATTGCCAGTATCATCAAAACTGCAGAAGTTCAGATTTCCCGTACCGTTGGCCAAATGCGGTAAAGGACTTGATTACTGTATTCTACGATGACGCTGTTCGTTTATTATATTTAACGCTTTCCCGCATACGACAATTCTGCAGCAGACGACTTTGAACATATTTTGCCAAACAATAGAAAATCTCTATAATTGAATGGATAACCTATGACTAAAAGTGGAAAACATTGTGTCAAAAGGAGAAATTGCTCGTTTTGAGCAATTTCTTCTTTTGTCACTATGTTTTCAAAAAGCCGTCTGCTGCAGAGGCCTCAGAAAGCGTCTATATGAGGGAAAGGGTTAATTGTACTCGTATTATCTGTGATGGAACATTCATCTTAAAAACCAATTAAACTGGATAGTTTAATTAGCGATTTCTCGAAGCGCAACCGCCACTTTATTACGACTATTAACATTTTTAGATTGAATAAGTTTACCTCCCCGACTGCTAATTGATGTTCACCTCTTTAGAAAAACGTTTCCCAGTAACTCTTCGTGTAAATGGCGCTCTGATAATATAGATAATACATTTCTTATCCGAGTACGTAATTACAATTGCTCGCGGTGATTTCAATTATAGTTCTACTCTGATTACGATTTTGGAAAGAATGTAGCAACATTATTGAGTGTCCTTACGAGCAATCAATACTGCTGCTGAGCTGTTTCTTCCTTGATTAGAAGTTCAGCGCTTGCTTTCATTTCACCATAATCAAAAGTGAATCACAAAGTTTCTCCGGGATGCACGTAAAATCAAAATATTCCTTCAAAAACTTTCTAGACCATACACGTGGATCCAAGTTCGATCCTAGATCGTGTCACACAAAGACTTAAACAATGGCAGTAGTGTGGCTTCCAATTTTGGCTCTATTAGTTGTGATTAATCGATCTCATGATAAATATTTCCGTTCGTACCGTATTACTTATCAAGTAATCGCCGTCATGTGACTGAAATAATGTTGAAACGGCAAAAAACACCACATAAACAAATAAACCTACCCTACCTTCTATGTGCGACAAAGCCGATCAATCCTTGTAATCACACACAATGCCGGTCACACTACTTGTGAAGATGAAATACACCACAAAGAAGGACATATGCCATTCGGTGCCCTTCACTGGGAAATAGGTAGACACATGAGTTCATGTGCCGGTGTGTGTTGATAGAACGATACCGGTTATACGAACATTCACGAAAGTCTTTGTTTAATTGGGTTTATCCCCATTCTTAAACATTATTCCAGTTATACCATTGCAACAATTCACTTATTCATGATCCCTAGGTAAATAACCCAGTACTAGGTTTGGAAATGTGCATTGCCCAAGGGCACTCTACCGTGACTTCCGCCACTTGGGATCGAACTAGGGGCGCCCGGTTCCAAATTGCCAACACTAACCACTCGGCCAGGGCAGATTCCTGTTTACTTACGCACCAGCCTTATCGAATAAAATTGATATGCACCGATCCGTGTCACGCCCGCCCTAGCGTCTCAAATAGTCAGATGGAAGACAGTTGTGCAGTGATATAGCGTCGGACTCTCGTTGCGAAGGTCCCTGGTTCGAATCCCGAGATGAACAGGTTCTGGGTTTCTTCAACACACACGGCGTGAGTACTGGTGATACACTGTATCTCCAAGAAGCAGACTCCGAGCGTGATTAATATATGCGTTAAGCTTGTTTCGAAATCGTTTTTAAAATAAATAAGTTTTAACTTAATCAGGACAATGTTCGTTTTTTTTTTTTTTTAAACCGTTCGCAAGCTTTGTTTTGTTTATATGGTGTTTGTCTTCGCTTTCAACATTTTAATTCACTACGTCATCTCTGTAAGTTACCATGAACTACTGACCTAATTATCCAGACACCAGCGAGTCAATTGTAACAGTTACCCCAAAATCCTGAGCGGCAGAGAGGGCAAATAATACCATGTGTTAAGTGTATTTGGCATTGTAGGGCCAGGGATTTAATCATCCGCGACCTACCGCACCATATGATGAACAAATGCTCATATTGCCACAATGTTTTCAACTTTATCCAATCAATATACATTCATTTCTAGTTTTGCCAATATACTTTCAAAGATCGACAGCTGCATATGTGTTGTATATGGGATCGGTTAAATTTTATGGTAATTCCTAACTCAATGCAATGTGAGATTATAATTTATTTGTTTCTATATTTTCAGTGGATTAATGAGAAAGGACAGTGGAGAATAATCTGACACACACAGAGTTTCTAACAGTGAGTTTCATCAATTGGTTATTTTCACATTAAGAATTCTTTTTGATTCGATAGTTCGACCCTAGGACGTTCTTCAGTGTGAATTTTAGAACAAAATAATATGAGCCGACCCATCTCTGCGTAATGTATCGACCCAGATCAACCTGCGCAGTCCGCGCAGACTGATCCGGGCCGACACATTTTGTCTCAGGTGGATACAGTTATAGAGTAATGATTCCTGAAACAGAAAATCCAATCCAAGTGCATGTCCGGGTTAACTTGCGCGGCATGCTTAGGTTGATCCGGGTCGATACTTTACGCACAATGTTGGTTTTCTCGCGAGACGTCTCAATATTATACAGATTACGTTTTGTCCATCTTAAAGGTACAAGGAACACGATGTCTGACATGCGGAGCGAAACATCGAATCAAAGAGTTTGTTTTATTGTTATATATATATATATACCCTACGGAATGCAACTTTAGAAAAATTCTTTTACTTTTACTCTGTCTTTATATAGTCCAAAACATTACGGTGGTTATATTTGTCTTCCTCTAAAAGGAAACCAGCCAGCTGCAAGATATAATTAGGCGTGTTATAAATTTAGACATTAGTGGTGTTTGGTTGCATCCACGTACGGTGTAGACATAGATTGGCCTGCGAATACGCGCAAGCGCAAAAGAGCATTCACCCTCCGCCTTCATGTACTATAGCCGCAGATGTAACATCTCAAAGGGAGAAACATCCAAAGGTTCCCGGCGTGAAATACGTGGTCCCATAATAAATTAATAATATTAATAAAAAAAGGACTACATATAACTTAATATCACTATATTCACCCGTAACATTTTATAAAAGAAAAATGTCATCTAGACGTGTAGTCATATTAGATGTACACCAATGTTACTCTTACCATTTCCAACGTCTCGACGCGTTCTGACGCAATTGTAGCAGACGAAGTTTGGAAACATTATGACAAAAAGATGAGCAATTTATCCCTTTGCCACATTGTTTTCAACTTCAGTCAATAAGTTTTCTTTCATTTATAGAGAGTTTCCATATGTTTGTTTAAATGTTTTCAAAGTCGTCTGCTGCAGTTTTGTTGTATGCTGCAAAGGGTTCAATGATGGTAACCGGATACACTATAGACGTGGCTAAAATGAGCTAATATCTCATGACAATGATTGAATCCGATCTAATATACCCATTACGTATTTCTTCATTCGCGAATGCTTACAAAATGGCTGAGAATGTGTATCCGGTAAACACAAACGTAACGTTAGATGGACGAGGTAAAGGGACTATTATCTGTGATAAACATATATTTGTTGTGATTAGTTAACAGATTTTTAAGTATTACATGTTGGGACTATTTTCAGTCCGCGGAAACCCGATTTTCTTTTTGGTGTTTCGTCATGTGATAAATAGAATCTGACATTCGTTGTCATTTCATAAAGGCTTTATAACAAATTTTCTGAAGTCGTTTAATGAAACTTTATATGAAATGACAAGTCATGTCAGATCCTATATATATATATATATATATGCTAGTGGATCATAGACCCGTGCAATAAACGTACAGCGAGGCAATTTGGTCTGACTTCAATGAGATTGATCAAGACCGCATGGTTGACCTCACATCGACGAAATTACGTACCCCGTATGTTAGAAGAGAAAACCTTAAGAAGTAGATAAATCTCGTTAAAATCAGACTACAATCATTCGATGTACGTATATTGGATCTGATTTACCCGCATACAGGGTCGTCTCGTATTGACCCTGTACACTTAAAATCTCATTTTACAACGCTTTTAAACAAACGGAGCATTCGATAATCATCGCTAATCTATAGGGGAGCCGTCCCGCGAGAAAATCAACATTATGATCTCTGCGTAATGTATCGACCCAGATCAGCCTGTGCAGAGCTGGCCGACACATTCCTTCTTAGGGGAATAGATGTATAGAGTATTGATTCTTGAAAAAAAGAAAAATTACAGAATGAGAAAAGTGTCTGTCCGAGTAAGCCTATGCGGAATGCTTAAGCTGATCCGGGTCGATACTTTACGCAGTCTCCACAGTGTTGGTTTGCTCGAGGGACGGCTCATAGTTTACTTATATGGGTTATCTTACCTGTTTTATGCCGAATGGTATGGTCATTTACAATTTGACTGGCTGACGCAAAGGTCCAGCATAGGTTGCACGGGGCAGTCAACAGTTCAATATACGAACACGGAGTTAACGTCTGGTTTTAATGAGATTCGAGTTGGACAGAATATACACCTTATTGGTTTATTTCGTTTTAATATATGAAGAGAAAATAACGCATGAACCATTTGACTAATATGTATCGGTATTATAAACTAGAAACGTTTCTGTATGATATGCTTGGGGACGATTAATGAATTGCGTAATGTATAGTGTGAACATTAAATGATCGAAGACTGTATATACCAGCCGGTCCCCTACACTCGAGAAATAGGAACGCACATTTATTAATATGTAGATTTACGCGTTTTCAACAATGTTTAGTTATAACACGGCTTTTCTCAGGTAAGTTACATGTTCCAGAACGTCTGGTCCATTTATCAAGATACAATATATTTATTTTGCAAGTTAGGCCACCGGCCCATTATACAACATAATTGATAAGTATATACAACAAAGACCGAGGAAATACATTATAACACTGACATTTGAAGCTGAGAAAGATACTGAAAGAGTCTCGCTTCTTAGTTTGAATGCTCTCTGAATGAATATTGCAGTATTGTTTACTTCAGACTGGATATTTGTATTTAATATTGCATACACTTTGTCTAGAGTCCTGTTGTTTATCCAGAATACGTTTAAATAAATGTCTCTTAAATCGTCATAGGTAGGACATTTATCCAGACACAATGAGTTAGGCGCAGTTCTAACCCTACAATCATGATCACCAAGAACGGAAAGCCATTACTACCAGTTTACAAGTCTTTGGTTTGTTTGACCCAGGATAGGCACCAGGGGCTTAGCTTTGCAATAATCAATGTGTAGGCCGTCTCGTGAGAAAATCAACATTGTGGACTCTGCGTAAAGTATCGACCCGGATCAGCCTAAGCATGCTACATAGGCCTACCCGGATATACACTTTTCGCCTCCTGTTGATTTTCTGTTTCAGGAATAACTACTCTATACATCTATCCGCCTAAGACGGAATGTGGCGGCCGGATCAGTCTGCGCGGACAGCGTAGGCTGATCTGGTCGATACATTACGCAGATGTCTATCGCCGCAGCTGCATTTTGGGGCATTTTGAGAAAAAATGTGTAGGCACGTGCCTACAGTGCCTAAAGGGAGCTACGCCCCTGGGCACGGTACCTTCGTCAATGTTCGTTAACTTAGAGAGAATTGGTACTTGGCTTCGCGGGCTCGATCCCCAGTCTAGGCAGTCATGGTGGAATGCCATTGGGCAAGGCACACTTTCTAAGATTGTGCTAGTTTGTTGACCCATGGAGGTTAATTAAGTGAAGTGTCCCCCGTGATAAAACTTAAATAATTTGGAAAACGGCGTAAAACTCCAATTTAACAAACTACTTCATCGGTCAATAAAGCTTCACAAACACTTTGAAAATGGCAAACTGCCGCGACAATATTTCAACATAATATAATCAGAAAGGATATGATTTCGAACCTGGCCTTTATATTGCAACTATACACCAAGTATCATTGGAGCAAACAGTGCAGCTCTCTCAAGCTCACTATCTGGTAGAGGCAAATACAGCAGTTCTGTGGAGGTTTCGTCTTATAGAGGTTATCTGTTTATTTGATTGATACATTATGCTGGCACATCCAAAGGAGACAACTATGGAAACATGGTGGGGGAAAAAGACGAATTGCTTATGGCAATTTCTCATTTACCCACATTGTCTGCGTTAATCTATTCCGGATATATAAAATAGGTTGTACATATTTTCCAATTTACTTTTCATCAGATGTTGGACGAATTTGTGAGTCGTTTTTCAATGGTTTTCGATCTTCAAAGGTTTCGTTATAAAAGTTCATAATATATATCGAGGGCTTGACGTGAAACGGTGGTAACTAAAAACCTATTTTGAAAACCTTGGTTTAGGGGCAATTTTGACCCTTTTGTAAACAATGCAAATTTAGATGCCATTGCTCAGAACGAGCAGTGGCACCTAAATTTCCATTGTTTACCAAGAAAAATGATTTAACGCTTATAAAGACTTTATGGCGAGATGATTAACCTTGGTAATTTTTTTTTTAGTTACAACCGTTTCACGCCAGGCCCTCGATATGCATATGTTGCAGGTACTACTAATAGTAAAAGTAGTCCCTGATATGTTGTTATAAAAGAATTGGGCGGAAAACGTGAAAATATGCTTAGAATAAGCTGAGTGCACCCAATTTCGGATTTAGCATGTGTTTTGTCAAAATATAACTGTAAACCAACAATCCTTTACATATCTGAATGCATTCCAGAAGTATGAACTGAAAACAATTTAGACGGAAAGGACGGACGGGAAAGGAGCCAAATGTGTATGCCCCGGCCCTGTTTGGCGGGCATCAAACTGAATTATATTTATATCAATCTCATTTTAAATAATTTTAAAACCCTTCATAACTCATTATTATTGCTAGCAGGCAATACTTATGAGACACACGGCTATTAAGTGCATTAAGATTGTGCTAAGATTCGAGATATCGTGTGTATTATCATCGAACGCTCAGCGTTGAAAACAATCAAAGTCTTGACGAATGCTGTGAAAATTCGTGCATGCATTAGGACATGGAGCGAATCTAAATGAACCTATTTCTGTCTAACAGTAGAAAGTTGAGAGAAAATTACAAGCGTCCCGATTTTATTGTGTTATATATTCAATCACGATCAACCAATATTAGCTTATTCGTATTCGCTGTCCTATACATATCATCTCTAGACAAACTCAGTTCAACAAGCGAAAACAAAAGATACTGAATTCAAGTCATCGCATTAAATGTTGGCAAACTTCAAACAAAGACCGACCTGTTTGACTCAACACCAGCGAAGATCTACATCAGCTTGCAATTGTTTACGAGGTTGGTTATCTCATAGCTGTCTTGATATAACTGAACTAATGTTCAAACGGCGTAAAACCTCAATAGTATTAAACAATCACAATCTACTAGATGAACTAATCCTTGAAGTTTCTGTAGAACGGTTGATACAAAAAAAAAACTGAGGAAATATAATTATGCAATTTAATCGCATTTTCATTAAAACCTCGTGTAAATTGAAGAAAAAACATGATCGGCGTATAGCGATTTTAGGTCTTAATGCATCTGCGTCCAGGGTCCATTTCCACCAACCTTACTTAGCGCTAAGTAAAACTTAAATACTTGAAAGCGTATTTCATCATATTTGCTTCACTTATATTTAAGTAAATGATTAACACTGCACGAAAATTGGGATTTAATTTAGAAGTAAATTTCCTTAAATTCCGAAATTTAAGGAAATTTACTCTCAATTAAATCCCAATTTTCGTGCAGTGTAAGTTCACATAAATAGTTACCGTGCTGATCAACGATACTTGTAAAGATATAAGATAATTTGGTATTTGTAATAGAAAAACAAACATGATGAAACACGCTCTGAAGTATTTAAGTATTTCTTTGCGCTAAGTACCGTTGGTGGAATTGGGGCCAGAGTCTTCATGTTTCTGTATGTGTAAATTATACAGAGCCTAAACATATTCTGGACGACAAGTAGCCCCACTAGTTTTAACCCCCTTTTCCACATACAACACATATGCAGCAGACGACGTTGAAAACATAGTGACAAAACCTGAAAAATATCCATAAATGATAGCTTAATTGTTAAATAAAGTTGAAAACATTGTGGTCAAAGGAGAAATTGCTCATCATGCAAAACGGTACAACATGGCCTTTGCGAACATTATATATCAGATAGGCCGGTGAATCCTCGTCTAGATCTTCGCTATAACAAATTATTTGCAAAGACTTTTAACAAGATTACCGTAAGATTTGAAGATTTTGATAAAAGAAGAAAAAGATATACACAAGCTGATCTGAACCTATATTATTTACAAATGCTAACGGGTACCTTGTCCCATGGTCCGGCTCATCTGTATTAATAAGTAATTGTACCGTGTTCAATTAATTCCAAACGGATTTATTAAATTTATTTCGAAATTAGACCTTTCTGTTTGTTGTTTACGGGTCATATCAAATACTTTAAAAATTGATAGTAATGGCTTCACTGTTTGGCACACACGATTGCGGGGATAGCATGCATACCAATGAAGGCAGATGTATCAGGATCAATGATAGCGATGGAACTGGTAATTTTACTATGGAAACGCCGGGATGAAACTGAAATCCTGTTGAAAACTGCACCAAACAAGTTTCAAATATTATAAAATAAAGACTTGTTTTAAGAATATATCACCTGGTCGAACCTTTATCATGCTGTATACCTGAAAGAGGACAAAGTAGTTTATGCTACATATGCACCGATATGTTTATTCCTATTTACCGTTTTTGGACAACTTCTTTCCTGTTTGAAATAAACCTATTTACAGACTGGTTATGTCCTATTTACAATTTTATTAAGTACACTTTGATAAATATCAATTAATTTAAAGGCAGTGGTAGAGCGTTAGCCTCTTGTACCAAAGGTCCAGGATTCGAATCACCTGATGCCAAGGTTTTGTCTTTGGGAATGTTCAACACAAACGGCGTGAGTTCACGTAAAGTCTCCAGGAAGCAGACATCGATAGTGATTAAACGATGAAAGATTGGTTGGCAATCGACGTTAAATAAATAATCTAAACTTATCAATGTGAAGCGAGCAATGCAGGCCAAGATAAGAGGTCACGAACGTGCAATCGCAGATTATACTTTAGCATCACAGTATACGCCGCATATAGCAATCTGAGATATAAATAAACCCGCACAAGGGAAACAGTTCAAGTTGGCGTTTTTCTATAGTGTATATTCAGATATGAAATAGCCGTGCATCGAAAACGGTACAATTTGGCGTTTGTCAATAGTGTAGATTCAGATATAAATTAGCCCGTGCATGGTAAACGATACAAGTTGGTGTTTGTCAATAGTGTATATTCAGATATAAATTAGCCCGTGCATGGAAAACGGTACAAGTTGGTGTTTGTCAATAGTGTAGATTCAGATATAAATTAGCCCGTGCATGGAACACGGTACAAGTTGGTGTTTGTCAATAGTGTATATTCAGATATAAATTAGCCCGTGCATGGTAAACGGTACAAGTTGGTGTTTGTCAATAGTGTAGATTCAGATATAAATTAGCCCGTGCATGGAAAACGGTACAAGTTGGTGTTTGTCAATAGTGTATATTCAGATATAAATTAGCCCGTGCATGGAAAACGGTACAAGTTGGTGTTTGTCAATAGTGTAGATTCAGATATAAATTAGCCCCTGTATGGTAAACGGTACAAGTTGGTGTTTGTCAATAGTGTAGATTCAGATATAAATTAGCCCGTGCATGGTAAACGGTACAAGTTGGTGTTTGTCAATAGTGTAGATTCAGATATAAATTAGCCCGTGCATGGTAAACGGTACAAGTTGGTGTTTGTCAATAGTGTAGATTCAGATATAAATTAGCCCCTGCATGGTAAACGGTACAAGTTGGTGTTTGTCAATAGTGTAGATTCAGATATAAATTAGCCCGTGCATGGTAAACGGTACAAGTTGGTGTTTGTCAATAGTGTAGATTCAGATATAAATTAGCCCGTGCATGGTAAACGGTACAAGTTGGTGTTTGTCAATAGTGTAGATTCAGATATAAATTAGCCCGTGCATGGAAAACGGTACAAGTTGGTGTTTGTCAATAGTGTAGATTCAGATATAAATTAGCCCGTGCATGGAAAACGGTACAAGTTGGTGTTTGTCAATAGTGTAGATTCAGATATAAATTAGCCCGTGCATGGAAAACGGTACAAGTTGGTGTTTGTCAATAGTGTAGATTCAGATATAAATTAGCCCGTGCATGGAAAACGGTACAATTTGGTGTTTGTCAATAGTGTAGATTCAGATATAAATTAGCCCCTGCATGGTAAACGGTACAAGTTGGTGTTTGTCAATAGTGTAGATTCAGATATAAATTAGCCCCTGCATGGAAAACGGTACAAGTTGGTGTTTGTCTATAGTGAAGATTCAGATATGAAATAACCCGTACATCGAAAACGGTACAATTTGGCGTTTTACTAAAGTCTAGATTCAGATACAAATTAGCCAGTGCATCGAAAACGGTACAATTTGGCGTTTGTCTAAAGTCTAGATTCAGATATAAATTAGCCCCTACATGGGATATGTTTGTCTATAGCGTAGATTCAGATATAAATTAGCCCCTACATGGGATACGTTTATCTAAAGTCTAGATTCAGATACAAATTAGCCCGTGCATCGAAAACGGTACAATTTGGCGTTTGTCTAAAGTCTAGATTCAGATATAAATTAGCCCCTACATGGGATACGTTTGTCTATAGCGTAGATTCAGATATAAATTAGCCCCTACATGGGATACGTTTGTCTATAGTGTAGATTCAGATATAAATTAGCCCCTACATGGGATACGCTTGTCTTTAGCGTAGATTCAGATAATAATTAGCCCCTACATGGGATACGTTTGTATATAGTGTATATTCAGATATAAATTAGCCCCTACATGGGATACGTTTGTCTATAGTGTAGATTCAGATATAAATTAGCCCCTACATGGGATACGCTTGTCTTTAGCGTAGATTCAGATAATAATTAGCCCCTACATGGGATACGTTTGTATATAGTGTATATTCAGATATAAATTAGCCCCTACATGGGATACGTTTGTATATAGTGTATATTCAGAGCATGCTCTTGGTATCCATACAACGTGATCAAGATCTACACTATTTTAATATGTAACTTAATAATAGGTATACTATATACTATATGTCAATGTGTATAGATTATGATAAGACTGAGTATAACCACATCGTGGTCTGAACCTGCACTGAACAAACATGCCAACGTGTACCTTTTCGCACGTTCAGATATAAAAAAATGACAACTGATATCATTTATTTACGGGACGAAAACATGCAATTACAACAACAGCCTTTTTTCTCGAGTTTCCCCGTAAAGCATCAACCTAATGAAATAACCTCACTGATTGCATTAACCAGTTGACTTAAACTTGCACGTTTAGATTTAATTTTGGCACGCCGTGATGAAGTAAATGTCACATCTCTGAGAGTCAATTAAATTTGTTACAGGGCGCAGCAAAATGTTAACTCTTTCAGCGCCACAGGCAATACTGAGGTTTTTTGCAAACAATGCAGATTTCAGGTGAGTCAGCTCGTAACGAGCTGTCTCACCTGAAATCAACATTGTTTGCCTTTTAGTTACCCAAATAGTCCAAGACTTTCATAAATTGAGAAATGGACACACGCGATTTTGAACATGGAATATTCTACTTTATACAATTCGGCGCTGGAAGAGTTAAATAATTTGACATAGCTATGTTTTACCATACGGTTTAATAAAGAACGGTCTTTTCGATCATGAAAACTATTTAGACGTAATCGGAATATTCTAACATATTTGAATGATTACATCAGTCAATCTGTTCATTTTCGGTGGACACATGGCGATTGTGAAACTTTGTTAGTGTCCTGGTACATGCAACTTGTACTCTTAATTTGTGATCCACATGTTTGTTAGTCGAAATGTGTTTTATCATCATCATGCCAAAACTTTTATGTCACCCTCGGAGAAGAAGTGTTTTTATGGTATCGTTGAATATAATCAAATGTACTTTGACATAATATGATTTGAATGTAGCTTTTTGTTGGAAACGTCACGTATTTTTGGTTGGTTAGTATATTTCACAAAGTTACGGGGCTGTGTGTAAGGAAAGATTAGTGTGAATGTAAACCCATCTCGGTCCAATCATTCCGACGGTTGACAAAAATCACTGTGACAAGCGTTATTCACCTTCCACCAATAGGCTTACAATATATGTCGGAAAGGCTGCCAGTCGCTTGGAAAGTATGTTGTGAGAAGTACTGGCGTAAAAAAGCCGGGGTAGATATGAGTAGGTGAACTGGCCGCCGTGATTAAACCACAACGGCATTAAACCTAATCAATCAATAACGAGAGATTTAAATTAAGATGTTATCTCATTGAGTTCCAGTAACTGGTTTCACAATCCTTGACTTTTGGCAATATCTTGAACATATATAGAGAAGTTGTTAGCTCAGATAAGACGCCAACAGTGTAGAACAAGATCAGGCTACACATATGGGAAGACTGACCTTGATCTTCATTGTTCGTAAACGGTATTCAAGATCGCGCGTAGCTGGATATTTATTTTTTCATTCGCATTTTGTCGCATCCGTGCTCGCGGCTATTACTGTGAATTACCCAAGAGGCAACTCACACATCTAAGCATAGAACTGATTAATCACTCAGAAATCATTGATGATTATATATCGACGTGACGTGATTAAATTATAGTTGAAAACGGTGTTAAACCACAATGAAACAAATTATAGCACACTCCTGGGCATGTCTTAGAAACAGAAAAAAAAAAAAAACTTTCATTACTTTCAGGTTTCCCCTGGTTAATTTTTTATTGATTTCAGATCATTTCACACCCGAACAATTACACAAATTGACTGTCATGTAATTTCAAAATGCCACGTATCGAAAAAAAAAAAGCCTTATCGTGTATTCGAAGGGAGAAGACGCGGGCGAACCGGTGTATACGGGCTCACAAGTATAAATGTAATTAGTTTCACAATAGTATCCAGTAGCACTTTCCCACTAACACACGGTTGAGACGAGGTTGCAACAGCAGAGCTTTGAAAACATTGTGAGAAAAGTAAGTTCCCCTTCGGCCAAATTGCTGACAACTCTATTGAAATAAGAGTAGATCTACATTCATTTATTGAGAGTTTCTTTCTATATTTTGCTTGTATTTTCACCTACAGATAATTTGTATATTTGAAAGACTTAAATGTCTGACTGTTGGTGACGAAATTAAAATGTTCAAGTCATTTGTTTAACTTCTCTGCATCGGTTTTCATCCAGAAAAAAGGTAAACTATTCTTTTATAAAATAATTTAGTTATCAACGAGAAAAAAATGCCTTCAATTACTAAAAAACCAACTATTGAATTAACTTTATTTTATTTTTGTTTTATTAAAGTTTTACGCCGCTTTCAACATTATTTCAGTTATATCACGGCGACATTCCACTTATTCATGATCCCTGGGTAAACAAACCAGTATTAGACTAGAAAATGTGCCTTGCCCAAGGACACACCACCATGACCGACATGCCGCGACTAGGGATCGAACCCGGGACGCCCGGTTTCAAATCCCCGACGCTAACCACTCGACCACGGCGGATTCCAAACTATTGAATTAAATAAATCATCGAGTGACAACGAAGAATGACGTATTTGTCTATTGAGCTACAGATGTATCATTATGACGTAAACCATATCTCTTCATTTGAGATGATATTCACCGATGCCGTTTTCGGGACTGAATGCATCTTACAGCATCGTTCAATGCCATAGAAACCACCCGTGTGAATCATGAAGAACAGAAATCGAAAAATAGCAATTAACTTACATATGTTGATGATGGAGCGCACCGTTATACGTTTGTTTCTAATGGGATTCTTTACTAGTCCCCTACTTATCTTTTTTTTATTTTGAATATTTATATATGCTATGGAATAATCAGTCATTTCACGATAATCAATAGTTCCTATAAGAAGTCATTCTGGTCATGTTTTTATAGTTATCCATAGGTGGGAATATGGCTTTTATGTGATGATGCAAGAAAGAAGCAATACAAGTTGTGTTTGCTTGATTCGACTCGGAGTTAGGTCATCGGGGTTAGTAAATAGTTCTCAAAGAATGTCAAGGTAACTACATGTCTGACTCTGGCATGTCAAACACCAAGTTGTCTTCTTTTATTAAATTCACATTTGACCTTAACATCTCAAGGTCAGATGTTAACAACTACTATACATGCATTTACGTATAACGTCAGTAACACATACAAATGATGTATTTACTTAAACACTCTTATCAACTATTCTCTTTAATTATCTTTTTCAACAATAAATAAAAAA
>JASEVX010000011.1:52824836-52849836 GCA_031761405.1 Serripes groenlandicus | reverse complement strand
AGGGGTTAACCGTTATTCAGCTGATACTGTCAATTTACATTTGATGGATTGTAATTATACCAGTGAAAGAATCAGACAAATAACAAGCAATCGCGATATTTCCGATAATAACGGGCCTTGTCTGAATCGCGGTAAGCGGTACCTCATCTTCTCCATCGAAATGTACAAAGTAATTTGTAACCAGTGGAGGAGTCATTGTCACCACGATAGATTATCCCAAATAAACTCGGTTATTTCCGTACGAAGTCGGTTTTCAATAACAGTATAACATTATAGGATCGGGGATAAATTGTGTGAACGAAAAATACCGAGCTCTTAGACGTTCATACGGAAATCTGTCCCATTAGGGTTGTACATTTGAGCCGTCACGCGAGAAAAACAGCAATGTAGACTCGGCGGAAAGTATCGACCCCAATTAGCCTAAGGATGCCGCGCAGGCTAACCCGGACAGACACGTTTCGCCTCCTGTGGATTTTCTGTTCCAGGAGTCATTACTCTATACCCCTATGGAATGTGTCGGCCCGAATCAGTCTGCGTGAACTGCGTAGGCTGATCCTTGTCGATACATTTACGCAGAGGCTGTAATGTTGGTTTTCTCGCGGGACGGCTCATATGCTATGTGTATCAGTGTATAGGAGCAGTAGCTGCACAAAGTGTGTTGAGTAGCTGGATAAGCAGAGTAAAACTCGTTGTTCGTAAAGCATGGACGATTTTGTATGCGGATTGTGTTTGAACTCAAGACAGAGTGTTGGTAAAGATTGCACAAACAGCGTTGGTAAAGATTGTACGCCGCTTTCAACGGGTTTTCAACTTCTTTTACAAACCGCAACTTCATATAAATACGGAATATTACGTTGCGGGAGCGATAAAAGGGTTTGTATTGCACGACAAGTAGCGTGGAAAAACCGAAGGTCGAGTAAGATATGAATTTTCCCACGCTACGAGTCGTGCAATACGTACCCATTTATCGCTCCCGCAACGTAATATTCCTTTTATTATATACCTACGATCGATGAAGAGCGAAAAAACTATTAAATATACAGATTCAATACATTGTTTATTGGGGAT
The DNA here is from genome assembly GCA_031761405.1 of Serripes groenlandicus. Taxonomy (NCBI): domain Eukaryota; kingdom Metazoa; phylum Mollusca; class Bivalvia; order Cardiida; family Cardiidae; genus Serripes; species Serripes groenlandicus. The sequence continues at coordinate 52,848,768 of JASEVX010000011.1, read as the reverse complement.
ACCTCGCTGAAAGTATTCCGCGCACTGTCTGACGTCACAATCTTGTATTTACACCGCATGTAGATACGGAATTTTAATCTGTCGTGGTGTATTTGCGCATGTCAATCTGCATGTATTTCCACCGGAAAATGTACAGGCATATAATAAAGTACTTTTCCATGTATAGCTTTGCCAGTCTTTCACGTAACATTATTTCCAGGATGCTGGCTTCCTTCCCATATATAGCTTTAGGCCTACTGGGTGAAGACTTAATGAATTAGAATAAATCATTGAAATGAGCTAGGTTTCTAAAGCACAACACAATCGATTGATAGCCCTCGTCGTTACCGACTGACATTAGGTGGCATAACACAGTTGAAAGCTGATTTTCTGTTTCCTGGGACACCCACACTTTTATTCTCTCATTATGCTTCATAATATCTATACTGGTTCGATACAAATGGGTTTCCTGTTTCAAGGAGTGCCAGAAATGTAAGATTAGACTGGAAGTCACACTCTTAGTCCATATTATGGACAGAATTGGCCACAAAAGTGGTCTTAAACAGGGTGGAGAAAGTAGGACAGAAATATCAATTTGACCCTTTATTCCAAAAATCACACAACAAAAACGCAGGGGGTTAGTGTAAAATTGAAGAGCTGATAATTTTCTTAAAACAATAGGCAATCTGTGGATGCAGTCAGAAATACCACGTTTCAGCTCCTTTTCAAGCAATTTTGGACGCGAAAGCTGGTATTCAAATTTACCTCTGAATTCACGCCTAGCTCTGCAACCAGTGTTGTCAAACCGGAAGGAGAAGTGGGTTAAACTGAAAAATGCAATCCCATGCTTAGAGCTTACTTTTCACATTTATAAACATCAAAATCTAAACTATTTTGTACCCAAATATGTACCCAAAACTTACTATTTGTCATTATTTCTATTTTTGAAAATCCGAATATCCCGAAAGCTAGTGTTATGTGTCACCTTAACGCAGGTTTCCTGTAACATCCACCATCAGAGAACCATTCTCTTTTTCCTTGAATCACATCGTGCTGTTTACAGTACGGGTGGTTGAAAGTCAGGAAAATATGCGTCATGTAAACTGGCCGCCGTGATTTAACTAAAATGACCTCGTAAACGGCGTTAAACTCCAACCATGCAGTCATTGTTAAATATGTCACAGGAGATTTCATTGCTTGTGTTTTTCGAGTACTGTCTGTTTTATAGACGTAACATAACCTTTCAGAGTACTGTCTGTTTTATAGACGTTACATAATGAGCATCAAAGGTGGTAAAATGTCTTGTCTCTGATGTAGCGTCATCTAATTGAGTCCTTCCATGAAAAAACGTACCCGTCGGTATTTCTGATTAGCGTTGGGTCAGTCTGATCAGAGTATACACACTTTGATAAAAGCTTCTTGTAAGGTAAACGGAGTATTGTGTGAACAGTGTATATCTAGATCAGATCGTATGCATATGCTGATCAGGTTCCACACTGTTCACCAACCCCAATGAGTAGCGTCGTGGCCCATGGCCGTGTTCAACTGTCGTTCATTAGTCATGATAAGACAAGATAATTGCTCGAGAGTCGCGTGTTGACTTCGATATACTAGACACTTCCGTTAAACGAAAGGTTGGCTAATTTACATCATTTGCTGGGATTGTCATTAGTTGATAGTAAATAGCTTTCCGTGAATAAAACAATTTGCCCATTTCGGGGATAATATAAATAGCATGAGTACAGCAGGGAGAGTGTAAACAACACATTCATCGACCGGCATGGAACCAGTCTGATTCAAGGAAAAAGAGAATGGTTCTCTGATGGTGGATGTTACAGGAAACCTGCGTTAAGGCAGGCAACTGGCTACCTTTCCACAAATACTATTTAACCCATATGTTGTGGATGAATGACGTAAGATGCATTTGTGTGCCCATCACCATCAGAATGGAAGAGCGATGCTTCATAAAAGACTATTCTTAGCGTTATTATTTAACGTTTAAATAATGTTCTGCCTGCGCATATCCCATATGGCAAGTTTTCGCATATATATACTCACACACATGTATCGGCCCTGTTATCTAGCATGTCGGATCTTTCAACAATCTAAAAGTATTTTATATTATGCACATGTAAAATTTAACTTTAAATGCATAACGCAACATTTTAACGACATATATTTTAAACTTTACCATATCTGCATGTTAGGGTCGTAACAAAGGAAATATATTTCTTTATTTATTTTATTATATCAACAATTGTTTTAATTTAAAATACATGTATGTCCATTTATATTATTTAGCTAGAACACATGATTAAATGATAAAATACAAAAGTAGATAACATTTGGTAATTCTGTGCATCTTTTTATCGTAATAAACGTATCAATCGAAACAGAAAAGGGTTATACAATTGGAGTGTTTAGAGTTTTCTCAGAATCATGAAGTGCTAAATCTGGGATACTATTAAATTACACTTCTGTAGATCTACTAATACAGTTAGCTCTTTCAGCGCCAATGGCATTGTTGAGGTTTTTGCAAACAGTACATAAATCAGGTGAGTCAGCACGTAACGATCAGTCTCACCTGAAATCCTCATTGTTTGCATTTTAATTATTGAAATATTCCAAAGCCCTTATTGCATAACACATGGAGTCACCCTATTTCGAACATGGAAGAGTCTCTTTTAGGGAAATGGGCGCTGGAAGAGTTAATCATGTCCGTGCCGTTATTTCATCAGAACGTCTCCCGTTGATACCATTATCCGGGATAACGAATCAAAGTGCCAATATCCTGGTGGTCAAGCTATAATCTAGTCGCGTCCGGCTAAAGTTGGTCGTTCGGACTATGCGGACACCAGAGCCTTCATTGTCCGCCTATTTTCGGACAGGACATATGAGATCTTCCACAAAAAACACCATTGTGGACTCTGCGTAAGGTATCGACCAAGAAGAGCCTAAGTATGCCGCGCAAGCTAACCATAACAGACACTTTTCTCCTCCTGTGGATTTTCTGTTTCAGGAATCATAACTCTATACCTCTATATCCCTGATACGAAACGTGTCGGCCCGGATAAGCCTGCGCGGACTGCGCAGGCTGTTTCGGGTTGATACAATATGCTGAGTCCATAATGTTGTTTTTCTCCTGGCCAAATGTTTGTACTAATTGGCATGTTTAAACAGTACAAGTACAGATTAGATCGTCGATCTGCACAGTGTTATCAGTCTCAAACGTAGCTAGAAGTTTCTAGCAAGCTCGTGTAAGTGATTAGTTAAACATATAGTAGTTAAACAGACTTGTGCGGTTGACCAGACTTATCTGTCTGGACCTACATTGATCGCAATAATAATTGATGATATATAATTTAATTGAAATCACTGTAAGTGTATGCCCCCAATTGTTCACGTCTGTACTTCTTGGATATGCTGGCAAAATGGGATAGCAACATAACAATTCTCATTATTACATTAAGCGACTCAATTGAATACTGCTACGTGTAATTGTTCTACGACAGAGATATCATGATATCAGAGCTTCAGAGTCTTAAATATTCTCCTGTCCATGGGAAAAAGGTTAAAGTTTGCTTAAGTGAACTGGGTATATCTAGATTACCATGCGCTATCCACACAGTCTGATCAAAATCTCCGAAAGGTCCGTTTTCGTGTGATTTGGCTCATTTGTTCACATTTCCCCACATACAAGATGCAACAGACGACTTTGACAAGACAAAAGAAACTATGGAAAATATCTATACATCAAAGTATAAGGATTTATTAGTATCAAAAACATTGTGGCAAAAGGAGAAATGGCTCTCTGTTAATGAAGGGTCAAGATTGGCTGAAATTCAGTTGATGATAAGGTACATACATCATGCAGATAACTAGCATTATTCCTGTCAGCACAAAGACGGATCAGGTCGTAATTACCGACTTTGGTAAAGCCTTTTCCAACAGTATAGGGCCAGGCAACCGGACCAAACTCAGTACTACTATATACATGTAATAATCTACAAATATTTGTATTCTGTTGGGGGCCTATATATTTGAAATCTTGAACTTTGAAAACATCTAGACCCAATAACATTGTTTATGCACTATAAATGAAAGTAGCATCATTATGAGCCAAATTCTCCATGTTTCACAATTTCCTATCTATGGCATATATTTTGTAACATAACAACTAGAGGTAAATACGAATAGTTGTATTGTGTGGGGGCAAAACTATATATGTATTGTTTACATTATGGGCTGGTGACCTAAATATTAAATAAAAATATTTGATCTTAATTTGATTTTGCAAGAAAACTAGCTGCATGCGTTACTTGTTAATCCAAACATTGGTTTTGGACTCTTCCATATGCAAAGCTGGACGAGTTCAATTTAAAAAAAAAAGAGATCATCATTTAAAAAGTTAGAAACTTTTTCATTGATACAGACGATCAGTGTAAAACGACGACTTGGTGTTCTTGTTGTATTGATACACTGTGTCCTCACAATGCGGAATGTTCAGATGGATTTCTCCAGCTTTACAACACTCAATACAAAGAGAAAGACTCTTGGGAGACTGTTAGAGGGGCATTGTTTCATACCGTTTTGTTCATGTTCTGTTTAAATTTTTAAATTCGAGCATAATTGATTAAAAGAATAATTATACACTGGTTTATCAGTCTGTCTGGAATCATATCTTATTTCACGGTATGCTCGGTGAAATTCCTTTGTCGTGCATTCAAATAAAGTAGCCATATATTTTTTAACTTGGGAAAAAAAAACTTTTACCAATGTAAAAATCGACTTCTTGTTAACCAGATTTGTGTAATTAGACAATTTAAGTTTATCCCTACTTTTGTAGCATTAAATTGTATATGTTTCAAAATTGATTATTTGTTTGTTTAAATAGTATTTCAATCATATCGCGGAGTACGAGAACTGTTGGTAAGCTTATCCTAAAACCAGGGCATCGACTATATTGTTATTCTCGCAATTCTGACCGCAACAGAGTGAACATTTTACTACAATTACTCAGGGTTTTGTAAGATCAAACCGGAAATCGAACCCTATAGTCACGCTTTCAAGATGTATTGATTGTTATTTTGGTCAAGTAGTGAACGCTTATAAAAGTTGCTTATTGATAAAGATGTTGTACAGGCGTATATAATGATCGAACGACAAGAAAATGTATCGATCAGGAAAGATCCCTTTTAGGAGTAGCCTTATCTTGATATTTACTGATAACAAAGTTATAGCATAATGCTCCCTGCGTAAATGATACGGATATGACATGACGTCTCTATCTGAGTAACGATTTCATCTTAGAAACCAGCAGGGTATATATGGTATAAGTTTGGAAATATATGATCAGTTAAGTAAAATACAGAACATTCCTAGACTGTGTTTTTAGTTAATAGTTAAGTTAAATATAGAACATTTCTAGATCGTGTATTTAGTAGTTATGTAAAATAAAGAAAATTCATAGACTGTGTTTTTAGTTAATAGTTAAGTAAAATATAGAACATTTCTAGACTGTGTATTAGTAGTTAAGTAAAATAAAGAAAATGCATAGACTGTGTTTTTAGTTAATAGTTAAGTAAAATATAGAACATTTCTAGACTGTGTATTAGTACATGTAGTTAAGTAAAATACAGAACATTCCTAGACTGTGTATTTAGTTAATAGTTAAGTAAAATATAGAACATTCTTAACGCATAAGATATTTTGCCAAAGAATACGGTGCCACTTTGTGCTACACGTGCTCGAACATCGGTTTTAGTATGACGAGGTCAAACTTGTAAAATAAAACCACCCATTACAGCAACAAAACCTAATTATAGAGCGGTGGAAAAAAAACTTTGCTGTGTTTGAAATAATAAATGGGGAGTCAAATTTGAATTAAAAATTTAAAAGTCACGACTAGTTACGATGGATGACACATTCCGGTCCCAGTGGACTTATACACGATCCTTCTGTAATGGACACGACTTAGTCAGAAAGTTAGAAATACATTGCTAAACACTTTGCTTTCGAGGTTTGACTTAGATCAGGTTCCAAGTTTTGCATAAAAATATATTTGACCCTTTGATTAAATATATTCTTAAAGCCATTATTTTTTCAATTCCTTGCTTCACCCATACATAACTAAAACCAAAATGATTCAATATAATTTTACGTTTTTTTGTATATTGCCTTAATGTATTTGCGTCCGTCTTTTCCCCGGATTTTAAGCCAGTATTTTACTATTAAAGAAAGGTGTTGTTACTTCAAAAGTAATATTTCCAATTCACAGCACATACACTGCTTGCCCATTGGTGGAAGACGAATACTACGGAAAGAGTGTTGGCCGTTCTGGGGTTCGAACTCACAATCATTGGATTGATTAAATGCGTCGCAGCCGACTGAACTGCCGGGGCTCAGCTCCTACGCCAGACGCTACTCATATACTAAATAGCTTAACGCATGTAAAGGGTTAAATATAATGGGAGGAAAAGAAGAGTGAAGCATCGTACTATCATTATTTTGCTTGCAGGTTCATAGGTGAAAACAAAACATTAATGATGACATGTTTCATGATAATTGTAATGCGTGATGATAGAAAGTATCTTTATGATAAGATAACATTTAATATGTTAACATGAACATGATTCCAGTCAATTACCCTCTAAACTGCTAATGTGAACTATATTATTTTTTAAACCTATAAAACATTACAAAGCTCAGAAGATATCCGAAAAAAATGTTTCCACGTAGTCCGTTATTTGAGAGATTGGAGTGTGTTTACGTGTTGCAAAAAAAGGTTATGTTCTATATAACGCGAAATGTTCAAACAAAATCACGAAAGCTGGTACCACTTAATATGTCAGCGACAATGACAATATTAAGGTGTTTGCAAACACTACACACTCAACAAGTCAACATTGTTTACCTTTTAGTTATGAAAATATCCCATATATCTTATAAAATATCACATGGAGTCGCCCGACTTTGAACAAGGAAAAGTCTATTTCTGGGAATTCGGCACTAAAAGAGTTTTAAAACACTTGATGCTTTCTTGACACAAAGTGAGCATTAACGTTTGGCAGACACGAACACTAAAAGGTTGAAATTGCATGTAACATTGTTATAGTATCGCATCAATCGTGTGTTCAATGCAATTGTACAGAATCGAACATAAATCACTAATCAAAGCTTTTTGTACTTAAAGTACGAATCATTGCAAACGGTAAGCTACCATGTTTATACACTGAACTCAAATATTGTTTTTGTAAAAAAAATCTTATATTATCACATTTTCTTATAAATAACGCACACATCTCCATTTCCTACGTTCATTGATTGGTTGGGGTTTAACCCTTTCCCTCATACGACAATTCTGCAGCAGACGACTTTGAACACATTCAGTCCAAAAATAGAAAATCCCTATAATTTAATGGATAACGTATGACTAAAAGTGGAAAACATTGTGGCAAAAGGAGAAATTGCTCGTTTTGAGCAATGTCTTCTTTTGTCACTATGTTTTCAAAAATCCGTCTGCTGCAGAGGCGTCAGAAAGCGCCTATATGAGGTAAAGGGTTAACATCATTTTCAACAATTTGTCAGCAATATCACGGCGGCCAGTTCACCTGACCGTACATGTGTTTCCTGGCTTTCTAACACCAATACATGACACAACAGTATGTCAAGCAACTGGCCGTTTCTTTCGATTTGACCGTCAGCCCATCGGTGGAAGACAAATGGCGTTTTCGCATTGACACTTTCAAACTTTTGAAAGAATGTTAGCCGAGCTGGGGTTCGAACTCACATGCCCTGGATCGTTAGCCCGCGTCGCTACCGACTGAACAACCGGGGCTCGGCTATAACTTACGTACTATAATTCATGAAAACTGAAAAAGTAGTCAGAAATATGCCTGTTCTCGACTTCAATGTCATGAAGTTACATGGTTTTCTACTCAACTGTTTATCTGTAGGGTGCCGTTATACGTTAAACATATGGAGTTTGGAACGATTAAAATCAGATTAAACCTTTACCACTTGCAGTCGCATTTTCAATCTATATGCAGCCGACTCTCGTACGTTTGAAAACATTGCGACAAAAGGAAAAATACTTATAAAGAACACATTACCTTTTTGCCCCAATGTTATTAACTTCGTTCAATGATTGTATACTTTAATTTTTTCGAACTTTTGCAAAGTTACCCCTTGATGTTTCCAATGCCATCTTTTCTGTTTGTATGTTGGACAGGGTAAAGGGAAAGTTTATACGGCTAATTTATAATAGTTATGTTACAGCTGTTTAGATATAGATCTGTTCATTGAGTTAATTAGATCGGTCGATACTGTATAATATGAGCCGTTCCACGAGAAAACCAGCAGTATGCACCCTGCGTAATGTATTGCGCAGGCTTATCCGGGCCGACACATTCCGTCTCAGGGGGATAGAGGTAAAGAGTAACGAGTCTTGAAACTGAAAAACCACAGGAGACAACAAATGTCTGTCCGGGTACGCTTGCGCGGCATGCTAAGGCTTATCCGGGTTGATACTTTACGCAGAATCAGCAATGTTGGATTTCTCGCGAAAAGGCTAATAACACTTTAACATGAATACATTCATTAACCTTGACAGGCCCTATTGTCCTATTACCTGTAAGCCGCTTCAAGTTTATCGTCGATTTATAAATGGTATTCATCAATATCTCTGAAATAGTCGCTATCTAAGAACATATCAACATGTGATTTATTGATACACTGTGTAAGGACACATTGCTCAAAACGAGCTACATGTACTTCTATATAAAGTGTCTGTCATACTACAAACAGTCAAACTATTCAAATATATACTTAAACATGTGATGTACTACTTAAACATGTGATGTACTACTTAAACATGTGATGTACTACTTTAACATTTGATGTACTACTTAAACATGTGATATACTACTTAAATATGTGATATACTACATAAACATGTGATATACTACACAAACTTGTGATATACTACATACACATGTGATGTACTACATAAACATGTGATCTACTACATAAACATGTGATATACTACATAAACGTGTGATGTACTACTTAATCATGTGATATACTACATAAACATGTGATATACTACATAAACATGTGATGTACTACTTTTCTTAAACTTTTGTCAAAAGTAACGAGCCGAGTATCTGTAATTTAGAGGGACAATAATCCAGGGTCGCGTATTCGAAACTTGGCTGGACAAGAATTATTATTTTTCCTCCAATAATTGATTAGAATGGACCAGCGTCATTCGTCATCAATGCAAGAAATAACATTTTTTGCCCTTTATGTCTTGATAGAAATATGTACATTATGGAAGATGAGTTTCACTTCTTTTACGAAAGTCCTACATATGACGATTTCAGAGACATTTGTTTTAACGAATCCTGGATAAACAACAAGACTCTTGACAAATTTTATGCAATATTAAATACAAATATCCAGTCTCAGGTATACAATACTGCAAAATTCACTCAGAGCGCATTCAAACTAAGAAGTGAGACTCTTTCAATATCTTAATTATTGTTCAGCTTCAAATGTCAGTGTTATAATGTATTTCATCACCTCCTGTTGTATATACTTATAAATTATGTTGTATAATGGGCCGATGGCCTAAATTGCGAAATAAATATCTTGTATCTTGTAATTTAATACATCAATGGATAAACAAATAAATCTATGAGAGAACGCGAACGGTGTGTTTAATACTGATGTAAGAAAGCTACGAACCATATGGATAGTTGAACTGACCATCGTGAAATAACTTAACAACTGTCAGGGACGTAGCTCCCTTTAGGCACTGTAGGTACGTGCCTACACATTTTCTTTCTAAAAATGCCCCAAAATGCATCTGCGGCGATACACATCTGCGTAATGTATCGACCAGATCAGCCTGCGCTGTCCGCGCAGACTGATCCGACCGACACATTCCGTTTAAGGGGGGATATATAGAGTAGTGATTCCTGAAACAGAAAACCCGCAGGAGGCGAACAGTGTCTATCCGGGTACGCCTGTGTGGCATGCTTAGGCTGATCCGGGTCGATACTTTACGCAGAGTCTACAATGTTGATTGTCTCACGAGACGGCCTACACATTGATTATTGCCAAGACTGTTGGAAATAGCGTTCACCTACAATCAATCAACTAAACGGACGGTACTAAACATCCAATAGCACAACTAAATGTCGGTCTATTAAGATGTACGCTAGTATGTATTTAATCGAGTCTGCACATATGTGCAGTCTGATGAATGAATATGTATTACTTATTGTGTTTGAAATGGTTTCGTTCTGTAATATTTTAACACTGAGTTATATCTTTTTTTATATTTTGATCTTGAAAAATGATAACGATTATTCATTGAACATAAACATATTTGTACCTTACTAAAGACAAATTTGCCGGAAAAGTAATAACATTCCTTGTACGTCAGACACACGGTGAAATATTCGTATAAAGATGCAATCAATAACTGCTGTTTTCTTGGCAGTATCAGAGGATTTGAGACGGCGTCATGGATTTATTCGCCGCTCGGACGTCCTTTTCGATTTCTCTACCCTATTTCTTGTTTTAGTCAACGGGGAGTTAGGATACGTGTGATGTGGCAATGATATGACTGAAATAATGTTGAAAATGGTGTAAAACCTAAATACAGCAATACAAACAGGACATAACGCGGTTACTACAGAAATATACATATGAACCCGAACAGACTTTTTTCGCCTCCTGTGGATGTTCTGTTTCAGTAATCATTACTCTATACCGCTATCCCCCTTAGACGGAATGTGTTGGCCCGGATTAGCCTGCGTGGACTGCGCTGGCTGATCTGGACGATACATTACGCAAGAGTCCATACTGTTGGTTTTCTCGTGAAACGGCTCATATGTATCCAGATGTCATTTAACCTTCTAATATACCCTTTATAGACGCTTTTCGACGCCTCTGCGACAGACGACTGTACAAAAACATTTTGGCAAATGGAGAAATTGCTCGTGATAAGCACTTTCTCCTTTTGTCACGATGTTTTCAAGTCTATGCAACATTAATACTCTTATTTGAAGAGGTTCTCCGAATATTTTCAAAGTCGTCTGCTGCTGATTTTTTGGGAGTTGGATAGGGTTAACACACTTTCTATAGAGGCTTCAGTTATATAATACATCGCATAACAACCTGAGCATTTATGAAGAAGAACTTACGATTAAAATTGAAAATATCTTCGGGCTGAATGAAAATACTAACGATTTCCCTATTTTTCTCCAATATGTTATCAAAGATCGTGTGCTGTAGAGGCATGACAGGTCCCTTGTTTACATGCATTTGTTAAACGAACTGATTAGTTTCCTCTCACATCTGTATTTCTAATATCGCTCGGAGATCGATGAGAACTGAGAACATTGAGAACAAAGTGAAAACGGTCTCAAAGGTACCTTCATCCCTTTCATCCTCAGTGAAAGTGACAGACAGCCCTTCGCCCACTTATTTACTATTTTAGCCCGTCAATGTGTAAAGGTACACGCTGGCTATTGTGAATTGTGTATATCCAGATCAGCTTGTGCAACCGCATAGTCTTTTCAATATCTAGACTGTTAGCATATTAATCACTGAGTAAATAAACCTAATTGTATCCTATCTCATGATCTGTCTCATTGTATCTTAGTGTGAAAGGGTAAGTCTATTTAGTCTTGCTTTAATCCTTTGAATCTAATTATTGTACAACGGTGTTATTATGCCTATGAGTCAAGCCAATATTTACACAAAACCTTTCATCTTTTGTCAAACGCAAATAGAAATTTACATGTAAGTATTTCATATCATTGTCATTGGTGTTTGAGACCAGTGTATATCCATTTCAGCATTTACATTCGCACAATCTGATCAATATCTACACATATTACTTAGTTTTCTTTAAAGGTTATACCCACCTGTAAAGATCCTAATATGATCGAAGTTTGAAAAACGTCATATCATTTGAGCCGTCATACGAAAAAAACAACATTGTGGACTCTGCGTAAAGCATCGAACCGGATCAGCCTTAGCATGACACGCAGGCTAACACGGACAACTACTTTTCGCCTCACGTGGATTTTCCGTTTCGGGAATCATTAATGTACACCTCTATCCCACTGAGACAGAATGTGTCGGCCCGGATTAGCCTGCGCGAACTGCACAGGCTGATCTATGTCGATACATTACGCTGATACCATAATGTTTCTTTTTCTTGGAACGGCTCATTAATAGTATGTGTTCATCTTGTGATTGGTATACCAAAGACTTTAATATTTGGAAGTAATGGCTCCTCTGCTCTCGTTGGCACTCAGGGTTACGGGATTAGCACACCGACTGCTGGTGTCAGGATATTTTGACCAGTAATACTGGTAACTTTCTTGGAAACCGTCGTGATATAACTTTAAACGTGTTGAAAGCGGAGAAACCACTAATACACCTGCCAATCTGTTTAGATCTTGATAATATCGAATTTTGAAAAAGTCATAATATATATATATATATATATATATATCATGTGTTCATCCTTTGTGTATCATTTGACCATTTTAAAGAGAGTGACTCAGTTGTGTAGTGATTAGAGCTTCAGCGGGTACGATCTCTGGGAGCTCACCTGATCTGCTTATTTAACCCTTTCCCACATACAATAATTCTGCACTAGACGACTTTCAAAACTTATTGACAAAAAGATGATAAATCTAGATCAATCAGAGTTTTATTATTAAAATTTGTGGCAGAAGGAGAAATTGCTCGTTCACAAAAGTCGTCTGCTGCAGATGCGTCAAAATGCGTCTACAAGTGGGAAAGGGTTAAGAGTTTTCTGCTTTTAAAATTGTTTAAGAAATAAAAGCTACTTTTTCATAAAGAGGAAGCATATTGTAAATTCAGAGTAAACTGCGTGATAAACGCAGACATTTTTCGTTACGAGCAACACGCTTCAACGGTCTTTTTCAAATGTCGTCTGCTGGAAAAGGCGTGAATGTCGTCTATATCAGGTGAAGGGTTGAATATCTATCGTAGATCAGAGTTCGGATAATTAATCCTTTACCAATACAGACAACTTTCTGACGCCTCGGAAGGAGATGACTTTTCAAAACATTCTGACAAAATGATTTATTGCTCGTAACGAACAATTTCTCCTTTTCTCCACAATGTTTCAACTTTTTTCATTTTCGCCTAGATGGTTTCAAAATCGTTTGCTGGAGATATGTTGTGTGTTGGAAAGTGTTGAGGTCAGCAAAACAAAGACACATCCACTTATCTTTATAGCATTTCTTTTATGGTTCGAGTCCGTCAGGCACTCAACATTTCAATCAGAAAAATCAACTAAAGTCATCGTCTCGACCATGAATCAATCACCGTACATATGCGTTTGCTATTTGAACTTTTCCCTTATACGAAAGACATTTAATACATTTGTATGAAACGATATTTGAAAATCAGTCTGGGAAAACGAGCATTTCCTCCATTTCTCACAATATTCTAAAACAATGCTTTCCTTATCCACATGAACGCAAATAGACGCCTTTGTAACGAAAACCTGGAAAAAATTGGGTCAAAAGAATAAATTTGAAAAGTAAGCGTTAGGTTCTAATGTTTGTTTGTTTGGTATTTGACACCGCTTCCAACAATTTTCCAGTTATATCACGGCGTTTTCTGTGTAAGTTTCCAGTACTGCTGGTCCAGTCGTTTAATTAAAACACTCTTCTGAGAGCCAATGAGGGAAAGCCATTACTATCATTCTAATAGCCGTTGGTATAACCCGGCCGTCCTTCCATCAGAGGGGCATACGATCAAGCACTACACCACCGAAGCGTCGTAAAGTCAGTGAAAGAGCCAATGTATTTTAAAAGGTATATGAGCCGTGCCACCAGAAAACCAACAGTGTGTACTCATCGTAAAGTATCGATCCAGATCAGCCTAAGCATGTCGCACATGCTGACCCGGACAGACACTTTTCGCCTCCTGCTGATTTTCTGTTTCAGGAATCATTACTCTATATTTCGTTCCACCTGAGACGGAATGTGTCGGCCCGGATTAGCATGCGCGGACTGCGCGGGCTGATCTGAAGGAAACATTACGCAGAGTTTATAACGATGGTTTTCTCGTGGAACGAATCATATATAAATAGCAGCTCCTTTTTATTAGAGACTTGTCCGACGTTTCACCCTATCCAAGGTGCAGACGCTTTTAGAATCGTCTACTGTAGCAGACGTTTGGGAACATTGGAGAAATATTATAAATTATTCACGGTGAGAAATTCCTGTTTGCTAAAGTGTCTTAAAATTGCTTGAAACATTGATAATCTGTACTTCATAGAGATTTCCGATGTGTTCGCCTTAATATTTTCAAAAGAATCTGCTGCGGATTTGTCGTATACATGTCTGAGAGTGTTGAAACAGCCGGTATCTTGAAAGCCACTATTATGAACCCCGAAGATAAAGTTAGTCTGATGTAAAATCCGACACTCTGTCAGTAGATATGGCTTGTTATGATCTCCAGAAATAATTACACTGTCAAAACGGAATGTAAACAGTTACTTATAGACAAGTCAGTTATTTGAAAGGAAATAAAAACAATGCTGCTCAATTATTTTCACAGTACCCTTTCCCCACGTACATATTTGCATAATCGGCGTTCGAGGAAAATCAACCTTACTGAATTTGCAACCAGTATATTATGTTCAATGTAGATCAAAATAAACCTGCGAGACCGCAATCTTCGATATGGCTTTGCTCTGCTCTGGTCGCCAATGAATCAAAGAATGTTTCAAGAACTTTTGAGCGGCGATCTGCAAAATCCAACATGTTACATGTACATGTAGTAGACTTTTGTAACACATGTAGATTGATCAGCCAAGGCATTCTGACCTGACTCTTCATTATGCCCAAATAAGTGATAAACGGTTGCAAAAAACTTATGCTAAACAGTATCAATTTAGTTCCGTAGCATGGACACGCAAGCAGGTCTTTATCCATTCATACCTGTAAGCCCCGCCCATGTAAACTTTTGTAAACATCATTTATATAAGCACGGCAAAATGTTAACTTTCTCTTTTATGTATTGATTCTAACCATCAAGTTGCATTGGTTCGCTGTAGAGTTCGGTTACGAAATGTACTATATATTCAGAGTTAAATAAGGGGTTCTGACCAATTATGTCGCCATTGTTGGTTCCAGGACAGACGTACCAATTTACTATAGTACCCCGCGTATCAGACTACTTGACAATGTCCTAGAATGGACCGAAACTGTAACCATACTATTACAACGTTACGCCTTTCCCACTGGTTGACGTCCATCGGCGTCTCTATAGCAGACGCCTTTTGAAAGATAAGTTCAAAATAGGAATTGCTCTTGATAAGCACGTTTTCCTTTTGCCCTTATTTGTTCATCTCTATTCGCTTAATATTGTTTCAATTATAGGGATTGCCCCTATTTTGCATCAATGTTTTCAAAGTCCTCTGCTGCAAATCGTGTGTATGTGCTAAAACTGTTCAACATATCACATGTTTAGATAATGTTGGGGCATAACCATGAATGCACACACTCAATTGTACAACTCGCGATGAAGGGATACTAATTATTACATCTGTTATTATTCACGTACAATGTTTATTAAATATCATTGCGGTGACTAGAGTGGATTATGGAAATGACATGAGAGTATATATCCATGGGAAAAGGTACAAGATGGCATTTATGGAAAGACAAAGATCAGATCAGTTTGTACATCTACTCCGTCTTATCAAAATTTACACAAAGTGACAGAAGCTTCTGACAAACGTATACAATAAATATTTGAACATGATATATCTTGATCAGACTGTGCGGATGGACAGCTTGATCTGATTTCTTACTGTTTACAAAGGTCAGATTGTACCATTTTCAATGTACGGGATGGAATGATATATTTCCATATTTCCGCATTGACTTCGGACACTTTAACTGTTGAATGACATTTTCTTTCTATCTGATTGCCTGCGAATACAAACTCTTCTTAAAATCGGAATCAATTCGTTCAATGAAAATAAACATGTCTAGAATGTGAGCAACGTGAGTGTCTCCGTTTGTTATATTTTGATTTAGCTCGAGCACGTAACATTCCGGCATCTAGACAAAATACCTTATCACCTACCCAGCTAGATGACATCCGTATTGATTGAATACAATCGGTTTGAAAATGAAATGAAAATTGATGATAGACAGACAGTCCACTGACTTATTTATACAATGATCGTTATCTTCAAAAGTATATAAAATACAAATGTATCGGAGCGGTTTGTATGAATGGTTTTACGCCACTAACAACAGTATTTAATTCACATCTCGGCGTTTCTTTGATAATAACTGCCGGCTCTATTCAGTCTGACACCAATGCACCAGGTGGGGTGCTACATGTATCGCCGCAACCCAAAACGCCAAAGAAGGAAATCATAACTAGCATTTGTAAACTCTTTGGTAAGTCTCGACCGGGGATCAAACCTTGATCTCCAGCTCCGGGTTGCGCATTTCTTACAGTGTGGATAAAGAACCGTCTGCGCATCCATGCTATTTGTTCCAAATAAATACACTTATTGTCAGAACGTTTCAAAACTTTCCGTCACCTCCTGACGAGATGCCTCGTCGTTGGTGTTCTTGCAATTCAGCTTAAATAATAAACAAAACAAAAAACATATTGACGAAAAGGGCTCGACGCTATTTAATTAAGTTATGAAGAGAGATGTTTTTATACAGAAATGCTTTTTCATAAAATTGCTCAAGTGGATTAGTATTACTTATCAAACGTGTCAAGTATGTTTAGAAACAGACCAGCTCGATCCAGATCAGACTATGTAGATGTTGATCTACATTGTCTTTCAGATGCCTCGTGTTCCTACGATGCAGCTAAAATAAAGCAATGAAAAACATTGACGAAAAGGGCTCGACGCTGGTTAATTAAGTTGTCGAGAGAAAGTTTTATAATAGTTACGTTTTACACAGAAGTGCTTATTTATACAAGCAGTCGAGTGCTCAAACTGATTATTATTTCTTACGTACTTGTAAATTGTGTTTATGAACATGTGGCGTAATAGTGTAAGCCCTTGAAGAGAGGAATCTGTAGTAAGTGGGATATCGAGGGCTTGGCGTGAAACGGTTGTAACTAAAACCCTATTTTGAAAACCCTAGTTTAGGGGCAATTTTGACCACTTTGCAAACAATGCAAATGTAGGTGCCATTGCTCAGAACGAGCAATGGCACCTAAATTTCTATTGTTTACCAAAACAAATGATTTAACGGTTATAAAGACTTTATGGCGAGGTGATTAACCTTGGTATAAAAATACAAATTTTAGTTACAACCGTTTCACGCCAAGCCCTCGATATAACGTCTGTTTTATCGGACCTCTCATGTGAGAATATAACAGACGTATACTTACCTAGATAAAGGATTGATTTATTACAAGGCGCGTGCTTTTGCTTCAAAATTAGTGAACTTGAACAGTTTCTAGTTCAGTTCAGATCAGTTCTATGCGAAAAAGGCAGTAGATGTCTCTAGGTAATGTTTCATCGCAGTAATAACGCTATAGTAAAGATAATACTCTCGGTAATTTGTTTAGTTTCGTGCGCGTACGATTAATTGAGACATTTTGACTTGGATATAATCCACCCAGTAGCATATCAAATTATGATTGTTTGTCGAATGCGGTTGTAAGAAGTAATTCAATATTAAGTTATGTATGTACAGTGATGTTGTATATTTATGCTTGCATGTCTTCTCTCTCGTTAAAATATATATCAAAGTGTAGAAGATAGTGTTAAACAGTTTCCGGCTGTCCACATATGCATAAAGTCCTAATTTATGCAGATAAAGGTCAATTCCGCATAACCGTCATGTTTGTCAAACTGTCTGTTCTCATTTACATTTGGTTTTAAATCATGTAGGAAGCGACCTTTGCCGGATAATCCCCACTGTATTTGCCATTTGTTTAGACAACAACCAATATTGCTTCAGAATCGAGATCAATAATGTGGTTCCTTGAAAGCTTCCGTTGCTAGGTTATCAACAAGCTCGTTACCTGCAGTGTTAGCATGTCCAGGAGTCCAATATATGTTAACCGATATTTCTGTATCTTTCATTTTGTTTGTTCATAAGAGTGACTGTGTGTTTGTAATGGCTAGGTTCCAATTCCAAGGTCAAGTGTCCTATTTCAGATTGACTGTCTGAGAATATGTGGATGTCAAGTATTTATTGTTTCCCAAGTAATGCATCCTGAACACGATGCAGGGTTATGTGAATGACCATAAACTCTCTTAGAAAAATGGAGCCAAATTTTGAAACTGGTTGCTTGAGTATAATTTGTCTTAAACGGGGGGAAGAAACAAGCTCCCGAACCACAAACTCCTGATTGCATGTTTTATTTGACTGTGCTTTTATGGCAATTTTCCAGCTTGTTATTTTACAAATTTCCTTCTTTTTTTATTTCCAAAGGAGGATTGGTATTTCTCAAGGTTTTTAACATTCTCCCATTCTATCTACTTTTTCTGTCGGTCATTTTCTTTCTCTAAAGTTCTTGCTCCTGCTTTGGTGGAACTAGATTGTCTGCGCAACTCTAAAGGAAGAATACAAAGTTCATCCTTTAGGCATTTAGACAGACTGCTAGACTTTTCCGTTGAACCTCCTCTAACACTTTACAATCCGCCATTTGCCACACGGAACAGGCATACTGTTTTATAGGTATAACCAATGCTTTGATCAGATTTAACATCTTTTCTGTTTTTATGTTATCCATCTTTTTCACTTTCTTTACTCGCTGCATTAAGGACTTAAGTTTGCATTGTTTTCATGTAGTGCTGAAAATTCAATTGCCCGTCCAGATGAATGCCAAGAATACGGGGATGTGGATTGTAATGTATTGCTTTTCCATCAAGCTTAATAACTGGAGTAATAACATTTGCGGCAAGCTATTTCTTGGTAAAGAAACGTATCTATGCCTCGTCTACGTTTAGATTCATACGCCATTTCTTTGACAACTTTTATACCTTTTACATATCATTTTCTAGGTACTTCGCCAAACAGTCTTTATCCTTGCCACTGCTTTAAATAGTCCCGTCATCTGCAACTTTAGCTATGTAACAATACTTGGTTAACCTGGGTCGTAGATCGTAGCTCAACCATTCAAAACTCAAAGATACTTGCTTGGTTGATATAGGTCGTAGATCTGTAACATTACTTTACAAACTCATAGACAATTGGTTTTATCTAGTTCGTAGAGCGTAGCTGAAACAAACCCAGACATGGTTGGTTGACCTTGGTCGTAAATCGTTGTTCAACCACTTAAAACACTTATATAATTGGCTGACCATTCAAAACACATTTATTTATGCTGCTTTGAATACTGTCGATTCAATATTAAAGAAATTATCTTTTTCGACAAGTACATTGATAAAGTCATTTTATTTTTGAAAGTTAAACCGTATTTTATTTTTTACATAATTATCTTAATTGGAATGCATTGCTGCCACGTTAAGTGTCACGTTGTTTCCCCCAAATTCCCCGAAACCTCATTTTTTTAGAAAATGGTCAGACATCGTTATCTTTTACATTCCACAAGGGACTTGATCAAATGAGTGTGACCTAAAATGTTGACAAACTATGGGAAAAACGTTAACAATTGATGACTAATTACAGGTTTCCTACTAGAATTTGTATTAACGATATTTTTAATAGTTGACAGCCGCGGCTGGGGATCGAACCCGGGACATCCGGTGCCACATCCCGACGATTACCACTCGACAACGTACTACCGAGCGTTTTGAGGTCCAAAGGTACCTGTGTACCATATACAATTAATTCAATAGATCGATACTCGGTATAAGTGTTTATGGGGATTAGAGATCACTGGAAAACGGATGAAGGGACAATTATATTTTACTTCACACATGTCGTAGTTTAGAAATAGCACCATGGCTGTTGCGACTTATACAGTTGCAGATTATATTGCATTTTCGAGTAGTCTGCTCTGATTCTGCACTGTTCATCAATTACCGCCTCGGTGGTGTATTTGGAAAGCCGTCCGCCTCGTGTGCGAGAGCTCCTGGGTTCGATCCCCGGTCGATTCATACCAACGACTTTAAACATGGAAGTCACTGATTTCCCTCCTTCGCGCTTGGGTTTGTGGGCTTAGTATAACGACTGGCCCGCTGGTGTCAAGATGAGAGCACCACGAGGGCTTGGCGTGAAATGGTTGTAACTAAAGTTGATAAATTTTAACCAAGGTTAATCGCCTCGCCATAAAGTCTTTAAATGCGTTAAATCTTTTTTCTTGGTAAACAATGGAGATTTTGAGCATTGTTTACAAAGGGGTCCAAATTGCCCCTAAACTAGGGTTTTCAAAATAGGTTTTTAGTTACAACCGTTTCAAACCAAGCCCTCGACCAGTAGTAACTGAGCAATTGTTGAGATTAGTCAAACGCAGTTTAAGACACTTTTTACAGACATAGTAAATATATGAGCATATCTCAAATCACATTTGTCACACACAGTACACTAATTTCGGTTTTCGAGAAGCACTACTCGTTTATGTTTCGAGAAAGGAATTAATTGGCTGTAAGCCTGACCGTAACACGAATTATTACGTCACTGGTAAATCCCTGGTGGTACAGCGACACCAATTACACCGTGATTCGGTATTGTCTTGGTCTTTTTATTTTCTTGCAATTGACAGTTATCCCGCTAGGCAGGTAATAACGCAATTTTCCAACGTACATTTTTTCTTTCTTTTTCCAATAGAGTCTCAAAGGGTTTCTAATGATTCCTTATACACGAATTGTTTTGATATCTTTATAATGAACAACATCGTGGGAGCAATGGCCATGCCATTGGATTTCATGTAATGAGTTCAATATATGATCTGCGTCTAGCGATTCAGGATCTAAACGCTTTAAACGATGATTTCTTAAAATGGACTTGTCAAGCTTTGCTTTTCGAAGAGTTATTGGCTTAAATACTCGTTTTACTTATCAAAGCAAGCGTGGACAAATATCAAATAATACAAAGCATACAACAACATGGCAATTGTGTTTTCGACTATAAATGAGCCGTTCCGTGAGAAAACCAACACTGTGGACTCTGCGAAATGAATCCGCGAAGGCTAATTCGGGCCGACACATTCCATCATCAGGTGGATAGAGGTATACAGTAATGATTACTGAAACAGAAAATACACAGGAGGCGAACAGTGTCTGGGGTTTCTCGTAATTCGGCTCAAATTGAGATGCAGATCAGATTTCCGGAATTATTGAGGTGAATGCTAGCACACAAAAAAACACCACCGAAACTTGTTGTATCATTATCTCTGCATTCACTCCAGTAATTACGATCCTTTATACGAAACAACAAGCAGAGCTAATTATTTCTAAATAATCCATGTTTTTCAATGGCGAGTCATACATGTTATGATTCATATAACAAGAAACAAGACCGTTGTAACATTGCGACCAACATGATCGCATCTGCGTAATGTATCGACCCAGATCAGCCTGTGCAGTCCGCGCAGACTGATCCGGGCTGACACATACCGTCTCAGGGGGTTACAGGTATAGAGTAATAATTCATGAAACAGAAAATCCACAGGAGGTGAAAAGTGTCTATCCGGGTAGGCCTGCACGGCATGATTAGGCTGATCCGGGTCGATACTTTACGCAGAGGCCATAATGTTGGTTTTCTCGCCGGACGGCTCTAATATATATTACATCTGTGGTATAATAAACACCAAGCGAAATAGAAGTTTCAAAGTTTAATAAAGAGATATATAAACAAGCCTAAAGAATGATACAAACCGAACTGCCAACTTCTGAAATCTGCAGTTAATTTGTACAGGATATACATGTATATGTATGCCGAAAACATTCTACTCTCATATCTCAACTAATTGGTATTAATTATCATTTGATTTCGAGTAAGTATATCTCCGCCTTATGACAGTAATTGTCATTTAATTGCGAGCAATGCATTTACAGTCCGAATATAACTTAAATAAATATTGAACCTTTGCAAGACCTTTGTCTATTTTGACGATAGCCATACCATAAGGGTAGAAAAACGTTCAATATTCTACACACCAACCAATTGGTGTATCCATACTCAACACGTTCGACACCACAACTACTTTCCAAACATCCTACTTCACATTTCTTCCCTGACATTGATCAATACTACAGAACGTTTTACAAAAGGGTTTATTAGACACGAAATATTAGATTGTATAACATAAATATAAATAGCTTAGTTTCTATGAATTCCTTTCCTCTGGAGATACTCTTAACGTTAATGTGGTAGAAAACGTTCAAGGGGAAAAGCACCCCTTCGTATAATTAATTGTAGACAATCAGTGAAGGCTGTGGTGAGTCTGCGGGTGGACAGGTTGGTCTAACTTATACGCAGAGATGTATGTAAACCCACATCCGATCGCTAGACGCGGCTAATGTTGATCATGCTACACATGCTAACCAAGGCTTCCTTTTCTTGGCGCTCTGGGAAACGGGGATAGCGACTGACGCAGCGGGATTGGTATAAATGAGACTGTTGCACTGGTCAATTACCTAAGCGGTTATTTTAGCTTCCATCGAAACATTTCCTCGTTATGCCAATGTTGCCCCGTGGACTTAAAGGTTCGAAATCATAAGGAAAGATGCGTCTCATTTGTGAAGCTGTTACGGCGTCCACTTGACCGTGTCTTCCCAGATGTGTTGTCCAGCCTTATGCTCTGGTTATGACATCTAGTGAATTGGTTTCATGAAGAACTTACCATAAGTACTATAAATGTACCAACAAATGCCGTGATATAAATGGGATATGGTTAAAAGCCGCTGTAATTACCAATGAACTCAAGCAAACACTATGAGCAATAACTATTCACGATGATGAAGACAACCATATAGACATTTAACAACATCCAGCTAGGCGCGGCTCCTTTACTTTATAAGCTAAAGATCATTTCGTTTTCAAGTGCCAGAAATTGCGGCTAGCAATTAGGGGTTTGAATGAATGATTATACAGCGAAGTGTCAAACATTCGAACAATTTCATCGCGGCCTTCATTGTCCGTTCACATTTCGAGGGCTTGGCGTGAATCGGTAGTAACTAAAAACCTACTTTGAAAACCCTGGTTTAGGGGCAATTTTGACCCCTTTGGAAACAATTCAAATTTAGGTGTCATTGCTCAGAACGAGCAATGGCACCTAAATTTGCAATGTTTACCAAGAAAAATGATTATTATTATTTTTACAGAGATTAAATAAAGCATACAATCTTTAGAGACTGCTCACAATGTTTTTGACTTAAAATTAATTGAATAAACTATCAAGTGTTACATGCAACCAGAGTTTGCTTTCTCGAAGGATTAGCACTTGTCCTCCTGTGGTTTGATCTTTGTATCAAAATGATATCACATAACCGACACGTCTTCCCACGATTGTTACCTGATAATGATGATCCCTTTTGCTTGAATGTCCTTGCTGAAGCAGTTGACAGCTAAAGTCTAGTATAAGACTAAAATAGACCGTCAATACGTGTGTAGTTTTATCTGGTCCCCTTCCCCATTCATACAACACGCTCAACTCTTTCCGCGCCCGAGTTGAAGTAGACTCAACATTCGACGACTACATTGTTTAGTATTTTGATAAATAAAAGGTACTCTTTGCTGATTAATTGATTGTCATGTTACCATGATCGACAATAGGTTCTGATTTGATTAGGATCAATAGCTGTTTGTGGCGTTTATTCGAGTGAAATAGCATTTGTGAAGAACAATTTACATCTACGACGTTACGTCCCATAAAAAGTGAAAGGACAACTGTTGACTTGTTACCAGACATATCAAATCAGTTCCGAATGTGATTATCAACTGTCAAGAGATGCTGTAACAATAGTATCAAGCGGGCCTTGGCTTCA
>JASEVX010000011.1:52694945-52824636 GCA_031761405.1 Serripes groenlandicus | reverse complement strand
GAAGGGGATCTGCTCCCCTCCGACATTTGACTGAGCAAGCATTCCGTTGCCTCTGGTTCAAGGTTGATTAATTAAGTACATACCTAGTATACAACCATACAATTATAAAATGAGCCGTTCCGCGAGATAACCAACAGTATGGTCTCTGCGTAATGTATCGAGCCAGATCAGTCCGCGCAGGCTAATCCGGGCCGACACATTCCGTCTCAAAGGGATAGAGGTATAGAGTAACGATTCCTGAAACAGAAAATCCACAGGAGGCGAAAAGTGTTTAGCTGGGTAAGCCTGTGCGGTATGCTTAAGCTGATCCGGGCCGATACTATACACAGAGCCCATAATGTTGGTTTTCTCGCGGGACGGCTCAAATTGAAACTGCAATTATATTAATCCTCCAAAGGATGAGACTTGCGTGTCGTGATTTATTTCAATTTGCAAACAATGTTGTCTATGAAATCAATCAGTACAACTGCATTCGGTTTGCGACAACGAAGAAACTATCGTAAGTTAATATATTCTGAAAGCTTAAGCTGGAATAGAAAACAAAGTTGTTTTTACCAAGAATAATGCGAATTCACCAAAATGTCAATGTAAGTACCAGTACAACAAAAGTGTTCCCCGAAACCCAGCCAACGCAGAGTCAGTTTGTGTTATAGGGGATTATGTATAGGAAAGTAAAATGAAAGAGCCAAACGTAAATAATTGATATTGTTCCCAAAGGATTTCTATCTACACAATTGAATCTTGCCTATTCTTCTGAAGCCAAATCCTTAGTATACGCAGGCCATATCACGGCGTCTCTGTCCTGTCCTTCAACGGAGCGTTTTCCGTAGTGTAGCGTTTACATTGTTCGATCGTTGGTTTGTTTAATATATATATATATATATTTTAAAAAATGGTATTCTTCTTGTGGTGTTTGTATTCGTCGGTTTTGTAAGAGTAGTACAAGTACTTACGCAATAATGTCACGAGAAACGTTCGTCTAAATTAGCGGTGTTTCAGGAAAACGAACCATAACGAAATTATTCATAAAACGATCTGTATTCGCATACATAATAGCGATCTAAAGGATTCGGTTTTACACTTATTTCTTGAAACCATTTATAACTAATTTGCGAACGGTACAGAAACAGATCAGAAAGTTCACCCGCACCTCACCGCTCAATTTCATAATATGAGCCTTCCAGTGGGGAAAACCACATTATGGCCTCTGCGTAATGTATCGACCCATATCAGCCTGCGCTGACTGATCCTGGCCGACACATTCCGTCTCAGGGGGATAAAGGTGTAGAGTAATGATTCCTGAAACAGAAAATCGACAGGAGGCGAAAAGTGTCTTCCTGAATTAGGTATGCTTAGGCTGATGCGGGTCGACAATTAATGCAGATTTCGAAAACACGACACCAATCAAAAGGATCCTACGAACGTCATTGAACAAATTTATTCTAAATCAAACCAGCTCTGCGTTCAGCAGGAGTACAGTTTAGTCGCTCTTTGTTTACCCTCGCCGAGCAGAGTTATCTATTTGGCGAGCAGCTATTGTCTTTGACTTATCTATTTGTTTAGAAATAGGGACCAAGGACCACGGGTTATATATTAACTATTTATTTAATTAGTCTATAATTGAATGACTTTGTTTTTTACTATATATATATATATATTATATTTTAGCTATGTTTTACCCGGAGGTTTCAAAAGGTATATCTAAAAACTATAACGCCGGTATGTCTTTATGCGACAATCAATTAGGATCACCAGTTAAAAGTTAACTTTATCTTATTTACAATACATTAAGTCATATTACCTCCGGGTATATAGATATATAGATATTTATTTTATAACAATGTTTTTAAAAACAAAAGAGGTTTGATTATGAAACCATTTAGTAGTACTATAAGTTGAGTAAGTGCCTGACATAACATGCTAAGTTGTTTTGTAAAAAGCCTCCCCATTGGACGTGATTTCAATCCTATGGTATGGTCAAGCTGGACAAATCCACTTATCAAATTACAGCTTCATGTTCTACAGTTTGATAGCTCAAGGCTGCCGACCCACTTTATAAATTATAGCTTCATGTACTACAGTTTGATAGCTCAAGGCTGCCGACCCACTTTATAAATTTCAGCTTCATGTTCTACAGCTTGACAGCTCAAGGTTGCCGACCCACTTTATAAATTACAGCTTCATGTACTACAGTTTGATAGCTCAAGGCTGCTGACCCTATTTTTAAATTAAAGCTTCATGTACTACAGTTTGATAGCTCAAGGCTGCCGACCCTATTTTTAAATTAAAGTTTCATGTACTACAGTTTGATAGCTCAAGGCTGCCGACCCACTTTCTAAATTACAGCTTCATGTACTACAGCTTGACAGCTCAGGGTAGCCGACCCACTTTTTAAATTACCGCTACATGTACTACAGCTGGACAGCTCAGGGTTGCCGACCCACTTTTTAAATTACAGCTTCATGTACTACAGCTTGGTTGCTCAGGGAGGCCCACCCACTTTTTGAATTACAGCTTCATGTGCAACAGCTCGGTTACTCAGGGTTGCCGATCCACTTATTTACCGCTTCATGTGCTACAGCTCGGTTGCTCAGGGTTGCCGACCCACTTATCAAATTACAGCTTCATGTATTACAGCTCGGTTGCCTAGGGTTGCCGACCCACTTACACTGATCAAATCACGGCTAGATGTACTAAATCTTGGTTGCTCAGGGTTGCCGATCCACTTATTTACCGCTTCATGTACTACAACTTGGTTGCTCAGGGTTGCCGACCCACTTATCAAATTACAGCTTCATGTACTACAGCTCGGTTGCCTAGGGTTGCCGACCCACTTACACTGATCAAATCACGGCTAGATGTACTAAATCTACAACTTGATAGCTCAGGGTAGCTGATCCCCTTAGCAAATTACAGCTTTATGTACAATAGCTTGATAGCTCAGGGTGGCCGATACCCTTATCAAATTACAGCTATGTATACTACAGCTTGATAGCCCAGGGTTGCCAAACGACCCCTCAAATTACTGCTTATTTATTCTAGCTGCCAAACTTTATTTTCCAAAAATGTAGCGCTAGTCCGTAAAGGGAAACAGCTGGAATCAAATTTAAAACAATCCCACAATGCAATTGAAGCATAACAGGATTATGCAATACATTTTTCCCAAATTTTGTTTGAGTTTTGATTGATATTGACTGTTAGTTTTGACCTATAGATAGACTTGCTACTAAACATATCAATTCACTTTAGATGATCATTTAACCGAAGAAGACGTTTTCCCAGAATGGTAAGACAAAGAACTGTTCGGGAAAATGTTTTATGTTTCTCGTTCAAAGACGTATATCATGTGCCCAAAGTGAAACTTCATTTCCTTTATATTTCATTTCTAAAAAGGGGAACTAAATCATATGGAAACACCACGAAACAAATTCATTCAAATGTCATCGTGGTGCTGAAGGATATATGTTTGCATATATATTTTATTAATAAACTGTAAACCACATGTGTGTCTTCTTTACATTTTGTCTCTTTCTTTCTTTCTCTTTATGTAAACACTCAACATCCAAACAGAAAATATTGTAGTATAAAGGAAAACAAAGTTTAATCCGTGGAAATGGATTATTTGGCTGATAGACGATGACAACAGCGATATTATATGAGCAGCGTCTAAATATTTGAGTTGTTTATGCATCCGCGTTTTGGAGACTTAGCTGAGACTGTGCATCCAAACAGTCCTAACTGTCCGTTAACCCTTTCCCTCATACGACAATTATGCAGCAGACGACTTTGAGCATATTTTGTCAAAAAGTAGAAAATCTCTATAATTGAATGGATAACCTTTGACTAAAAGTGGAAAACATTGTGCCAAAAGGAGAAATTGCTCGTTTTGAGCAATTTCTTCTTTTGTCACTATGTTTTCAAAAAACCGTCTGCTGCAGAGGAGTCAGAAAGCGTCTAAAGGGTTAATAGGTTATATATACCCTCGATGCATCTTCCCACTAAACACTAGACATGCAGCCCCAGGGTATTTACGCCAATGTTACCTTTAATGATGCCAGTAAGACCCTATATCGCTACACGCGGCTTCACATGTTTTGTTAAATGGAAAGGTGTGGTTATATATAACGGTATTTTTTTGTCTAACAATAACGTTAAACCCTTTCCCACATACAGCAGCTGTCTGATACCTCTGCAGCATACTACGTTTGAAAACAGCGAGGCTGTAGAAAAAAGTGCTCATAGAGCAATTTCACCCTTTAGCATTTGTATTAACCCTCTTCCACATATTGACGCTTTTTGACGACTCTGTAGCAGACGACGTTTGAAAACAGTCTGACAAAAGGAAAAATTTATCAAAACGAGCAATTTCTCCTTTTGCCACAATGTTCTGAACTATATTTCAGTAATCATACCTTCATTTAAATAGAGTTTTCCGATTTCCGCCAAGAAGTTTTTAAAGTCGTCTGCTGCAGATTTGTTGAGAAAGGGTTAACCTATATTTAATATTCACGGTTTCATTCATGATGAGTTTGCACATTGTAACCCAGATGTTTGCAAAGTCGTCTGCTGGCCGAAGGAAAAGGGGGGGGGGGGGGGGGGGGGGGGGGGGGGGGGGTTGCGATGCTATTTAACCCTTTCCCTCATACAGAGGCTTTCTGGTGCCTCTGCAGCAGACGGCTTTTTGAAAACATAGTGACAAAAGAAGAAATTGCTCAAAACGAGCAATTTCTCCTTTTGACACAATGTTTTCCACTTTTAGTCATAGGTTATCCATTCAATTATAGAGATTTTCTATTTTTTGACGAAATATGATCAAAGTCGACTGCTGCAGATTTGTCGTATGAGGGAAAGGGTTATACCAGGTATTGATACAGATTGCACTTCCTTGTGCTGGCTTAATTTACCAATAGGTTAGAATTTGTATCTAATGTATACACCGCGACTAATTGTAAATCAAACCGAATACACGTTTATCAGATGTCTCGACGCGTCTAGGAGTGACTTCCAATACCGTCTTTCATCGATAGGCATGTGGGTGTTTTATGATACTGAATAAAAACGACTATTTGACATCAATATAACCATTTCCAACATAAAGACGCATCTTGACAGACATCTTGTCTTACTTTTGAAATCATTCTGACAAATGGGGAAATAACTTCAAATTATTAATTTCTCCTTTTGTCGCAATGTTTTCAAAAGATATTTAACAATTATATTTTCACTTACAGAGGTATTTTACAGTTTTATGCTGATGTCTTCAATGTCGTCTACTACATGTTTGCTATATATGGGACAGGTATAACCCTTTCCCTCATATCGATGCTTTTTGACGCCTCTGCAAAAGACGGCTTTTTGAAAACATAGTCACAAAAGAAGAAACTGCTCAAAACGAGCAATTTCTCCTTTTGCCACAATGTTTTTCAAATTTTAGTCATAGGTTATCCATTCAATTATAGAGATTTTTCATTTTTTGACAAGATATGTTCAAAGTCGTCTGCTGCAGATTTATCGTATGGGGGAAAGGTTTAAAGACATATTGAAAACTACTGGGGGTAGCAACACTTGAAGTGCGTTATCAAAATACACTATAATATACACTATAATATACACTATAATATACACCATAATATACACTATAATATATACTATAATATATACAATAATATATATTATAATATACACTATAATATACACCATAATATACATTAGTATATACACTAAACTATACACTTTACTATACATGCCGTAAAGACTGATGAGACTGCGGATTAACTTGCTTGCCGGAGTATTCACTGTGTAGATACAATAACCATTTCCCACATACAGACTCTTTATGAAACCTTGACAGCAGACGACATTTGAAGACACTGTGACAATTTCTTCATTTGCCACAATGTGTCCAAGTCTATTCAATAATTAAACTCCCTCATATATAGACATTTTCTCATAATATCAGTGTTGTATTAACCGTCACAACGTGTTCAAAAACGTCTGCTGCCGATTTGTCGTACGGTGGGAAAGGGATGTTATCCAATCATTGCTAGACGCGGTTCATTTGTATAATTGACGGTTATATTACATACCCCATGTGTGTACGTTCATTTTATTAATTCGCGGGCTTTAAATCTTAGGTTTGTGAGTTCGAAACCCAGCTCAGCCAACCTTCTTTCCAACGTATGACTTCAGTCAATTCGCCAGGCTTTAATCGTCTTCCACCAATGAGCTAACAATATATGTGGAAAAGCAGTGACTTGATTGGAAAATTGATTTGTGTAGTAATGTTGTGAGAAAGTCACGAAACGCATGGGTATGTGGACTGACCGCAGTGATATGACTAAAATACATGTTAAAGAAACAGTGTTGAACAAGTATTTGTATTTTCAGATTGATTAGCAGTATGGTGTAATACTCACCGTCTGGCACCATTACTATGGATTAAATGTGCAACATAAAGATGTAGACCATGGGATACACAAACGAGAAAGTAAGAAACTTACAATTAATCCTTCGAAAGGAAGCTATGTAATGATTTAGTTTTACATTTCTTCCGGCCCTTATAAAGTGTGTCCCCCCGTTTGCTTATGTCATGAAATTCGCCACCATGGTGTTACAGAATGTCATTGTTATCACAGAGGACTAGATAAGGAGGAGTGAACTGGTCTTTTCCCATCCATATCTCCCTAATGACTCCAATAAACCCTATGATGTGGGTACTCAAAAGAATCGTCTCACCGAGACGATTCTTTTGAGTACCCACAACATAGGGTTTGAGGGTCAAATAAGGGTTTGAGGATGTGAAATACTCTTCTTATCCGGAGCTCTGGCTTTTAACAGAATTATTAATACTATCAAACAATATATAAGGGACTTGGAAATGAGAATTTCACCAAATATTGATAATATATACTTCAGTCTGCAACTCGGAATACATCTGTCTCCGTCCTTTTCAAGTTCATATTCGGTATATACACCTCTTTGACAAAGACATTATATAAGCTCCTACATGGAAACATTAACTCTTTCAGCGTCAAAGGCAATATTGAGGCTTTTGCAAACAATACTGATTCAGGTGAGTCAGCTCGTAACGAGCTGTCTCACCTGAAATCAGCATTGTTTGCCTTTTAATTATCAAATTAGTCCATTTTTGTATTACATGATGATGCAGACGCCCGATTTTGAACAAGGAAGAGTCTACTTTAAACAATTCGGCGCTGAAAGAGTTAACAACATTAATTTTTCGAACAGTGCAAACCCAGATTAGCATTGCTTCTGTAAATATGTTTATATTCTTATAAGATGTAGCTGATTTACAGGCTGATCTGAAGCTATTCTCTTAAAAGACACCTACGTGGGCGACCACAACGAGACAACCGTGCATGTATAAACATCAGCCTGTTTGAGTTACAAAGTGCACGTTGGAGTTTGTGAAGAGTGTAGGGTTATATCAGTCTGCTCATCTATTCAGCATTATATAAATCTTTACAACCTACCAAGCGTACAACATGAGTCCATCTGTCGGGAAAAGAACACGTCTGATCTGTGAAGGTTGTTCAGATCACCCTGTCAATGTGATCACTCTTACCAGAATGCACTCAAGTTGGCAGAAGCTTCCAACAAGCTATCGAGAGTAATATGAGCCGTCCCGCGAGAAAAACCAACATTGTGGACTCTGCGTAAAGTATCGACCCGGATCAGACTAAGCATGCCGCGCAGGCTAACCCGGACAAACACTTTTCGCCTCCTGTGGATTTTCTGTTTCAGGAATAGCTACTCTATCCCCCTAAGACGGAATGTGTCGGCCGGATCAGTCTGCGCGGATAGCGCAGGCTGATCTGGTCGATACATTACGCAGATGTCTATCGCCGCACCAACATTGTGGACTCTGCGTAAAGTATCGACCTGGATCAGACTAAGCATGCCGCGCAGGCTAACCCACACAAACACTTTTCGCCTCCTGTGGATTTTCTGTTTCAGGAATAGCTACTCTATCCCCCTAAGACGGAATGTGTCGGCCGGATCAGTCTGCGCGGATAGCGCAGGCTGATCTGGTCGATACATTACGCAGATGTCTATCGCCGCACCAACATTGTGGACTCTGCGTAAAGTATCGACCCGGATCAGACTAAGCATGCCGCGCAGGCTAACCCGGACAGACACTTTTCGCCTCCTGTGGATTTTCTGTTTCAGGAATAGCTACTCTATCCCCCTAAGACGGAATGTGTCGGCCGGATCAGTCTGCGCGGATAGCGCAGGCTGATCTGGTCGATACATTACGCAGATGTCTATCGCCGCACCAACATTGTGGACTCTGCGTAAAGTATCGACCCGGATCAGACTAAGCATGCCGCGCAGGCTAACCCGGACAAACACTTTTCGCCTCCTGTGTATTTTCTGTTTCAGGAATCATTACTCTATACCTCTATCCCCCTGAGACGGAATGTGTCGGCCCGGGTCAGTCTGCTCGGACTGCGCACGCTGATCCGGGTCGATACATTACGCAAAAGCCATACTGTTTGTTTTCTCGCGTAGACGGCCCATATATCTAGATTACTTATCAGATGGTGCTGGTGCACATAGTCAAGGAAGCGGCGGCAGTCCCGAAACAAATTTGTTTTCTTTAATGAGCGTCTGTTATGCAATGTCTTCCCATTAATGGATATCAATATCTGTCACACTGTCGGTATGCAAAAACCACACGCACCACGATCTAACGACCAACGTCGAGCTTAAATAGCCATTTTTAAAACACATTCACACATGTAGCCGCCTTTTGACGCATCTGCATAAGACGTCCTTTGAATACATAATGTGCTAGTTCTCTATTTGCCGCAATGTTTTCATTAATACAAACTGTATATATGAGCATTGCCTTCATATACATGCTTTCAAAGTCGTCTGTTGCAAATTTGTTTTATGTGAGAAAAGTCTAACAAACGAATGTTATATATATATATATGTATTAACCTTTCCCACATGCAGACGATTTCTGTCGCCTCTTTCGCTAAACGACTTTTGAAAACATTGTGGTAAATAGGGAAATTGCTTAGAATGAGCAATGTTTAAATTTTACCGCCATGTCTTCAAACATATTCAATCATTTACAGAGATAGCTTCAATTTCTGTCTATTTATTATAAACTTTGTCTGCTGCAGATGATTTGAATGTGGGAAAAGGTTAAGGACATTTACAACTATCGTCGGCGAATATACGATGTAGTTTGGGTTTGAGTTTATGTGAGCAAGACTTGGGATCAGAAAGCTGAACCTATCAATTCTCAACGTTGGTATCAGATGTCACTGGCGACTCGATATCAAGAGATTGTGAAGACGTTCGCTTAGTTTAACCCTTCTTAAACTGATTCCCTGCAATTCAAAGCAATTATTATGTTTAAGTTATGTGCATCAGAACAAGCACATGTTGTTATAATACATATAGCCGGATCAGTGATAAAACATATAATGACCTAGAAAGGAAAATGGAAATAATTAAGTTATATCAAAAACAATTACTAAAACGCATCAATCAAGATTTCATTAACTCTTTCAGCGACAAAGGCAATATTGAGGTTTTTGCAAACAATACTGATTCAGGCGAGTCCTGAAATCAGCATTGTTTGCCTTTTAGTTATCAAAATAATCCAAACTTTTATTACATGAGAAATGGAGACGCCCGATTATGAACTTGAAAGAGTCTACTTTAAACAATTCGGCGCTGAAAGAGTTAAGATTATATTTACTCGAGAAATCGAACAGAGTAGTCTCTAGCATACCGATCATTGCATACGAATTCCTTAACCCTTTCCCATATATACAACACATCTGCAGCAGACGACTTGGAAAACATAGTGACACAAACCTGAAAAATCTCCATGAAAGATAGCTTCATTAGTAAATAACTAGAATGGAGTGCTCCCCGGAGCACGTGTGTCACCTTCCGGCGCCTTCTCAGAAAATTATAATTTTTGACAGAAAAGGGGCAATAACTCTGATATAAAATTAGTTGGATTAGCTCCCTTTTGTGAACCCATCACAAAGATTGATATAAACATTTGTCAGAAGTTTCAATCCAATCCTTTGAGTAGAAAAAAAGTTATTTGAAAACGTGACGAAAAGGTGTGACGACAGACAGCGGACAGACAGACAGACAGACGCCGGACAAACAAAAAAGTAATACCTAAGTGCCTACCATGCTACGCAGGTGACACAAAAATGACATCATCATGAGCAATTTCACCTTTGGCCACACTGTTTTCAAAAGTCGTCTGCTGCGTATGTAGGTGGGAAAGGGTTAATATATTGAATATATTAAACCTTGTTCATTTAGACACAGTTCTACCTACATGTAGTTTTATTTGTTTGAATGATGCCTTTCGTATGATTGACCAGTTACTACCGGTTTTATTGATCTTGACTTCGACGCATATGTCGTAATGCTACCCACGGAAACCGGGGTGTTAAGGTGGGAAGCCAATACTACCGTTGACAAAATATTTTGAATAAATTGACCGAGAATCGAACCTTGAGCTCCGGCTCCCTAGGAGGACATTCTTACCACTACATAACGGACATGGCGGTCTAGATCGTTTCATTAAAAGGATTGACTGTTATCTTGAATAGGACAAGTCTTATTCACACGATAGTCCCCAATAGACTAATATCCGGGTTCCTTGATACGAAATAAAAGCGAATTAATTTGCTTAAACCTGGATTTAGGCTATACGTAAAATCAATTCTGAGCGCACCAATGGAATATATCGAACATGACTTTTGTAATCCAAACGATCGTTTATTAGTCATGTTTTACGAATGAAGTTCAATCCATAATATCATAATCCACCTTTGTTAATCTTTGTAAAGTAATTGACATCTTTGAGTCACGAAAGGAGACGGACTACAATATTCCTAACTAAAACTGAGGTGAACAATGACACTATATTATCAGGGCACACTGTCCACCTACATTTAGTCTTACACAGATATAACTTTACGCTCAATCATCACGATAATTATGGGACTGGCGAAGATACAAATATTATAAATATAACACTACGCTCAATCATCACGATAATTAGGGGACTGGTGAAGATACAAATATAAATTAATTATACGTTCAAATATCACGATAACTTGGATTGGTGAAGTCCTTCTTAATATAGTTAAATACAAAATATATAGCTTTACGCTCACATATCACGATAACTAGGGAACTGGTGAAGATACAAATATAAATTAATTATACGATCAAATATCACGATAACTAGTGAAGTCCTTCTTGATATAGTTAAATACAAAATATATAGCTTTACGCTCACATATCACGATAACTAGGGAACTGGTGAAGATACAAATATAAATTAATTATACGATCAAATATCACGATAACTTGGACTAGTGAAGTCCTTCTTGATATAGTTAAATACAAAATATATAGCTTTACGCTCAAATATCACGATAACTAGGGAATTGGTGAAGATACAAATATAAATTAATTATACGATCAAATATCACGATAACTTGGACTAGTGAAGTCCTTCTTGATATAGTTAAATACAAAATATATAGCTTTACGCTCACATATCACGATAACTAGGGAACTGGTGAAGATACAAATATAAATTAATTATACGATCAAATATCACGATAACTTGGACTAGTGAAGTCCTTCTTGATATAGTTAAATACAAAATATATAGCTTTACGCTCAAATATCACGATAACTAGGGGACTGACTGGTGAAGATACAATATATAAGTTAATTATAAGCTAAATATCACGATTACTTGTTAGACTAATGTAGGCCTTCTTAATATAGTCATATACAAAAATATAGCTATACGCTGAAATATCACGATAACTGGTTGGACAGGCGAATCCTTCTATTTATAGACAAATATAAATATAACTTTACGCTCAATAATCACGATAACTGGTGTAGTCCTAATAATAGACAAATATAAATATAAATCTACGCTCAATCATCACAATAACTGGGTGGACTGATGAAGTCCTTCTATTTATAGACAATTACAAATACATAGCTTTACACTCCATGACCACTTATGTTGGTTACGTAAAATGGTTGAGTTTATCTTTTAGGATTTTCTTTTATGATTTATTCAGACAGTCCTTTGCAAAGAAATGACTATTTAAAAAAAGAAGCAGAGGGTAAATACCTACTGAAACCATGATATTTTAAAATTGATTAACTCATAATGGTAGGGCCAGGGACGTAGATCTACGTCCCTGGTAGGTCACACCTATGATACGAGTTGGGAAGATTGAGTAAATTACTACAACGTTGTAGGGCCAGGGACGTAGATCTACGTCCCTGGTAGGTCACACCTATGATACGAGTTGGGAAGATTGAGTAAATTACTACAACGTTGTTTGTCTTTGTAATTTGATTTCAATAAGCAGCATTCAATGTATTGATAGCAGTTATTTCGCATCAATAGTTTGTTCGACCTTTTAAAGAAGGAGCCTTTGATAGATTTGCCCTAGTAGTAAATAACAATTTTTTTAGGTGCGTGTATACCGCTTGTCTCACTGAGTGACCACGTGATATATGAAAATCGGGGAGGTTATTTATTCTATTTTCCAAAAGATAAAATAAAATAAAGCATGTAACAAACATGTGAGTCGCGTCAAGAGATGCTAGGTACTTGATGTATCTCCGTTACGCGTAATTTGATGAATCTCCGTTAGGGGGACGTGATGCATCGCCGTTACGGGGGACTTAATGCATCACCGTTACGGGGGTACTTGATTTATCGCCGTTATGGGAAACCTGATGCATCTCCGCTAATGGGGACTTGATGCATC
The DNA here is from genome assembly GCA_031761405.1 of Serripes groenlandicus. NCBI lineage: Eukaryota > Metazoa > Mollusca > Bivalvia > Cardiida > Cardiidae > Serripes > Serripes groenlandicus. The sequence continues at coordinate 52,811,812 of JASEVX010000011.1, read as the reverse complement.
ATCGTTACGGGGGACTTGATATATCGCCGTTACGTAAGGACTTAATGCATCGCCGTAACGGGGAGACTTGATGCATCGCCGTAACGGGGAGACTTGATGAATCATCGTTACAGGGGACTTGATGCATCTCTGCTGCGGTGGACTTGATGCATCGCCGTTACGGGGTACTTGATGCATCGCCGTTACATAAGGACGTGATGAATCGCCGTAACGGAAGACTTTATGGATCGTCGTTACGTAAGGAATTGATGCATCGGCGTAACGGGGTACTTGATGCATCGCCGTAACGGAAGAATGTATGCATCGCCGTTACTGGGGACTTAATGCATCTCCGTTACTCTGGACTTCAATCACTCGATTTGAAGGGAACTTGATGCCCCTCTGTTACGTTAAGACTTGATGCAACCTCGTTACGGGGGACTTCATGCAACTCCGTTTCTGGGTCACTTAAAGGGAGTTGACAGTATTAACAACCTCAATATATACAACGACCAATCGGACAATACGCATAGACTCAGAAGATGCAACAAGACCTTTAATCGCCCGGAGTTGGCTCGTGGTGTCTAAGAGTACACGAAAGGTCAATTGGTCAATTGCATCACACTCTCTCTAGACATATATTCCGCGTCTGTGGAAAAGGAGTTTATATGACTCAACGTAACGGATTTTATAAAGACTAAAGGGCGTAAAACTTATCGTTATACAGTTCCCCAGGGGTGTAGAAATGGGGAGGGAGGCGGTAAAATCACCCTGGTACTTAAGCATCCTCACCCGGCAACTTTTTCGGTTTGCCCCTTGTTACCTATTTTGTTAGACCCTTTAACACCCGGCTACTTTAAGAATTTACCCTGCTTCTTCAAATCATTTCTACACCCCTGGTTCCCGCCATGTATTAACAGATACATATTGGACTAAATTATATGTAGATGGTGAATGGAGGTTTTGACGAGACTGTGTGGATGCCCGTATTCACCTGAGTATTTCCCTACTCAGACCTAAATCACATGACACGGCGTGTATGATATTACAGAAAGCTAAAACGATTGATTGCGTAGGACTACTTTGATTAACTGTGTTCTTCTATCAACGAAGTTATTACTAAAACTGTGAGACAGAAATTCCATCGCAAATCAATCTCCTGCCCTTCATTATAAGAAATGATCTAATCCTAAATTTCGTTTAGTTAGATAGATGTAAGCCTTCAGTGTAAATGGTAAGGCTGTATCAAACATACAAAATAACAACGTCTGATAAATTATTTATGAGATTGTATTGATAACCTTTGAGTAAATTATGGTTTAAATATGCATTCTTCTAGCAAATGTGTTCTCGTCAAGTCTTAAATACAATGCTCTCAATCATAGATAATTATGTATATCCATATTACCCGGCTGTGAATTGAAATATGTCCGTTTGATTTACAATTCAACTGATGTAACGACGATTTAGACTTGGTCTCCACAACAACTGTAATTTCATAAAGACTTTGATCCGATAACTCAGTCGGTATTGAAAATGGCCATCATTCAATGGAGACATCAGTTCAAACCACGGACCGAATATTCATTCCTGTCGATGATTGAGAAAAGTCATTGTGACTCATGTTCGTCTTCCACCTATAGACTAAATAATCTATATGAGAAGGTTGTCAGGTACCTGGGACGAATGCTGTGTTGAGAGCTGGTGCGAGACAGGTAAGAAACATTCGTAAGATGAACTGGCCGCCGTGTTATAACTGAAATACCGTTACAAATAAACGTCGTTAAACTTAAATCAATCAGTCAGATCGTAAATAGCACTAGGCGTTCCATTTTTATGAATATCTTGACGGCTGAGTCAGCTTGGACCCGTGGCGCTTAGAAGTTGCAGGTATAGCATTGCGACTTATGAACCGTTGTCAGGATACATATTACATGCAATTTACTCAGAAACGCCTTGATATAACTGATCTACTATTGGAAGCGTTGTAAATTGTCATTTACAGAAAGAAAAATAGTTAAATAAAACACGGAGGTATGTAATTCTGACAACATCATTGCGTATTATGGTACATACGTTACAGTTGTAATCCCAGATCACTGCCAGATTACAATGTTAAATACAACTTTATGTTCCATATGAGGCGTGGTGCAGAGTTATAAATTTGAATAAACATCACATCTGCATATGAAGCGCGTCTGACGATATAGTGCAACTGAGTACAGTAAGAACTCCATCAGTGAGAGCCTGTCCATAAACACAGTCGCACCAGTTTTGGTCAGCGTACGCATGTATGTTATATCGATTAAATATTCTGCCAAACATCTCGAACTGTAGCTCCTTTCAGGGGCGTAGCTCCCTTCAGGCACTGTAGGCACGTGCCTACACATTTTTTCTCAAAATGCCTCAAAATGCAGCTGCGGCGATAGACATCTGCGTAATGTATCGACCAGGTCAGCCTGCGCTGTCCGCGCAGACTGATCCGGCCGACACATTCCGCCTTAGTGGGATAGATGTATAGAGTAGTGATTCCTGAAACAGAAAATCCACAGGAAAAGTGTCTATCCGGATAGGCCTGTGTGGCATGCTTAGGCTGATCCGGGTCGATATTTTACGCAGAGTCCACAATGTTGGTTTTCTCACGAGACGGCCTACACATTGATTATTGCAAAGCTACGCCCCTGCCTTTAATTTATAACGCAAAGATCCCGGTTTGTGATTCCATTTTTAGAGATTATATAAGATCCTAAATGGCTAGACGCGACTAAATATGAGCCGTTCCACGAGAAAATCAATATTGTGGACTGCGTAAATTATCGACCCGGATCATCGAAAGCATGCCGCGCAGACTTATCTGGACAGATACTTTTCGCCTCCTATGGATTTTCTGTTTCAGGTAGCATTACTCTATACCTCTATCCCCCCGAGACGGAATGTGTCGGCCCAGATTAGCCTGCGCGGATTGCGCAGGCTGATCTGGGTCGATACATTACGCAGAGTCCACAATGTTGGTTTTCTCACGAGACGGCCTACACATTGATTATTGCAAAGCTACGCCCCTGCCTTTAATTTCTAACGCAAAGATCCCGGTTTGTGATTCCATTTTTAGAGATTATATAAGATCCTAAATGGCTAGACGCGACTAAATATGAGCCGTTCCACGAGAAAATCAATATTGTGGATTGCGTAAATTATCGACCCGGATCATCGAAAGCATGCCGCGCAGACTTATCTGGACAGATACTTTTCGCCTCCTATGGATTTTCTGTTTCAGGTAGCATTACTCTATACCTCTATCCCCCGAGACGGAATGTGTCGGCCCAGATTAGACTGCGCGAACTGCGCAGGCTGATCTGGGTCGATACATTACGCAGAGACCATACTGTTGGTTATCTCGTGGAACGGCTCATTTTATAATTGTATGGTTGTATACTATTCTATACCTATATCCCCCTGAAGCGGAATGTGACGGCCCGGATAAGCATGCGCAGGCTAATCTGGATCGATACATTACGCAGAGTCCATAATGTTGGTTTTCTCGTGGAACGGTTCATATGTAAAACTTATTTCAAATACAATCACGTGGTTACATTTCCTATGGGTCTATATTTGGAGGATTATTCTCGTATTGTACCGTGAATTTGATGATTCTATCATTTGTATTGAAAACAAAACACTTATACAGGAACTGCAAAACCAATTACTTAGGTTGCTCTTCGTATTTAATGTGTTTAGATGATCTATTAAACTACATGAAAGGAATAGTAATTTTCAGAAGACATAGCCTAACAATGATACTTGTCAGATTCATTTTCTGAACTGTAAAGAGAAAAAGCTTGATCTGTCATATCAAAGTTAACAAAACTGGCTCCTCTCTATCGCAATCTAACTGGCTCCCCTCTCTCTCGCAATCTAATTGGCTCTTCTCTCTCGCAATCTTGATTGCATGTAAAAAAAACGGCAAACGTATCGATGACAGTATAAAGTTAACTGATGGTTTTTACCAAGAGCACGCCTGGAAATTAAGAAAAGTACTCTTCGAGGTACTGAAAAGCATCAATCAAACAAACACCGTTATAAAGTGGACAAGGCGTTTTGACATAATCCATGAACGCATTACACCCCGTAGTAATCCGCTTTCACGGAGTGGTTAGCGTAGGGTTTTTGGAACTGGGCGTCCCCCGGGTTCGATCCGTAGTGTAGTTCTCTTGGGCAAGACACATTTCCTAGCCTTATACTTGTGTGTTTACCCATGGATCATTAATAAGTGATCTGTTGCCGTGTATAACGGAGACAATGGCGAAAACGGCGAACAAATCAAACCTTGAACTGTCTGATTACAAACTAAAAACAATCGCTTTCCCGGGAAACCAACCTTATCGTAATTATTAAACCTGTTATCAAATTGCTGCGTGTGTATCCATGCTATCTAATGGAAATAAACACAGTTCTTTATTTATTGGCGATCTAGGCAGATACAGGCTGTGCGGAAACGCAGGGTGATCTGGATCTAAACCGATCACGTATACCTTAAATTTGGTTTTAGCAGAGTGACGCTCATTTCAATAATACAAGGTTTGTCATGGCGTGACGATTAACACCATTAGGTATACGTTCAGTAAACATACACACAGTGTCTGTCATGTGCATACGTGTAGAAAACATACACACAGTGTCTGTCATGTTCATACGTGTAGAAAACATACACACAGTGTCTGTCATGTTCATACGTGTAGAAAACATACACATAGTGTCTGTCATGTTCATACGTGTAGAAAACATACACATAGTGTATGTCATGTTCATACGTTCAGTAAACATACACACAGTGTCTGTCATGTTCATACGTGTAGAAAACATACACACAGTGTATGTCATGTTCATACGTGTAGAAAACATACACACAGTGTCTGTCATGTTCATACGTGTAGAAAACATACACACAGTGTCTGTCATGTGCATACGTGTAGAAAACATACACATAGTGTCTGTCATGTTCATACGTGTAGAAAACATACACATAGTCCGGGCCTTTTTTCCAGAAATTGGGAAGAGGCCTTAGCCTTTCATTTTGGGAAATTTTAGCGCGATTTTTTGCCAAATTGGGAAAAATTAGACATATAACATGTGGCTATATAAAATTAAAATAGTCCTTTTTACAATAACTTAAGACTTTTGCTTTATATATTGCAATTAAACAATCATATTAAACAAGACAAATATTCTGTTAATAGTGTATTCCACTTCACTTCACTTAAAAAAAAATTTTTTTTTATTTTTTTTTTTAGATTTTGGGATTTTTTTTTTTTTCCAATTGGGAAAAAAACAACGTTTTTCCAATTGGGAAGACACCGTTTAACGGCGTCACTTATATAAGGTAAAAAGGCCCTGATAGTGTATGTAATGTTCATACGTTCAGTAAACATACACACAGTGTCTGTCATGTTCATACGTGTAGAAAACATACACACAGTGTATGTCATGTTCATACGTGTAGAAAACATACACACAGTGTCTGTTATGGTTTAACGAATAAATTATGATCTTATGCACATGGTGTATGATGTCCCGTCTATGCACAAGACACACTTAGGAATAAACAGCAGACTTTTTCACGCGACCTAACATAATAGGGCAAAACAGTTCGCGAATCTACAACACGTGAGTATTATTTACAAATCGCCCTCTGAATCCATACATGATGACATATGGTGTTTCCAACGTTTAGAGGTTTAAGATTAATTGTATTTATGATACAGTTTCATACTAATTTTAGTAAATTACTTTCACCAGAAGATTATAAACTGTACGAACAGATGGCGATCAAGAAATATCTAGAGCAGTATGTTCGAGTACATTGACTGATATGTATTCCAGCTGGTCGAAAGTAAAGCTACCCCACCATAGGTCTGTTTTCACATGATGTGAAACATATAACAAGGGTTGTAAAGAATACAAATTATTTATATTTAAATGTGCTGAACTCCAGATGGAGATCAATATTTTGAAATGTTGAAACTTCTTCAAATATTGCTAATAGTGAAAACATAGTAAGTAATAGTTAGTCAAAACTATTTTGGCAGTAAATGTTGAAAAACTGTCAATTGAAAGCCATGAAAATAAACTAAATTTGGCTTACTGGGTATATCTACTCAGTCAAAATTAAGTAAAAACGATCAATATTTAGATGCTTATGGTACTGGAAATTAAATTTAGTATTTTATCCCAGAAATATGATTCTAACATTTTTGAACAGTTTTTAAACTTTGACTATAATATCTTTTTTGCTGGAGTTCAGCACCTTTAACTCTTTCAGCGCCGCAGGCAATATTGAGGCTTTTGCAAAAAATGCAGATTCAGGTGAGTCAGCTCGTAACGAGCTGTCTCACCTGAAATCAGCATTGTTTGCCTTTTTGTTACCAAAATAGTCCAAAACGTTCATAAATTGAGAAATGGACACTTCCGATGTTGAACACGGAAGAGTCTAGTTTAAACAATTTGGCGCTGAAAGAGTTAAGAAACCTATCATATAACACTGGTAATTCTACAAGAGTATATAAGCGTTATACGCAACAACATTTCTGCCAGACAGATATACGCATTATTGTCGTAACTTTATATCAAACTCATAAAATGATTATACAGCCTGTTACTGGGGTCCGTCTATCAGCCCAGAACACGCAACATAGTGTGTAAATAGATATACAGTTAGACATACTTAAAGATAGAATTTTATAAGGCCACCAATGCATTCCCATTTTATACTGTGTCTTGGTGTACCCTAGCGAGTACGAAAACCTGAATGAAAATATATCCGTTAACCCTTTCTCACATACAGAAAATATGCAACAGACGACTTTAAAATATCTTGGCCAAAATGTGAAAAATCTCTGTAATGAAAAGCATACTAATTGAATAAAGTTGAAAAATACTTTGACAAAAGGAGAAATTGCTCGTTCTGAAAATGTTCTCCTTTTGTCACAGTGTTTTCCAGAGTAGTGTGCTGCAGAGTCGTCAACAAGCGTCTATATGAGGGAAAGGGCTAAGTTAGGGAAGGAACTATTTACATTGGAATACAATTGAAAATAAGCATTTCGTTAGTTTGTTTTCATTTACGATGTTATATTTGCATGTTCACTGTATAATCTAAAGCGTGTTATACTACAATTCGACATCGTGCTTCTACATAATATAAAATAGTATGCATATTCAACTACAGAAGACACGCATTGCGCAATTTGAATTTCTTCTCTTTTCACACTTTTTTAAGTAATCAAAATATACGAAGATCCTCAGATCACGTCATACACATTTGAAGTTTCAGATGGTTGTATTGGCTATATTACTGAATCGCATACAATTATGCTTGTAGTTGAAACCAGGCTTACTGCTTAAACATATGGACGAACAATGACAACGGACCGCTGAGAAATGGTTTGTATGACTAATCATAACATTTAAATACATGTATGACCTAAATATAAGCACATAAATTTACACAGCAATTTATGTCTGTATTGAGGTATATGATTCCTTTCATTTGTCTCAAAAGAATTTTCGTTTTCATCCGACAGAACTGATAAATGCTTAAAGTAGGAAAAAACTGGCGCGTATTCTTCTGAAGTAGGCTGATGTCATTTGGACGACTCTTTGATGGTATCCCTTAATCATGTGACATTTATGTAATCGTTCATTTAATAATAATGGATCGTTTTCAACATTCACCCATAGGGGTGCTTGTGCCTTAGAAAGCCGAGCCCCGGTAGCTCAGTCGGTAGCGACGCGGGCTGTTAATCCAGGGGTTCGAACCCCATCTCGGCCAATATTCTTTCCGACGTTTGACAAAAGTCATTGTGACAAGCGTCATTCGTCTTCCACCAATGGGCTATCAGTCTATGTCGAAAAGCAGCCAGTTGCTAGGAAAGAATGTTGTATGAAGTACTGGTGTGAGAAAGCCAAGAAACATATGAATCGGTGAACTGGCCGCCGTGATATGACTGAAAAAATGTTGAAAACGGCGTTAAACCCCAATCAATCAAGTGTGATTTAGAACAACATATTGCATGAGTCATGTCACTTCCAATTAAAATATTGTCAAAGGCCCCTTGACCTCGATTCTGTATTAAGAAAAGTTAAGCAAATATGAATACGTCATTGAAATGGACCTCAAACAATCATTGGACAACATCAATCAGAATTTCATTAAGACTTTGTTGTCTTTGTAAATGGGATAGTTTGGTCAACGACCTTCCTATTACCAGAACAAATTCAGTGTAATACCATTGAGAGTATTATTTGTAATAGGGAAAATACGAAATTGGGAATAAGTATTTTCTCCGAACAATATCATGTTACGGCTGTGTTTTGAATGCCTAACATGAATACATTCATGATTTCTTTCTGCATCGGCATCACTGTTCTTTTGTTTGAAATTGTAGAATACGCCATGACATGAATACGCCCACGTTTATTTTTTTAAACGGTACCCATTGAGCTAGTTTGTTTGAATAGTTTGTTCATCGAAAATTGCTCATACTGCGTCATTTGACCTTTACAATAGTGTTAAAAATGTATTCGTTTGCTGAACTAGAAGACCGCTTTGGTGGTTTAGTGGAAGATCGACCTCCTCGGGTGTGGTAACTCTCGGCTTCGATACCCGGTCAGGTCATACAAACTGTTTTACAAATGGTAGTAATGGCTGCATTTCTTGGCACTCATGGTTGCGGATATAGCATAACGATCGGCTGGTGTTACGATACATTGACCAGTAGTATTGGTAACTTACACAGAAAGGATCGTGATATAACGGAAGAGTTGTTGAAAGCGGTGTCAAACACTGAACGACCAAACAATTGTGGAACTAACGTTTAATTCGTTTATATCCGGGAAAGGAGTTATACGTTTTATAATGGATTTGACAAGCTTTGGATTTGAAAGAGTCCAAAACAAACTCTAGAAAAATTAAGTTAAACCTTTTGAGTTGAGCAGCTAACAGTAAATGAGCAGTCCCGCGAGAAAACCAATATAATGGCATCTGTGTAATACATCGAGACAGATCAGCCTGCAAAGTACGCGCAGACTGATCCGGGCCGATACATTCCGTCTCAGGGTATAGAGGTATAGAGTTATGACTCCTGAAACAGAACATCCACAGGAAACGAAAAGTGTCTATCCGGGTAATCCTGCGCGGCATGCTTAGGCTGATACGGGTCGATACTTTACGAAGAGTCCACAATGTTTGTTTTCTCGCGGGACGGCTGAAATACCACCGGTTGGTCAAGCTTTATTCCTTAGTACCACAGGCTTTATTCCCTGGTACCACAGGCTTTATTCCCTGGTGCCACAGGCTTTATTCCCTGGTACCACAGGCTTTATTCCCTGGTGCCACAGGCTTTATTCCCTGGTACCACAGGCTTTATTCCCTGGTACCACAGGCTTTATTGCCTGGTGCCACAGGCTTTATTCCCTGGTACCACAGGCTTTATTCCCTGGTACCTCAGGCTTTATTCCCTGGTACCACAGGCTTTATTCCCTGGTGCCACAGGCTGTATTCCCTGGTATCACATGCTTTATTCCCTGGTGCCACAGCCTTTATTCCCTGCTACCACAGGATTTATTCCCTGGTTCCACAGGCTTTATTCCCTGGTAACACTGGCTTTATTCCCTGGTACCACATGCCTTTTATCCTGGTGCCACATGCTTTATTCCCTGGTGCAACAGGCTTCATTCCCTGGTGCCACAGGCTTTATTTCCATGTGCCACAGGCATTACTCCCTGGTACCACAGGCATTATTCCCTGGTACCACAGGCTTTATTCCCTGGTACCACAGGCTTATTCCCTGGTACCACAGTCTTTATTCCCTGGTACCTCAGGCTTCACACACTCGTTTTCTAGTAGGTAAAGGGTTGAACAATCGGCAAAATTATCTTTATATCTGTCGGAAAGCGAATGAAAAACGCATAAATACCATATAACAATATTTTCCTAGTCGGACTAGAGAAAGACTAAATCGTCAAATGGTCAATCTCATCGCATGATCCCTCTATAAACATTACGGAGTGCTAAGACAATTGATCGCGCTGTGTCAATTTGATTAACTTCTCTCTCATAAATGAAGCTATTATCAAAACTGTGGGACAGAAATCCCCTTGCCAATTATCGGTTTCCTTCCAGGAAGGAGAAATAACCATTTTATTTATTTCCACTTTTTTTCTATAAGTATCGCTTTTGTCAATAGAATTCTAATGTCAAACACAGACGTATTGGGGGGAAATAGTGACATTTGCCTGTAGTTTTTATAGAGATCTTATTGACATTAGAGGATTCAACATATCACGACAATCCGTTGCGTTTGCTTGTCAGTTGGAAAGGTGTTTTACACCGTTTCCGAGAGTTATAATTTCAGCCACCATCAGTAATGCTATCTCAAACCCTGTGCGCCCAGGCGGGAAGTATTTTCTTCCGTTTATATCGTATTGTGTGTGACTCGACTGGGGATTGTACCCTGGTCCCCTGCTTCGTTTGCAGACACTCTTACTAGAACATCACGAGGACGATATTTGCTTTACCTGACAATATCGAACTGACACTTACATTTGAGCCGTCCCGCGAGCAAACCAACATTATGGCCTCTGCGTAATGTATCAACCCAGATCAGCCTGCACAGTCCGGGCTGACTGATCCAGGCCGAAACATTCCGTATCAGGGGGATAGAGGTATAGAGTAATGAGTCATGAAACAGAAAATCCACAGGATGCGAAAAGTGTCTATCTTGGTAAGCCTGCGCGGCATGCTTAGGCTGATCCGGTTCGATACTTCACGCAGAGTCCACACTGTTGGTTTTCTCGCGGGACGGCTCATTGTACAATGGTAGTTTTCATTATGACACATATGAATTGTTATGAAATATAAGCTGTTCGACATTTACCTCAACATGTGGCTTTTCTTCACGAGACGAGTCACAAGATTGATGGAATAATAATACATATATAAATCGTAGCGCAAAGGTAAGGATAAGGTTACACTACATGTAATGACAAACTAAAGGTTAACATTTGAAAGGTCACATTTAAAACATTGAGTCGTAGTTGACTGGTCGTTTAGATATTTCGATATTGCACACAAATCCTTACTGTCCTGCTTTGGTCGTACAGTAATTAAGTCTTTTATCTGCAACAGGTACTCGTTTTACAGGATGAATATGTTCTCATTCAAACTAAGATCACCAGCCGGCAATATATACTACTACGATAACCTTACCGCTTTCTGTGATAACTACTATTTAAAGACAGGATCGCATGTGACGTCTCTTCGACAGTATTTGACCATCTGCGACTTCTTACGATCAGTTAAAGACAATGTGACCAATGTATCTAAATTTACGGTTTTGATACTATCAATTGTATGAAACACAACATCCTTCAAACCTTCTGCAACTATCACACAACAGTCGTGCACACTGGTCTGACAACCGATTGTAACAAGTCACGTAAAGACGTAACAAATGCTGCGACAAATCGGGGTTTTTGCCGTTTTCAACATAATTTCAGTTATATCACAGCGACAGTTCACTTATTCGTAAACAAACTAGTACTAGACTATGAAAAATGCCTTGCCCGAAGGCACTCCATCATGACCGCCGCGACTGTGGATCGAACTACTCGGGACGCCCTTGTTCAAATCCCCGACGACAGCTACTCGGGCTCGATTGACTCCTCGAGTGTTCTGAATAGTTTGCGAATATTATTTCACTGTGACAAACGTCACCACGGCCGTCAACTTCTCACAATTGGTTACGACTGTAGCTTAATGGAGCCCCCTTTCGTGAGAACAAAAATACGTGTTGGCATTTCTACACAGTTTATGATCAATTCAGCATTTGCTTTCTGTTCAGCCAGAAGCACCAAACGTGTTTAAGTATGTCATTGATATCTTAATAAATATGTGTGGATGCACAGTCCGATATTGATCTGCTGTTCCAAAAAGCCAACTTGCCATTGAAGGGCTCCATTGTGACTGGGTTTGTATAACTTAATATTTCCGCGTTTGATTCGTTTTTTGTTAAAGCAATCTTGGTTATGAATATCAGTGTGTACACCAAATTGTTTGCTTTTATTTTATACACATACACTTTTGTATATATAAACGGCTCAAATCTTAAAGTCGGCATGAGCTCGACATTTGGAAAGGTCGTTGGTATTTGCTGCGAAACACCAGAATACGACGCTATACATCTTTTTAAATGGTATCTGTGCTCTGAATTGTTTCTTTTACAAACCGTTGAGCAAAGGGTCTGATACAGTGTATACGTAGATGTACATTGAAGGATATAACATAACTAGCTTGCCAACACAAACGAGTATTCAAAGCACATTTCCTAGCCTAGTACTGGTGTGTTTAGTTAACCCTTTCCCTCTTATAGACGCTTTCTAACGCCTCTGCAGCAGACAGCTTTTTGAAAACATAGTGACAAAAGAAATTGCACAAAACGTGCAATTTCTCCTTTTGCCACAATGTTTTCCACTTTTTGTCATATGTTATCCATTCAATTATAGAGATTTTCTATGTTTTGACAAAATATGTTCAAAGTCGTCTGCTTCAGAATTGTCGTATGAGGGAAAGGGTTAAGTATTCTGTAGACGTAATATAACTGAAATAATTTCGAAAATAGCATAAAGCTGCAACAAAAAAAAAAAAAACCAAATCGCAAAGGCATACAGAATCCATAAAGTGTGAAATCTAAATAAGTATGGTTGTTCGTTGATACCCAGGGAAACGTAAGACGTTATTATATTGACACAAAACTAGATTAACGTCGCAGATGTGACACTTGCCAACGCTGTTTTATTTTCGGTCGGTGATATGGGGAGATGACACCATTGTGTACGTTTTGACTCTATGTCCGACTCCTGCATCAAGAAAGCATCACTATACCCCTAAGTCATTGTTGTTTGTTTTATTGAATTTTGTTCACATTTTCAACATTTCATGATCCATGGGTAAACAAACTAGTACTACGCTAGGAAATATGCCGTGCTAAGGGTCACTCCGTCATGTCCGCCGCGACTTTGAATTGAACCCGGGACACCCGGGACACCCGGGACACCCGGGACACCCGGGACACCAGGGTTCACATCCCCGACGCTCATTACTCGGCCATGATGAATTACCTGAGAGATTCACTGTCGAGTCTGGCGACTGTCAAAAAGCAAAGGCAATGTTATGAAAGTGTCTGCAGCAAGAGTATCTCTGCACTTATGACCTGAAGAAACCTAAGCCCTTTGTTCTTATACCGCACATAAGCCGTCCAACGAGAAAACCAACAGTGTGCGTAAAGTATCGATCCGGATCAGTATAAGCAATTTTCGCCTCCTGTGGATTTTCTGTTTCAGGATTAATTACTCTATACATCTATCCCCCTGAGACGGAACGTGTAGGCCCGGATTAGCCTGCGCGGATTGCATTCTATAAACTTTGAAAATGATAGTAATGGCTTCCCTACTTGGTGTTCAGTGTTGCTGGGATATCATCGGTGTCAGGATAAATACTACCAGTAGTACCGGTCAATTGACCAGGAAATGTCGTGATATGATGGATATAGTGTTTAGATAGTAATACGACACCATTCAAACCAGCATGCAGTCCACCCACAGTGACGGAACACTATTTACCGACTTTTAAATGTCCATTGATCGTTAACCATATACTAATTGGTAAAGAAATCAGTACATGAGCCGTTCCACGAGAAAACCAACAGTGTGTAATGAAAACTACCATTGTACAAGGAGCCGTTTCGCGAGAAAACCAACGTTGTGGATCAGCCTAAGCATACCGCGCAGGTTAACCCGGACAGACAATTTTCACCTCCTGTGGATTTTCTGTTTCAGGAATAGCTACTCTATCCCCCTAAGACGGAATGTGTCGGCCGGATCAGTCTGCGCGGACAGCGCAGGCTGATCTGGTCGACACATTACGCAGATGTCTATCGCCGCACCAACATTGTGGACTCTGCGTAAAGTATCGACCCGGATCAGCATAAGTATACCGCGCAGGCTAATCCAGGCAGACACTTTTCGCCTCCTGTGGATTTTCTGTTTCAGGAATCACTACTCTATACATCTATCCCCCTAACACGGAATGTGTCGGCCGGATCAGTCTGCGCGGACAGCGCAGGCTGATCTGGTCGATACATTACGCAGATGTCTATCGCCGCACCAACATTGTGGACTCTGCGTAAAGTATCGACCCGGATCAGCCTTAGCATGCCGCGCAGGCTAACCCGGACAGACACTTTTCACCTCCTGTGGATTAACTGTTTCAGGAATCACTACTCTATCTATCCCCCCTAAGACGGAATGTGTCGGCCGGATCAGTCTGCGCGGACAGCGCAGGCTGGTCTGGTCGATACATTACGCAGATATATTGATATGAGCCGTTCCACGAGAAAACCAACATAATGGACCCTACGTAATGTAGACCCATATCAGGCTAATCCGGGTCGACACATTCCGTATCAGGGGTATTGATATATAGAGTAATGATTCCTGAAACAGAAAATCCACAGGTGTCGAAAAGTGTATGTTCAGGTGAGCGCTTAGGCTGGAACGGGTCAATACTTTACGCAGAGTCTACAATGTTGGTTTTCTCGAGAGACGCTCATATATATTGTTTTTACTGTAATAACTGATGTCATAAGAGTTAAACCAGTGTCTGTATACCACGTGACTTTTGACGTCATATTTGCATGGTCAGACAGCAATAATTGCTCTTGATAAGAATGTAAAAACAATGGTAACTTTTTTTTATTTCTTTAACCTTTTAAATGAAACATGGCGCAGTCTATGCCGCTTACAGTTTCCTGTCTCCGGTATTTACAGGAGTTTGATTGGGTTGGCTAGTTTTTTCAAACACTTCGACGAACCTGTTCTCAAAATCCAGTTTTGATAATGCTCCGGCTGTTGGCGATATAAATAGATTTTAAGAACAGGTTCATCGAAGTGTTTGAAGAAACTAAACCACTAATCAAACTCCGTTGAAAAACCGGAGATAGGGCTCTGTAAGCGGCGTAGACTGCGCCATGTTTTATTAAAAATGATAAAGAAATAAAAAAGTTACCTTTGTTTTTACTTTTAAACCGAAGTAAAATATTTATGTCCGCCGTACCATTTGTGACGTCAAAGTCACGTGGTATAAACACACTGTAAACCATGGATGCATAAACGTACGCGTTGTTTAAAAGGTAAAAGCATAGCACGCAAAATCAAAGATAGTGCTACGACGCAAAAACCACGTGGTTATTTAATCTCTTAATAAACCTCTCTTTAGTACCCTATAGGGCAGGGTCTCCGAGACAGTCTAAATGTCATCTTGACTAAATTATGGATAAACGTCCGCGCACATGAAGACAAACGTATGCAAAGTCAATTTGTGTCTGATGTTTTATTTGATAAGAAATCAGCAATGTTGCCATTTAAGTTTACTTACTAAATATAAGAAATTCAAAAAATAAAAAATACTCTTATTCAAATAAACGGATAGCAATGCTCGAGTGCATTATATTGCTTAAATTCGAATTGTGCAATATATCCTGATCAATACACTTTATCTAACAGTGAATTTATGAATTGATTAGTTTCACAGTTTGCATTGACTCTGATCCGTCTCTATCAATCATATTACCACAGCCGGTTGATACAAATTGGACAATTGTTTCTTTAGGCGAAAGGTGGAGACTTTCCATTCGATTATCACTGTATTCAACAAAGAAAGACGTTTGACGGAGGATTTGAAAAGTCCAACATGACTTACATATTTCCCCGAGTTGAAATGGTATAGTTAGGTAATGGGGTTTAAACCGGTATGTGTAGCTATAAGTACTAAAAGTTTAGGTACTTAAATCCCAAATCTCCGTGTACCGGTGTTGATTGTATACAAGTGAAACATTGCTCTTTCAATGTTTACTCGGTGAGCGCCACTGAACTATTTAACCCTTTCCCTCATATATACGCTTTCTGATGCCTCTGAAGCAGCCGGCTTTTTGAAAACATAGTGACAAAATAAGAAATTGCTCAAAACGAGCAATTTCTCCTTTTACTACAATGTTTTCCACTTTTAGTCATATTTTATCCATTAAATTATAGAGATTTTATATTTTTTGACAAAATATGTACAAAGTCGTCTGCTGCAGAATTGTCGTATGAGGGAAAGAGTTAATGATAACAAGAATACCTAATTCAAAATAAGATAATTGTAAATTGCATTTTTGATAAGTCACATAAATGTTTCATGTTACAGTTCCCTTATGTTCCATTCGCTTTTTCGCCGGAGGCGCTTCAAACGAACATAATATGAACTGCATTTCATTGATTGGTATACACTTATATTATCTTTGAAAAAGACGACTGTCATAATATTATTCTAATTACACCAACATACAATTTGATACATAAATTATTTTAATAACTTAATTAATTAACACATGGATGCGTGTTTCGTTCTCAGAAACATTTAAAAGAACATTCTGTCTTCGCACTGCATAGTATAGGATTGCATAGTGGCATTGATCGCTAGGCACGGAGGTCATGCTAGGGTAACTTAGTCAATCCTATCAGGGGCGTAGCTTGGCAATAATTAATTTCTAGGCCGTCTCGTGAGAAAATCAACATGTGGACTCTGCGTAAAGTATCGACCCGGATCAGCCTAAGCATGCCACACAGGCCTACCCGGATAGACATTTTCCGCCTCCTGTGGATTTTCTGTTTCAGGAATAACTACTCTATACATCTATCCCCCTAAGACGGAATGTGTCGGCCGGATCGGTGTGCGCGGACAGCGCAGGCTGATCTGGTCGATACATTACACAGATGTCTATCGCCGCAGCTGCATTTTGGGACATTTTGAGAAAAAATGTGTAGGCACGTGCCTACAGTGCCTAAAGGGAGCTACGCCCCTGTTGGTCAAGCCTATTACTCAATCAAATGTTTGTAAGTTCGAACCCCAGCTCCGCCAACATTCTTTCTGACGTTTGACAAAAAACTTTCGTCTTCCACCAGTGGGCTAACATTCTATGTGGAAAAGCAGCCAGTTGCTCGGAAAGGCTGGTATGTAGAGTACTGGTGTGAGATAGCCAGGAAACACACGAGTAGATGAACTTGCCGCCGTGATATGACTAAAAACGTTTTGAAATAGGCGCTAAATCAATCAATCCTTCGGTGTGTTTACCCAGGAAACAGATTTCCATCGGGTTACAACTGCAATAGTGTTAAATAAGCGGCGTTAAACCCAAGTAAAGCTGATCGTTGGAGACTCAGGATATTATTAACTCATCAATAAATGGAATAACAATAAACTAGCCAGGTTAGGTCCTATTCATGTGAGCTAACCCTATACTGTCTACATAAAACCTGATAAACATTTCTTATAAACTTACGTATCTACTATATTATATTTACGTTAGAATGATTAATTTTCAGAATGTGTTAACAACGTGATACGATATCTGCTATTCGATATTTACTGTTTCTGTTTAAGGAAATTGTTATACCAAAATAACAGATCACGTGGATAAACATATGAGTTTCTCTGAATGAAAAGCAATACAAATGTCTTAAACCGATGACATTTAAAATTGCGTTTGTAATGTAGCGTCCGTATTTGTATTATGAAAATTGATATCGTCTGTTTGATCTTCCTCTTCACATCGTCTTAATATGGAATAAAGTTCAGTCCGTCAAGGCTGCGAAAAAAAAACTCACACGAGACCTTTCGTTTCAGAGATTTGTAGAAATCTGGATAAGAGGCGTTTTTCGTGATTTAAAATCCTTTTTTGACCCTCTTACCCTATGTCCTGGGTACTAAAAAGAATCGTCCCTATGAGGGTTTGATTCAATAATTAGAAAGATAGTGTGGAGAAAAGCTGTACACCTCTCCTTATCTGGACTTCTGGTCTGGTATAATATGCAATTAGGATGAAAGTGATGTCGAGTTGTAATTAGCCTTTTTACAGAAATATCTGAAGATTTATTTGACAATATGTCAAACAAAGATCATTGTTACACTGCATTGAGGCGCAGACACAATGTGACACATTTCCCGAATGAGCCAGATGCGTTCAATTGCCTCTGCATATGTTAGATGTTTGTTCTGTTGTATGTTTCAATGCGCATTTCAAACGCTTTTTATCTTTAAATGCGTTTCATGGATAAGCTATCAGTACTTCTGGTCCCATTACCCAGATACCAGAAATTCAGTTCTAATTTTAACCTTAAATCCTAAGCGCTAATTATGAAGCCATTAGTAACATTTTAGAGCCTTTCGTATGACCCAGGCGAAGATCAAACCAAAGACCTCATGCAATCAAGACGTTAAACACAGTGCACACAATTTAAACAAAACTCAGTTCCTCCTGTGACAATCGTTCAACAACGATTTAGGTGCGAACATCGGCTCAATTCGAAAACGTCAATAGAGTTTTGACACCTATTTTTGTTAATGAAATTGAGTAATCCTTCTTCGCGCGTTCGAGCATGTACCTTTTTCGTTTCTAAAACAGACTGCAAAGTTCAATATACTATTTCGACAAAGATATATCAAAGAAATGCAATCATCGTCAATCGCAGGTGTGTTTGTTCTTCCTCTTCTAATCGTCTTAATATAGAATAAAGTTCAGTCCATAAAGGCTACGAAAAAAATTAATTCGCACGAGAATCTTTCTTTTCAGAAATTGGCAGAACTCTGGATAAGGGACGTGTTTGTGTTTTAAAATCCTCCTTTGGCCCTCTTACCCTATGATCTGAGTACTAAACTTCAATTAAATTCTTTATTTCTGTATTTCAGGCACCGGCCCATATACAATAATATATACAATACATAAAGTTCAATGGTAGAAATACGCCTTAAAAACTGTATTATGATATACAAGTAATCATATTTTGAGTCAATTTAGATGGAAAAAGATTTAAAAAATATGACGTAATTCATCTAAACTTACCCAATATATTTCCTTTTTATCTTTTATTTACTGTCTCTGCGTTTCATAATTGGTTTATTATATAAAACGTCGAGATGTTGATAAACATGTACATAACAATTACCTTTTATCCATCAAAAAGTAATTTCTTTGTTTAAATGCAAATTATATATACATGGCAAGATTTCGAATTGTTTCTGCGTTAGTTTAGTTTAAACTTATTTATTTTACATCGATTGCGAAACAAGCCTTCGGCTTAGATTAATCACGCTCGATGTCTGCTTCCTGGAGGCTTCACCAGTACTCGCGCCGTTTGTGTGGAACAATCCCAAAGTCAGGACCCGCTCATCACGGGACTCGAACCAGGGACCTTTGATACGAGAGGCCGACGCTCTACCTCTGCACTGCGTTCTCGGTAGATATCAAATTTATGAAGCTATAATGATTTATGTTGTGAGTAAAATGTTGAGATATATATTTGTAGCGGAGATTTTCATACAAGGGACACATTAGTAAAAAATGGAATTCGTCTTCAATATATAGCATTCACAATAATAATATTCACAGTTTCTAAACTTTCTTGAAATATTGAAATGTCTGCCTTTCTCGATCATCAAGGTGTATGATGAGCTTCTAAACATTGCTAAAAAAATTCTGAATTTTGAAATGTCAATGGCAGTAATATATAATTCTCTACAAAAGTTTTGTTTAACATCCTTATAGTAATTTGACTTACGATTATTTTCCAAACTACTTCTCCGATTCTGAATATACTGCTCCTTTATTCTGTTCACAAAGTTCGTCAGAAACTGTTTTCGGTTTACTACATGTTGTTTTTCCTAATTATAACCATAACCATTTGAGTATAAAACATGGTTTACATCTGTGACCCAATTTGTATGCCCTATTGAGTCGTTATATTTTAACATTTTATAACAGATTTTAACATATCTTGTATCAGATAATAAGTAATCGAAGCCATTATGATAAGCATCTTTTGACAGAGTAAATATATACTGGGAATCTATTTAGGTCTCCCAAAATGGCATCATTACAAGAAACATTTAGAAATCGCTTACATGCGTACATCTGTATTTTCTCAATACATGCCATGGGTTTCAATCCCAAAATTTAGGAACCATATAACATAATGGCACACACTTTAGCATCAAAAATCTTGACAAAAGTCTTTACAGGTATATATGAAAGTTCATTGAAAACATTAAATAAATGTGCAAGAATACACTGTGCCTTGATGGACATAGACTCTGCCATTTTATATAATGAAAGCCTGTTTGTGAAATATACACCTACATAATTAGGCCATTCACTGTTTCAAGTAGATTGCCATAATAATACCATTATTAGTGTCTTGACAGCTGACCACGCTTTTTAAAGATTAAAGTTTTTTTTTTTCAGTATTAACTGTTAATTTATAAGTTTGGCAATATGTATTTATAATATTCAGTTGCTTTTGTAATCCTGAGATTGTATCTGCAATACAAGCTATATCATCCGCAAACATCAATAGAAAAATCTATACAATATCCGGGTATATTTGTATGCCTCCAATTCCATTGTCTGTCATTGTATCATTAAATTCATTTAATATATCTATAGGTGCTACCTATTTACGAAAAAACGCAAGATAATTATAAACAAATATTAAAGAGCATACTTTGGCCATAAAAAAGGATTTATAAGTAATTGACTAGACAATACTAATGTTAATGTCATGTTTCTTG
Source organism: Serripes groenlandicus (assembly GCA_031761405.1). Lineage (NCBI taxonomy): Eukaryota > Metazoa > Mollusca > Bivalvia > Cardiida > Cardiidae > Serripes > Serripes groenlandicus. Next base: position 52,791,120 of record JASEVX010000011.1, on the reverse strand, counting down.
CATTATCAAAACATATTTGGAATTCGTATTGCTGTTGTCTATTATTTGAACAGAAAATAATAAAGTAAAGACTTTCAGAAAATCAAGGAATACATTTATAATGAATGAGGTTGAAATATGAGGGCTAAGATGATCCTTAATCGATCACCTGCATTATGGTAAAGAAGCAAATAGATCAGCCCTTTTCTGATGCCACCTGGCGACTGCCTTTTTCAACCAGTCAATATGACTGGAACAAATTATGTAAGGGGTCACATTTCTGCTAAACCCTTTCCCTATTAGAGACGGTTTCTGAGGCCTATGCAACAGACGATTTAGAAAAAGATTGTCGACACAAGAACAATTGCTCCTTATGGGAAAGTTATCCTTTTACCACAATGTTTGATAAATAATTATACTTTGAATGAGTGAGTCAATAGCTCATGTATAGGAATTTGGGGTCTTTCATGTTGATGCCACTTTTTTGCGGGAAACGACGTCGCTCCATTGACGTTACGCCAAGATGAAGTGTAACGGAAATTACGTCACGTCCTTCTTTGGCTACGATACAGTCAAAATTTAGTTTCGGGCGTAGAAGGCTAATGCTGTCGTTTTTTTGACGAACGGAAAACATATTTCTTACAGATTTCCATTTATTTTTAACTTTTCGTACAAATGTTAATTCCCACATAACACAGCACTTTAATGATCTTAAATATCGATTTTAAAAAAAATGATTCAAAAGACGACAATAATTTTCAATCCGTGTTTTTCTGCTCATTTTATACATACCCAAATAAACTGATTTTAAAATGTTTTTTTAAAAAGCCGACAATAATTTTCAATCTGTGTTTTACGTCTGTTTTTATACATATCCAAAAATGGCGGCCCCAATCTCTCTCTCGTATAAACATAGCAAAAGGAAGGGCTTAAGCTGCATCACTGACGCAAGCCCACTGAAAAGTCGAATGAGTTTGTATAGCTTGAACATGATAGAACCGTTGCTTTAACTGAATTGTAGATCGCTTTGACTGAATTTAATATCTTTTCTTTTAAAGAAATGAGGGTTTGATTCAATAATTCGAAAGGTATTGTGGGTAAAAGCAGTACACTCGACCTCTCCTTAGCTGGACCTCTGGTCTGGTATAATATGCAATTAGGATGAAAGAGATGTCGAGTTGTAATTGGCCTTATACCAGAAATATCTGAAGATTTATATGACAGTATGTCAAACAAAGATGATGGATACACTGCATTAAAGCGCAGACACAATGTGACACATTTCCCTTTTTACCACAGGGTCGAATGCGGCAGGTGCATTTAATTGTCTCTGCATATGTTAGTTGTTTGTTCTTGTATATGTTTTAAAGCGCATTTCAACGACTTTTAAGTTTTCACTGCATTGGCCGGGTAAGCTTACAGTACTTCTGGTCTCTCGACCCTTACACCAGCTTGTCATCTCTTATGCTTACCTCACAATCCTAAGCGCCTAAGAGGCAAGCCACTAGTACCCTTTCAGAGCCTTTGGTATGACCCAGCCGGAGATCAAACCCAAGACCTCATGTATTCAATACGTAAAACACCATGCACACAATTAAAACAAAAACTCAGTTCCTCCTGTGATTTATCTTTCAACAACGATTACGGTACGAACATCGGTTAATGTCAAAGACGTCGATAGAGTTTTGACGTTACCTATATTTGTTAATTAAATCGCGAAAACATTCTCCGCGTGTTCCGACTTCGAGTTTCTAAAACAGACTGCACAGTTCCATATACTATTTCTAAACATGCACTCATTGTCAATCGCCGGTACTTTTCGGTACCATGTTTTGATAGGTGCTAGGATTAGAGAATGAACAGGAATGCCACACTGGTCATTACTATTAGACTCACTAGCCTTAGATACTAATGTCTATCTTATTGTTTCAAAGAAATAAACATATTACAATCGTAACTTAGAAATTATCTATCGATGTTAATATTGTAATTCCATCAACTAAAGATGTTCCCCAAAGTTTAAATAATAGTGTATTTTTAATACTAGTATTGACATTTTGATAGGGGAATTCTAACCGAAACAGGATTTACTCACGTATACACATACGAATGACTAGAAGTAGCTCAGTCAATAACGATGAAGGGCTGTCAATCAAGGGGTTGTAAGTTCGAACACCAGCTAGGCCATACTTTTCTCTGACGTTTGTAAAAATCACTTTGACAAGCGTCATTCTTCCTCCACTAATGAACTAACAGTCTATGTGGAAAAACGGCTAGTTGCTTTGAGAGTCTGTTATACGGATTACTAGTGTGGAAAAGCAAAGAAACACATAAGATGATGAACTGGCCGTCGTGATTTGACTGAAAACTCGTTGAGAACGGCGTTAACTCCCAATTAGTAACAATCACGAACGAAAGGACCAACGTCCGCATGAGTTTGTTATCAGCGGGTAAAATCACTCATAAACGTTCCTAGATGAAACTGGGAAACTAAATAATATAATATCTTTATTCAATGGATGACCATTGATGCCTTATCAAAATGTTAATAAAAACGTGTCGCATTTATGGGGTTTTCATGACACGAATGTACATGGTCACGTGAGTTGTGAGGTAATATATGACGTCATTTAATATTATCCGGGCAACTTATGTCATCCAATTAAAAAAATTATGACTTTTCTTGTCCCTGTATACATGTATATATCATTAAATATCATCGGTATATGTTATATATCTTTAATGTATTACTATGATGATAAGTCTCGTCGCTGTTTTCTTAAAACGACTAAAGTATCTATTTGTGTACTCAACTTGCTGTTATAGATTTGCAGGTAATTTTGTGTCTCGCACTATTGAAACAAAAGCGCTTTATTTTACCCTTGGGTAACGTAACAAAATGTAATATAGTTTTCATTGCAATAAAATCCGCAGATATGGCGATTTTCCTTCCTTAACCCTTTCCCACCTGCAGACGCATTTTGAAATCATTGTGGCCGTAGGTGAAATTGCACATAATTACTACTTTGGTCAAAATATTTTCAACTTTATTTAACAATTAAGCGCTATCTTTTATGGAGATTTATCAGGTTTTTGTCACTTAGTTATCAAAGTCGTCTGCTGCAGATTGTTGTATGTGGGAAAGGGTTAATACATCTCGCGAATATCAAGACAGTTTCCGCAGAGATATCGCCATCTGCATATGAGTCGTTTCGCGTGAAAACCCAACAGTACGGGCTCTGCGTAAAGTATCGACCCGGAGCAGCCTAAGCATGCCGCGCAGGCTAACCCGGGTAGACACTTTTCGCCTCCTGTGGATTTTCTGTTTCAGGAATCACTACTCTATACATGTATCCACCTAAGACGGAATGTGTCGGCCGGATCAGTCTGCGCGGACAGCGCAGGCTGATCTGGTCGATACATTACGCAGATGTCTATCGGATTTTAGATGTCTAGGTTTTTACTGCTCATATACATATGAGCCGTTTCGCGTGAAAACCCAACAGCACGGGCTCTGCGTAAAGTATCGACCCGGAGCAGCCTAAGCATGCCGCGCAGGCTAACCCGGATAGACACTTTTCGCCTCCTGTGGATTTTCTGTTTCAGGAATCACTACTCTATACATGTATCCACCTAAGACGGAATGTGTCGGCCGGATCAGTCTGCGCGGACAGCGCAGGCTGATCTGGTCGATACATTACGCAGATGTCTATCGGTTTTTAGATGTCTAGGTTTTTACTGCTCATATACATATGAGCCGTTTCGCGTGAAAACCCAACAGCACGGGCTCTGCGTAAAGTATCGACCCGGAGCAGCCTAAGCATGCCGTGCAGGCTAACCCGGATAGACACTTTTCGTATCCTGTGGATTTATCTTTTACAGGAATCATTACTCTATACCTCTATACCCATGAGACGATCTCGGTCGATACATTACGCAGAGACCATAATGTTGGTTTTCTCCTGGAATGGATCATACGTTTAATACATCATTAAAGGCACATTGACAAGAAATACACCTTGAAGTCTAGGTTTATACCAATATGTTTTTAAATCATATCAAATGGGAGTGCATCAATACAGTTTCACCAGAGATGTCGCCGTTCGCATATATTGATTTCATACTTAAACACGCCCTTTGACAAAATAAATCACTAACTTATACTATTATGTTTTTAAATCATTTCAAATGGAAGTTGATCCGTACAGTTTCGCCAGCTCATTCCAACGAAAGTAGAAATTGCACCTTGAAAATAAATACACATTGAAGTGCTGCGCCATTAGTTTTATACCAAAATTTGTGTTTTAATAATTTCTAACGGGATTATCATTAAGACACTAACTGGCTAGAAGCTGGGTATCGCACCCGGACTCCCTTGTATCTAACTGTGTCTGCTCGCCAAGCACGGCGAGGGTAAATATAAACAAACAAACGTTTGGTACAATCATTATCATTCATTTTACTTTAAACCGTTAACTCTCTTATGGTGGTAATCATGTGTCAAAAGGTCAATGGTATGCTTAGGCTGATCCGGGTCGACAATTTACGCATAGTCAACACTGTTTGTTTTCTCATATGTATTACCCCGTCCCTGCTTATCGAAAGAAACTAAGGAAAATAGACAAATTGTCAACGATAATTGTTACATTTAAGACGACTGCTTTATTACTGACAGTGAAGCCGTACCAGAGATAATTTAATAGTTTTTTTATTGGCTCACAAAACGCTCACCTCGAAAGACGACATTTACTTGTAAGATGAAGTCACGCCTATTTGAATAGTTTAAAGAGGATATGATTTCAATACCGATCCGAAGCTGTGCCAAACGGATTATTTGACAAACCGCAATAACATGATGCATCGTGCGTCTGTCTGACTTCATTCGTCCAAACACCTACACATTTAGTAAATTACAAAACAGCAATAATAAGCAACAACTGTTACACCTTGAAAATATATCAAAGAAGCCTTTACCCGGAGAAATAGTTAATTAAAAATATCATGTAACACATTGATACTGTAAGATAAGATTAGGTAGTATGCTCCTATTACACCAAGGAGGTCAAGTTAAATAAATAAAGGGCCAGTATAAATTGAGGAAGTATTTTTGTGGCGATTGGTTTGACAATCGCCACAATGCTAACAGAAACAACAACAACGAAAAATATTTACATAGTCGGTTTTGAACAATCGGTTGATATTTTTTTTCCTTACTGCAAACTAATTTACTCACATCCGTTATAGTTCCATCATTGATGCAGAGACGTGATTAATAATAATTATGTCAGTGCTACCTTGGTACCGGATTGTTACTAAGATTTGAGTTTTAACAAGACATTATCTACATAGAGTTAAAATATGTAAATATTATCTTCATCATGATCGGGCAGATAATAAATATCATTGCGCGTTCTATCTGCCTTGCAAATACCGGTAACTCTGATGATACTCAAATCTGGAAATTCCAAAAGGTTCTATAAATAGCTCGCGAGACTGCATGGTTATCTCAATATTATAAACGCTTTATTGTGTAGTCGTTTAAATATATGAAAGCGTCTAGATGATAAGACTGGTTTACAAAGGTTTAAAGGACACATAATGTCAGTGTGTACACACGTTATGTATACACGTCTGCACGTTCTCGAGTCAATTAGCAATCAATGCTGAAAGTGTAGCCTAATTTAGTTTGGAGATCGAGCATTATAATATATGCCTATATTTTTGTAAATTGAACAGTTTGGCAAATAGTGAAATTGTGCTTTTTGAGCATGTTTTGTGTTTGTTTTTGCACTCACATTATTCGAAGCAGTTTAACAAGCTCGGAGACATATAAATACACTGTGTTTATATGTCTCTGACAACCCTCAATCATGCAATGTGAAGGGACAAAATTGAACAGACCTGTTTAATATCGGACATCATTGAAACAAACACCAAATTAATGGATACCGTTTTCTCTCTTTTCTTGATAATTAGTCATTTCTAAAGTGTACAAAATATTTTATCTTAATATGGCCTAGCGACCTGGTGATGAACATGTGATTACCCGAACAATTTAGTTTACAAATAGCCATTCTAATGAGCTAAAACGGTAGTCTATCGAATACCAACTAGATTTTTCATAACTTTGGAATGGCCTAATTTTGAACACATCATGACCAATTTCAGAACGTAACTAAAAAATCACCAAGACAACATTCTGGCAAACTACCATTATTCTATTGTCAAAAGATTCAGGGTTGATACATTCTCAAATTTACCCGCACCAGAGTCATCGCAAGCCCTACACCGATATACTGCTTGTTACTTTGCAGGATTTTCCACACGATCGCCACTACAGTGCCATTGGCGCTTTGATTCTAATTGTTTTTCTTTTTTCAAATGATAAATTGAAGTGCTAGTATTGAGGAAGTACTTCTTTCTTTTCTCATTTTGAATGATTAACTATCGATTTGGTGTATATTTCATGTTTATTGTAATTAATGATATATTTGTTTGTATTTTATATATTACTATGATGTGTTGTTTGACTAGAAACTATGTAGTTTACGTCAATAAAAAATGATCTATTGTCTGTCCGTCCGTCCGTAACGCTTTCACTTACTAAGATGTTCAAAATGCGCCACGTTTGTTTTTTCAAACATGTTTGTATATATATATATATATATATATATACTCATATAAAAAAATCATGTTAAATGAACATGGTATTTTGAATAAAGAATTCGCGTGCTAATTAGACTATTCAATCTACAACGATGGACGGAGGAACTGCCCAATGTACCCGTTTCACATTTTAATCTCTTGTTATGGCATAGGGAAGGTGGAGGGTTCAGTACCGTTTGACACTTTTCAACTTAGTGTCAAGAAAAAGCCTTTTCTAAACAGGTCGATTTATTATCATAACGGTTGTGTAGTGGTAGAGCGTCCACCTCGGGTGCGGGGAATTGCTGGTTCGATCACCGGCCCATACATTCCAGATACGTTAAAAATGTCGGATATGGCGTTCCCTCTTTGGCGTCTAGGGTTTTACAGTTAGCATAGCGACTGTCAATCTCTCTCAGACTATATGGACCAGTAGTACAGGTTACTTACCAAGGAATCGCCCTGATAATATTGAAGGCAGCGTACAACACACACAAATACATACCAACAAACCCAACATCATAACAACGCATTCAAATGAAAATAACGATTATTTCAAAACTTCCGTCTATCGTTCTAGAATTAAGGCAGTGATTTAGCCATACAGGCAGATAACTTGGTGAAACAAAAGAATTTGTCATGAAAATAGATAAATGACAATAGGTTTTAACTTAATCATTAAACTTGTTCTAGTACTAGAAAGTAAACAATAACGCTCAATCATTACAATTCAGGTCACAACATTGGGGTAGCTTTATTTTAAACTATGGCATGACCCAAATTAATTTTAAATAGAAGACACTATTAACTGAAATTGAAAGGAGTTGGGGCCTAACTGCATCCGCGTACAGTTCAGACTTAGGGGAGCCTGTGCACCCTCTTCCTCAACCTCTTCAATGTCCGCGTCCACGTCCGCCTCTTAAACGCTAGATACGGCTCAAATACAATGCAAAAGATGGCCATAGATCGTAGAAAAATAAAGAGAATTTTCGTGTATGATGATGTTGTTCTAATTAAATAACATGTCGAGGGCTTGGCGTGAAACAGTTGTAAGTAAAATTGGTATTTTTTAAACAAGGTTAATCACCTCGCCATAAAGTCTTTATAAGGGTTAAATCATTTTTCTTGGTAAACAATGGAAATTTAGGTGCCATTGATCGTTCTGAGCAATAGCACCTACATATGCATTGTTTATAAAGGGGTCAAAATTGCCCCTAAACCAGGGTTTTCAAAATAGGTTTTCCGTTACAACCGTTTCACGCAAAGCCCTCGATGTATGCTGCTGAAAATGTCATTGTTCAACATCTTCTAGTCAAATTGCGTTCCAATTTAAGATTAAGATGAAGAGATATTTTTGAAAAATAATTTTAATCCTTTCCAAAAAACTACTTACTTAAATTTATTGCAAGTTCCATTTGTGAAAATGTATTCTGTAAAGAGAAAAATGTGCCATGTCAATTTGAAGCCACAGTTTGCATGAAAGTATATAAGATAAGAAGAATATAACTTTTTCACACAAACAACACATCTGCAACAAACATCTACGTAAAATATGAACAGTCTATATATACATTGATTATTATTATTCAAAATACTTTAAAGTAGTTTGGTCGAAGGAGAAATTGCTCAACATAAGCAATTACTCCTTTTGCCATATTGTTTCAAAATTCGTCAAAAGTCGTCTGCAACAAAAAGGTCACACGCGTTTTTATATAGGAAGGGACATGTCACTCAAACAGGATTACAACTCAATTATGTAGTGGTCTAACCTAATCCTTCGGTTACAGATGAAACCCTTCAATGTCATCCTTATGATTAAACTTAAATTAATTCTGCCATTTTTGATATTCAAGTAATCTCCCTGATATGGAACTTCAGCTTCATCTAAAGAAAGAAATCCTGTCTCTAAAGATATTTAACAAATATATATAATGCTTAAACACGGACGAATATTTCCAGAAGGGTTCGTTTAGCAATGAAAATGTTTTTCACTTAAGCATACAACAATATTTGATTTTTTTTTTGCCTGGAAATCAACACAGAATATTATCGGTACTTTTCTCGCTTAGTCGCTTCCTTCAATACACGGCTGTGACAGAAATGCCATATCGGTTCTAGGAAGATACCGCGCGCTTTCTAAGCTCAAACGAACTTTGACTTTCCTAGCGTACAACTGTGCAGATTGTTTTACGATCGAAACAAATAAGTATTTCTTCACTCATCGCATGTCTTTAAAGTAATTCTGCTAAATAAGTAGGTAATTTCGATTGACATTATTTGGGACATTTTGCCATTGAGGTTATTCGCCGGCTTATACAAAAGATAATTAGTGATTAATTATATTAACGTGGATCTTGAAGATAAGGTAAATGTATGTTATCGTCGTATTGTATCGAGGGCTTGGCGTGAAACCTATTTTGAAAACCTTGGTTTAGGGGCATTTTTGACCCCTTTGTAAACAATGCAAATTTAAGTGCCATTGCTCAAAACGAGCAATGGCACCTAAATTTCCATTGTTTACCAAGTAAAACGATTTAACACTTATAAAGACTTTATGACGAGGTGATTAACCTTGGTAAAAAAATACCAATTTAAGTTACCACCGTTTCACGCCAAGCCCTCGGTGTGTTCGTGGTGAATCATATTCCGACATACACCATACTTTTTATCTCTTTCAGCGCTGATTCTTCCAAGTTAAATATTGGGCGACTCCAGTTTTTTGCAAACAATGCTGATTTCAGGTGAGAGAGCTCGTTACGACTCACCTGAATCTGTATTGTATGCAAAAAAACTGAATATTACCATTGTCACTGACATTATTAATTTGTTTGAATATTTCAATAAAGTGTGTGCAGTTGGGCAATTGAAGTATTTTTCTTGTTTTGCTTAATGAGTCTTTATTTTTGTCATACTTAACAAACGTTTTGTATAGTTGACAGTAACTCTTATACAGACGCATTTTAAGGCATCTGCAGCAGACGACTTTTAAAAAACCTGTGTCCAAACGAAGAATGAGAAATGCTTCATGTTGCGATATTGTTTTAACTCTTTTGACTAAGTGTAGGGTTATTTCCAGCATTATTGTGTATGTTTCTTTTGATGTTTTACCAATTATATTTGCTGTATATAACAAACTTGCATCAACATATATATGCACTATGTATGTACTGAAGACATATATTAAGTTCATTTTAAAAAAAAGTTACACAATTTGATACTTTCCAATTGACTTTTGTGGACAATGTAGATTCCGATCACCATGTACATCTACACAGTCCTACCGAGATCTTCACTGTTCACATATAACTTACGCTTGCTTGTTGATCTTCACTGTTCACATATATATAACTTTCATAGAGAATATTTCATAGTGTTTAATTATTATCACTTTTATTAAACGAGTTTTCTAAGATAATATGCCGCGAGCCTTGGAGAGCATTGGAGAGCGTAATATTCAGCTAATATACGTGTATGGGCTCGTTTAAGCTCTAAAGATTCTGACTTTAATACTGCGATGCATCATCTCCCAATAATCTTTACAGTCTAAATAACCTCGTTACCGAAAATTATTCGCAGTTTCTCAAATTGGAATAGTTGCAAATATATTATCAAAGTATTTCGTTGAAAGCGTTTATAAGTTTTTTAGTTTACTAAAATTATGAAGCAATAGAAACTATGCGAAAAACAGATTTATAAAATATCGATAGAAATGGAGAAAAAACCAACAGACTAAAATCTTTTCGAAAATTCCACAATGATGCATTTTGTTTAAACGTTAGAGGGCTAGTTTGCTAGGAAGAACACGGTGTGATTCATGGTAAACATAATTCATATCGCCAGAAATTAAATATGGACATGTAGTTATGTATACAATCGTCTATAGCGAGAAGTATAGCATCGAAGACGATTCAATTTCCCTAGAATGTGACATTTTGTCATAAAAAAAGAATGAAAAAAAAAAGTGATACACACTGAATCACAATTGTTTAACGTATACTGATGTTTGAGTTATGACTGAATTTCATTTCAGATAGATTTTAAAACGTCGTCTAGACATAGATAACCGAGCTTTTCCCTAGTCCTTTATTGGATTCGTATCTTTGGAAAATACACTATCCATCGGTTTTAACAAGTTTGATTTTGTTGCTTCCGTATCTGAATTCCTTAAGATGTAGTTATATCCCTCTTTATGATCGGCGTAACAGATAAATCGACCGCACGGAATTAACGATATGTGAAGATCAGGATCATCCGTCGCGTCTGATCATGTTCTTCACGGTACGTTTTTAGATTAAAGCAGCATACAATGGGCCTCTGACATACAACGTACATTCGATTATTTTGAGTGGAAACAAAAGAAGGTTAAACTTTCTAATGACAAATATGTTCCCCCAACTTATCCAGGTTTCCAATATCGTTTAGCATACGTTTCACCATTCATGCATCACTGCTTTGATCTTAGATAACCCTTTTTCATTATTTAATTATACAGACAAAGTGATTCTTGGCATTTATCTCATCTATACTTTCGATTGGTGGCAAACCTAAAACTCTAATATTAATCAGCGAACCAGCAGTATGTATTACATTTCCAGTAGGTTTTAACCCTTTCAGCGTCGAATTATTTAAAGTAGACTCTTCCATGTTCAAACTCGGACGACTCTATTTTTATGTTATAGGATTTTTGGAATATTTTTTAAAACTCACAGCCAAACAATGCAGATTTCAGGTGAGACAGCTCGTTACGAGCTGACTCACCTGAATCTGTATTGTTTGCAAAAAGCTCAATAATCCCTTTTGCGCTGAAAGAGTTAAAATGTATGTGAATATAATGGTTCAAATACATATATGGCTTGAATACAGCGGTTCATCGCGTCAGTTCACTGTTCGGTGTTTACGCCTCCTAGAATTCAGTTATACCACACCGTTTGGTGGCAAGTTACCTGTACTACTGGTCTATTTATCCTGACATCAGCCAGTCAGTCGCTATATTAACCCCACACTTCTGAGACGAAAGGAGAACAGCAATTACTTCTTTTTTTTAAATTATTTTGTATGACTCGGCCAGGTTTCCAAACCGTAACTTCTCACTCATGAGACGGACGGTCTACCACTACCATCTTACACTACCGAAGCGGTTGTGTAAGTACATACATGTAATCTACAACAATTCAATACAGATGAACAAAACATAAGGAAGAGATAAATACGAAATGTATCAAAATACCAAATATTAAGATAAAGATTTAATAATCAAAAGTAATATCAAATAAGGAAGATATCGAACTACTTGGGAAAATACAAGAATGATAGATCTACAGTCGAGTTATGATATCAGTATGGAAGATGACATTGAAAGAAAATATATATTGCCCGAAGCGGTTGTGAAAGTACAGAAAGGTAATGTACAACAATTCAATACATATAAACAAATCCAAAGGAAGAGATAATTACAAAATGTATCAAAATACAAAGATTTAATAATTAATAGTAATATCAAATGATGACATTTTCGAACTACTTGGTAAAATACTAGATTGATACAGTCAAGTTATGATGTCATTATGGGAGATGACATTTTGAAAGCTTGTGCAAGAACATATATATCTATATTCGTAAAAGAGATGTAGACCCATCCTTATCTGGACCTCTAGATGACATACGTATCGTAATCGTAAGACGCAGCTAGCGCGTATTTTGAGCGGTGCTCTGTGGAATCCAAATCTAAGCATTTCCGGCAGTCGTACGTAATATTTCAGAACAATTTGCGCATTCGTGCAGCCATATAGGGTTATCACTGTTCACAAAATTACCATAGAAACTTCTGTAAAACAGTAGCCACTTTGATCCTTTAGCATGAATGCAAAAGCAGATGTTGTTATAGACTTGTATTGATGACGTTATACTTGTATTGATGACGTTTTTACATGTATTGATGACGTGTATACTTGTATTGATGACGTATAAACTTTTATCACATAAATACCCTTATTTTCAAGTTGAGAACAAATCACGGAACAACGATATCCAACATGTGTGATAACAAAACACGTCATACACGCGACTACTGATGACGTCATTTTGACCTTTATCTTTATTATGTTTATTGTTAAGTTGTTAAATTTTACACATTGAAAAATGCAATAATACGTTATTTTGAATAAATAACGAGTCTTAATTGTTTAAAACATTGTTTTTTTTTTTCTTCTTATTCAAAAATGATGAGGACTACTTTTGTATGCGGTGAATCTCAAGTTCTCATGAAGAATAGGTTATTCGGTCTTTGCTTTGATGTTGTCAATATTTTTCATTAAAACACACTGTTTAGGTGATAAAAAGAATCCATCACTTGTTTTTCTTTGGAGAAGATTTCTTAAATTCGTCTCGAAAAAGAGAGTTATTAACCTCGCCAAAAGACTCGGTTAATAACCGTCTTTTTCTAGACTCATTTAAGAAATCTTGATCTCCAAAGAAAACTCATGATGGATCCTATATGTATTGATGACATACTGACTTGTATTGATGACGTATATACTTGTATTGATGACGCTTAAGTGGGGTTTCCTAGAGCGCCGCTCAAATTTACGAGAGGGGAATCCTTCCTTGCCGGTTGGTGTGCGTCGGGAATCTGAAACCGGGACTTCCAGGTTCGATAATCAGTCGCGGCGGTCTTGGTTTTGTCCCCGTTGACTAGACACTTTTTCTAGCCTCAGCTTGGTTTGTTAAGCAAGGGAATATAAGTTGATAATGAACTGTCGCCGTGGTTAAATGAAATAATGTTGAAAACGGCGTAAACACCAAATAAAACAAACGAGCAAATATATTTGTAAGATCCATGAGCGCGGTGATGACTCATTTGTTAACCCCCTATACCCCTATATTCCTACAACTGGCATCATCTCATTGCATTGATTATTAATTTGAGCTGTTCCACGAGAAAACCAACATTATGAACTCTGCGTAATGTATCGACCCAGATCAGCCTGCGCAGTCCGCAAAGGCTAATCCGGGCCGACACATTCCGTCTATGGGGGATAGAGGTATAGAGTAGCCTAATGATAATCCACAGGAGGCGAAAAGTCTCTGCCGGATTAGCCTGCGTGGCGTGCGTGGTTAGGCTGATCCGGGTCGATACTTTACGCAGAGTCCACAATGTTGGTTTTCTCGCGGAACGGCTCATTTATATCTTTAAATGTTATGAAGTAGAGTTTGCAGCATATTGATACATGCAAAGCGGGAAATGTTGACAAATATTAGACTGCACGAATTTGCACGCTGATCTTGGTCTGTGCTTTATGGTTAATCATAGAATAATCAGCACATTTTGTTTAACCCTTTCCCACATTCAAAAAATATGCAGCAGACGACTTTAAACAACTTTTTGCCAAAATATAAAAAATACATATCTATTTTTGAAAGTTAGATCATTGAATAGAGTTGAAATATTCTGACAACCTGAGCAATTTCACAATGTTTTCAATAGTCGTCTGCTGCAAAATGCGTGGTTGTTGGAGGTGTGTGTTGGTGGTGGTGGTGGTGGTGGTGGTGGGGGGGGGGGGGGGATTAGGGAAGAGTAACGTCGCATACAGCGGGTTAACGGTTAAACAGTAAATTTGTGTTGACAACGCTATTCTATGAGACATATTTGTCTTGACTTCTAAAAGGTAGTTGAAGCTAATATGCCTCATCGTTCTCTTAGGATGACACAAAGATTGCAGTAAAACTGCAGTTTATTCTCACATTGCATTAGTCTATGTAAAGACAAACCCATTAAACTGGTTTTATGCAAATCCTCAATTTGTCATTGATGAGTACGATATGAAATCGACTCTCCTTAGGACGACATCGAACATTTCGATATTCTTGATTTTTCGATATGATTCTGATGTTTTGAACTCAACTCTTTCTTGTTTTATATAAATTCGGTGTTGATGCCGATTTCATTAATTTCGAATTTTAGGCTGTATCGAGGTAATTAAACAAGTGTATATCCCGATACAAAAAGGTGGTAAAATCCCTATTTGAAACAAGTGTATACCCCGATACAAAAAGTTGGTAAAAGCTTTGATTAAAACTAGTGTATATCGCGATACTAAAAGGTGGTAAAACTAGTGTATATCGCGATATAAAAAGGTGGTAAATGCACTAATTAAGATAAGTGTATATTCGCGATACAACCGATTAATAACGCATATTAAAAACAAGTTAATTCAACCTTAATACGCACAGTTCGGCGTAATAACCATGGCTTTATTCACCAACCATTAACTAGATATATTTCTTATTCTAATTATAATTTGGTAACACTGTTCCACAATTGTTTATTCAGAAAGAAATTATTATACTTTGAATATTAGAATAGTTTATGCATTTAGAATATTTGGAACGGATCAATGGCAGCTGATAAGTACCCAGCCTGTTACCTATGGTGCTACATGTACTAACAGCTTTCTTCCCTTTCTCTCCTTTTTTTATGCTTTTCACAGAATCTGTGCTTGTTTGAATATAGGGATAATACACATTTTCGAGGGCGTGAACATCTGCGGACGCCCGCAAAATGTGTTTATGCCCGAGTGCGAAGCACGAGGGCATAAACACATTTAAGGGCGTCCGCAGATGTTCACGCCCGATAAAATGTGTATTTTCGCTATTATTGCATAAAATAAGAGCAAACATCCAACATACAGTCCACTGTAACGTTCAGTTGTACGATAACCGCCGATGAACATGACCCGATAACGCGTGTGACGTCATAAACACATGTGACGTCATAAAGTAAACAAGTAATGTTTTACATATCCACGAACCGGGCCTACATCAAGGTTGCCATCGCTGAGTCGACACGGGTCGAATTAAACAAATGGCTTTGGATTATTTTATGCTCTTTAACTGTGAATCTAGTGCATGTTACCGATTATCGAGTTAAAGAAGCTGATGTTATTGTTAACCCAACAAATTGCTCCTATTCTAGGGGAGATGCAGCGTCCATGTTTTGTTTACTAACGGTGCCCGGGTAATGCATATGTAAAACATCTAACCGGTCTGAAACGGCACGTACGCGCGAGAATCGCTTTGTTTATACACGTTTTCTCGCCGTTTACGCCCGGCTTTTGCAATGTTTCTGTATCCCTTCAGCGGGCGTAAAACATAGATTTTATGCAATAATGGTGGTTAACGCCCCTTTCAACTGTAGTTCAGTTATATAACATCATTCCCTTACTAATTTACCAGTACTTCTGTTAATATTAATCCTGAGATCACTGTATTAGTCGTAACGCTAACCCAGCACCCAGAAGAGGAGCTATTATTACCATTGTTTTTAATTAGTTGATTAGACACCACCGGGTATCGAAACCATGTCTACCGCTCCAACGACGAACGGTGTAACCACGGGGACGGTACACATATACCTTAGAATGATATGATTACGTTCTACCATACACACATGTACATTCATAAAACAGTGGAAAATTAATGTCATGAAATGAAGTTTTAGCAAGATCTCTATCCGTACACTAGTCTTGGTAGAAATACCTGGGCTTGCTATATATTTGAATTAAAATCCGACTACTTTTACTCAACGATTCAATTAAAAAGCAGTTAACAACGTTTATTTTGAAAAAATAAACCACATACCCCCAATGTATGTTTTCAGCGTGGCGTGGCTCAAGATATGAGGTATGAGATGTATCCGGTATTGTTTAACCCTCTTATTGATGACTATAAAATGAATTGATGACTATAAACAGTGTTGAATGGGGCAACCACCGCGCTAATGTGCTGGCCGGCCGAGTTTTCAACTTGAGACACGTGCTTCACAAAAAAGGTTCCCGCAGTCAAAGGGATAACTTGTCCTCCGTATTACTCAATAGCCCTATTGACAATGTCCTCGTCTTATAATTGAATCGTACGTGTGATCTCTGTCGTCTATCTTGTTCAGACATTCAATTTCGTTCCGTTAGGGCCGTGGCGTACAACATGTTCCTGCATACATGTACCAACGTTAGCACCCTCTACATCGTTTGGTAATTCACTTGAAAAATGATCGTCTTAGTGTACTAATATCGTGTCATAGCATCTAACAATTAATGTGCTCCAAACACAGCGTCTGATCAGGGCCTATACATTGAGGTTTTGCTCGAGCTTTAGGTATGGGGCGCTGATTTAAATCTGTCTTTGTTTAGATTTTATACATCGAAATTTGTTCTTGTTTTTTTCCCCATAGAAATAGAGGAATTTGATCACGGATAAATTAAGGGTTATTTGTCCTGAAGACCTTGAACTGTAGTGTGTTCGGTTCGAAGTAGCGTAGCAAATGGAAGCATATCCATCAATTTCAATTACAGATGAAATTAGAAATGTATAACGAAAAGCAGGAGAAGAATACATCCGAAAATAAATAAAAACTAGACAAAAAACGTGCAAGAACAGGGGCGTAAATGCCCCAAAATGCAGCTGCGGCGATACACATTTGCGTATTGTATCGACTAGATTAGCCTGCGCTGTCCGCGCAGACTGATCCGGCCGACACATTCCGTCTAACGGGGGATATATAGAGTAGTGATTCCTGAAACAGAAAATCCACAGGAGGCGAAAAGTGTATATCCGGGTAGGCCTGTGTGGCATGCTTAGGCTGATCTTTACTTCGAGTCAACAATGTTGATTTTCTAACGAGACGGCCTACACATTGATTATTGCCAAGCTACGCCCCTGAAGAATAAAGTGTCCATGCGATATCTTTATAAACGTGGATTATTTAAAATGCATAAACGAGCGTAAGCAAATATATTACAATGAAATATACTATTAGACTCTGCAGTGATATCGAGAAAAGGGAAATAACTCAATATGTTGAGCGATTCCGACTAAGCAAAATGCCGTAAAATACCTAATACACATACAGGAAAACTACTGGAAAACCATTGCAGTTCATGATAGCTAGTGTATCGTAAATGGCTAAAGAAAATAAGAAATAAAACTACCAACGAACAAAATCACGACGACGCTTAAATTCCAAGTTACAGAATCATAACGCAGTGACTCTTTGCGTCTGCTGTTTGCAATTGTTTGGCAAAATTGTTCGTTATTTCTGATTAGGACGACCTGATACGTAAGATTTCTCAAAGGGGCGACCATAAAATCCGTATCAAATAATAGAAAGGAATAATGGTACTAAAAAGGATTTCTTCCATATATTGTGTCTGGAAAAAAATTAATTCAGTCAAGATTCAAATTTCGTCTGCTTCTAAGACGTTGCAGTATAAAATAGCCCTTAAGAACGATGTATTGTACGACATATTGATTAACTGTCTGAAGTAATCAAACCTGAAGCATCCAATAGACTCATTTTCGAAGTAAAGTATTTAAATAGCAATAATTATGTCTTCGTTCACGTCAATTTAAATTGCAACTTAAGCATATAAATGTTCATAATTGATATACACAAAAGATATATGTAAAAAGAGTTAAGATAATACAATGTAGAGTAATTAATTAAGTATTATATATATGAGCCGTTCCACGAGAAAACCAACTATGTGGAATCTGCGTAAATGATCGACCCCAGATCAGCCTAAGCATGGCGCGCATGCTTATCCGGACAGAGACGGAGTCGGCTGGATTAGCCTGCGCGATCTTCGCAAGCAGATCTGGGTCGATACATTACGCAAAATCCATAATGTTGGTTTTCTCGCGGACGACTCATATTCATTTATAAGGCATCGAACAGAAACAGAAAGCGAAATGGGAAGTGTTCAATAAAGAAAATAATGAAAACTTACTGTCAACCCCTCCAGCACACAACTTTGAAACCATCTAGACGAAACTATGGAAATACTCGGTGTTGGAAACATTATTGGCAAAAATAGAAATTGCTCATCATGAGCAATTTCTCTTTTTACCACAATGTTTTCAAAAGACCTTCCATTGCAAAGGTGTCAGAAATCGTTTGTATGTGGGAAAGGGTTAAACGATCGCATGTATTCAATGGTTTATGTAGGTCGTAAACAATCCCACGTCATGGTGTCCCGTAAACTATCAAGGGAGAACTTCACTCGTTATAAAAAGAAATGTCAAAAGCTTTAAAACATAAATAACAGGATCAATCTAAACCGATATATCTATAATGAAATCACATCGTGGAAACAAAAATGGCACCGATACAGTGATAAAATCGACAAGTCTAGTTTCAATTTTGGATCGATTCTAGTCAGGTTAAATCTATAAGATTTGTAATCAATCGGTAGAAGCTCATCTTTGAATTTTCATTTTGGTTTATTTCGTTATATGTTTCGTTTCTTAACTCTTTCAGCGCCAAAGGCAATATTGAGGTTTTTGCAAACAATGCAGATTCAGGTGAGTCAGCTCGTAACGAGCTGTCTCACCTGAAATCAGCATTGTTTGCCTTTTAGTTATAAAAATATTCCAAACTCTTATTACAAGAGAAATGGAGTAGCTCGATTTTGAACATGGAAGAGTCTACTTTAAACAATTCGGCGCTGAAAGGGTTAAGATTAAATGGATGCAAATGTAGACTTTGTTCATAATTGTTATTATTGCAATGTATGAGTACGTGTTTCTGGAACCTGTATCTAAACATTCCTACAAAAGCTTTTAGCTTTTGAGTTGAATATATTTTAATGCAATTACAGTGCGTGTATACCACGTGACTTTGACGTCACAAATGCTACGGCGGACAGAAATATTTGACTTCGGTTTAGAAGTAAAAACAAAGATAACTTTTGTATTTCTTCATCATTTTTAATGAAACATGGCACAGTCTACGCCGCTTAGAGAGCCCTATCTCCGGTTTTTGCAACGGAGTTTGATTAGTGGTTTAGTTTCTTAAAACACTTCGATGAACCTTTTCTCAAAATGTAATAATATCGCCAACAGCCGGAGCATTATCAAAACTGGATTTTGAGAACAAGTTCGTCGAAGTGTTTGAAAAATCTAGAACAACAATCAAACTCCTATAACAACCGGAGACAGGACATTGTAAGCAGCGTAGACTGCGACATGTTTCATTAAAAGGGTGAAGAACTAAAAAAGTTAACATTGTTTTTACATTCATTATTACTGTCTGACCATGCAAATATGACGTCAAAAGTCACGTGGTATACACACACTGAATTAGTTTCACTATATTTGTGATTTTTAAATGATGGAATGGAGGGGATTGAGGGAACTATTATGGTGCGTGTTAAATCGTTTACATATTGTATATGAAATGTGTTGTTCGACCATGTTGGTAATGAACAATTTTGATATATTTACTCTGGTGATTCTGGAATCTGAGAACAAGAAAAGAAACTCCAAACTTTGAAAGGGAACTGGCGAAAATGTAGCAAAAACCAAACAGACTGGTTCAACTCTGGCGATATTAGGTTCTCGTATTATTATTATAAACGATAATTATCACACTGTCCGCTTTCCGAGTGTTGTTGTTTTATACATCTTAAAACTAGAAGCTTTAAAATTTCATCTGATATGTAATAACATACAGTTATGTTTATATCATGGTTCTCAATTTGAGGTGTATTTTCATATCATATGATTATATTTCGAATTCCAGACGAATAGTATAATCAACTTTATACTTAAATGGTTATAATGAATGACTATCCAGTAAAAATAACATACATAGGAAATAAGCACAGACGTAGTTCTTATTGCTTGTCTGAGCAAGCAGAAATGATGCTACGCTGTATTTAAAAGACAGATTCGTTCAAGGATGTTTGATTCAAGTTAAATACACCAATACATGCTCGAGTTATCGCAAGTCAACTGTGTATCTAAGTTGTTAAGATGTTCCCTTCTCTTTTGAACTCTTTCGCTGCCAAAGGCATTTTAAGTGTTTTGCAAACAACGCAGATTCAGGTGAGACAGCATTGTTGCCACTTAGACATCAAAGCTTACCAACTTTCCTGTTGGACAAAAAATGCAGTGGTACAATTTTCAATATGGAAGCGAGTCGACTTTGTTAAATTCGGGATGAAAAAGGTAGATTGTATACCAAGTTCACTTGAATGATATATACGGTTCATCAAACGTCCGCTGAATCCGGATGTCTCTTGATAACAAGTTATTTATATGAACTAATCTTTCTCTTGGAAACAAGCTGTTTATATAAACTGATCTGTCTCTGGACAACAAGCTATTTATATAAACTAATCAGGAATCTGGACAACAAGCTGTTTATATAAACTAATCTGTCTCAGGACAACAAGCTATTTATATAAAACTAATCTGTCTCTGCACAACAAGCTATTTATATAAACTGATATGTCTGTGGACAACAAGCTATTTATATAAACTAATCAGGAATCTGGACAACCAGCTGTTTATATATACTCATCTGTCTCTGGACAAAAAGCTTTTTATATAAACTGATCTGTCTCTGGACAATAAGCTATTTATATAAACTAATCTGTCTCTACACAACAAGCAATTTATATAAACTGATATGTATCTTGACAACAAGCTATTTATATAAACTAACCTGTCTCTGGACAACAAGCTCTTTATATGAAATAATCTGTCTTTGGATAATAAACTCTTTATATAAACTAATCTGTCTTTGGACAACAAGCTATTTATATAAACTAACCTGTCTCTGGACAACAAGCTTTTTATATAAACTAATCTGTATCCGGACAACAAGCTTTTTATATAAACTAATCTGTCTTTGTACAGAAAGCTATTATATATAAACTGATCTGTCTCTGGACAAGAAGCTATTTATATAAACTAATCTGTCTTTGGACAACAAGCTTTTTATATAAAACTGATCTGTCTCTGGACAACAAGCTATTTATATAAACTAACCTGTATCTGGACAACAAGCTTTTTATATAAACTAATCTGTCTTTGGACAACAAGCTATTTATATAAACTAATCTGTCTTTGGACACAAAGCTATTTTATATAAACTGATCTGTCTCTGGACAAGAAGCTATTTATATAAACTAATCTGTCTTTGGACAACAAGCTATTTATATAAAACTGATCTGTCTCTGGACAACAAGCTATTTACATAAACTAATCTGATATGTTTTCCCGTTCGTAAGAAAAAACGACAGCATTCGCCTTCTACGCCCGAACCTAAATTTTGACTGTATCGTAGCCAAAGAAGGACGTGACGTCATTTCCGTAACACTTCATCTTGGAGTAACGTCAATGGAGCGACGTCGTTTCCCGTAAACAAGTGGTATCAACATGAAAGACCCCACATTCCTATACATGAGCTATATACTCACTCATTCAAAGTATAACTAGTATCAAACATTATGGCAAAAGGATAACTTTCTCATAAAGAGCAAGTATTCTTTTGACGACAATCTTTTCCTAAATCGTCTGCTGCAAAGGTCTCAGAAACCGTCTCAAAAAGGGAAAGAGTTTTTAATCTCGTTCATTATAAATGTATTCCTTGATTTTCTGAAAGTCTTTACTTTATTATTTTCTGTTCGTAATAATAGACGACAGCAATACGAATTCCAAATATGTTTTGATAATGCAAGAAACATGACATTAACATTATTATCGTCTAGACAATTACTTATAAATCATTCAGTATGTCCAAAGTATGCTCTTTAATTTTTGTTTATAATTATCTTGCGTTTTCATTCGTAAATAGGTAGCATCTATAGATATATTATAAACTAAACATGAATCTGGACAACAAGCTTTTTATATAGACTTATCACGATGTCTCTTGACAACAAACTATTTATATAAACTAATCACTAATAGGGATGTACGTTGATTATACAATATTCAGAATAAAGAGTTATTTCTTTAGATATATATTTTTAAAAAACACAAAGCATACTAAACTTGATGAGCTAATTTCTATTCAATCTAGTTATGCATACAAGGCAATATAAAATGTTTTGGGCAAACCTTCTTTAAAATTCCCGTTTCCTCTAAAATCCTTTTGTCTGAAATGTATCTTGCAAAACTAATCCAATTTGTGCCATGGATGTTCAATCTTCAAACGCTTTCGATATATTTCGTAGTATGATGTGAATTGATGTGTAGAAAAGAAAAATCTAATTAAAGTGAACAAGGAAAATCCGGGGAGTTAAGCGGTGTAGTACAAATGAATTCCTTTTAAGTAAGAAAGGGCGCTGTCAAGTGAAATGCTCGAGAAATAATGTGAGTGTTCGATGTACTTACCATTTCGTTTGTTTGTCGTTTGGTTTGGTAGGCATTTGGTGGTTTAGTGATATCTCAGACGGTACTCCATTAAGCCTTTCCCACATACAACAAATCTGCAGCAGAAAACATCTTGGCAAAAATGTGAAAAATCTCTATAAAAATAGTCACACGTGTTTTCAAAAGTCGTCTGCTGCAGAGGCGTCAGTGAGCGTCTTCATAAGGGAAAAGGTTAAAAATAAGCCCGATAAAAGAAGGAAATGGACTTCGTTAAGTTCCGATTCTCTAAATTGATATTCAAAAATAACTATTGGTCATGGTTGCCGAAATCCTATATCAATACTATCAGCGACGGTATGAATTGTTTAATCCGGAGTGAGCGAGTTGTTTAAGGACTTTCTTGTAAGGGAGACCTGTCCTGACTACACACAGGCTCTTATTCGTATATCTAACACCGTTCGTATGGCGTCCTTTACTTACTTTGTCAACCTTTTCCCATACACAATTAATCTGCAGCAGACCGCTTTTAAATCATTTAGTAAAAAATATGGTAACTCTTTCAGCGCCGAATTGTTTAAAGAAGACTACCAAGTACAAAAGCGGGCGTCTCCATTTCTCATATAATAAGAGTCTTGGCATATTTTGATAACTTAAAGGCAGACAATGCTGATATCAGGTGAGACAGCTCGTTACGAGCTGTCTCACCTGAATCTGCATTGGTTGTAAAAATGTTAATATTGCCTTGGCGCTGAAAGAGTTAAGTTTAAAAACATCTCATTGAATACATTTTGATACAGTTTACGACGATGCGGCAAAATTCGGCTACTGCAAAGGCGTCAAAAAGTGTTTATATTTGAGACATGCCCCTTGAAGTACATAACAACTTAGTCGTTGTTTGCAAGAAGTGTAGATTAAGATTTGCTCATCCATGCATATTGTCCGATTCGATTTAACTATGATTATCATAAGTTACCGTGACTGATTGGCGAAAACTCAATATTCACATTACATTGCTTCCATGTGTTGGGTGATCTGAATCTACATTGTCGACAGGTCCTAATGTTGGTTTTCGTGTATGCTCAAAGCTCAGCGGAACACATTACACTTATACTTACCGATTTACCATATTGCCACATGTTTTTTTCTTAATAGAAATATCATGTTAGCAGGTTAACGTTTTCCAACATACAACAACTCTACAACGGCTGACTTTGCCGAAACTCTCTATGAAAAAGAAATATAAACACAAATATTGAATACAATTGAAAACATTGTGGCAAAGCGATTTTTCTCACAAGTCGTCTGCTGGAGAGGCGTCAGTTAGCGTCTGAATGTAGGAAATGGGTCAATGATTATTCCCCAGCTGCAACCCGTGACCTTTCCTCAAAATATCACATCTACATCTGACTGCAACTCCATATAGTCGGTGCATTGCTGGGCCCCGCGGTTATATATTTCAATTAACTCTGTTTTAGTGTCTCATACAGAGCATTCCTTTATGGAACCTTTATCGCTACACTATGTGTTGTCTTACAAATACAATTTAAGTGTCTGGACAATCTCCCTATGTAATTGCTTACAATTCCCGTCGAAAACTACTGTATCTAAATAAACACAAGCTTGCATTTGATGGTACCCCGACCGAGAAGTGATACACTTTTTAGCTCCTAAGCACGAAGTGCGAGGTGAGCTTTTGTGATCACTCATCGTCCGTCGTCTTCGTCGCCGTCGTCGTCTTCGTCGCCGTCGTCGTCGTCGGCCTGCGTCGTCTGTAAGTCTGTCTATTAACAATTTCCTAAAATGACTTCTCCTACTAAACCAATTGACGGATTTCAAAATAACTTCACAGGAATGATCCTTAGGTAGTCTTCTTTTAACTTTGTTCAAACAATGTAATTCCAAGTAGAACTTTGGTTGCCGCCGCATCAGAAAAGGGGGAATATTACCAAAATGTTAAACATCTTCTTGCCCAAAAGAACTGGCTTGATTTGTAAATAATTGTTCCTTGGGCCACTCTCTACCAAGATTGTTCAAATTATTCCGATCCGTTGAAAAACGTGGTCGCCAGGGGCGGTACTTGTTTTCCTTATATGTGCATTGTAAAATCTTTAAAAATCTTCTTGTCCAAAAGCACTTGCCTGATTTAAAAATTATTTGGCACAAACGTTCCTTGGTTGACCTTCTACTAAGATTGTACAAATAAATTTGATCCGTTGAAAAACATGGCTGCCAGGGGTCAGAGCTTGTTTTCCTTATATGTGCATTGTAAAATCTTTAAAAATCTTTTTGTCAAAAAATACTTGCCCGATTTAAAGATAATTTGGCACAATTGTTCTTTGGGGACCTTTTACCAAAATTTTTCAAATGAATCCGATCCATTGAAAAACATGGCCGCCAGGGGCGGGGCTTGTTTTCCTTATATGTGCATTGTAAACACTTTAAAAATCTTCTTGACCAAAAGTACCTGTGCGATTTAAAGATTATTTGGCACACATATTCCTTGGGGTCCTTCTACCAAGATTGTTCAAATTAATTGTAAAATCTTTAAAAATCTTCTTGTCCAAAAACACCTGCCTGATTTAAAAATTATTTGGCACAAATGTTCCTTTCGTGACCTTTTACCAAGGTTGTTTAAATAAATCCGATCCATTGAAAAACATAGCCGCCAAGTTGCCGAGCTTGTTTTAATTATATGTGCATTGTAAAATCTTTAAAAGTCTTCTTGTCAAAAAGAACTGGCCCGATTTAAAGATAATGTGGCACCAAATTCCTTGGGGGACCTTCTACCAAAATTGTTCAAACTAATCTGATCCATTGAAAATCATGGCCGCCAGGGGCGGGGCTTGTTTTCCTTATATGTGCTTTGTAAAAACTTCTTGTCCAAAAGTACTGGCCCGGTTTAAAGATAATTTGGTACAAATGTTCATTGGGGGACCTACTACCAAGATTGCTCAAATTAATCCGATCCATTGAAAAACATGGCCGCCAGGGGCAGGGCTTGTTTTTTTCTTATATGTGCATTGTAATATCTTTAAAAATATTCTTGTCAAAAGCACCTGCCTATTTTAAAAATTATTTGGCACAAATGTTCCTCGGGTGACCTTCTACCAAGGTATTACAAATAAATCCGATCCGCTGAAAAACATGGCCACCAAGGGGGTTGCTTGTTTTCCTTATATGTATAGAGTAAACAACTTTGAAATCTATTGAAGTTCTATTAAATCAGGTGAGCGATATAGAGCCAACATGGCCCACTTGTAATATTTCCACGAGCGCGTAAGCCATGAATTACATGAGAAGGTTAAACTGGCCGCCGTGATATGACTGAATTTTTTTTTGAAAACGGCGTCATACCCAAATCAATCAACAAGTGATACAGAGGAAAGGAATCCCGATTGACTGCCTATACAACCAAGATGAAATAAAAGCACAGTTAATGACATTGAATATGTTTGATGAATATGTGAGCCGTTCCATGAGAAAACTAACATTATGGACTCTGCATAATGAATCGACTTAGTTCATTCCGCGCAGGCTAATCCTGGCCGACATATTCCGTCTCAGGTGGATAGAGGCATAGAGTAAATACATTCACAGGAGTCGAACAGTGTCATACTGGGATAGCCTGCTCGGCATGCTTAGGCATGTTGGATTTTTCTCGTGGAACGGCTCATATGTGTTCCAAATATTCACTGTGCTGACATAAGTTCTGGCGTCTTTGGTGAAGAATCGGCGTGAGTCTTTGTTAATCTTTGTCAGGTGTCAAAACGAATGTTTGGTCAGTCTAGCCGACCACCAGAGGAACCTATTACACGTGTACGTTCAAGTTAGTAATTGTGTTTTTTCTGTGGGCTTGTCAGACAGAATGAATCCGCTTTACCGATACCTTTCTATTACATATATTAACCCTTTGCCACATTATAAAGAGGCTTTCCGACGACTCTGCAGCAGACTGGTTTTGAAAACATGCCAGTGACAAAATGAGAAATTTCTCATGATGAGTAAGTTCTCCTTTTTTCCACAATATTTTAAATTTAATTATTAAACGGTCATTTATTGAGATTGTCTATACTTTCTCCAATATGTTTTCAAGGTCGTCTGCTGCAGAGTTGTTGTATATGGGAAAGGGTTATTATGTTATGTCATAATGTCAGATTGTATTTTTATAATTCAAGCTTCTGGCATTTAAAATGTTATGACTGTATTGTCAATTATGTTGGGTTATGAAGAGTATGATGTGAGAGAATCAATTCATATGAGCCGTCCCGCGAGAAAAACCAACATTGGAAACTTTGCGTAAAGTATCGACCCGGATCAGCCTAAGCATGGCGCGCAGGCTTACCCGGATAGACACTTTTCACCTCCTGTAGATGTTCTGTTTTAGGAATCATTACTCTATACCTCTATCTCCCTGAGACGGAATGTGTCGGTCAGGATCAGTCTGCGCGGACTGCGCACGCTGATCCGGGTCGATACATTACGCAGAGGCCATACTGTTGGTTTTCTCGCGGGACGGCTCAAATGATTAACACACGGAGATCAGTTGTATAGTTAAAACATATACCTCACCTACAGAATTTATATTTCTTTGTCAAATTTGAATTCAAATAATTTTTTAAAACAATGCTATCTGTTTGTATGGTGATCTACGCCGCTTTCAACAACGTTTCACTTATATACATGTAACGGCGTTTTCATAAGTTACCAGCGTCCAATGAGGGACATTAGTGATAATTATATTATCTCCCTTGTCAGATAAAGACCAAGGAAGACCAAATAGTTGGTAGGTCCTTTACGTTGGAATCCTTTGTCTTTATCTCTATTTCGCAATGAGATATTGCAATTACTCTATACACATTAATCATAAATGTGTTAATTTAAAGTGATGATTCAAAAGAGAAAATTTACATAGCAGTGTTTAAAGAAAACAAATGTGGAATTACTAATCAATCTAATAACAGTTGGCCAAGAAAATGCAATTATAAGTGCACCATCCAGTGCAAAGAAACCAATGATAAAAACAGAGGAAACCAAATGATAGGACCTAACTAGATGTAGAGAGTATTAAAGGGAGATAACTGACCGATGTCTCCAATTCCACCAACCATACTTAGCGCTAAGTAATATTTAAATACTTAAAAGCATGTCTCATCCCGTTTGTTGACCTAATATTCTTTAAACATGAATGGTGGAATGTTTTTTTAGTAAATGACTAAGTTGACATTAATAGTCACCTTGCTGACTAACAATACTTGTTAAGACATGAAATATTTAGGCATTTGTATAAGGGAAACAGAAATGATGTACTATGCCTTTAAGCTTTTAAGTATTACTTCGCTCTAAGTAGGGTGGGTGGAATTGGAGCCAGTACTACTGCCCTGTGTTCCATAGTCACAAAACTCAAAACCTGTTTTGCGAAACCTATATAGGTTTTGTCGATATACCGTTCCTTAGTCGGTTAACCAAACATGTTCTACATGTTTTCCATTTATAAAACAGGTAGGTGTCGTTCCGTTTGATAGGCATAGCTTAAACTGTTTATGTTGTGTTTACTATGGAACACACGGCTGGTTTACTTATCCTGACCCCAGCAAGTCAGCCATACCCCATATTGCTGAGCGCCAACGAGGGAAGGCTATTATGGCAAATTGAAAGTATTTTAGACAATGATAACGTTTTTCCTAATAAAGACTTTTACATAAAATCGGAGTGAGGTGTACAACTTGTTTTCCAACTGGCACTTGACAGACCGTTTATTTGTTAGCATACATTAGTTACATAGGTAACACAATACACAGTAACTGTAAACATTTGTCATAGATAAAGAAAATAAAGGATATTTTCCCATGTTAACAGCGATTACAACTTAAACAAAGGTTTCGCTGCTGCAGAGTTTCCGTCAGGTGAAATGTGAGGAATACAACTTACGAAATACTCTTAATAATCAATCTTACATGTGCCTGTGCGTGGGAAAATGTACTAGTTGTCATTTGAGAAAAGTATAGAACTTAAATTAACCTGGGCTTACTTACATGAGTTTGTAAGATATTCACTCAACTTGTTTAGTTTAGATAAGAAATGCCAACTTATACCGTTTCTTATGCACTGACTCATAATTATGATGTGTTTGATGTTTCCTAATTTGATTAAACAAATGGCTTTACCTTGAAGTATGTCATAAAGCGTGTCGAATACGTTTTGGGGAAAGGGCAATTGTGAAGATGGCATTCTGCTGAATGATAACGTTAAATCGTATAAGGTTAAATTGTATAAGGTAAAATCGTATGAAGTAAAATCTTAGTAACATAGGTAATAACATGTTTAAAATGAAATTTGCCGTTGACATTTTACAAAAAGCTCTGAGGTTAATAATAATTGAGCCGTCCCGCGATAAAACCAACATTGTGGACTCTGCGTTAAATAACGACCCGGATCAGCATAGGCATGCTGTGTTGGTTGCTGAGAAAATGTGCCCACGGCTGTAAGTGTTTCTGTGCGGCTCCTGTAAAAGGAATCGCTTAAAGATGTGTGCACCTGAATCCGGTATATGAACTTTATCCGTATGCATTTGATGTAGGAAATATTCCCCAATGAGTACATTGACGCTTAAATAAATGAATTGGTGATTCTATGTAATAAATAAATTCTATACACATGTATTGGACTTTATATGTGTGTTAATTGTGGAGACCATGTGCCCAACCATGACTGCTTGTGTTTCCGTGAGTTTCCTGTGCTAACATTATACCATCCCATCAATAAAATAACAAAAGACATACTGCGCATCAATACAAACGATAATGAACGTATAGATTCTCTAAATACTACTTTCCGCTGGACATTTGGACCTTTAATTATCTCCATTATATATCACCATATTGCGTGCTTGAAACTGACCAGTGAGCAACATTCGTGAAAGTTCGCGTGACCAAACGTTGACCACCAGTGTCCGGTGCTAACTCTCTTGACAAATTATTACTCCGAACTGAGGGGTAAATTATAGCCTACGCTCAATATGATACTTGTTCGAGACATATTACACTTGATGCTGTTTTAGTATTGTTATAACGCGACCGGCTTGATGATGTGTAACTGTTCCTATATAAGTTAAATATTTCAGGTAAAAAACCCGCAACATCGGTTAACCTTTCTCACTTGAAGACGTATTTCATCGCATCTGCATCAGACAACTTTTGCAAAAATTGTATCAAAAGAAGAAATTGCTCATTATGAGCAATTTCTCCTTTGGCCACAATTTTTTCCACTTTGTCTATTAATATATATTTTTTATTTAAAGTGACATTCCATAGTTTAGCATAGCTATGCAATGGCTTTAATGAACCCAGATTCGTTAAAGAGTTAAGAGAATGCACAAACAAATTCATACTCATCAAACCATTGAACAAGAAATGAATAGGGGCATACAACATTCGTGTATTTTTAGGGACACTATCCTTCAGCAGCCAAAGAACAGAACCACGGACGTACCCATATAGTGCACTTGTGGGGTTATTTCTTTTGTTTCGAACTTGTGGCTTGCACCCCACAAGTATGCTTTTCATTCCGTAATTAACCCCCTTTTACGGAATGAATAACATTAAGATGCAAATGAGATACCCGTTATAAAAAATAAAAAATAAATATTGATCTAAGTGTCTTTATAAGGATGGTGGGTGGACTTTAGGAAAACACCACACCCCACAAGTACTCGGCCACCAGTACTGTAAAACATATACCTTTTGTTCTTTAAAATATCGTGTATATTCAACTTCAAAGCATGAACTAACTCTATATCGTGTATTTTTGTCTGAAAACCGTACTCTGTATACTGTGTATTTTTATCTGAAACCCGTACTCCGCATACCTAGTAAAATCAGATTACAACCGTACTTTGTATACCGTGTTTATTTTATTGAAAACAGTACTTTGCATACCGTGTATATTTTACTGAAAACAGTACTCTGTATATCGTGTATATTCAGCTTAAAACGGTGCACAGTAGACCGTGTATATTAAACTTCAAACAATGTAGACATCGTATGTTCAGTTTTAAAAACCATGTTCTGTACACCGTGTATGTTCACCCGGAAAAAAATGTCCTCCGTATAGCATGTATATATACACGTGCGTCTACATTTTGCTTTGCTCGCCTTACAAGTATCAATCTTTTTTTTATTTTAAACGATAACAACGAGAACTGGCCAAGGCCAAAGGCCAGAGAGTAGTTAATAAGACCCATGCATTCGAAAAGACACGATTAAATAACTGTAAAAGCTGTTTAAGTAAAGGGCACTTAGTTGTGACCAGGATACACATGAACCGGGCATTCCTGTGTGACATCCGGTCTAAATAGCTCAGTATTGAAGTGACTTTTCTGATTTCAGCCTGTGTATTTGGAATTTCGTGCGTCTTTAATTACCCCTATAATACAGATTACTTGAAACTTGTACTCAATGGAATTCCTCTTTCAGTATGTAAGCATGCTGTCAAATCTAAATGGACAGTGTTTATCGAAAGTTGCTTAAACCGGCTTTGGACCAACAGGCCTACAATACAGGACCAAATCAGCCTATACTGTTTTACATATGACATGTAACACGAATCATCTCCTCGGGAAAACCAACGCACGCGCATTTATTACGGATAGATTGGTCGATAAATTGTGTTGACTTTAAACTATACATAGTTTTCGTCATTCAACATAAATACTTTGGAAATAAATTCCATTCACATGACACATCAACACAATAATTTACTTGCACACGCACTCACATATAACTACACCCACACACATATATACAGGCTCATAAATGCATTGGGTCCAATTAGAGTCTTTTTTCCAAAATGTTTTTGATATCTTCTATGACTTGTTGGCAAACAGTGCAAAGCTAGATTAGAATAGAGCGCATTCAGTCTGAAGCAGACGACTTTGAAGGCATATAAGCAAAATCGCGACATGGTGTAACTCAAGTTTTGTTTCATTTTATGTAAGCGGAGATCAGTATAGGTATTTGGGTATTGTGCACGTCAAGAGAAAATTCGATATTACTTCTAAATGACTTACATGAGCTTCTACTGTCTCTGTCACGTGACCGACCGACAATGCTTGTGAGAATAATGCTTATGTCATATATTGAGAAGAATGATAAACACCAAATATACATTTATGCATACACGCGGAAACGTTTACGTGAAATACAAACATAAATTTCGATGAAATAAACAGAGAAAGGAGAACATACTATAAATGATGATATTCCGTGTGACATGCTCTTAATGATCAATATACTTATAAAATGTCCGTTATTCCGTGTTATACGACGACGCGACCTAAGACGGTTGTTTCGAAGACGCTTTCTCTGTTAGATAAATGGACACGTGTTTAGCCCATTTGTTATATATATAAACCTAAAATATCGGTTAATGCCAGTTTCCAGTTTTCGTTTCACGTCTTTCGTAATCACAAAGTTCTTTTTTTCCCCGATTAATTAAATTTACAATATACTTATTGTACTACGGCCTCGTTTAAAAATCAAAGCTCCAATGGCACTGTAGTGGCGATCGTATAGAAAATCCCGCAAAGTAACAAGCAGTATCTCGGGTTAGGCCTTGCGATTTTCAATAATAGTGCGCTCTGGTAAGGGTAAAATTGAGAAAAGCTGCATCTTTTGACAGTAGAATAATGTTAGTTTGCCATAATGTTGTCTTGGTGATTTTTAAGTTACGTTCTAACATTGGTCATGATGTGATCATCACCTGGTCGGTAGGCCATATTAAGATAACATATTTCGTACACTTTAGAAATGACTAAAATGACTAAATTATCATAGAAAGTAGAGAAAACAGAATCCCTTAGTTTGGTGTTTGTTTCAATGATGTCCGATATTGAACAGGTCTGTTCAATTTAGTTCCTTCACATTGAGTGTTTTCTCCCTAGAAAAGTAAAACTCCTTTGGAAATGTGAAGGCAAAAACAAACACAAAAAAAGCATAGGCATATATGATAATGCTCGATATCCAAATAAATTAGGCTTCACTATCAGCATTGATTGCTAATTGACTCTAGACCGTACAGAGAGGGATGCACTCGAACGTGTATAACCTGTGTACACACTAACATCGTGTCATTTAAACCAGTCATATAATCTAGATGCTTTCGTATATTGCAACAAATACAAAGTTTAGCGTTTTTAATGTGGAGATTTAAGAACAATCGTGGTGATATACACGTTTGCCACCTCTTATAACAGACAAGAAGAAAATAACTGCTTCAGCAGCAAAGGTACACGGCATAAACAAGAACATGTTGTGTGCTTTAAAGGTGCAGTGTAATGTTTAATATCGATTTTATCAGGAAGAGAATTCCAACCTTTAATACCATTGTAAAAAAGTCTGTCTTATAACATAATTACTCTGAGGGAGGACACAATTTAATTAACTAGATCTAGTATTGTATTTTCTATTATAACTGCAATGGGCAAAATTACCTCTGAAATAAGATGGAAATTTATCATAGATGATATTACACGTTGTGCATTTGATTTAGTCTCAACTTTGTTGGTTTTAATTAATGAATTAACCAACAGACCTAATGAATGCCTTAAAATAGTTTTCAATTTAAAGATTCATCTATCTGAATAGACTGCAGTTATTGACACATTATTTTGGAATCTACTCAAAAGCACACGCATTGAAGCGTATCTTATATAGACCTGCAATGTCTTACTATACAACGTCCTCTGTGTCAAATGGCACAAATTCGACCACGCGATCACAATAAACACTGTTTTCTATTTCATCGAAAAACTTCTAGCAGCAAAGATTCAGCTCATAATATGCACTTATTAAATTCATAATAATCATGGTAATCACTTTTTATCATAAAAATATCGACCACCATGCTGAACAAATCGAAATATTTACATTTCCACCTGACAACATCTGTTTTACATGTATACGATCCGATTCAGGCGACCAGCAATTGTAAAATACAAAGCCAATTCTCGTTATGTAGCAGTTTTAGTTATAAGTCAAAAGTTAACAGGACTACCTCCTCTAAACATGCATTTAACTTCTATTAATTGAACAATTCAATCAAACCGTGCGCAAAAGATTTATGCGATCTATTTATAGATTAGCTTCCAATCGTCCAAACAAACCGAGATACACAGGTATGTACCGAGATTTGGACCTCATTTGAATATATCCGAAACTAAACCAAAGGGCATAATCCTTAATCTTGATCGAGATACTTTAGCTTTTTCAAGTAACCCTCTCAACATCATTGAGCGAAAACGCAGGTTCCACTTTCATCGACATTGGTTCCACTTTCTTGGAAACAATGGTAGAAAACAGCGGGAATAAGGTCACGTGTTCCTCTATGGCGAATGTTATAAGCTAATGCGCCATGTTAAAAAAGTAATTGATAAACTAGTAAATGTAGTCCTTAAAGCTATATCAAGCAAGTGTTTCGATGGCTAGATCGACGGGTCGTTACCCGTTGTTAATCGTTGTATGGAAATGAAACGAGAAGGTAATGGAACTTAGTTTCAATCACAGATTGCATTCAGTGATTGGCGGATTGGCGAACGATCATTAATTTCATCCTAGCCATAGACAATATTTTAGTAGATATGAAATACATGTGCATGGAATTTGACAATGATATGTGAATGAAATGTCTGACACAACTAACAAGAACACCAATGTGTTAGTTTATAGAGTTGTAACACAATGTATGACCGCTTACCGTAGAATGTCCAAGCAGCACTGTTAACGCCATTAACATCAAGCGTGATTAATATAAGCTTAAAGCTTGTTTCGCAATCGATGTAAAATGGATAAGTTTAAACTAACCCCATCAATACGCTTATCCATCACACCATGCGACACAATTAATGTGAACAGAAAATATATAAGGTTTAATTCTTAGTACAGGATATCTTGTAACATGATTTATTTATGTCAGTCTAAAATTTAGCTTTCAATGCCTGTGACCTTTTTCTCACGATAAAACAACTTAACATACTGGTAGTATGGCCGATTATATTGTCAGTTGCCCTAGACATGTGACAATGCCAGTCATTTTATAATAGCAACACACAAGCGTATACACTAGATATATTGGACTGCTTTGATTGAATTCATCAGACCAAAAGTACATTTGTGTGAAGTAAGTGGATTAAAGGATGAGTTACGAGCCACTTTGGAGATCCCAAACTCCCATGGCAACTTGAAATATCCTTAAATGACAACTGTATTCGAATCCATGCACTGATGGGTATTTTATTTTTAAATTGTTGTTTTTACAGACTTAACTACATTATATAAGGACTTTCAGTTTTGATACGACCGCCATATTTCAATTTAAATACGGTATAGAAAGAGACCCCAGCTAGTGTACTATTATACGCAGACTTAGTTTAATTGTTGAATTACCAAAGAATGTGTATTTTCTTACTTATTCCACAAATGGCAAATATGTAAAACAGATTAAATGATCACAAAAGCCTGTAAAACTTTTTATTGTATATGCATCAATGACTATAACTGCATGCATATGATTTTTAACAGGAAGCACTTGGGATTTTCCTTTTGACAAATGATATGAAGATCTCACAACAGTCTCAATTGTTCACACATTGAAGTTATGCATGCTTTTAACTCAGGTCACACATTAACTTATGACAATCACATCATTATGGAGAACATCCACTCTTCTTTGCAAAGTGTGGGTTTTCCAATACAATACTCTTGGGAAACTTTAAATAATAAAGCTGAAACCTGTTTCATTGGAGCCAGATAACGAACAAACTATTGAAGCGTTGAAGGAGGTGGCCATGACCACGTTCGCGTATTAATGTATACAGATGAGAGCAGGTTTTGGAAGACGAGTTTAGTATCGCAGCAACAAGTACCAGTATCAGTCTGCTCATTAAAATGAAAAATGGAGATCTTACTAAGACTGTGCGGATCCAGTGACACTGGATCGGCACTGTTAAGAAAACCAAACGTGTACCTTTCCTCGTGGATATGCTCGTATAATGCATACAGTCGGAACTGGTCATGACCGATTTATTAGGTTTCTATAACAAAACCCTTAAAGAATGTCCACCTGAATTACTGAGTTAAGTAAATGTGACCCTGGCTGCTTTGAAACAACTGCCAGTGCATGTGTATTCATATAATACGGACATTTTCTGAATGTTTTGGCCATTTAGTTGATGCATCACGGTATCTCATATCACCATTTAGATTCTGACATCCTTTTTCGTCCAATGACATTGTTTTATTTCATCAAAATACATTAATTTATTTCATTTAAAATTCTCCATGTATATGTATTTATACAATTAAATAAGTTGGTTATAATCTTTATGTATCCGCGATTTCGGACCAAGTTGTGTACACATCTATAGTAATGTTAATATGTTTGCCGAACATGAAAGTTAGATTATAACGATATTTGAAATAAACCAATCGTAGATATAGGTTGAACTGTCGGGCGCAATCGTTCCCATTTTCAAAATTATACCTACCCCAGTGCTAGTTTGCGAGTTTGAATATGAGGTGCAACTCCCCTAATCCTTTCCCACATATAGACGCGTTATGTCGCCTCTGCATGAGACGGTCTTTGAAAACATTGTGATAACAGATCATATTGCTCAATTAACTCTTCTGCCACAATGCTTTCAACTTTGTTAATGTAGTTATACCTTCATTGATAGAGATTTGCCCATGAATTTTCAAAGTCGTCTGGTGCAGATGTGTTGTATGTAGTAAACGGTTAAGATATATTTTAACTTGAGATGTTCCATAAATGCATTGTTGTAAAATTAATGTAAAATTTGTTTTGTGCATAATTTTACAACAAATATATTGACATACAGTTTGCTCCTGACCATTTGCAGCATCCAGTGTTAAACGTTTAAAGCGACATACCGAGGGCTTGACGTGAAACGGTTGTAACCTAAATTGGTATTTTTACCAAGGTTAATCATCTCGCCATAAAGTCTTTATAAGCGTTAAATCATTTTACTTGTTAAACAATGGACATTTAGTTACCATTGCTCGTTCTGAGCAATGGCACCAAATTTGCAATGTTTACAAAGGGGTCAAAATTGCCCCTAAACCAGGGT
This sequence comes from Serripes groenlandicus, assembly GCA_031761405.1. NCBI lineage: Eukaryota > Metazoa > Mollusca > Bivalvia > Cardiida > Cardiidae > Serripes > Serripes groenlandicus. Next base: position 52,754,204 of record JASEVX010000011.1, on the reverse strand, counting down.
TTTCAAAATAGGTTCTTAGTTACAATGGTTTCACGCCAAGCCCTCGATACATACTTGTACATCAATTTTGCACTTGCACTGAACTTGTGTTGAGTTGTATTTGGTTTGAGTTCTATATAACCGACTGTGAATATGTGGTTGTAAGCACGATTAACTAGAGAAATCGGTCAATGCAAGGTGGCGATTAGTCAAGACTAACGACATTTTTTTTAATTAAACTCCTACAGGCGAGATGACTTAACAGGCAGTTTGTGAATACAAATCTGGATGACATACAAACCGAATTCTGAACAAGAATTGTTATCTCACGCCCTGCAGTATAAACCTCATATTACAATATATTCACCATAGTTAAAATGTAATCAGCACTTTAAATTATTTTTTAAATGTAAAACTGTTTCCTTCCATGAATATTTCATATTAAAGTCGTTGCATATTGTCAAGTTTTAGATGTTCGAGTTATTGTTTAAATGTAGAAAAGGGTAGCCACCAAACTATTGATTATTGCTTCAGACTCCGTAATATTTGTCTTGGTAGAAACTACCTTGTTTTTGAGGATGTATTTCACATTTTGTTAGTATTACCAATTTACAATGAACTTCGGCTGTTTTTATTTCCAAGAAAACTGGACAAATTCATACACAGCTGCAAGGTTGTTTTATGACACAATGAGTGAACGTAGACCCACACATATAAAATCACTAATTAAATATCTAATTGGGGCATTTAAAACCAGAACATTACTTTAAGATGAACAAGTCTCTAATTAAATCATGAAGGTTGTTTCGTAAACTAATTATTTCCATATTTGAATATCTGCAAACAGTTTATGATGCCACTCCAAAGGATGTATTATGTACATGTTAATTATGTATAATGGGCCGATGGCCTTACATTACTAATATAATTGTGTGTATTTCATTTTGTTTGTATAGGAAAACTGTGTACACTGCTGTTGTGACTGTGTCACTGAACTATTTTAAACGATACAGATGCATGTGAGTCGGCTCATACCGGGTTGTCTCACTTAAAATCAGCATTGTTTGAATTAAAATATCATAACAAATTAAATTACATGAACAAAAAAGTGTGAACATTTGTATAACATGTAATAATCTAATTTAGGAAATTCGGCTTTGAAAAAGTTGTGACGTTGAACATAGCCAAAGAGACATATTCTCTTCAGAAACATGATTTGGTTAATCATAGATGATTCAAATAGTTAAAACATGACATGTTAAGACACTTAAAATGCGTGCAGTCGAGTGTTGTACGTATTTATTATCAGTAGTCAGTGTGTACTTATTTATATTAAGCAGATATTGTGAATATCCAGTAAGTGTGCACTGCTAAGAACTATTCGCGTTATGGAATCACTGCTAGTACATTACCATCATTCATTTCCAAGGGTACTGAATTGTTGAGAAATGCACATACATATATCAAAATCATATTTCTACCCAATGTATAGATCAGATCGAGGGCTTGGCGTGAAACGGTTGTAACTAAAGTTAGTATTTTTTTACCAAAGTTAGTCACCTCGCCATAAAGTCTTTATAAGCGTTAAATAATTGTTCTTGGTAACCAATGGAAATGTAGGTGCCATTGCTGGTTCTGAGCAATGGCACCTAAATTTGCATTGTTTACAAAGGGGTCAAAATTGCCCCTAATCCAGGGTTTTCAAAACAGGTGTTTAGATACAATCGTTTCACGCCAAGCCCTCGAGATACTTTCGTTACTCAGCCAAAAACGTCCATTAATCAGTCGAGTCCCACACACTTGACTTCAATAAAATTTACAGCGTCGGCTGCTGTTGGAACATTTTAATTAAAAATAATTCTTAAGTTTGCACTAAAATTAATTTTACATAACCTTTCATGCTGAATGCCTACCAAAATGTCATCCGTCGGTTATCATCGTGTTAACTTTTGTGCCCCAAATGTCTTTGTAGATATAAGTGATTACTATAGCAGTTTTAATCTCGAGTCTTATTTCGAAATTCCACAACAGAACTTTCATTTTCTCATTGATCTTTACAAAAAAGTCAATACACCGACCGCTGTGTTGAAACATCTACATTTCCATGAATGTTTATTAATGTCGTCTGCTACAAAGGTGAGACGGGTTGTCTATGTGTTGGATTGGTTTTAATCAACGGAAGTCAGAAGTACGAGTTAAATTAATCTTGGCAAGGATATTACATAACCTCTGACATAGAATGCTTGTAAGTAACTATACGTAGACTATTGGGTTGAGGTTTAGTGTCTACCGTTCGACTCTTTCGAGTTGGCCCTGTCTAAGTTTTACCCGACCTTTAAATCAAGATAAGCGATGAAGATAGAACTAATTTCCAAACCAGTCATCTGGCCAATAGTGTCTACAGAAAGGAAATACGGAGTATCGCTATGTAACCAACAAGTACCATCATCTGGACGACCTATCCTTTTTGCTTTGAGATGACATAGTTTAAATGAGCTATTCAGAAGCAACAAGAACACAACACATTTGTGACAGGTCGCCCCAAAACATCATTTGGTAAACAGTATTCATTTGAATCAGGTAGCGTAAACCCTCAATAACGTCGTATCTTTGTGTGCCACCATTACACTAAAAAGGGTTTTTTCCAGGGGACAATTCAAACATTCAAATTAAAGGTTAAAAATCTAATCAGTTTGCTAAACAAAGATCAGGTTATGCAACAAGTGTGTGTAATTGTTCCAATAAACAAACCGCAACTTACAGAAATATAAACGATGATGTAGCTTTTAAATATGTATCTTATACGTATATAAAAGTGTTGAATTTTTTAATCAAAAATCTCGTCAATCAATGTGTCTGTAATATATACACAGATACATTGATGAAGAGATAAGAGTATGTTCATAATACGCCTCATCAAGGAGACTTGTGAAGCTTTCACTTGTACTGAGAAGATACCAGATAAAATAGTTTATACCGACATTAAGTCATCGGCCCACAATACAACATATAAAACAAATCAAAGAATTTATATATATGATATACCTGGTAAGGTAATTTCAATAATTTTGTCACATAAATAGCTAACTGCTTACTTTTAATCGGACTGTCATTGCTGAATGCAGAAAATAGAGTTTTAAGACTAAGTTGAACATTATACCATGTTAATAAGTAGGTTTTTTTTTGACTTTGTCAAAACCTTTCAAGACTCTGGTAATCTTGAAATGCCTTCGAAAGTCAACGTTAGGTTTATGACTTTAACTTCTGAAGCGTGCTAATGCATGTTTATAATGTGATGAAATATCTAATTTTAAATATCTTTCAACATTGAGAATAGATTTGAACATTTTATAAAAAATAAACCTACTTGATTTATTTATATCATCATGCCATGTCTGGAAGTAGCAGTTTTTTAGCCTTTGTTTAAATTGTGATCAAATTGATTTGTATTACTTATTTCCTGTAAGAGCCAATACATATCGAAATTCAATGAAGATGTCGTTTCTCTAAATAATTTTGAAAGCATTTAAAGGCAAATAGAAACATGGTAAAACATGATATGGTGTTGACTAGTGTATCAAATTGGCTCAGAAATGAACTGTGGTTATACAATAAATAATGTCAGTTGTCTGAGACTTTTCTTGGCTCATCTTTTGACAAAGTTTTTGGAATACTTAGTATATAGACCTATTTACTGAAATCGTGCATCCCTAATTAATAAACAGTACAGATTTATTTTTCGATGACCACTTTTCTTTCGCTGCGAATAAAATGTCTTTACATCTTTTAGCTATTGTTGTGTACAAACAATTGTTCATGCAGTACATATTTTCTCGATCTACATTTCGATTTTTGAACTAGGATTGTTCGCGATTTCTACAGCAACACCTATTGGAAATGGAGATGGTATTTAACATGTTTACAATGAACACAGTGCAAACACCTTCATCAAATAAGACGGTTTGCCATTGCATAAAAAGATACTCATTTAGCAAGATATCCTTTCATTCGTCGTCCCGACAACCAGCCAATACGGGCATTCTGTTATTCAGTGCAAAAACAAGCCAGACAGTAGAAATGGTACGAACTTATTCTCTTGTTCATTACACATTCCCAATGAATGGAAATCAAAATGTTTCATGACGCAAGGAGTTTGACAAAAGAGATTGAGTACAATGAAATCCGATTGATTACACTGTAATGCCATGCCAAGTGTACCGAGACCATCATTGTGCTCCTTTGATAACTTGCCATGCTGACCAAGTGCCGTCTGTTTGCGTTATACGTGCTGACGTGACTTAAGTACCACAACACTTAGGAAAACGTATCTTCTATTCTTGGATTTTGGCAACAAATGGATTATAAATAAGTTCTTAAATTATGGACAATAAAAAGGCTACTCTTCCCAGTCAATTAGTATATCATTACAAACACTTCGATTAAGAGTATATATTGTAAAAATGACAAAAACACTGTACAGTTTACGTCAATAAAATTATTGTCTATTGTATATAGTTTGCGAAATATCTCTTAAATAGACAGTTATTGTGAAATGTAATACAATAACGTCAAAAATATCTAAAAAAAGCACATTCCAGTTGCTTTTTTATCCCATTGTGGTCGGATTTACGCGACTGCTGTGTTAAACAATAACTTGTAGACAGATAAACAAAAATGAGCCGTCCCATGTAACAATTTTGTTATGGCATCTGCGTAATGTATCGACCCAGATCAGCATGCCTGTGTCTGGGATGGTTCTGCGGGACGGCTCATATTTACACTGTTCACTGAAACTGTTGCGTTGCACGATTCGACTGCTCTGTACACATTTTCGAAAGAAATGCACCAATAATTCTTAGAGTTTAGGACACAGATTGTTTGTTTTAAAAGAGGGTTCATTGATATTCTAATCCAGTATTCTAATCCAGTCAATCGACCCCAACATGAGCATGATGTAGAACAAATTGCAACAGGAAAAAAATATGTTTGGGTGAATGACAATATATTGTTTTCGTCATATAAGTGTAAGATATATTTAAAAAGTAAGTTCATCGAAGAGTCGCCTTAAATCTTATCAGAAAGGAAACTATTTTTTCGGATAATACCTATTATCAGAACTTCTCGAAAAGAATTAATAAAACTAGCTTTGGTTGATTTTAGTTTCTTCTATATGAACAGCATACAATATATAAATGCAAAAAACATATAATAATATCATGTTGAAATGTGTTTCTTAACAAGTTATAATGTTGCAGGACAAGACATAGCACCTACACCTTCAATAATTTCCTCCCTTGTCTGACATTTTGATAACCAAATATGATTAATGGAGCAGTAATAAAGGACATTAAAGAATGTGCTACACATAGGAAGCAGAAAGGAATCAATCTTTGACAGCCATGTCATATTTTATTGAACATTTTGTATCAGCTTCTAGAAAAATGTGAAAAATACATTTTTGTCTTTTTCTTGTTTTAAATATGAAACTTGATTTTGTTACGTGTGAACGGATATCAAATTGACAGACAAGGACGCTGTGTGCATATTTTATATTATCTAAACCCGTGGCGAAAGCTACACGTTTGCTCTTTTAAACAGTGTGGATTCGGTAAGCCTGTGTATCCGCATAATCTGATCAAGATCTATACTGTCCACATATTACATGGACACTATTTTAAAGAAAGCCTCTATCAGATCAATTTGATTTTGATAAGATGAAGCAAATGTAAAGCCTATTCTAAATACACACTCTTCCTATTATCATATATTAAAGAACTTCACTTAACAAATCAAGTATTAAAATACAGATAATTACTAGACTAGAAAGAAGTATGGTCAATTCCTAACACCGTTCCCACATACAACACATCTGCAGCAAACGACTTTGAAAACATTATGAAACATCTCTGTAAATAAAAGCATAATAATTTAATAGACTTGCAAACGATGTGTGTAGATGCATCAAAATGCGTCTGTGTGAAGAAAAGGGTTAATGGTTCGCAAGTAACACTTTTTAATTATCGCAAAGAAGCTTAGGACCACAGCGATTTATTTATAAAGTTTCTAAATAGCCATAGATTGTTGACCCCCAGAGTGATGTCGTGCAATTATGTTCCCTTTAAAGCTTCCAGGAGCTATAAAATGCTAAGTAGGTCAACAGTTTTATCGTCTAGTACAGTGTACCACACACACACACGCACATATATATATATAGTAATAGGTATCGGACCTAGACCCCTGATATTTATAGTTCGTATATTGTCTTATATTGATCTTATCAATACCACAATACAGTCTGTCAGCATCAATTATATCATTAGGTACATGCATATGCAAATGTAAATCGCCTCTTAAGTGCAAACGTATAGTAAGTCATTATATGGTCAAAAGACAGTTACAATATGTGTGTAGACATTGGTCGAAATGATCTGAGACTGTTTAAGTTTCTGTATATTTCTTTCCAAGACAACATTCCTATTTTCACAGAAAGTGGTCCATTTAACGCTGTGTTTCCGTAATTAAGATCAGACAACTGTATGGAAATGACTGATGGATATATTTTAAAGCACATCAGTTACAGAATATGTCGTCTGTAGAAATGATTAAGGGTGTAGTTAATATCACTTCTTCTATTATATTTTCCGACGAAATTTTCACACCGTATCTTTTTTAATTCTTAAATCTGGAACAGAGTAGTAACTGACATTGTCTTCCGGTTCTACGTTGTAAATATATGCATGATATATGTAAATGTAAATATATGTATGAACGAGGGGTGATCCTAAAGGAATGGGACTTTTGTTATGATTTCAACAATTTTCCTTATAAATGAACCAGGTTTTATTAAAATAATTTAATTAGAGATGATTTATCAATTACAAGAAGTTGTAGAAGCTATTAATACCTTAAAAAGTGGGAAAAGTGCTGGTGTTGATCTCCTAATACCTGACATGTTGTTATATTTATTTACTAAGTGATTTTCAGTTTGGTTTTAGACAAGGTAGAGGCACACTTGAATATATTTGTACTTAATTATATTATAAATAAATTCTGTTTAATGCTTTACAAATATTAGAATAATCAGTTGAACATCAAAATAATATTCTGTGAGATTGTTAATACTGTAAGTACACTTGGTGCGGGCCATCGTAGAAACGTCATTCTGAAGTCACGCTTTGAAAGGAAATAAATATCTGATATACAGTTCAAGGTGCTGAACTCAAGCTTATAGGTTTTAAATCTGTTCAAATGTTGTATATAAATAAGGGAATCATAATTCTGGGATAAAATAAGAGTAATCATTTCACTTTCCTGTACAATAAACATCTAAATATTGATCGTTTATGCTTATCTTATTTTTCACTGAGTAAACATACCCAGGAAGCCAAATCTTGTACATGTTCACGACTTTCAATTGACTGTTTTACTGCAAAAATAGTTTTGAGCTAGTTGTTAATTACTTTGTTGTCACTATTAACAATATTGCAGGAATTTCAACAATTCGTTATGTTCTATCATTTCACATTTCACATCAACTAACCTATAAACGCATCTTCACGTAGATCGTACAAACATATACATATGGGATGAACTTCATCAATGTGTATCAACTATTACCATTGTAAGAAAGCAAGTTCTATTACATTTGGATTGCCCCTCATATTATGCTAGTGAAAACATAAGTCATATCACGGCGGTTATTTCACATACCCATGTATGTTATTCTGGTTTCTCTAACTAATACTCCTCACAACAATATTGTCAAGCAACTCGAAGCTTTTCAACATAAGACTGTTAAACCATTGATGGAACGCAGATACCGTCGGAAATAATGTTGGCCGAACTGTGGTTCGTACTAACAACCCCTGGATTGATAGCTGCGTCGCTACCGACTAAGCTTTCGGGGCTCGAATATTCACAATCAAGATACACCAAATATGTATTATATAGCTATACTTTAGGTATACTTTTCTTACATAAAACTCTCTGCGATAAGAAGACATTGAACTGTTAAGCTGTTAGCACTCAAATAGAGACAACTCATTGGGAACTCCTACCTTTCGAAATGTACTATAACGATGTCTCAAATCAAACTGTGGAAGCCAGTGATGCAGTAGTAGAGCGTCGAGACTCTTGCACCATAGGTCCCTGTTCGAATCCCCTGATAAGCGGGTTCTGCTTTTGGGATTTTTCCATGCGAAAGGCGCGAGTGCTGGTTTAGTCTCCAGGAAACAGACATCTAGAGGGTAGTTATTAGGGTCTTTGGTGGTAGCATATGTTCATTGGACGACTAAACTGTTTCATTCTATTATCTTATTTCGACTGCCTATTCGGTAAATAGATTCACATTGCACAGCTAGCAAAAACGTAAAGTACTGATTGGAAGATAACGACACAGAGAATTTGCATTTATCCAAGGTCGACCAGCGCTCTAATGTTACCGAGGAGAAATCTCTAATATGTCAACCACGCTAGAGCCAAGAAATTGTTATTCTAACGATAAGTCCCGCGGCTTGATTTATTATATTTTCAATGAAGGGAAAGCGATGGTCTTTTCTTCATCATGCCGGGAAAGAAAATACCAGAGATTAATTTCTGATTCCATATATTCCTCAATCAACTCTAGGGAAGTGACGCAAATTGGCCTAACCCACCTCTCTCCTCCTATAGCTTGTGGAAAATAGCTGGAGTCCATATAGAACGCACAGAAATAGACGAAAAACAATCAAGTTGCAGAAATCATATCCGTTACCCACAGGCAACAAATATACAGCAGACGACTTTGAAAACATGTAGGCAAACATTTTGAAAATCTCTATAAAGTATTCTAATTGAATGTAGTTGAAAACATTGTGACAAAAGGAGAAATTGCTTATTCTGAACAATTTCTCCCTTTGTCACACTTTTTGCCAAGTCGTTTGCTGCAGAGGCATCGGAAAGCGAATGTACTTGGGAAAGGGTTAAACTGTTAAGTAGCAGATGTAAAAATATCAAACGAGAACTTCAACAAACACTTTGAGACTCTTCATGGACATTTAACATGTGTCCACATATAGACACTTATTGACGCTTCTGCAGCAGACGACTTTTAGAAACATTGTGCCAAAGGGAAAAATTGTTCATCATGAGTATTATCTCCTTTTTCCACAATGTTTACAATTTTATTCAAGTTTTAAACTTATATTTACAGCTTCGTTAGGCTTTCATGCCGAAATGTTTATGAGGAAAGCAGCAAGTGACAAAACAGTAAAACCCCTCCAGCTTAGAAGCAGTTCTGATTGATCGTCTTAGTAACAAGAAATGCTGCTATGCTGTTTTAAAAATAAATCATATGCCATAAATTGCTTCGAGTTAAATTATATATTCAATTTATCATTTGTTTGAGTTTTGATATGTTGGAGTTAAATTATATATTCGATTTATCATTTGTTTGAGTTATAATATGTTTGAGTTATAATATGTTCAAGTTATTATATGTTCGAGTTATCATTTGTTTGAGTTAAAATTATATATTCGATTAATTATAGTTTCGAGTTAAACTATATATTTGATTTATTATATGTTTGAGTTATCATTTGTTTGAGTTAAATTATATATTCGATTTATTATATGTTCGAGTTATCATTTGTCTGAGTTAAATTATATATTCGATTTATTATATTTTCGAGTTATAGTATGTTCAAGTTAAACTATATATTCGAATTATCATATGTTCGAGTTCAACTATATATTCGAGTGATCATATCTTCGAGTTATATGTTCGAGCCAAACTATATATTCGAATTATCATATGTTCGAGTAATAATATATTCGAGTAATAATATGTTCGAGTAAAAAAATGTTCGAGTAATAATATGTTCGAGTTAAACTATATATTCGAAGTATCATATGTTCGAGTTAAACTATATATTCGAATTATCAAATGTTACAGTTGACCTGTATATTCGAATTATCATATGTTCGAGTAATAATATCTTCGAGCTAAACTATATATTCGAATTATCATATGTTCCACTTGATCTGTATATTAGAATAATCGCGAATCCACTGTGCATCGTTTGGTGCTATATGGAAATCATTAAAATGTAAATATCATTTCTTCAACCCAAAGTATGGAATAAACGCATGCTCTTAATTCAACCGTCCGCCGTCCTTGTGTTATATTGGTAGGCATTTGGTGCCGGATATCGCGGGTTCGATCCCCGACCGGGTCATACAAAAGACTTTAAAAATTGTAGAAATGGCTTACCCTCCTTGGCGCTCATGAAAGTGGGGTTCAGCATTACGACTGACTTGCTAGTGTCAGCATAAATGGATCAGATGTACTTGTAACTTACCCGGGAAACGCCCCGAAATGGTTGAAAAATGCGTAAAACAATATACAAACAAACAAATTATCCACTCGATCATTTGTTTCAAGTAAACAATTGTTATATGTCTGACTGTGTTGGATAAACTTGTTTTGCCTTTTTGATTAATCTATCTTTGGTGTTTTTTATAATATACACACGATGGCCGCTTTCACGTTATACTAAGGAGTGAAGGTAATAAACAAAGGATAAGACGGATGCCTGCCTAAGTTGACAATGAATAATGACGTCTGGATAAGATTCCGTTTACTGGCCGCAAAATACGAACATCGACCTCTGGATACTTTATGATTAGATAGGATTCAGATTAAATAGTGTCGAAGCTACCATACCACTTCATCAGACTCTACGGACACAAGAAACTGGTCGTATAATACCGTTGGTCGTATACTACCGTTGGTCGTATAATACCGTTAGTCGTATACTACCGTTGGTCGTATACTACCGTTAGTCGTATACTACCGTTGGTCGTATAATACTGTTGGTCGTATACTACCGTTGGTCGTTTTGATAGAGACATGCCTTAAAGTTTCGGTTTTGTTCCCACAAAGCATAAGTGAGGAGTTCCATAACAAAACCAACATTATTTACTCTGCGTAATGTCTCGACCTAGATCGGCCTAATCCTGGCCAACACATTCCGTCACAGGGGGAAAGAGATATAGAATAATGATTCTTGAAACAGAAAATCTACAGGAGGCGAAAAGTTTCTGCACGTATTAGCCTGCGAGGCATGCTTAGGCTGAACCGGGTCGATACTTTACGCAGAGTCAACAATGTTGGTTTTCTCCTGGAACGGCTCAAGTCATTGTACTTGTTAAAATGCTTTGAAATTGAACAATCGTGAAGTCATTCGTTCCGTGATTTTCAATGTTATCAATTGACAACTGGGACCGATGTCGTAAAGCTTGTGCCACCAGAACAGAACCAGACCACCTGCTACAATGGTTGCTGGGCAACTTAACATTGTTATCTTCAATTGGCTATGCAAGACTAAAGAAAAAGGCTACATGACGATCAAAATTGTACAATACTCCTTTCTCAAATACTATTTCTTAACGACCTAAGTATCATTTTCAATGATGCATTGAAATTCGTAAGTATATGATTAAGACGTAAGAAGTCTCTCGTGCAGTTTTGCCTGAATGGCACTGGTGAGTTATCGGTAAATAGATAACTTACCGTTGAGTTATCAGGCCTCCAATAAGCTTTTCTTAACAAAATATTCTAAATATCTATATTGAATTTCAATCGAGACCAATGTTCTCACTAAGAAACAGGTGTACTATGATACTTTGTCTAAAGGATACCATGCCGACTTATGCACCGGTATCCGGATAAATACTATTCAATTACCCAGGAAACGGATTGATAAAACTGAAATACTGTTGTAAGAACGCCATTCAAACAACAAAACGAATCAACAATAGTTAACAAGGATAGGTGAATTATCCGCTAGGTTACATGTATGTCTCTTGCAAACGGGTTCCAATCAACCAGCACAAATACTTACACATCTTTACTTTACTCTTGTTTGTATTTAAAGCGACATTGATTAACTCGGAATTAAAACACGGTATTCCTTATGGCGCAAAGGGCTTAGTTTTGCAAGACATAAAAAGACAAATGTCACCCTTGCTTTCATCGGAAATCCCAGTGTGATTATACCCAGTGTTTGCAGGAAACAATTTGGCATGGGGCCCGGTATTGCTTTATGATCTTGACCAATTTATCTTTATTCAAATGCAGCGATTGTCTTCGTATAATGGAAAAGAATACCAAATAGCATAATGACGCGGATTTCTTAAACCGCTATGCGAGGGTTGACTAGCAATTTGTATGTCTTGCGTTTGTGGCAAACAAAAACGTATCACGTAAAACAGCAACAGTAATTTAGACAGAGTATAAATTATCTGACTAAGTATTGCTCATTCGACAGAGAAATACAGACAATTTGAGCCGCCGTTCTACGAAAATACCTACATTATGGACTCTGCGTAATGTATCGACCAAGATCGGTCTGCGTAGTCCGTAATGATTCATGAATGTGAAACAGAAAATCCACAGGAGACGAAAAGTGTCTGTCCTGATTTGCCTGCGCGGCATGCTTAGACTGATCGGGTCGATACTTAACGCAGAGTCCATAATGTTCGTTTTCTCGTAATTCGGCTCATTTGTTCTCGACGCGGCTACAATTGTTCTGGTTAACTCAGTAGAAACGTCTAGCTTTTCGAATTGATTGAATGATGGTCTATTCCTTTTTATGATTTTGTGATAATAAGTTACTGTAAATGTATCGCCGTTATGTCTTTATTTCGGGTTACGTCACTGTTTCTGCTTAACATGTAAGTATTTGGTGTTCAACGTTTACTCAGTCAGTTTGAAATGCTACAATCAAGATTGTGACTTCTGTAAATAAAACACCTTCTTCTGTAACATTGAAAAGTCGTCGAGGCGGACATTTCAGCAAACTGTATCATATTGTATGTGCTATGTTGTGTCGAAAGACGAAGGTTCGAGTTTCATCTGTAGAGAGCATTGGTAAAACTCTGATCCTGCCGACATATTACCATGGCTGGAATCCTTTGAATCATAATAAGACAACTTACTATCTGAAAAAAAGTGTATTGCGGTGTTATTAACACTTTATTTGTATCGATTTGGAAACAGAAGAAAGATGGCGCCACAAACCCGATCACTTATCCGATAGCAATCCAATTAATCATTTAAAATTCGAGTCGAGAACATTTAGCCCAGTCGGTAGTGTCGTTATGTGTGAGCCTTCCAGTATCGTGTTCTAATTGCCTGCTTAGCAAATGCAGCATTGAACAAGAAAAGAACCATTTGTTGATCGGTATCAATTTAACCAAAAGATATGTCTATATTCCCAGGTCTTTAATACAAAGGAAAGCATGCTATAAAAAACGGAATTTTAAGGCAGTCGACAATCGGTATAGTAGAAGAAAAATTAAGATTCCAACAATAACATTTCTTAACACCGCCCACTCCAAGGACTTGGCAGGTTGAAAAGGAAAAAAACAATAAAGATTAAAATGTCCGGGTGATTTATTTGTTTTCATTGTGTTTTACGACACTAACGACATTGTTCTAGTTATATCACGGCGTTTCTCGGTTAAGTTACAAGTTCTTATGGTCAATATACCCTGACAGCAAAGGTTATATTCATCCCACAGCGCTTTTCTACTATTATTAAAGTATCATATTTGGCCGGCTGCAAATTAATTATGATAATATGAAAATAGAATAAAATAAAAATGTACATACTGTTAGAAAGGAACTCAAATGTCTAAGTTTGTAAAACTCGATAAAATAATATTTATTGTTTTATTTTACCATTGGCATTGAGGACTTATCGACTGCAAAATGGGAAATAAAATTAAAAAAATGAATCATACACTTTACTTATAAAGTCAGGCTTTTTTAAACGCACTATTTATTAAAGTGTATGTACACGTACATCGTTAAGGTCTGTATTTAGAAATAAATTTACGAATCCATGTCGGACTTCTCAATGAATTAAGCCCGAAAATAATTTCGTAAAGCAATAATTTGTAAATTGTTGCAGTCGATCAATTTGAACGAAGCGATCTTAATTTTCTAATCATGATGAGTGTTGTAAGCAGAACTTAAAATTCCAATGAGCTCACAAACCTTTCCACTTTTATTCCGATCACGATCCAAATAGATTCTCAAAGTCATGAAGTGATTAACTGTATTGCCGTTTAAGAAAATGTGTTGCATTCGTGTAAATGTTTTAGATTATTTTACTTAGACAGAAACAGCTATTAGAATTGCTAAACAGAAAGCCATTTGTAAAGTGTATCATTGTTTGAGTATTGCTTTTATATTTGATATGAGATATTGTAGTATTACTATACAAATAACTGATTGTAGCTTTTTCAGATCAATGTTCTGAAGAAAAAAAATGTATTTCTCTAGCCACTTAAGTTAACAAAAGGATTTTCTTCCCGATTGTTTAATTACTTACCCTTGTCCTCTCCATCCATTAGGGTCAGACGAATAGTGCGTGCGAGAGGAAATGAAATGAAAGCACACATATGAAAGCTCCGACGTTCTGTCTGCAGAGACCAATATCCTAAAATGTTGTTTTTGTTATCTTAGAATGAATGTGTGTTTGTTGTGTACAGTAAAATACAACGTCTGTAAATCCATGGTTGTGTTAAGCAACCAACACATTTTACCGCATAACACCCGGTAAAATTTGAGGTTGCTTAACAACAAAAAAGAGTGATGTTGTGTGCTAAAAATTAAAATGTAATTCAAATGTGTTTAATATACTTCTTATGTCAAATATTACCACATAACAGTTTTGTTCCTAAAAGATGAGCAACATTTTTAGTCCAGTACTCGGTAGTCGCCCAGGAATCACGAACACGTGCTATGTAGCCGTTAAACAGCTTGGGTGTTGTTGAAAACGGCGGAAACCCTACACTCAGCAACCACATCAAATTAATCAGAACTATCTGAGAAGTAACAACTAGTTTGTAAACCTCCACGGATTGTTTGCTCGGTTACTCTTTCAGCGCCGAATTCCCTTAAGTAGACTGTGCCATGTTCAGGATTGTGTTTCTCCTATTTTCACGTGTTCAAATTTCTTTTAATATGTTGATAACTTAAAGGGAAAAACCGCTGAGTTCAAGTGATACAACACGTAACGCATCTGCATTGTCTGCTCAAATTTCAATATTTCCATTAGCGTTGAAAGGGTTAAAATCGTTAAAACAATGATTCTTAGGATCTATATGAATAACAAAAAGCCAGTCATAACCATATTTACGTATACAATTATAGTTTCCTTTAGATACCAGGCCAACGTTCAATAGTGTCCTTATCTTTTATTTAAATTCATGGAAAAGTTCTATAAATAGAAATATAATTATTGATTGTAGTATCAGTATGAGCAATTTCTCATTTCGTCTCAAAGTTTTCAAAATTCGTCTTCTGCAGAGGCGCCAACATTTGGGAACGGGTTAAGCCCAGGACGTCAGTCGACAAATGTCTGGTTAGCCAGGCAGTAAGACGCGTTTGCTTTCGTTACCTTTATTTGCTAATACAGCTTCTAAACAACCTTTAAAAAGGCATAATTCCGCAAATTGTCAAAGTAAGCACGTTCATATATGAGCCAGGCATGCTAAAAGCTGCAAGTTGGCATTTCTGAACAGTGTAAGTTCAGATCATCTTCTCCACCTGCTCAGTATTATATCAGACTATACGCAAGTTGACATCATCTGCTAACAATCTAGTGTACGTAATATGTGGACAATGTTTATCCGGATCTATAATTTTCACAAAAGTCATCTTATACAATTTCTCATGCACTGACTCAATATTTCTTTTATTGTTTTGATTCAATATATTATACACGAATACTTGTACATTCATATTGAGGCATTTTCCCCTTTCAAATTGTGAGGATAAAAAACAAGCTATTGACGATAATAGTAAGCTCTTGTACTGTAGGAATGCTACATTGAGGACATCAAAGCATTTGGTGGAAGAAAGAACGGGAGAATTCGCATTAATTCAAAGAAAATCGCGGGGATTTAGGGTGTTTCATTTCCTTGAGCCACTTCCCTTTTTTGTCAAGTGAAATCCGATTTGATAGATAGAAAATCTTTTAGTGGAATTCTTCTGGATTATCCCTCGCTTTTCTTAATAGAAATGTCTTTTAGAAGGACTGTATTCACGCACGTTATAGTACCATATATGTAACAAAGGATCTGATAAACTTGTTGTTTTCTTTTATTTACTGAAATATTGTGAGGAAACCTACATGATTATACATTAACATTTCGTTTGTATTCAAATGCATTACATACCTTATTTCGTTTGGGAATAATGGTACATTTTAGTACTTACAAATCAAATATTAAGTTAATTCGACAACAATTGATACTATACTCGTATATATTGAGTAAGTAACCTTAACTTTGAAATATATATGATTTGGACAAATTGTTCCTTTTTATCAACCATATTTGCTCTTTGAGTCCTATTGAAGACCTCATATGACTTTATAATAAACTATACATGGATACGCGATTGTAATGATACATCTGCAGCACACAACATTTGAACAAAATGTAGCAAAGGGCGAAAATTGTCAATATTAGAAAAAAATCTTCTGCTGTTATGTTTTTCATGTGTATGGAATAACAATACGTTCACTTTTAGAGATGTTCCATTGTTTCGCCCAATACAGTTTAAACTCGTCTGATGCAGACTAGTTGCATGTTGGAAAGGTTTAAACAAGTTATACGAACCACGTAGACCAAAATTAGTTGAGGTTAGAAATTAACTAAGTAGTTATTGAATAAAGGCTTAAAGAATAAAGGATTAACGTTCTGAGCATAGCTTCCATTTCATTATGTGACAATGAATGCGCTCTCTCATTCAGTTCCACGAGCCATTTACCTTCAGTAGGGGATATATTTAAGTTTGATTGACAGACACGTGATGTTAAATGTTCCGGTGTGAACTCAATCGACGTGTATTGTTTCTATAAGGACGGCTAAATACAGTTCTTGGTTCCTTCTCGACTCTTCAGGTGGGAAACGTTTTCTTTATTATTGCATTGGTTTTATATAAGACGTTGGGTTTATTGTTTATCTAGAATGAATGATGTTTGATTGAAAGTCATGTAGTGTTTAATGTGCGGCTGTAAACTCGATGGACGTGTATTGCTGCTATAAGTCTATAAGAAACGGCTGGATACAGTTCTTTGTTTCTTTCCGTCTTCAGGTGGGAATGTTTTCTATTACATTACATTGCTTTTTATATAAGATCTATATTTTTGATTTTGATTTTGAATGAATTAACCTTTTAATACATTAATTGCTTACACCTTTCTTCCTACTAGTTGACGCATTTTAACGACGCATATTTCGTAAAATAGTAATATAGGCAACACCTGTTTGTGTGATTCATGTTAGGTATGTTCAGGTATTTAAACTTGTGGTCTCTTTTTATTTGAATGAAATCGCTTATAAAGTTCCTTTTGAATGTTTAATAAAGACAATGAAATATTGTTTTAGTGCGTAGATGATGCACGAAATAAATTACTTTCAATCCATTTTCAACATTTTCTTCAATCATTTGACTTTGTAATAGATTACAAATTGTAGATCGCTTATGTTATAAACTTGAGCCATGTGAATGTGTTTCCTAATAGTGTGTGCAATGGTCGATCAGGAGTAGCGAACAATCAACCCTTTTCCCAAATGTTGACGCATTTCGACGCCATCTGTAGCAGATTTTTCTTGAAAACCGTTGAACAAAGTGGCAAGTGACGGATGGCTCATAATGAGCAATATCTCATTTTACCACAATGATTTCAACTCTGTAAAGTAATGACACTATCATTTAAATGAGTTTCCATTTATTTGACAAGATGTTTCAAAATTATTTTATGCAGATTTGTTGGCAAGCATAAAACATATAGATCCAATAGGTTTAGGCTCTGTAGAAGAACTGTTAACACCAGTTCTAAGTGCGAACTGTTAAACGTTGACCACAAAATGACTAATAAACTTTTCACAGAGTGTTCGATCCCATAAGGAACCTTTTGTACAAACTTTGGCGTCGGGGATTTGAAACCGGGCGTGCTTGGTTATCACTCAGTCTTAGCACGGCGGTCATTGTAGATTGCCCTTGGCCATGGCGCATTTCCTAGCCTAGTACTGGATTGTTTACCCAGGGATCATGAATAAGTGAACTGTCGCCATGAAATAACTGAAATAATGTAGAAGACCCATAAAACAAGCACGAAATGATTCCATTCGTGGTCTAGTAGTAGAGCGTCAGCCTTTGGAGCGACAGGTCGTGGTTTCGATAACCGGCAGGATCGTACCAAACACTTGATAATTGCTAGTTATGACGTTCCGTCTTTTGTGCTGAGAAATGTGTGGGGTTTGCATTAAGACTGACTGACTGGTGTCAGGATAAATACCTCAGTAGTTCCAATAACTAAAATATTGATGTAATAACTATACAAACATATACCATTCCAAGCGCTATTGTATCTATATTAGATACGATACTTCGTGTGATAGCAGATGCAGTAAAGTTGTCATGTCAACATAAAAAGGTTATAGTGTACTCGCGATAACTCGAACTCGAAAGTGACCAATAAAGTACTTACGAGTTATTGACGTGTTCGAGTGATTGCTGGATTTATGATACACTAAGTTATGTTGTGTTAGCTTCGTATTTTATAAACATGGGTTTATTATGATGGATTGTTTGGTGTTTTAAGACAATTTAAACAAATCATTTTTTATATCGCGGTGTTTCCTAGATAAGTTACCAGTACTACTTGACCATTTATCCTGACACCAGCCAGTCAGGCGTAATGCTAACCCCGCAACCCTGAGCGCCAGGGAGGACAGCCATTAATACTATTTTTAGCTCATCTATGCACGAAGTGCAAGGTGAGCTATTGTGATCACATTTTGTCCGGCGTCCGTCCGTCGTGCGTCGTGCGTCGTCCGTCGTGCGTCGTCCGTCGTGCGTCGTCCGTCGTCAACATTTGAGCTTGTTAACACTCTACGGGCTACATGTTGCATCCAATCTTCATGAAAGTTTATCAGAACGTTCATCTCCATAAAATGTGTTCGAAACTGGGCCATATGATGTCAAAAACGAGGTCACTAGGTCGGATTGAAGGGAAATCTTTTTAACACTCTTGAGGCCACTTTTTCAACTTGAGGGTCAAAAAGTAGGTCACTAGGTCAAATTGAAGGAAAATCTTGTTAACACTCCAGAGGCCGCAATTTTTGAAATTTTTGAAATTTTGTCAGAATGTTTGTCTTAAGAATATCTAGGTCAAGTTCGAATATAAGCTATGCCGGGTCAAAAACTAGGTCACTAGGCCAAATTGAAGGAACATCTTGTTAACACTGTAGAAGCCGCATGTTTTGCTTCAGCGGCTTGAAATGTGTTCAGAATGTTGAGCTGAATGATATCTAGGCCAGGTTCGAATATGGGTCATGCCGGGTCAAAAACTAGGTCACTAGGTCAAATTGAAGGAAAATCTTGTAACACTTTGGATGCCGCATTTTTGCTTCAGCAGCTTGAAAGTTGTTCAAAATGTTGAGCTGAATGATATCTAGGCCAAGTTCGGATATGGATCATGCCGGGTTAAAAACTAGGTCACTAGGCCAAATTGAAGGGTAATCTTATTAACACTCTTAATTTCAGCATGATGAAACATTATCAGAATGTTTTTCTTGATGATATGTAGGCCAAGTTCGAATATGGGTCATGCTGGGTCAAAAACTAGGTCACTAGATCAAATTGAAGGAAAATCTTGTGAACACTTTGGATGCCGCATTTTTTGCTTCAGCAGTTGGAATTGGGTCAGAATGTTTGTCTGAATTATATCTAGGTCAAGTTTGAATATGGGTCATATTGGATCAGAAACTAGGTCAATAAAGGAAAATATTGTTCAAACTCCGGAGGCCGCATTTTTACTTTGAGCAAGTTGAAACTTTGTCAGAATGTTGTCTTGATGATATCTAGGCCATGTTGGAATATGGGTCATATCAGGTAAAAAAATATAGATCACTAGGCCAAATGAAGGAAAATCTTGTTAACACTGTGGAGGTTGCATTCAGAATAATTGTTTTGATGTGTTTTGCATTGCAGTACATTTTATAATGAAGGTGAGCGATCCAGGGCCATCATGGCCCTCTTGTTTAAAGTATTTGGTATTACCCGGCCGGGGATCAAACCAACGACATCGAGGCGGAGGGTTTATTATGTAAAGAATATTGGATGAAATCATCAAAAGAATATAGCAGCAGTTCTGATTGCTCGTATGAGGAATTCAGATTGCTGTAACCTTATTTTTAAACGACATATCCGTTTTCGAAATAGTTCGAGTCAAACGATATATTCGAATTATCCAATGTTCGAGTAACTGGAAGTTCACTACTAAATTACGAATATGAATACATATCAAATGCATAATATAGCCTTTTATTATTTATTTTAATCCAAACTATTCATGTCTGAATGCCACGTCTATCTGACAATGGGTATCAACAACCCGCTAGTATTAAATATTATATAACAAGTCTACAAACGGGTACAACCTAGAAATTAAGACAGTCAGTCTCCATTGAATCATTTTATTTTTTATAAAGTGATGTTTTCTTTTGGGTTCGTTAGTTTAAACAGGCGATTTAGCTTCCGAGACGGGCTGTGTAGTGTTCCTTTATAGTCGTGTCGCCTGACTAGTGATGTGTTTTGTGTCACTATATACTAGACGAGAAATGCTTGACGTAACAGTATGGTAAAGAAGGGACAAGAAGACGTGACTTTCGTTCTATGTAAAACAAACCTTGATACAGTTACTACCGATTTAGATCAAGATCGGAATGTGCATATGTACAGTCTTATCTGGCTTTACACTGTTCGCCGATTAGTCAACGAAGGTTTCAAGAAACCTGTTTCTCTTAGGATCCGATATCACTGATGTTCAGGATGAATTTGTTTGAAATGGTGCAATACAAACTTAAAGGTTTGTTTTCATGGAGCACCGGTCCTTGAAGTAAAACACGATAATATATTTCTTTTGTTTTCATAAAAACATCAACTCTACAATAGAACACGTTTTGTCATGTGGGTGGTCTTTGTGTCTATTCTTGCACAATGCAGCCAAATGACAGCTCAAAGAATAGACCGTGATCGATGTATTGTCATTTGTCATCTACTTTCGTGACAAAGTGAAATCGACGCAGACAGTAAGATCAGGGACCTTGTGACATTTGCAATGACACTTTGATTGCGAAGTTGGTTAGAATAGATATGTGTTGGAAACATTATATCGTGCTCTTCCAACCTAATCGAAAATGAATATCATTTTCTTTTATGTTGTTTAAAATATTCAGTTATCAGACAAAATCATCTTGGTCCAATATTTATAAATTTAACAAATTACTGTCTAGTTCAAACAAGAAAGTTTAAATAAATCTATGTAGATATATTTCGGAAGGTTATTCTATTCGCGATGACGTAATAAAACTTGTTGCTGTTTCCTAATCTAATCTTACGAAGTACCTTTTTCATTTGATATACCAAATATTATTTATCTGACATACTGTATAGTTATATATTTGGTTACTTTCGTATAAGCCATATTCTTCCACTTTGTAAATGGCCATAGACAAATGTTGCCGATAATCCTTTCCAACATACAACAAATCTGAAGCAGAATACTTTAACAATATCTGGGGCAAACCTATGCACAATGATTATAAATAAAAGAACTAGTATTGAAGTTTTAAAACATTGTTACAAATGGATAAAACTGCTCAGTATAAGTAATGTCTCTTTTTGCCATAAATTTGAATTGTCTTCTGGTGCAGTAGCGTCTGAAAGCATATATCGAGGGCTTGGCGTGAAACCTATTTTGAAATCCCTGGTTTAAGGGCAATTTTGACCCCCTTGTTAACAATGCAAATTTAGGTGCCATTGCTCAGAACGATGATTTAACGCTTATAAAGACCTTATGGCGAGGTGATTAACCTTGATAACAAAATACCAATTTTAGTTACAACCGTTTCACGCCAAGCCCTCGTTATACCAATAGGAATAGGTTAATGGGACCGACTCATGGTTTTGGATATATAAACTAAATATGCCAAAGCAAAAAGCATGCTAGTTTAAACCGGAAGTATAACCTCACATTGGAAAGCAATTTATTAGTCATGTGATTTTCATATGTTACTAGGAGAGTAGCACATCAAGTGATCAGCGAATGCTTGTCAAAATTTAAATGGTGGGTTTAATCGGCTAGCACATGCGGTGGGTGTTGACAGCGGTGGGATTTTGTGGTTGATATCACCATCATCCATGGACCCCGGTGGTTCCCAGTGATGTTTCATAGACTCCACTCTGGTGTACTGCTTGTGTTCAGTTATGTGACTTGGGTCGAAGTCAAGAGAAAGAGGGTGAAATGTAGCGGGAACGGGGTATATGTTTAAATATCACTTCTACGGCCTTGTCGTAGAAGCCGGCTTTTATAGCGACGTTGGAAGAGTGGTTGACCGTTTTCTAAAGTTAAGCAACGTTTATCGCGGTTAGTGCCTGGATGGGTGACCCTCGATGGCTTAACGCCGGTACACATTACAGAAGCAATCGATAAACACCACTGAAATAGGATATCAGTTATAACAGACAGTTCCGTTAAAGGTGCTGAACTCCAGATTATAGATAGTGTAGTCAAAGTTTAAAAACTGTTCAAAAGTTGTCTTGAAATATTCGAATATTTATTCTGGGATAAAATTAGAGTAATAACTTTACTTTCAAGTACAATAAACATCTAACAGGTGATTGTTTATGCTTCATTTTACCAGGGTAGACATACTCAGTAAGCCAAATGTTGTATATGTGTGTGACTTTTAACATGTTTTCAACATTTCTTCCGAAAATAGTTTTGACTATTAGTTACTTTCTTTGCAGTCACTATTATAATTGTCAACATTTCAACATTTCAAAACTTTGAATTTGGAATTAGTTTTGGACCTTTAAAATGTGCAAATGATTACCGTATAACCTTGCATAACGAACTCTCTGAAGATCATAATCCTGTTTAAGAGCAACAGTTAAATGTCTTTCACGCCATATGCTAAGGTAATCGAAAGAATGGACAAAATAGTTTATTTATTCGAAATGAAGTCGGAAAAGTAAAACACAAATCTTAGGATCGGGTAATATTGACGTTTATGTCCAGCAATACAAGACGAACGTCATATTGTTAACCATTTTCCACATACAGACGGTTTCTTGCGCTTCTGTAGCAGATGTCTTTTGAAAACATTGTGACAAACTGAGAAATTGCTCATGATGAGAAATTTTCTCATTTTACCACATTGTTTTCAACTGTATTCAATTATGACACGTTCATAAGAAAATGTTTTCGATATTTGTGCTTATGTATTATCAATGTAATATACTGCTGGCTTGTTTTGTGTGGGAAAGGGGCCAAGCAATGGGATAGTAAAATTCAATGGGACAGTGTCATTTGTTTTATATGTTGATGTCACTTCGGGATTATATAGACTATAATAGATGACATAACAAGGTCTGTCGAAGATTATTTCTTGGATTGATAATTTACTGTTCGTTTTCAATGTTATTACTGCAACCATAAGCGACAAAAAAGAGAAACCACTTGTATCAATTTCGTCGGAGAAGTTAAAGTAATTGTCTGAACAAAAGTTAGTGTCATTTGCTATCTATTTAGTAACACAAAGAAATCACAACAGGCTCTCAGATGGATCACGAACTGACTTGGCTGTCTGAACGAACCCTTTGTTCACAAAGTTAACGTAATACATTTCGGCTTAGCTATGTCGTTTGTGCGCAGATAGACATTTGGTCTGTTCTTTGCATATCTCCAGCTTTATTTGATACAATCGTTAAACAATTTAGTTAACGGCATGCGAATGAGGGTACCCATACTACTTGTATTAGTTAACAGTACGAATAAGCAGTTTTTATCTATCTATTTTCAGAACATTAACTTGTTATCTTTCGACTTGGCTATCAACTGATACACAACTATTCTATAGCAGTATTCAAAATATAAGACTCAACCGTAAATTATAGGGTAGATAATTTGTTATCACCATTACATGTTAAAAACCAGTTGTGTTTATGCTGATCAGATTTTCGTTGTACATATAGCTGCAGAAATTGGTTGGCATAATCAACATGTTGCCTTTCCCATATAATTTATATTGAGACCCATTTATGCATGAACAATTTTAACTGTTGTTACCCAATAACTATGACCAATACTATCGTAGTAATTGATCATTTCATAATATAATTGTATGTTTTTATCGAGTGGCATACTTAACAAGCGTATCTTATATACATGGGATGTCTAGCAGTATCACATACAATTGCATCAGTACATGATTTTTCAGCAACGTTTCAAAATCGCTTGCAAGCTTAGATTTATATATTCTCTAAATGACTTTATTTCTCAAGTCCATATCTTAGATCCGTATAATAAAACCAAAGAAACTTTAGTATCAAATACTTTAAAAAATGCTCTATACGGGATGGTACCTAGATTATTGAAATAATGTAGTATATGTAAAAGAACATTCATTGCTTTAACTGCCATGGAGTCTATCATTTAAGACAGAGAAAATCAATCAATGAAAACAAAAACCAACGTATGTAAAACCGTTATTTCTTCGAACTCACATTGTACTTACATTTTCTCTTGCAGCTAAATTTCCTGCTTTTTGAAAACGAATATCTTAGATTGGTCAATGTTGACAGATACTTAATAATCAATGCTAAACTTTTCTAAATGATTGAGTTGTTTTTGAAATCTAAATACTGTGCCTGAGGTTAATGCAATATCAGGGAACAGTTGTATACAACGCACATCGTTATCACTTAACAATGCGTCGAATTCATTAATAAACACGGAAGAAACACAAAGCTTACAGTATAGCCTTGTCGAAGACCAACTTGACAAGAAAAAGTGTCACTATAAGAATAAATTGAAGATCTAACACGAGCGTTGACCGTCACAATAATTGATTTAATGAATTACTTATTATCACAAACTGTAACAGTTCTCATAAGCATTTCATTATTTTCACCACTTCTGATATTCGGTAGATCGGGAAATCTTCATTTAGAGGGACATACAATTGGTGATGCCTGCTATTAAACCGTTCTACAACTTTTGAAACACTGTAAATGTTTATTTTCTCTCTTTTCAGACTGGACTGCCAGTAGCGGCGTTCAACAGACGGGAACTTGTTACTTTAAGGTAAGATTTCTCCTGGGACTTGTTTACCTTTTAATCGAATTATGTATTGTCAATCTGATTAAATATAGACCCTTTTTTCTTTTCATTCTGCAGTTTGGGTTCTTTTTAATTGACAATTCTCTTTACCGACTTTTCTCATTAATCACATCAAATTTAATTTGAGTCATGTTAAAAGCTGATTGCATATGGTTGAAAGGTTGAAAGAAAAATCCTGATATGATGTTTCCAGTCGTATATCGCAGTGACTCCCTTATTAACCCTTTCCCACATACAACAAATCTGTAGCAGACGACTTTAAAAACATATTGGTCAAAAGTATGAAAACTCGCCAATGATTAAGATTTAACTTTTAAATATTGTTGAAAACCTTTTGGCAAAAAAAGAATTGGCTCATCATGAGCAATTTCTTCTTTTGCCAAAACGTTTTCAAAAGTCGTCTTCTACAGAGGCGTTAGAAAGCGTCTATATGAGGGAAAGGGTTAAGCTTACCCGGGTGAAAACAGCTATTCGCATCGACTAAGATATGGCATGATGAAGTCCGGAGTATCTCAGTCAGGTGAAGTAGTTCATCGTTTTCAGCGACCAATAAGTACGCGTACTGTACATTTTCATTTATTTTATATTTGAAGTTCTTTCTGAAATTTTGATTCATCATACTTTCTGAAAAATCATAGAATATTACAACTTTGAATCATCATACTTTCTGAAAAATCATAAAATATTACAATTTTGATTCATCATACTCTCTGAAAAATCATAGAATATTACAACTTTGGATCATCAAACTTTCTGAAATATCATAGAATATTACAATTTTGAATCATCAAACTTTTAGAAATATAGATTTATATAAAAGCATTATGTTTGTGAATAAACATAACATGTTTTGTACCCGTGTTTGTTATTTCGATAAAGAGATTAACCCTTTTCCTCATACGACAGTTCTGCAGCAGACGACTTTGAACATATTTTGTCAAAAAATAGAAATTCTCTATAATTGAATGGATAACCTATGACTAAAAGTGAAAAACATTGTGGCAAAATGAGAAATTGCTCGATTTTTTTTTTTGTCACTATGTTTTCAAAAAGCCGTCTGCTGCAGAGGTGTCAGAAAGCGTCTATATGAGGGAAAGGGTTAAACTGTGTACTGATCTTCCAACTAAGAACTATAAGACGATATTCTCAACTATATAGGCGACGAAAGATGTATAGTGCATAATTGATGTTCACGAATTGATATATCTTGATAAGCGACATATATGTAGCTTTGTTATGGCATGAAATAGTTGTCAACATGGAATTACAAATTTCACATGGAAAGGAGTTTCGGTTTTAAGAAGCCTGTCATGTGTTTAAGTAATAAATATGTATTAAATGTTGAATATTAAAGCCTGACAGAGGAGCTTTCGTTAGAAAAGTATTAGCTCTTTGAGGCACACCGAAACGTATGCAATTGACTGTGCTTCCATGTAAAACATAAAAATAGAAAAGCAACCTATCTGTCGAACTACATGTAATCTTTCTGGGGACATGGACACTACTTGTAAGCTTCTCCATGGATAAATAAGACCGTGTGAATTCATAGGCTTAACACCACATGTGATGGATACAAATGTTATTAAAGAAGGTTTATTGTTTATTATACCCCCAGATACATAGTATATGGGGGCTATATAGGAGTCACGCTTGTCGGTCGGTCGGTTTGTCGGTCCGTTGATCTGTGGACATTTCTTGTGAACACTATTTCTCAGCAACCCTTCGTCAGAATTCAATATAACTTCACAAGAATAATTGATACCAAGCCTAGTTGTGCATATTGTCGGCGTGTTGCACTGGAATTATTTTTAAATGAGTTATGGCCCCTTGAATTTCTCATACATATTTATATTGTCAGGCACCAGCTGGGGGTATTCATCACCTTCAGAGATATTTCTAGGTTTGGAATGTTATATTCATTTGACGCGCTTATTGTGAAGACGATTTTCTTGTGATCTGGCAACATCTTTCAAATCCGCCATCTTAATGTCTTCAAGTGATACTAAAAGAGGATATTTATCGGGTATCTGCTCTGTGTGCAAGTAAAAGTAGGATGATGCAGAACTATTTTTTAAAATGCAGTGTGCACTTTAAGAAATAAAAAAAGGGAGTTGCCTTCTACTAGAATATGTACTCAATTACCTGAGACATAGTTACACAATATAAAACAGTTTAACATATAATCATGTATTTCATTATAACCTTATCACTTTTGTTCACAACACAATTTAGAAAGTAACAAAGTTATAAGTCACATTGTGTGGTAGCTAAATCTTCGTGAACATTTTAGAGAAAATATGGAGAAAAAGTGTTGTGACATGAACATATTTTAATTGGACATTAAATATATTTTCAATTAGTTAGTCTAAGCTTAAATAATTATTACAAATCCGAATACGGTGACTGGCAGAACAGAGCCTTTTAATATAGAAAAGCACACGCTTGCAAATCACGATATGTAGATCATTCAATGTGATTATTTTTTATGAACCACTGTAAAAAAGCTGCCGGTGTATATCTTCTGAAATCAGGGTATTTTAGCATCGATAACGCAATGGTGGGACGCCATAGTTTTGATCTTTAAATGGCAATTATACAATTAGTCTTTGTCACTTGGTCATTTTCATAAGACATGGATCTCAATAAAACTTGATTATTGCCGTTGTTTGGTAATAAATAATTATTGCAATTACTGCGTTTGGCTAAACTATTTGGAATGCGTACACTTGGATACAATATGCAACCCAGAAACGAATGAACAACCAACTAATTGTACAACGCAATGCACAACCAACTAATTGTACAAAGCAATGCACTTGTTATAAACATTTTGTTTTTGCAGGTACGTCACTGTCAATATTCATGAATTATATTAGAAACTCGTCATTTAAGATTCTGTCCTGTAAACGAGTTTTAAGTGTGATAAAACTTTACTTCTAGCACTTGCTGCAGATTTTACGAAGAGATATGTACTTCTAAAAGTTGAGTTATTATCGTAATATATAAACATCATTACAAAATGCACCTTAACTACACGCTGAAACATTTAATGTAAATAACGGAAAACCGATTATTATTTAAATAATGTAAACTTTGCACAATCTTTGTTACATATATATAAATATCTATATATATATATATACTAAGAAAGTCGTGTTTGTGATTATGAGCCTACACTCTATAGTCCGTTATGACATAAACATAATATTATACGAGGATGAACAAAAGTCTGGCATGACCTTAGATTATCAAACCGCTCTTTTGAGAAGGGTATGACGGATGAGTTAGATTGTCTGAATTGGTCTCTTTCGAAATATCTGTTGTCAGTTTTGCAAGTATTTCAATCTTGAATTAATAACAGTTGGGTGCATTTTAACAACATAATGCATTTATCGTTTTGTTAGGGATAGTATAACACTTTAAGTGTACTATTTCCTTCATTCGAAACTGTTCCCACGGCACTACCAATACAGGTTTATCATTGTTTTTTATCCATTTAAATACAGCATTCATTTAAACAAAAAAGGTGAATCTAAAAATGGAGTCTGGATAAGATGTGCATTTCATTTTCCAAAATCCTTATTGTTGCACGAATGCCAGTGTATTCCTTCTAATCCAGTTCTCTGGATGTTTTTCCAGACAGAATTTGTCAACATTTAAAATTAAATAGCATGGACAAATGAAGACAAATGTTCATATTCCGTTTCGTTTGATCTCATTTCTATTTGTATCGTCTGTCTCAGAATGGAGAGGTTTACGGACCGCTTCTCCGTCGTCTCTCCATCCACCTCTCTATCTGTCAATTTGTACGCATCCCCTGTCTCACTTTTACTTACCGGTATTTAAGCAGGCGATACATGTTCATGTGTTTCATCGAATACTCTTGTATTTTTCTTCTATTTTTTTTTTCAATAATGAAATTTCCATTGAAAACGCAGGCACTGTCCGTAAAAGAAATGTTCGAGTTTTACATATCATTTTCACATACCGTTAGGAAATAAAATCAGGAAAAATCATTCATGTACCCCTGAATAAAACGCCTTCTGGGGATATATACAAGCTGCAATGCGGAATACGCGCGTTTTAACAATGTTCCAATGACGGATGAGAGAGGTTATCTAATGTCGCTTGACACTCGTTAAGTCCCCGAAATGTGGTCTGCGTTTCCCTACGTGTATTAGACGGCCATCAATCACATTTGCACAGAAAACGTGGATAAGTTTTAACAATTTTCTCCTAATGCAATTCTTATGCCTTTCCCGCACATATAAATCTTATGTTTCAACCCGACCGCCTATTCCTGATTTAATCGGTAGAGTTGGCAATTTAAAATAACTGGGGCCACGATGCGTACTGACATCGCTTCTTTATGAGAAATGTTTATTATTGCACAGTTTCTCTTAGTATCAAGGTAAATAATTGAAATTAAGGATGTTTTTTTTTATAAGGAGAATATCTATTTAAGTTACAGAGATTATAGAATTCCTCCTTTTTGTTTTGCGGCCAATCACATCTATTTATTCACCTTATTGTGTCAAACCTGACTGTTCGAATTAAAGACTCTTTGGATGCAAACACAGATACAGCGGACTCAAGATAGGTCAAGGTCAAAGGTGACCCATACATTGCTCTCTCAGTTAATGCTAAATTCATATATGTATATATATGTATGTATGTCAGGCTTTATAATATATAAATGTTTATTATAAAAAGCAATTCAACGATAAGGTCTTATCAGGAAAACAACGAATTAGCACAAGTTCGAGTTTTTATGACACAGCTGTATTTTTTAATGGTGCATATTTTGAACATTTGCAACCATACTTAAGATTTCGACATTTCTAAAACGTGCTGTTGTTTCCTTTGATTAATACATACCTGTGCTCTTGTTGTTTTGTTCTCAAATGCATACTATTAAACAGACATATAGTAGCAAATACAAGCCGGATTCGGCACTACAGTCATGACGGAGGGCCTAGGGTTAGGGGCACATTTCCTAGCCTAGCACTGGTTTGTTTACCCAGGGATAATGAAGGTATGAACTGTCGCCGTGATATAACTGAAAAAATGTTAAAAACTGCGTAAAACCCCCCAAATACAAACACACATGCCGGATTAATGTGTAGCCTGAGATTCATTTATTCATACATTTACTAATGTCTATATTTTAACGTCTTGGTGCATGTACACATCTAAACAGTTCAGATAATGAACGAATGAATAGTGTTCATGTTTACAAAACGTATGAAGAGGCTATGAATACGGTATATTAAAGGAGTAAGAATGTTTTGTTCAAATATTAAGACAGATGATCACGTAATGTATACGAATTGGACGCGGTAAACTAGACGAATATTGTCGGGTTTCTAATTTCGTAAACTTTATTTTCTACGCACATTGGTATGTGGAGGTCGTGGCTATCCTCCTGCATATGTTACAGTTACATGTAGGTCGTTAGTTTCTACTTAGTTACTGTATTATTATATAACAAATTATCAAGAAAATCATTTTTCAAGTAAAGGTTCTTAAATTTCGTATATTCACCTAGTTTTGACTCTACGTGACGCATTTTAGACTATGGCCTACACATCACAAAGAAACCAATTTTGAATACGTTTCAAGAAGATAGAATGAAAACGTCCAAAAGCAAATCACAGAGAAAGCATTAAGCTTCGACAATGTAACTTACTGTCAATAGTAAGTGTAACTTCGAATTCTCATTTTAAAGTAATTAACGCTGCATGAAACGTTTAAGCCTTCGTCAATAGGCAATCAAATAACGCTCAATTACGCCTATCAATAATATTGCAGTGTTATATCGTTCTGCAGGGGTATTCGTTTACAGATTGGTGTACCTTGCGGTATGCACCGAAGGTAGGTATTTCGTTCCATGAAAGTCATACCGATCTTATTATATTGTGTTACATGAAAGCATTTACGAGTGTATAGAACTAAATAATCAATTCATAATTAAGCCGAGCAAATACAAAACCTTCTAAATGTAACATTATGCGATCTGCACAGACTCGGCTCAGTTGTATATCAATTAACTCTACACTGGCTTCACAATCCGTATGAAGAAACATCCGAGTCCTTGGCTATCTATAGAACGCCCTAATAAAGGTATGATCACGTTATACATGTGCCAACAAAACACGGCGTAATATAGTAGGTTTTATTATAACAAAGTTCAATTAGTCGAACGTGCTGAGCGGTGCACCGGACAAACACATTTATCTTAGCGTAACAAGCGTATAGCTTACAAGGTGTTATACCAGATCTAGATCTGGTTGAGAAGCGTTCAAAACTATGAATACTCTGATTGCCATTACGGGAATTGATTTGTCCAGTGTTCTAGTGTAATAGCGCGGAAGGTGCACCGATTTCAATTGGCTTTCAATTACCAACTTCAAAGACTCGGTAAGCCATTGTATGCGTAAGAAGTGGAAATATAACAAGAAAAAGCGCATTTGGAAAGTCATTGACGCGTTGTAGCAAAGGTTAGACGGGGTCATGTAATCGGATCTGAAAACTAAAGGGTTTATGACAAGCAGTATTGTCTGTCTGTTCGCTCCAATCATACTTTTGGCTTCGACAAGTGATTTATAACTGTCCTTTAAACACAGCCTTTTCGCGATTACATGATCTATCGTAATTACAAGCATTCTTCA
Organism: Serripes groenlandicus; assembly: GCA_031761405.1. NCBI lineage: Eukaryota > Metazoa > Mollusca > Bivalvia > Cardiida > Cardiidae > Serripes > Serripes groenlandicus. The sequence goes on along the minus strand of JASEVX010000011.1, from coordinate 52,722,304 downwards.
TCTTGCTCACCTGCTTCCAAATGTCTTGAACTCATCATCACGTGATTTGAACTAGGGACCTTTGGTACGAGAGGCTGAAGCTCTACCTTTGCACCACTGTCTTCCGCACATTGTCTGTTAATACTAAAGATACTTATAAAAGGTTAACACGTGCATAGTCGCTACCGTTCTACAATACAATCCACGATGTATGAACATCTGAATTGAGAAGAGTGAATGTTCCTATCATAATGCATGGAGGTGTAATCTGATCTGAGTATTGACTCGAGAAGGATGTTTACTTGGACATTGAATGATCAAGATAGATTCGATACGAGTTGCAACTGTCTAACAACTTTTTAAATAATCAGGTCGTGTTATGATATGGTTGAAGGAATGAGTTGTATTGTATTGTTATATGACGTAGAAACCATACCGAGGGCTTGGCGTGAAACGGTTGTAACTATAATTGGTATTTTGTTACCAAGGTTAATCACCTCGCCATAAAGTCTTTAAAAGCGTTAAATCATTTTTCTTGGTAAACAATGACAATTTAGAGGTGCCGTTGCTCATTCTGAGCAATGGCACCTAAATTTGCATTGTTTACAAAGGGGTCAAAACTGCCCCTAAACCAGGGTTTTCAAAATAGGTTTTTAGTTACAACCGTTTCACGCCAAGCCCTCGATACATTGAGTACCCACTTTGGTATACGCGACTGTTTTCAAATCCTATTACAATTTGATTACGAAATGGAATCAGCAAACATCCAGTTTATCCTATCCTTGTAAATGTCCCTTCTCTGTTTATTGAGGATAACAGATAATCTTTAAAGTCGATTTAAAGTCTTAGCATCGGCAATAACAAGTTTGCATGTTTCCACGGTTTGTTCCAATGCAAGAACACAAACAATACATTTAAAGGTCAAACACTCGATCAGTATCAGTATAGATGTGTATTGATAGTATTGACCTATAATGTGATCATAATATTAATATATGAGCCGTCCCCGCGAGAAAACCAACATCGTGGACTCTGCGTACATTATCGTCCCGGATCAGCTTAAGCATACCGCGCAGAATTACCCGGATAGACACTTTTCGCCTCTTGCGGACTGCGCATGTTGATCTGGTTCGATACAGTACGCAGACAAATGTTGGTATTCTCGCGGGACGGCTCATATTATAAATACAGTAGCCTCGTGATAGCTCGAACATGGGATAATTCGATTTATGTCTTCGTTTAACCCGAACCAATTCCTAAAACAGATCTGTTATTTTAAACAGCATAGTGGCAGTCCTGATTTACCAGATTAGCTATGACAACTATTGCTACGTTGTTATCTCGATATGATTTTATATCACTGGTTTGCGTTTAATAGTATACATTTACAAACGAAAGAACTACGAGGATGAAAATACATCAATCACTGTAGTATAAATCAATTAATCACCGGAATACGTCAATAACTACGTTAACATCTAGATTCCTTTTCGACTTCGAGTTATCGCGAGACTGCTGTTATACCGTTAACTCAGAGCTTAAGATAAGGAGAGTTTTGCGTTTTCTAATATCCTTATTTGACACTATAACACTTTGTTGTGGTTACCAAAAAGAGTCGTCTTACTGAGACGTTTCTTTTAGTATCTTCATCATAAGATTTGGTTTGATAATAAGAGAAATGGTGTGGGGAACGGGGGTCTGGACCTCTGCAAAATGCCAATACTTGCAGTGCCCTGTGTATATGAATATATGAATATGAGACCACAGACCAACAAAATGTAATACAATAAGATACCAGATTTCATTCAAAATGCATGCCGAACAAAACAGATTCCGTGTCAAAAACTCATAGCACACACACAATGAGGCTCGCCTTCGATTGGAATACTTGTCAATGCTTAGAATGAAGTATTAACGTTATAAACCACAACGGACTTTTTTGGTTATATATGACAATACGGAACATTGATTCTTTGCGTGAATATAGCTCCTAAAATTCGAACAATATTCCGGTTTTTTGCGATATGGAATTGTATCAAATTGTATTCTAGAGCAATCTTTGTACTATTTTGTTTATGATTTAATTATATATAATGGAATACATGACATATACGTCTGATGATATACAATAAATGGCATGTGTTGCATGTTGGAACGATATATGTACATTTAAATAATACGAGCAGTGTTTGTCGATTTGGGATCGCATTGCATATGCGTACAGTGAATACTATTGCGAGTATTTACAGCTGCACACTCTTCTCAATAGAAATGATTCATGTTTGACAAAAGAAGCTAACACCATAAGTATAACGCCAATTTACCGTGTATCATTCCGTTATGGAGCGGCAATAATGCCAATTTACCGTGTATTGTTTCGTAATGGAGCGTCAATAACACCAATCTACCGTGTATGAATCCGGTATGGAGCGTCAATGCCGCCAATATACCGTGTGTGGATCCGTTATGGAGCGTCAATAACACCAATTTACCTTGTATGATTCCTTTAGGGAGCGTCGATAACGCCAATTTACCCTGTATGATTCCGCAATGGAGCGTCAATGACGCCAATATACCGTGTATGATTCCGTTATAGAGCGTCAATTAAGCCAATTTACTGTGTATGATTCTGTTTGTTATGGAGCGCCCAAAACGCCAATTTACCGTGTATTATTCCGTTTTGGAGAGGCAATAACGCCAATTTACCGTGTATGATTCCGTTATGGAGCGCCAACAACGCAAATGTACATATATGATTCCGTTATGAAACGCCAATAGCGCCAATTTACATATACATGTATGATCCGTTATGAAGCGCCAATAACGGCAATTTACCGTGTATGATTCCGTTATGGAGAGGAAATAACGCCAATTTTACATGTATTATTCCGTTATGGAGTGCCAATAACGCCAATTTACCGTGTATGATTCCGTTATGGAGTGCCAATAACGCCAATTGACCGTGTATGATTCCGTTATGGAGCGCCAATAACGCCAATTTACCGTGTATGAACCCGTTATGAGCCGAGTTAGGCGATTTGGGGTAGTTTTGCATCAGTGTGCAGTTAATACGTGGATGAATCTGTGCCTTTACAAACTCACCTTAGACTTTGTTGTTGCTCGTCATTTGAAAGATCTAAATGCATATTCTGGCAGAACAAATTAGATGTGTATACCAAGTATTTTTACTTCGGTGTACTTTTAAATTTTACAAAACAACCGGAGAAGACCCCATATCGCCTTTCACAGCTCATCCATAGTTATTACTTTTGGTATGTTCTATTTAATTCGTTCAGCGCCGATTTCCCTAAAGTTGACTCTTCTTTGTTAAAATCGATTGACGCCATGTTAATGTTATAAGAGTTTTAACATATTATGCTTATTTCAGTTCAGAAAGCTCGTTACGAGCTGGCTAACCTAATTCTGTATTGTTTTAAAAAAAAACTCAATGTTGTCATTGACGCTGACAGAGTTACATATGTTTCCGTGATCTGTTGAGTAATGTTGCCTATATCACGATGCTGACAGTAACATATGAGCCGACCCGCGAGAAAACCAACAGTATGGCCTCTGCGTAATGTATCGACTCAGATCAGCCTGTGCAGTCCACTGATCCGAGCCGAAACATTCCGTCTCAGGGGGAGAGAGGTATAGTGTAATGGCTCCTGAAACAGAAAATCCACAGGAGGCGAAACGTGTCTATCTGGGTAAACCTGCGCGACATGCTTATGCTGATCCGGTGAGATACTTTACGCAGAGTCCACAATGTAGGTTTTCTCGCGGAACGGCTCTTATATCCGTTTTATTGGCGCTTTGATTGCTATCAATGATGACGTCTCATTATTCATACACATGTTTCCACATGGAAACATTCCGAAATAAATAAATCAACACCAATTCCTTGAAATGGTAATGATTCGTTATGACATATCTATGACTCGTGTTTAATACGTTATATTCTCATGTGTATTAATTCACTCTTACTATTGAATAACAGATACTTATTTTGATGATATTTCATATATTTACGTGTGTCTCTCATTTTCCATATTTAAAATGTAAAATATAATAATATCCGTTCTATCGCAATTATTACAGAAACAGAACGTTCAAGTATTAAATAATGTGGGCTTTTGAATATAATTGTCACAACAATATAAGCCGTCCCGTGAGAAAACGAACACTGTGGACACTGCGTAATGTATAGACCCGGATCAGCTTATAAAGCATGTCGCGCAGGAAAATCCGGGCAGAAACTTTTCGCCTCCTGTGGATTTCTGTTTCGGGAATCATTACGTACTCTATACCTCTATCCACCTGAGGCGGAATGTGTCGGCCCGGATTAGCCTGCGCGGATGCGCAGGCTGATCTGGTCGATATATTGCGCGGAGTCCATAATGTTGGTTTTCTTGCGGGGCGATTCATATATTACTTATGTGAATGGATGTTATCAATTAATTGGAGTTGTATGCCGTTTGCAACCGATTCAGTTATATCATGGCAGAGTTCCAAACATATACATGATTCTGGAATGAATTACCAGTTGTGAGCTACACATGTGGTTCGCCCAGATCCTTCGCGATCACCTGGGGTAGGGATTGAACCCAGCACGCCCGCAAGTTAAACCCGTACGCTCTCCACTATGTCACTTTGAGTTCCTATGTCTATGATAGAAGGTATAAACAAAAACCGTAAACGATTAAATGATCTCTAAAATGTGTTGATATATGGCTGTATAAGAACAAAGCATCGAATCAAACTCAATCGTCTTTCTAATTATTAAGTTATATCCAAGCAACTGGCTGCTATTCCACATATACTGTTAGCCCGTTGGTGGAAGACGAATGACACTTATCGCATTGCCTTTCTTTTGTTAAACGTCGAAAATAATATTGGCCGATATTGTGCTCTAACGCACACCCCATGCTTTTAACAGCCCGCCTCGCTTTCGACTGAGCTACATGGCACTGAAGAACGTACATTAAACATATGAGGATAGTTTCGACTAATTTACGAAGTGTTCAAATCGCTTGAAATGTCAGGGACATAAAAAGAACAATTGTAAGACATCTGTAGACGACCTTTCAAAACCAGTCACATAATTATTGTAACAACCACTTTTCTCCCCAAATCACCGGAATCGGATTCAAATGCGAACGATATTATAGATAATATAATCCCTGACGCCCTTTCTTGAAATCTTTAAAAGATAAAATATTAAATCCGTTTAAGTTCGAGGATTGGCAATTGACGACAATTAGCTCAGCTATCGAGGTCTTAACGTGAAACGATTGTAACTAAATGGACGTTTCTGGCTGATTAACGGAAGTATCTCGAGGGCGTGAAACGATTGTAACTAAAAACCTATTTTGAAAACCCTGGTTGAGGGGCAATTTTGATCCCTTTGCAAACAATGAAAATTTAGGTACCCTTGCTCGGAACGAGCCATGTCACCTAAATTTCTATTGATTACCATGAAAAGGATTTAATGCTTATAAAGACTTCATGGCGAGGTGATTAACCTTGGTAAAAATATACCAATTTGAGTTACAACCGTTTCACGCCAAGTCCTCGATATTTCGAGAGTTTACGCTAATCCCCTCACTGTGCGAAACGAAACATGTTTACTTTGATAATGTGTTTGCTCTAAACATGTACTAATGCTCTTATAGTGAATACATATCCCTTGACGATACTTTCCTATAGATAATAACAATAGCATTTCCAGAGAAGAGCTTTTACCGCTTTTAACCCTTTCCCTCATACGACAATTCTGCAGCAGACGACTTCTTTGAATATATTTTATCAAAACATAGAAAATCTCTATAATTGAATGGATAACCAATGACTAAAAGTGGAAAACATTGTGGCAAAAGGAGAAATTGCTCGTTCTGAACAATTTCTTCTTTTGTCACTATGTTTTCAAAAAGCCGTCTGCTCCAGAGGCGTCGGAAAGCGTCTATATGAAAGAAAGGGTTAAGGTAAATAGTCTGAACATTAGATCGATTGACTGTTAAAACCACTTTACCAGCGCCGACTTTAAATGGTGTAGATGTAGAAGAGTAACGTTGAACACTTTGGGTGTTTCATCAATATATATTTAGTACAGTCTGAAAGTATAATGTACAATTTTAAATTAGCTTTTGAAATGTAGTTCCTTTTAAATGTCCAAGTCATAAAATATCGCATATGTTTCAAATGTAACAACTATATTGTTGACTGCCCAAGAAAACACTGTTAAAACCACTTTTCAATCGCCGACTTTAAATGGTGTAGATGTAGAAGAGTAACGTTGAACACTTTGGGTGTTTCATCAATATATATTTAGTACAGACTGAAAGTATAGTGTACAATTTTAAATTAGCTTTTGAAATGTATGTCCATTTAAATGTCCAAATCATAAAATATCGCATATGTTTCAAATATTTGAATACATACATACATGTAACAACTATATTGTTGACTGCCCACGAAAACATAAAAGAAATCGCAATCGTTTGATATATATTTTAAGAAAAATGTGTGTATTTGTTTTCATTATTCGATCCGTCTTATTTCTACTACATCCTAGAGGCATAGCTGAGCACCACCATGGGAAAATGTACAAGTTGTTAGTTCTGATAAGTGTTGGTTCAGATTAACTTTGTAATTTGTTTAATCATAATCTACAACAGTTGACAGAAGCTTTAATAAAGCTTACATAAGTAGTTTGTGAACAGTGTAGATGTTGATCAGATTGTGCGGTAGTTCAGTTTTCTTGACAAAGAATCCATCTTGAACATTTTCTCATTGACGTGCATATGTCTTCATGAAAATTGTCATAAAACTGCTAATTTGAGTCAGCCAATACGAAAAGGGACCTTTGTTCTTTGTAAATTAATTGGAAGAAGGTTTTTAGTGTGACATGGCCGAAATGAAGAAAACACAGAGTATTGTACTATTTAAAACCAACGTGTTATCAAGTACCTCAAAACGTCTTGCCATTCTGTCATTTTGCTACACTAAAGAACGAAATAAGCCATCCGTCATACTTATGTTTTACTATCATTAACAAATATACAATTGTTGTTCATTCGTCCAATATGCTAATTTACATCTCAGTAAAACGCGGCTTTCGTAAGACCATTCTGGCTTTCGTAAGACATAGCCGGTCTATGTTTGTGATCTACAACTCTTCCTCGGTGTAGTATTTTCTTGAATATGTCGTTATGTAAATGAAGTAAGTCTAGGATGCGACGAATGATAGAATTGATGGTGATTGTTCACATTCGGGATTGGAATACTGAGAATATTGAAACCGATATGCATAATGAGAGTATTGACCCAAGCACTCGATACATCATGATATGTGTGCCACGACACACTAAACGCAGACTTCACATATTTTCAAATTAATGGCAGATGATATAATTAGACCAACATCATGGCCTCTGCGTAATGTATCGTCCCAGATCAGCCTGCGCAGTCCGCGCAGACTGATCCGGGCCGACACATTCCGTCTCAGGTCAATAGAGGTATAAAGTAATGATTCCCTGAAACAGAAACTATGCATGAGGCGAAAGGTGTCTATACGGGTAAGCCTGTGTGGCATGCTTAGGCTGATCCGGGTCAATAATTTACGGAGAGTCCACAATGTTGGTTTTCTCGCCGGACCCCTCATATTACATTTATTTACCATTAAACTTCTGATTCGGGAAGTATGTTCTGAATGTTGTTTTCACCCGTGTATCAAACAAGTTCGTCTGCACGAGTTTGCTATTAGCGATTAAAGTCAAAAGGGAAAGAATTCCTCCTTTTCAATGGTAAGCCATTACATATTACATAAACTCATCGTTAAGGCTGTCCGTCCAAGACTATGAATGAAACTTGACCTCTATAATTACATTGATGTTTACGAGATATGTGTTTGTCATATCCATGTCAGCTTGTTTACAATACTATCATGTTCGTGATAATGTTCAAAATACCTTTTTCGAATAAACTATATTAGTTGTGTTTAGAACTACCACTGATGCAATGGGCTTGCGCATGCGCCGTGTTAATCCATCGCGGGTCACCCATCCAAACCGCGAAGAACGTTGCTTAACTTTACGAAAAGGTCAACCACTTTGGAAAAAGGTATTACGTATTTAACTAAAAAACCATTGTTATCATATATTTATATCATATTTTTAAAAGCGGGTGTCGTGTTTTTTTTAATCAAACAGTATTTCTTAAGCCATAACATGCTGATTCCCGAGCTCACATCGAATTGCTGCATCTTGCAGCAACTCTTGTTAGTAATCAGTATTTGGTTGGGACACACACTAATCGCCTGTATCTGTTAGCAGCGTAACCGCTATTCAAATGATCCAAATACGTTTAAACACGTGACTTAAACATTTCGGTCGTATTAATAGTATATTAGTTGGCAAGACCACTAACGTTATTGGAATGTTGTGATTTGCGCCCTTTTACAGCATCATTTCAGTTATATCAAGGCGAGAGAACACTTAATTATCATACCTTGGTAAACAAACCGATGAGCCTTGCCCAGGGGTATTTCACCACGAACGCCGCGAGCAAGGATTGGACCAGTGAAATGTCTAACTGTGCCATGATGTTTTCAACTCTATTCGATATATAAATAAATTATTTCTCCGACATTTTGAAACAGATGGGTACGATTTTTGATACCTATTTCCACATGTAGAAGCATTTACAGCTGACAATCTTTGAACAAAAGGTTTTTAACAATTACACTTTCATTCTTTTCTATGTAATGTTTAAACACAAAGTGGTAAAGGGATAAATGCATGTGATGATAAATGAATGTGATAGCCACGCCTGTTTGCCTACACTTATAGAAGGTTGATTTATCCCGGACTATACTCCATGCAAGTGAAAAGGCAATGATCTGGTGAGACTGTGCGTATGCACAGCATCGCCTGAGTCATGACTGTTCAAATATATTACTTGACCTCGGTGATGTAGTGGTAGAGCGTCTTTATTGGGTGCAGGGGGTCACGGGTCCGAATCTCGGTCGGTAGATACCAAATACTTTAAAATTGATTATTAATTGGTAGTATTTCTTAAGTATATGGCGCTCAGGGTTGTGGTGTTAGTATTACGTCTGACTCGCTGGTGTCATGACATATGAACCAGTAGTGCAGGTAACTTAGACACGCCATGATATAGCTGGAGAAAAAAATGTTAAACACCATTATAGACAATACAATGTCCGTCATAGTTTTATCTTCCATTACTTAACAAAACAAATACGCGTAAACATAATCATACTTCCGTGGCTCCCTTTTAATCCAGGAGTTATAATAAGCTAAACGTTTAATTAACTATTTCTGCCTAAAGAAGAATACGTAACCCTTTCCCACGCATTTTGACGCATTTGCAGCAATGAGTTTTGAAACGAGCAATTTCTCCTTTTGCTACAATGTTTTCAACTTTTTTCAGTAATTATACCTACAATTACAGAGATTTATGTTTTTATGTAAAACATTTTCAAAGTCGTCTTCTTCAGATTTGCTGTATGTGGGAAAGGGTTAATAGGTAAGATGGAATAAACTGATATTCACTCTACAGAATAGATCGCTTTACTCATGGAAAATCTTTATTGTGCGTACACAAAATAATTGTGCAAATACGACGATTCTTTTGGGTACACACAACATAGGGTTTGGAGGTCGGGAGATGAATCTTAGAACACAAATTTTGCCGTTTACTAAGAGCATTGCTTCAGCAGATATCGTTCAGGAATTTATTAGCAGGTCGAGAGAGTGAATAGCTCTATTACGATGTTTCTGTTTTGTATTATTGTCCATATTTATGCATTATTTATCAGCTGTGTCCTATATTGCCTTTTAGCTGTCCAACACGTGATGGATTACTATCATTACTATCGTCATACTGTATTAATTACTTCATCAGATATATGTTTGATTAATAACGGTCTATATATTTCGGTCCCTGCAATAAGTGATTCCTGTTATGTGTGATATGGAAATAAATGTCACAGAAATCCGTCTTGGCTGAGTAGGTATCGTTTGGGGATTTGGGGCCCTGGTTCGAGTCCCACTTTAGGCGATCATCGCCATATTATCGTGCCGCTTGCCACTTAAAGAGAATGCATAGGTTTAAGTCGCCCTGTTATAACTGAACTATTGTTGATGACGGCATAAAATCCCTGTTAAACATCTAAAACAAACTCGTATATAGAGTCATTTCAAGTCCGTAAATACTAAATATGTAAATGTAAGTGTCCTTTAAAGTAGTAATACTTGGTCATAATCGAACTCACTAACCTTTTCCCAAATACATTTGAAACAGAGCGACAATATAGGAAATGTTATTTAAATGAAAACAAATTGTATGTGAAAAACAAATGAAACATTGTAGACAGAGAATAGTTTGCTCAATATATGTATTTGTTCCTGCTCTCAAGAAGTTTTCAAATGGTTTCAAAGATCGTCTGAATATTACAGTCTGTTTCATGGTCTGACCTTTCCCCAAATAGTAACGACTTTTAATCCTTCCTCAGTATAATTATTACTTTTGAAAACATTAACAGAAGAAGCTCATTTTGTTATTTTACACACATACACGATTTACAAACCTTTCCATCTGCCAAATTCGGATTTATCATATATAGTAATGACAATAGTTTCTTTGAAGACAATGTCTCCATTTCTAAAATTGTTTTCAAAAAAGACGTATCAAAGTTTGCTTGCATGAGGGGAAGTGGTAAATTATAAAAAGTTTAACTAAATACGTATTCGATGCAATGAAACATAGAGAACCGTAGCAAGGCTAGATTATTACACATAATGATGTGATAGTCTAGCTTTGATGAACGTTCTACGATCACAATTGAATGAAAATTTACACTAACATGACAATTCTAGAATAGATCAGTTTTTCCATAAACTCTTACATTATTAAATAGTTGTAAATTCGGATAGCGAATAAAGAAGTTATAAAAAGTACAACGGAGGAATTTATTGTATTGTATTGTATTTATAGGTGTAGAGAATGTATACATTGGTATTTATAACACTTACGATTCAACTAAACCCTATCTAGTCGGTATGTACAAGAATAGTACCCACAACATAGGCTTTGAGGGTCAAATAAGGAGTTGGTGATGTGAATTTCCGTCTCTATCTAGATCTCTATAAGGGATACCATCGCAGTGACATAAACTGACGTGATTAATTAATTTCATATTCATATGATAGGGGTATTCCCTAAATTGTTTTTCGTATGTTCAAAATGTCACCATCCATCTTTATTCCGTTGAACTGATTTGTAAACACACGAATATCTGTACTAGGAAACAGCGTTTCTTCTGCATCATTAACTCATTCATTTTATGAAATTTAGAACATCGGACATTTAGAAAATAAGGCGACTGTCCAAATATAAAATGACCACTATAAATGAGTGTGTAATAATTACTTTTAAAATCAAAATCACTTTTATTTTTGTTTAATTTATGTTAGACTAGTTCATCCTAAAATGTTTATTATGTTGTTAACACTTTCAAACGTTTGTATTATGTTAGTTTATATAACTTCATTGCAGCGTCATGTGATTTAAGATATGAAGGACACATCAGAAAAATCTAACACTCAATTTATTGTGAAAACCCGAAGAGATATGATATGCATTTGTTTGTAAGACATCTTTAACATTTCATGTCCTTGCTGTTTTTTGTTGCATGACCTATATCTCAGAAGAAAATAATTTGAAGAGAAAAGTGACCGATTTATTAGCGCTGATGGTCACATTACAGCGTATTAAGAAAATAGGATATCTCAAAAGCACTTATTACATGACCGTACATTGTGCTCGAGGGAGGTGGTCTGTCATAAGCAATGAATCAACAGTGAACGTGGTTATGACATCTCTACAGATTATTCCTTGTCCCACTGTTAGCACCTTTAAGCAACATGTGCGTATTTTATTATGATCGACTTGTAACAACATGCTCGTATTGTATTATTTTCGACTTACAACAACATGATCGACTTTTAACAACATGTTCGTATTGTATTATTTTCGACCTGTAACAACATGCTCGTATTTTTTTATGATCGACTTGTAACAACATGATCGTATTGTAACATGATGGACTTGTAACAACATGTTCCTATTGTATCAATATCGACTTGTAACAACATGATCGACTTTTAACAACATGCTCATATTGTATTATTATCGACGTGTAACAACATGCTCGTATTGTATTATGATCGACTTGTAACAACATGTTCGCATTGTATTATTATCGACTTGTAACAACATGTTCGTATTGTGTTATTATCGACGTGTAACAACATGCTCGTATTGTATTATGATCGACGTGTAACAACATGTTCGTATTGTATTATTATCGACGTGTAACAACATGCTCGTATTGTATTATGATCGACTTGTAACAACATGTTCGTATTGTATCATGATGGACTTGTAATCCCTACGTCTAAATTGACCATTTCCCCCTTTGAGAGAGAGAGAGAGAGAGAAAAAAAAGAGAGAGAGAGAGATAGTTGGAGAGAGAGTGTGTGAGAGAGAGAGAGATAGTTGGAGAGAGAGAGTGTGAGAGAGATAGAGAGATAATTGGAGATAGAGAGTGTGTGAGAGAGAAAAAGAGTGAGAGAGAGAGAGTTGGAGAGAGAGAGAGAGAGAGAGAGAGAGAGAGAGAGAGAGAGAGAGAGAGAGAGAGAGAGAGAGAGAGAGAGAGAGAGAGAGAGAAAGAGAGAGAGAGAGAGATATATAGATAGATAGATAGATAGAGAGAGAGAGAGAGTGAGAGAGAGAAAGAGTGAGAGAGAGAGAGTTGGAGAGAGAGAGAGAGAGAGAGGGAGAGAGAGAGAGAGAGAGAGAGAGAAAGAGAGAGAGAGAGAGAGAGAGAGAGAGAGAGAGAGAGAGAGAGAGAGTTGGAGAGAGAGTGAGAGAGAGAGAGAGAAAAAGAGGGAGAGTTGGAGAGAGAGAGTGAGTGAGAGAGAGGAAGAGAAATACGTGAGAGAGAGAGTTGAAGAAATAGAGAGAGAAAGGGAGATAGACAAACACACATGCATAGATACAGAGAGACAGACACACACACATACAGAGACACAGAGACATAGACAAACACACATGCAGAGATACAGGGAGACAAACAAACACACATGCAGAGACACAGGGAGACAGACAAACACGCATGCAGAGATGCAGAGATACAGAGAGACTAACAAACACACATGCAGAAACACAGAGAGACAGACAAACACTCATGCAGAGACACAGAGACACAGATACACAGATAGTAGCTCAAATGTAATTCATGACTGTTTATCAGAAGCTGAACTGAGTATTCACTTGTCTTAAAGTGCCAACGGTTCCCTTTCGTATGGCACGGCTCTAATGTAGGGTATATAATATCTAACAAACTGATTGCCAATCCAATTATATATGTATAACCATCTTGTAAGAGAACATTATATCTCTCAAAAGTACTCTTCTGCTATCCCATTTGTAGTATCATTCTACTTTAATTGTTTTTTGTCCATTAATATTGCCTCGTGTTTTACGAATCCCGAAGTCATTAATACAAACTCAATAATTAATTCACACGTTAGAAGACCAAGAAGATAATAGGCTTGGTCATTGCCAAGAAAAAGGCTAAGGCTGACTCTATGTTTTGCTGCCGGCAAGTGATGGAGGGTCAAACGTTGACAAAGACCGAATATCGTTACGTTTATCATTACAGTCTAGCAATTGAATCAGGAGATATGTGAAGAGGCTTATAGCAGAGAAACTATGCACGCATTGTAACATGAACGTCATTGATTCAGAATATCATTTCTTATTAGAGTGCCCCAAATATTATGTAAAACGAAAGAAATATCTAAAAAAAGTTATTGTCATTGTCCAATTAAACTTAAATGTACTGCATTAATGTCTTCACATTCTGTTAAAAGTATTGTATTGTCAAACTACTAAAACATCGATCCATCAACGTGTTTCTATGTTTGGTGTATGACGCCGCGTTGAGCAAGACTTCAGTTTCTAATGGCGATTCCTTGGTAAGCAGCGGGAGACACCAAGGCAAAACGATAGAAATCTCTATAAAACAAGTTGGAAACATGATGGTAAAGGGAGAATTTCCTTATTCCTTACAAGCAATTCTTTCCGTTTTCCTTCAAAGTATGATACGTCGTCAGCAGCATATTTTGTAACATAAGGACCATTGAACCGACCGTACTGAGAGTTGTAATAGTCGACAATATTACATTCAAACGCGTATGTATAAAAGAAACGTAATCCCAATGGGTCAATAACTAGGTCAAATTATTGCCCATCGACAAGTCCCAGACCAACATTGCAAAGAAATTATGGCCTCCTATTACATCTTTTAAATGAGGTTAGCCGGAGAAAATATGACGTCCTCTTCATTTATCGGGTTATTACTACATCCATGAGAAATCATATTGTGTTACATCAACTACATTCCCTGGTACTCTGCAAGAATATTTATATCAATCCTTGTCGTTGACCATCAATACATAGCGTTGTAAAGGACGACGACCAGTTATGTGTGCGAAATTTGAAGTTAAATTTCACTCAAATGGACTGAAAATGTTGTGTTGTTTCTCTCTCGAAAGTTAGTAACAATCGGCATAAATAGCATACAATGTGATAAAAGGATATACCATTTAAAATTATGAATCACTTTTCAAACCAGAGAACTTGTACATAAACGCACATACTCATCTCTAAGGAAGGGGTCGTCGACGGTTTTCAAAAACATGCCAATTGGTGTGAACAAGTTAATTGAATTGACAGAGTTTGATTTGAAAACGATTTTTTTTCAGATCATGGTCAAGCAATCTGGGTCGATATTTACTTATCAGTTAAGTTTCCTTCTAATACATTTACTACATTTAAAGAAATATTTAAATTTCAAAGAAATACGATTTCTAATACGGCTGTCAGAAAGTACAGGACTTAGTACTATCGGTTAATTTAGAATCAAGATTATAATGTAATTTAGAACTGGTATTGAATACTGGTGTCGTTCAGGTGAGTATAAATGTATCACTCATGCCATTTGGCTTTCGTGATTAATTACTACACACCTGAACTCCAAATCGTGATATAAGAGCCGGTGTATCACTCAAAATGAGTTCTATTTCCTAAATACACAACTGTTTAAAGCTGAAAACAAAATGCCGAGATAGAATATAAATTAATGACACTAACGATACTTTCGTCTTATTTATGTACTGCATTTAACAGAGGGTGTTTAAATTCGTCTCCCTGTGTTTGGTTTTATCAAAACTTTAATTTCAATTGGAAATTCATGTTAACTGTCAATCATTCTACATCGTCTAATGGATTGCAATTGCACATTCCAAAATATAGCAATATTTTATTGTATCACTGATAAACTTTCCGTTTGTCCTTGAAGAAAAAGAACGAAAATATTAACGTCAGGAACTAAGTTGGATCACGAAGTTGGAAGGCTCTACGATATATACTGTTTGTAGTAAGCAGTCCTTTCTAAGAATTGTAGACGAAATTTAGACTTTACGCATGCAAAGGCTGTTCTCGGTGAATAGTGTTTGCTAATGTCGGTAACCGTCGTGTTTTCCGCGATCCACAAGAGTGTGTTTAAAGTATTATATAACAGGAGAATAGGCCCCGTGGAAGCATTATATGCGTTATAATGCAACTAAAACATGCGATTGGTCAGTTTTGAGGCTTAATCTGCGTCTGACCAATCAAATACTTGATCACAAATGTTCACATACAGTGAACTCTTAAAAATGTGGAACCATGCGACGTACAGTTTACTGATCCAGAATACTGTCTTTGATTAACCTACGGAATGCCGTACACACATTTCATTAAAAACAAGTAGCAAACGCAAGTATAGATCTGATGACTGCCCTTTTCAGGTCGTCTCAAATTGACCGTTGCGTCCGCAAATCAAATTGTTGCCTACAAATGTATCAACAGGGGACATAGCCCATATAGATAAACGAGATAGGGAAATGACAGCTACACAGTTTTCCGCCTGTACAGAATTCGTAACACAAAAAGGTTTAAAACGAATCGCCTACCCTATACCATAACATTCAATGATAGTATGTCGTGCTTATGATGAACTCGTTATACTCCTGCGATGAATGGAAAACATATCGTAAACAGCATAATACATATTTTCGGACTGTTTGTGCGATATATAGGCCTTAGCTGAAAGATTGGTGTAAACGGTGTCAAACAATATTTAAATGATGAAGCTGTAGAACACATGCGTTACTCTTGATACGTTGTGTATATGTGTTAGATCATATCGAGGGCTTGGCGTAAAACGGTTGTAACTTAAATTGTTATTTTTTTACCAAGGTTAATCACCTCGCCATAAAGTCTTTATAAGTGTTAAATCATTTTACATGGTAAACAATGGAAATGTAGGCGCCATTGCTCGTTCTGAGCAATGGCACCTAAATTTGCATTGTTTACAAAGGGGTCAAAATTGCCACTAAACCAGGGTTTTCAAAATAGGTTTTTAGTTACTACCGTTTCACGCCAAGCCGTCGATATATGAGCCAGTGCATGTTGGATTTTGTGTGTGATAAGTATAGGCACATATCAGCCCGTTCACATAATATGTACACGAGGTTGCTGGAAGATTCTGTAAATACGTGTAGATTCTGACAAGACTGGGCAGGTGGACAGGACGATCGGAGCATACGCGGCTCAGAAATACCAACTTGTACATTTGCTCATGCACATGCTCATATATGGGCGAGAAAAATATAAATACCAAGGGATAACTTCACCTTATTTTGTGCCGCAGAACAAGTACTTAACCAAACAGAAGACGTTTATATTTGGATAATTTAACAGAAGGTTTCTTAAAAAAAAAAAGCCATGCAACATCATCATAAACACGTATCGAGGGTTTGGCGTGAACGGTTGTAACTAAATACCTATTTTGAAAACCCTTGTTTAGGGGCCATTTTGACCATGTTGTAAACAATGGAAATTTAGGTGCCATTGATCAGAACGAGCAATGGCACCTAAATTTCCATTGTTTACCAAGAAAAAAAGATTTAACGTTTATAAAGACATTATGGCGAGGTGATTAACCTTGGTAAAAAAATACCAATTCTAGTTACAACCGTTTCACGCCAAGCCCTCGGTATTCTCGGAAATTGTAAGCTTTAATTAATTCTAGACATATAGTCACTGGCCACTGACCATGGTGTGGCACTAAGACAAAGTAAGACACCTTGACAAATACGCTTATTGTTGGATATTTCAACTTCGGGTTCCTTTCTGAGGTCATTGTTACTATACTCTTTTCTCGCGTGACTTTGTATTGGCAATCAGCTAAGAAGTGTGTAACTATTTGTTGATGTCTAACGATTTCTTTAGTCCTCATTATGTGTAGTTTGTTTAATGGTTAAGCTCACGGATTTGTTCGATTACACGAACATAAATATGATTTATTTATTAGAGTCGTTTACACTTATTTTCTCTCGACTTGTTTAATTTACTATATTGCGAGCAATAGTGTCGCCTCTCTTGCCTATAAACATGACAACGCCATGTTATGTTGGAGTAGTTAATATAACGATAACCATTGTGAAAACGTTAATGAGTGGTGGTCTTCGAAAAACAACCGCAAGCTACTTGCGACCAGCGTAGATCCAGATCAGCCAGCGCAGTTGAACCTGGTTATACACGGTTATTTATAAGTCAAAGAAGCGCTCGGGAACTTCTGTTTGTTTTATTTGTTTGAGTGGATTTTTAAGCCGTTTTCAACAGAGTTTTAGATATATCTCATCCCTTTCCTAGGTAATGTATCCTGATATCGATACATTTAATACCACAACCCATAGAGCCAAGGAGGGAAGCAATTTATCCTATTTGTAATGGATTTAGTATGCCCGACAGGTGTTCGAAACCTGGCCTACGCTCCCAAAACGAAAGCTCTGGTCACTTCACGATGGAGTCTGTCGTAAATATGATATAAAGCTTTGTACATTTGGATCTATAGCATGACTGAATACACTATGTGTTATAGTTACGTTGATGTAGGTTTTCGCAACGCTCACATATGTATAGTTGATTTGAAAGAAAATGTAACTTACAATCACACATTTTTGGAATAGTAGTATATAAATATTGCATGGCTTCCATGCAATATTTATTTTATTATACCGAACAAAAATTACACGTTTATTCAATTTATTCTGCACCTTTGTAGGGGAGGTGAACATGGGTAGATCTACAACAATGTAACACACACATATGAATATACCGGTTAACAGTATACTGTTACATGGAACGCGCATCTAAAAGGTGACGTTATTGTTTGAAATGACGTCATGCACGTGCATAACCAACATTTCCACGCGCATGCCATGTAACAGTATACTGTTAACCGGTCAAAAACGTACTGTTAGCATGAGACAGTATATAAATATTGCATGGCTTCCAGTGTGACAGTACATATTGTCAACATGAGGAAAATACTGTTACCCGAGGCGAAGCCGAGGTTAACAGTATTTACCCGAATGTTGACAAAATGTACTGTCACACTGGAAGCCATGCAATATTTATTTTATTATACCGAACAAAATTAAACGTTTATTCAATTTATTCTGTACCTTTGTAGGGGAGGTGAACACGGGCAGATCTACAACAATGTAACACAAACATATGAATATACCGGTTAACAGTATACTGTTACATGGCACGCGCGTATATAAGGTGACGTTATTGTTTGGAATGACGTCATGCACGTGCATAATCAACATTTTAACGCGCGTGCCATGTAACAGTATACTGTCAACCGGTCAAAAACGTACTGTTACCATGAGACAGTAAGAAATTGCCCATGATGAGTATATGAGAAGTTAACATTACAAAGTCACGTGAGGTATAATAATAAGAAATTGCCCATGATGAGTATATGAGAATTTAACATTACAAAGTCACGTGAGGTATAATAATATTTGGTATGACCCGCTCGGGGATCGAAGTCCTGACCTCCCGCAGCCGAGGCGGACGCTCTGCCACTACACCACCGAGACTTCGGATTATTCCAAATACTTTAAACATGATCCTGGTAGTTATGACGCTCCATCCTTGGCGCTCTGAAGTGTTGGGTTTGTATTACGACGGACGCGATGGTGTCATGATAAATGGACCAGTAGTAATTGAAACTTAGCCAGGACAAGCCATAATATTACTTACTAATAAATGGTTGGAAACGGTTTAAAAACATAATTCAAACAATACACATTTGATTCGAAGGAAACTAATCAGGATACACCGATAATGAGCACAACTGTTTTCCTTGTGGAGTTTAAAACTTATTAGAGCTAAAGATTGTAACCAAGAAAGCATACATCAAGAAAGAAGTGGTTATTGTTTTCTTTTATTGGCTAATACTTTACTTTTTCCCCGGGTAAGCCGAGATTCGATAAACGACGGAAGCAATACGAGGGAATACTAAGATGAATGAATGGCCAAACTGCGGCGGGCTTTTTTTATAATTGAGTCGCCTATACCAGTGTCACGCACAAAATGTCCTCATTCGTCCGTAAAAAAAAATGTATGGCATCATAATGTGCAAACATTTGGCCTAGCCAAGCTCCAAAATTATAAAAGTTTAATCTGTACTCAGCATTTGTGCTCAAGAATCTGATTGGTCAGAAGCACATTCGTTCTCCAAATTGACCATTCAGAAGCCTTATTTGGAGCATGGAGTTCATTTCTGAGCATGGAGAACGTTTTAAAAGTTTTATAGTTTCGGGGCCAAGCTGGTTTTGATTTACATGATATTTGGTATTGGGTTGAATTCATTTCATAGTATGCAATTTATAATACAGTTTTTATACGCTATTGTGTCACAACATAAGAAAATAAAACAGATTTTCGGAAGTTCTAAAATCAATTTGAATACCTTTCAACTTGCAGAATGTAGTGTTGGCTTTTAGAGATAACAGTTCGTTTATAGCCTCAATGATACTGCTATGACTTAATAAGTGGCGCTCTTCGAAACCAGCCATTAGACATAATATGCGACAATTGTAGATCCTGCCAGTCTGATTTGTCTCTACAAAGTTCATCATTTGTTCATTGAAGGTTTCAAGAAACTTCTGTAAACATTTGAATCCTTAAGCATTGAAATAGTGAAGAAATTACGCTAAAGTGGAAAGGTGCAAAGCACCGCTCGAATGGCGAACAGATAATATCCTGTTCTGACAGATCAGGCACGGTAGTTTGATAGCAAAGTCTCGCTCTATTTAGGTGTGACCTGGTGCATGTGGTGATTGGATGGACCTATTTTACTGTTGCCAAAGGTCTAAAAGGAAAGAATTACAGGCAACCATTAACGAATGGTCTTGTTGATATATGTGAATCTGTTTCGTCGTTATGAATGAGTTTCGACCGATTAATTTGCAACAATTGTATTATCAAAGAAACCGACATGCACTTTATTTCATTTATAGTAAAAACTATTTTCTGATCTGTAATGTTTTACTTGTTATGATCTTAATTTTGTCTGTTAATTTGGAAGGAAGAGTTTCGGAAATACAAAAAAAGAGAGAATAAAGTAAACAATTATGAAAGAAGACCGATGACTCGGTCTTTATAGAATGTGATAGTCGATAGATAGATCATACGAGCCCACCCGTCAGAAAAGGGTACAAGTTGACTTTAGTGTTTAATATAAATCCTGGTCAGTCCGTCTAGACTGTCTGTCACCGATCACACATTATTAGCATGAACTCGTTAAAAGCGTATGTCAACGTGTGTAGATTCAGATCAGATGGAGCAGATGTAAAAGCCGAACTGAACCTCCTTTTTTCAGAAAAGCCAACTTGTACCTTTTTACCATGGACTGTCTCTAACGCCGGATCAGTGGGTAATGTGTCTTTGTTATTCCACAAAGGCGTATCTACAGCTGGTTTTCAATGTGAATGTACGGCTTTAATGAATCAAGTCATCGGTTTTGATATAATGGTATACACGGTATTATATCTTAATTGGCATGGGTTTACCGGATATGAAAAAGAAGCAACCTCATATTTGTGTTGACAAAGACTGATGGCCAATGCTTTTATCCTCTACGAAAGTAATTTAACCGTCGCTTCCACAATAACGAACAGGAGATATCTATATAATGATGTTTATGTAAGATTCCGACGTCAATTAGTTTTGCAGACTTGTCGAGAAAAATTTCAACAGTTAGCGTCTTAAATTAAACTTATTTATTTTACATCGATTGCGAAACAAGATTTCAGCTTATATCAATCATGCTCGATGTCTGCTTCCTGGAGACTTAACCAATACTCGCGCCGTTTGTGCCCAAAGGCAGAAGCTGCGCATTACGGGATTCGAACAGGAGACGCATACAAATGTCATTCCTATTGCTTAGCCTAAGACATCTCTTAGGATTGAAGGACATCTAAATGCCAGTATTTTAATTTAGAAAAAAATGTAAGTACATGTGGGTAATAGATAATATAATGGCATAGTATTTACGTCATTTCTGGTAACTTTTCGATATATATATTTATTGTGGTCTATTTCGGGCTTATTTCGTTGGTAGTTGTAAATATCATGTAAAATAAAACAAAGCGATGTTGTAGTCTGAGTTAGATGTTCGCCGCCGAAACATGCATTTTATAGCAACTTCCCCAGCCAAGAAAATATACGGCAGTCCTCGAATTTTCGGTTTCGAACTAAGGATGATACTGTGTAAGTTTGAATAAAGAGGTCAAATTTTATTATTTTATAAAACGTATGTACCGGACAAGACACTTTTATAATCGAGCGAGAGATAAGAGTTCGAATCCCAGTCGAGTCATACCAAAGACTTTCAAAATGGTAGTAATGGCTCTGCTCTTTGGTAATACCATAGACAAAACATGATCAAGCTGAAATACTATTGAAAGATACTAAGATGTAATACTCAGGGTAATACCATAGAAAAAACGTGATAAAGCTGAAATACTATTGAAAGATGCATAAAATAAATTTCAAACGAAACAGTGATCAATATCTCATTTTCTAAAAGCATTTTACTGTATGATTCTTAGCTCATGAATAATAGAGGAGTATGCTTAGAGTGGCATTCAACGTTATAATTTAGTTAAACATTATGTTTGAGCTACATTGGTGAAACATATAAAGATAAAGAGGAAACCACTGATATTTTTCAGATGAAATCTTTCTGATTTATATATGTAAACCGTGTTGTTTTGGTGCCCATATGATACTATTTAGGGGTAAAATAATGGTGTCAGAAAATGACATTAATTATTAGGCGGTAAGAACTTAAAGTTCGACAAGGGCAATTGTTAGGCGATAAGAACTAAAGGTTCGACAAGGGCAATCGTTAAGCGATAAGAACTAAAGGTTCGACAAGGGCAATTGTTAGGCGATAAGAACTAGATGTTTGACAAGGACAATTGTTAGGCGATAATAACTAAAGGTTCGACAAGGGCAATCGTTAAGCGATAAGAACTAAAGGTTTGACAAGGGCCATTGTTAGGCGATAAGAACTAAAGGTTCGACAAGGGCAATTGTTAGGCGATAAGAACTTAAAGTTCGACAAGGGCAGTTGTTAAGCGATAAGAACTTAAAGTTCGACAAAGGCAATCGTTAGGCGATAAGAACTTAAAGTTCGACAAGGACAATTGTTAGGCGATAAGAACTTAAAGTTCGACAAGGGCAATTGTTAGGCGATAAGAACTAAAGGTTCGACAAGGGCAATTGTTAGGCGATAAGAACTAGATGTTCGACAAGGACAATTGTTAGGCGATAATAACTAAAGGTTCGACAAGGGCAATTGTTAGGCGATAAGAACTAAAGGTTCGACAAGCGCAATCGTTAGGCGATAAGAACTAAAGGTTCGACAAGGGCAATCGTTAGGCGATAAGAACTAAAGGTTCGACCAGGGCAATTGTTAGGCGATAAGAACTAAATGTTCGACAAGCGCAATCGTTAGGCGATAATAACTAAAGGTTCGATAAGGGCAATTATTCGGCGATAAGAACTAAAGGTTCGACAAAGGCAATTGTTAGGCGATAAGAACTTAAAGTTCGACAAGGGCAATTGTTAGGCGATAAGAACTAAAGGTTCGACAAGGGCAATTGTTAGGCGATAATAACTAAAGGTTCGACAAGGACAATCGTTAGGCGATGAGAACTAAAGGTTCGACAAGGCAGTTGTTAGGCGATAAGAACTAAAGGTTCGACAAGGGCAATTGTTAGGCGATAAGAACTAAAGGTTCGACAAGGGCAATTGTTAGGCGATAATAACTAAAGGTTCGACAAGGGCAATTGTTAGGCGATAATAACTAAAGGTTCGACAAGGGCAATTGTTAGGCGATAAGAACTAAAGGTTCGACAAGGGCAATTGTTCGGCGATAAGAACTAAAGGTTCGACAAGGGCAATCGTTAGGCGATAATAACTAAAGGTTCGACAAAGGCAATCGTTAGGCGATAAGAACTAAAGGTTCGACAAGGGCAATTGTTAGGCGATAAGAACTAAAGGTTCGACAAGGGCAATTGTTAGGCGATAATAACAAGATGGTGAGTACTTATGGTTTAATAACGACAACTCGATAGACGATTAATATTTAGGAATTGATAACGACTATATGAAGCCAGAAGACGAATACTAAGGATCCGAAAAAACGATAATTCGTCAGATTTAGATGATTTACAATTCGAAAAGAACTATAGGATGCCAGTGGACAACAATAAAAGGTTCGATAACCACGATATGAAGCCAGACGATGAAGTATAAAGGATTCAATAATGACGATATGCAGCTAGAAGATGATAACATAGGGGAACCGTTTTGTTCTCATCATTAACTTAGGTCGAGTAGAACTAAGGGTCATTTGCCGACGCAATGACGTTAAGCGAAGAGAATTTAGGGGTCGGCAAGTGCAATCGTAAGGACATGAGAATTTAGGTTTGTTTGCCGACGATATGACGTTAAACGATGCTATCTTAGGGGTCGGCAAGGGCAATCTCTAGGCGAAGAAAACTTGGGTTCGTTTGCCGACGATATGACGTTAAACGATCCGATCTTAGGGGTCGACAAAGGCCATCGTTAAGCGTTGAGAACTTAGGTTTGTTTGCCGACGAAATGAAGTTAAGCGATGAGATATTGGGGGTCGACAAGGGCAATCGTTAGGCGATAAGAACTAAGGTTTGTTTGCCAACGAAATGACGTTTAACGATGAGATATTAGGGGTCGACAAGGGTAATCGTTAGGCGATCAGAACTAAGAGGTCGACAAAGGCAATTGTTAGGCAATAAGCACTAAGGGGTCGACAAGGTCAATTGTAAGGCGATAAGAACTAAGGGGTCGCCAATGGCAATCGTTAGGCGATAATAACTAAGGGGTTGACAAGAGCAATCGTTAGGCGATAATAATTAAGGGGTCGACAATGGCAATCGTTAGGCTATAATAACTAAGGGGTTGACAAGGGCAATCGTTAGGCGATAATAACTAAGGGGTCGACAAAGGCAATCGTTAGGCGATAAGAATTAAGGTGTCGACAAGGGCAATCGTTAGGCGATAATAACTAAGGGGTCGACAAGGGCAATCGTTAGGCGATAATAACTAAGGGGTCGACAAGGGCAATCGTTAGGCGATGAGAACTTAGGGTTCGATAACGACGATCCGAGCACGTGTTACTCGTTGGTGTTCGGACTGTTGTTACCGAGTTTTCGGTTTCTTCTAAACTGCCGAGGTTGTGCGGGAGGTCGCGGGTTCGATCCCCAGTTTGGTCAAACCAAAGACTTTGCAAATGGTAGTAGTGGCTTCCCTTCGTGGTGCCTGGTTGTGGGGTCAGAATTACGACTGACTGGCTGGTGTCAGGATAAATGGACCAGTAATACGTGTACTTTACCAAGGAAACGCCGTGATATGAATGCAAAAAAAAATGCTGAAAGTGGCGTCAAACACCGACCAATCATCTCGGTCCTTTTTGGACTTCGGCTGATACAATTGTAATTTGTCAACTCTTCATCAGAAGTTGTCTGAATTAAAACAAGATACATGCTCGGATAGTGAAAAAAATGTGTCCTCCTAGAATAATGCATTTAAATGAACAGACGATGTAAACCCATTCTAAAAGACGAACAAAATGACTTCAAATCCCAAAGGATAAATCAATTCTGTCATCGGGAAAAGCAGCAATGGAAAATGGATATTCCGAAACAATGAATTAAAAAGTAAAGCACCAATTTATCACTTGGTTAATTCTCTGTTTTTCAGGTCAACCCTTGCCTACATAAAACAAAACTTAGACTTGGAAACATCTACTCAAATATATGGAAACTATCGATAAATGAAACTATTATTATTGAATAGAGTAGAAAACCTTGGGATAAGATAAGATATTGCACTTAAAGAGCAATTTTGTCTTTTGCAAAAATGTTTTTATATGTTGTCAGTTGAGGAGGCGTCAAAAATTATATGTACATGTAAGTGAGAAAAGGGTTAAATGCATAAAGCCTCCTTGGATGCTTTTCACTGATAGAATAATCGTGATAAATGTTGTTGTTGGGATTTTGATATTTTTTTGCGGCGGGTTTTTAGTTCACTTTTATTATCCTAATATTCTTTGTAATCTGTTTCGTTAACAAGAATTCCCTAAAGCAGAATCTCCCATATTCCAAATTGGACAACTCTATTTTTCATGTAATAAGAGGTTTGGAATTATTTGCTAATTAAACTGCAAACAATGCTGATTTCAGATGAGCCTGCTCTTTACAAGCTGACTCACTCGAATCTGTACCGTTTGCAAACACCTCCATATTGCCATTGGCGCTGAAATAGTTAATACTGGAGGATGCAATTTCTTCATTTTGATTATTGATTCATTGGGATTTGACGCCGGTTTCATATGATGGCGGCCAGTTCATATACTCGTGTGTTTTCTTGATTTTTCTAATACTTCACACAATATACTTTCCAGGCAACTGCTTGCTCTTCCGTATAGACTCTTAGCCCATTGGTGGTAGACGAATGACGCTTGTTACAGTGACTTTTGTCAAACGTCGGACATAGTGTTGACCGATCTGGGGTTTGAACTCCCAACCCCTGCATTGAGAGCCCGCATTTCTACCGACTGAGCTACCGGGGCTCGGCTCTAGATATTGCTAATAACGACAAGACTGAGTATTAAATATTCACTATCGGGCGATTCGATTGTTTATATAATAAAAATGTGGCCCTATTTATACATGGGTCATGAGTTCGAACCCCAGTTTGGTCATTCGCTCTTTGTGATGATAGGCATTCGTCGTCGCTCAATAAGCTATAAAGTATATGTTGGTAGTTTGCGAGTTACCTGCACATAATGTAGAGATAAGTGCAGGCGCGACAAAGCCACGAACCACACGATAGTTGAACTGGCCGCAGTGATATAACTGACCTACCGTTGAATATGCGTTTATCACCAATCAAACAATCTATCATCCAATTACCATATATTATTTGTTTAAAATAAAGTATTCATTAAAAACATAATAAAGCTTGAGTAGAGGCAAATAAGGTTTAGGCCGTTTAAGTTATATGACGGCATTCATTTACCTACCCGTGTGTTTCATGGCTTTCCTACACTAATACTTCACATACCAGTCTTCCCAAGCCATTAAGTGCTGTTCCATATAGACTGTGTGGCAATTAGTGTAATACGAATGTTGCCTGTCATATTGGCTTTTGTCAAATGTTTGAAAGAATGTTGTCCGAGCTGGGGTTTGAACTTCAACGAGAAAAACAGGACGTTCTATATTATCAATTTTTCCACCGCAGATTTTTTCCAAAGTATACTTTTCTATGTTCACTATCGGGCGACTCCATTGTTCGTGTAATAAAAGTGTGATCCTATGTTGATAACTAAAAGGCAAACAATGCTCATTGCGTTACGAGCTGACTCACACGAATCTGTATTATTTGTAAAACCTCAATATTGCTATCAGCGCTGAAAGAGAGAACGATTCTAGTTGCAATATCAAGTAAGTGATCATTACTATTGCTATATTCTTTATCTTTCATTAATTACAACGGCGATATTGATTGGTTAACGAATTCATTGAGAATATAGACATGAAGGGACCAAAGCTTTTTTTAATAATACAATATTGACTTTTGCTATGATTATAGAAGTTAAATGTATCTTTATTGGTACAGACGCTTCAGCTTTCCATAATTTATCAAAATGTTATGCTAAACAAAGCGAAAACAACTATCTAATCAAATTTGTTGTCCTATAGATGGACACCTGAATTTTCATAAGAATATCTTGTCACTCTCTGGGACAGTAATCGATATTGCTTTGCAAAATA